>JAKSZU010000003.1:204050918-204768114 GCA_026018925.1 Tupaia tana
CAGCGTGGCCATCCCCTCTGGAGGGTGATTTCTCGCTTTCTATCTCTCTGCCTCTCTGTCTTTCTGGTGAGTGCACGTGCCCTATAGCAAAAACCTCTCAAAAAGAAAAAAAATAGGTAGGAAATATGCAGTCCTCAAGGTCCAAGATCAAGAGCACCACCTTGGAGGACCTTTTCTTTTTCTCACCCACTCACCCACTAGGCAATAAATGTGATTTCTTGCTACCCCCAGAAGACATGGTTTAGGCTTTCATTTGACACAGAACATTAAAGTTAGTTGATTAGGTGTCTGGTTCCCTACTATTTTGCAAGAGTAGATCCTATATTTTATCTACTTCATATCCCTAGTCTCTGGGTTCTGACACATAGTAGGTACATAATACATGCTCATTATTTGTGAAGGAGCAGATAATTACAAGAGATGGCACGACATGACATGTAGAGTAAGATTGCTTTTGCCCTTTTGTGTAATAGACAATTTTGATCAAACTAGGGGGTTGAGGAGATTTGTTCTTATTTTAGTTTTTGAATTAACAGTCTGGACGTTAAGAAGTTGAAATAAGCTAACTGCCTTTGGGAAGCCAGTGAGAACTCCATCATGGTAAGGATTTAAACCAGAACCTGGAGGAGAACATGCAAAGATACTCTGAAGAGAGTTCAAGCATAGGTATTTGGAGGGGTGACCGGTCTAGACACCTTTATGGTTTCTTCCAACCTTGAGACTCTCTGCTTTCAGGACTTTTTTTTATTCACCTCCATGGCTGCTTTATTGGTCTGAATATATATGGGGATATTTTTCATCTTCCAAAGTAATCCAAAGGCAGCCTCTCCACTTACCTACAGAGCTCTTGGTGAGAACCGTGGATTGACTTATAGTGGGATTGACTCGTATGTTGCGTGATTCACTGTGCTCTATGGATGCCCCCAAACACATATATCATTGTGTCTGCTGTTCTAAGATGACACTGTTATTTCCCCACCTGTGCAAATACAGCTGTAAAAAATGATGCACGGCCAGCAGTCCCTTTCTCAGAGTGTAGACAGAGAGCACACACCCTCTGGCTTAACACATATCCTTTTCTGAATTTCAGCACTCATTTTCAAGTCTGTTAAGAAGAAAACAGAATTGCAAATGAACTCACATTACCACAAAACCAAACCGGCCTCCCTTCTAAATTACTGCATTTATTAAGTCTGTGGTCTACAGAAGCTCCTGCACCCTCTGTGGCTCCCTAGAAAATCAAAAAGGTTTCCAGCAGTTTCAGCACGCAAGCAGACTCTGAGCCTTCTCTCTTTGTTAGAGATTTGATTCAAACTGTGTCCGCTAGCAGTGAAATACAAAAGGAAAAAAAAGTCAGTATGGTATAGCTTTGAAATTTTTTAGCAAGCGCCACAGGAAAGAATAATAAACCATAAATTGCTGCATCTGGCTTTAAATTTATAAAGAAAACAATAATACAAGAAACCAAAATGTTACTTTCCTTTGTCATTAAAAAATAGTTGCAACTCTTCATCAATTTTCATTCACTCTTTTACTTCACCAATTGTGAAATTGCATTGAAAACATTACTTTCTCTAACCTCTCCATTGAGGAATAAACTTTTGCTGAAAAATTTACACAAATTGAAGCAACAAAGAGATTGGGAAAAGCTAAGCACAGTAAGGCCCTCTACCCCAAAGTCAAGATGTATGGGTGGGATTCCAGTTCGGAAACAAAGCCAGGAGCTTAACCAGTGTGCCTGTACGACTGAACTTGAGATTTAAGGTGGCCATCTGAATTCAAGGTGAAACCATTTCATCTCTTCCCAAGCCACCCTCTTTTTACCAAAGGTGCTATTGAATCGTGTCGTCTCCTAATAGAAACAGACTGTGGAGAGAAAGATGGGGTCTGACTCCATTTTCTTTTCTTTTATGTGTGCTCAGCAAGCCAGGACCATTTCTATTATATTTTGTTCATTTGAGTCAATCATCTTGGACAACGTTATAATAAATGCATAGGCAATTTTTTCCTTCCTAAAGCCACTGCTTGCTATGCTGCTCAAAATGATTTCCCAATTTGACAAAAGCACCATGTGTCAGTTGATCTGTTCTTTGTATGGATTCTGTCCACATCCTACCCAGATACTGAGGTGGTTTAGTCTAACTGCTCCCTGCCCAGGTGCTACAGTACCTCCCAGGGAGATGTCTGCAAGAAATGGCAAGGGACAACACCAGTAAACAACAGCAAATAGCCTCTGAATAAGAAACAGGCTGCCCTAGAGACAGAGCCAGTTTGCTCCTTGGTTACGGGGGAATGGGTGACAGGAAGTAGCTTGATGGCACTTTGGTGTCATAGCCAGGCCATTGCCTCAGGAGATGAATCATATACAATATGTCTTGATGACAGGGTCAGATGACACAGAGAGAGCCTCTGGGCATGGCAAGGGATCCTCACCTCACCTCTCTTCTTCCTAGCTCTTCCAGGTATATTAAAAGCATCTATGCCCAGGCCTCATTCCAGAGATTCCATTGAATTGGTGGGAGTAGAGCCTTGAGTGTGGTTATGTTCTAAATTTCCTGATGATTTAGTGTGCAGCCGAGGTGGAGTACCTCTTGTCCAGATTCTAGAGGAATGTAAGAGGGTTGCACAGTGCCTGACCCGAAGTTAAATAGTGTACACATCAGCTGTTCTCATTAAGGCAGGCCGTACATTCTAGTAGCATCTAGATTATAATCCTCTGGAAGGAATGGCCTTGTCCCATTACTTTAGTGTCCCTTCACTAGGTTCCACCAAGTGTAGATATTCAGTTAACATGACATTATTACAATGACCCCTAGGAAGTGGATTCGCTTCTTTTTTTCTTCCTAGGACTGTGTGTCTATGCTGTGAACCATGACCAAAAACTGTTTGTTATAAAGAGTTATTCGCTGGGTCAGGCCTCTTGGATTCTTGTTCATGCCCTACCACCTTTATGAAGTCCTTTCCCTTCTCCAGACCTCAGTTTACCTATTTTTAGAACAAGGGTATTGGATTGTGTGATTGATCACTAAAGGCCTACCTGCCTTAACTTTCTATGACTTTTGAAAAATAAATCAATAAAACATTCCTGTCTGTCTGCCAGCAGGAGATCCTGCCCAGGAGCAATGTTGTGATGCTCTTTGGTATTTGGGGAAAAGCAGCATCAGAGAGAGACATAAAGAAGAGGGAGCACATCTGAGGAATGATAAATATTGCATACTACTGATAAATACCCAACAAAGGCAGAGCTAGAGGGGAGAGAGGGAAAATGAACAATTCTTGCAGGAAGGTCAGTTGGGGTAGGTTGTAGAGGGTATTAAATGCCTTGATCAAATACTTTGACTTAATCAGAATGGAATCAGACTCCAGTCATGGGTGTTTGCCAGGAAACTAATGCCCCAGCTGTGTTTTAACAGCCAACTCTGGCGGCCAGTTGCCAGGCAGGTCCTTATGTGGGAGGCTCCTACCTTATTCTTCTTCCAGTGAGTAAGTACCTGGCACCATAGTTGTTCAATGATTAGTGAATGACTTTTCTTAACTGATGTCAGATATCCTGATGAAGGCTTAAACAGAATCATAAACACACAGCTGATAAACCACATGCTAAAACTCTAGGTTCCCTAGCATCCATTTTTTTTTAAACATCTGGAAGGGTAACTGAAGTTTAAAATATGCTTCCTGATTCTTGCAACAATATAAACAGCCTTTGGCCACCAGATTTTTCTAATCCAACTCGGGGACACTATTTGCACATTATTTTGCATGAAATGTGGTCATTTGCATATATTTGCATAGTGCTTTCAAAAAGCCTTAATTTCAAGAATGTCAAATAAAATAAAACAAATTAGTGTAATCTACTGCTATTGTATGGCATACCAGTTTGGGGAGCTTGGCAGTGATGGACCAGAGGCTGGAAAAGCCAAGAACCAGTTCTTAAAAAGCTCTGACCACTCTGGCTTAGTGTGTCCAGAAGTAAATGGACATAATGAAGTCTGAGAACAAGGAACTCATTGGAGCGAGGTAAAGTCTCCGGTTACTGAATAGTGCTCTATAGTTCACAAAACCCATTTGGATCCCTTATTCCCTTTAAGCTTCACAGAATCCTATGTGCTTGGTAGAGCTAGGATTGTTGTGAACTTTTAAGTGAGGGGATTAGAGAGGTTAAGTGACTTGCTCAGTAACACACTAGTCATGCCTAGATGCAAACTTAAGACTAATCCAAATCCAGGCCTCTTGGGCCCCAAAAGCTTGATGCTCAGAGAATGGATCCAGAGTGGCCCAAGAGGTAAAATATCCCACTTACCGCTAATCTAGTGTCTCCTGTATAGATACCACACTGCCTTTAGGAAGCAGTGTGAGGGAGCCCCAATGACTTGGAGACAGCATCATCTAGCTCATGATGTGTCTGGCCCTAAGTAATTACCTTTTTATCATTTCAGACAGTTATTTGAAAGGTATGGTAATGGCATGAAAATATAAGCAGCTTACAGTTTACTAGAACATTAATCCTCTGGGGATGATTTTCTTTTTCTTCTGTGTGTCTCTATGGGACCATTTTCATTGCATTATGTAGAAATTATTTTTAGACTTTTCTCCCTATGAGTTATAATCTCCCTATGGTCCACCTTTGCCTAATTATTATTTTACATATTTGCTAATACACACACACACACACACACACACACACACACACAACAGGTTCTAATACAGGTTTCAAACAGGAAGGCCTCTGCTTAGGGAAAGTGCTGTTCAGCAGCAACTCAGGAGAGATACAAGGTGAGAAGTAGGAGTCAAATCCTACTCCAGGCTAGACAGCACTACGTTCAAATCCTGCCTCCTCTATCTTTGATAACTTGGCCTTGGACTCTATGATATTCAAGTTATTCTTCTGAAAAGACAGTCATGCTTTGTAGATGGTCAAACCAGTACTTTGAGGCTGACCCTGTGAATGGAGGGGACCTGGTCTAGATTGGCTTGGACAGACCTGAGGAGACAGCTACTGCAGCCAGTAGCCCCAGGATAGAGAAGCTGCTTCCAGGACCCACTTATTCATGAGAAATAGGAGGCACAGTATCTAGAGCCTACAATGCTTTATGGCCCAAGTAAACTGTTTAATTTTTTATAAAAAGAACTCTAGTGTTGAATAAAATGGCTTACTATATAATATTAATATATTTTCTTTATAGTACTAATGCAGATGTAAAACAGAAAATTTAATATGTCTTTTGGACAAATGGTCTTACAAAGACAAGAATACCTGGATCCCCAATGTAACAGTGCAACTGTGCACACTCCTGCCCAGTCCTCTGTTGTCTCCTGGATACCCAGTCTTTGTCCAGTCTTCAGCAATTCATTTATAAAAGAGCATTCCAATCAGCCCAGTTTGAACTGATCTAGCTTCTAATATCTCAAGATAACCAGAAAGAGTCCACCTTTCTGAGAAAGTCATTTATATCAAGCCAAGGTCCAGACCACATGGCCTAAGAAACATGTCAGATGCATGTGCATGTGTACCCAAAATTCTAAAAGGGGAGATAGATGAGAAGGGATTGTAGCATAACCACTCCCCATAGGAGGTGCTTTTTCACTTTCCCTCTCCTGCTTTCTCCCTGTCTCTCTCTTTGGTTGCAAGGGCATGAGCCCCCTGGCAAATACAATTTTTAAAAAAAAAAGAAAAGAAAAGAAAAGAAAAGAAAAGAAAAGAAAAGAAAAGGAAAAGGAAAAGAAAGAAAAAGAAAAGAAAAAGAAGGCTTTGGTTTACCCAGACTCAAACACTGCCTGCCTTGCATCTTGCTCCAACCAGTATCATTCCATATTTCTGTTTCCCTCATGTTCCTGCCCATAATCCACCAACTACCTCTAGACAGTGTTCTGACCTACTACATGGCACCCCTTATATCCCCTGGCCTCCCAGAGCTTCATTTAGAATTACTCTGGCAGGATAAAAATTTTAATGATGGGCTGGCCCCATAGCACAGTGGTTAAGGGAGCCAGATCCCACATGATCGACCATGGTTCAAGTCCTCACTAGCACCCTGGAAAATATGGAGCATGTGTGTGTCAGTGCCCAAATTGCAATGGGAAGGAGGAATGAAGGAAAAGGGATTGTGTCATGACTACATCCCATTGAGGGGTACTTCTTCCTGTCTCTGTATCTTCCTCTGGAGAGCACATGTACTCTCTGACAGTAAAAAAAAATAAATCTTCAAAATTATTAAAAAGAATCAATGTTGGGACCAGCAGATGGCATAATGGTTACATTGCTGGGTTCCCACATGGCCACCCATGGTTCGAGTTCCGGACCTGGAGGATTGAAACTCACACTGCACGCATGTGTGTACATGCCCCAAATCCCAAGAGGAGATGGAAGAGAAGGGATTGCAGCATGGTCATCCCTCCCTCCCCACCCTGGGGTGATATACTCCCCGGGGGGATGATATCTCACTTTCTGTCTCTCTGTCTCTACAGCAAATGCATGTGCCCTCTAGCAAAAATCCCTCAAAAAATTGCAATGGCAATCACGTTGTTCTTTACTGAAGCTCATTTAACTGAAAATGGTTGAGAAAATAGAACCAATGCCATTTATAATGTGACTTTCTATGCCTCAGTTTCTCCATCTACAAATTTTGCCTAATAAGAACAGCCTCAAAAGAGCCAAGGGGGGACCAGCAGTTAGCGTAATGGCTATGTCGCTGGACTCCCATGTAGTCGACCGCCGTTCGTGTCCCGGACCCAGTGGCTTAAAACTCACGCCAGGCGTGTGTGCGTGCATGCTCAAGATCCCGAGAGGAGAATGGAGGAGAAGGGATTGCGGCATGGCCATCCCCCCTGGGGGGTGATTTCTCGCTTTCTGTCTCTCTGTCTCTCTCTGTCTGTCTGGCGAGCGCACGCGCCCTATAACAAAAAACCTCTCCAAAAAAAAAAAAAAAAAAAAAAATCCTCTTCTGCTTCTTACTGAATCACCATCAATTACTTCCATTACTACTAAAAGAGCTCTGATTCTCAGTTATTCTCAGCCCACACCCATGGCCTGTGAAAGACTGAGTAAATCAGCGGTTGGTTCAGTTCAAGAGTCTAGCTTGTTCCCAACCACTTCTGAAGTTCTTGGTCAAACTCCAGGGAGGCCTACAGTTTAAGTGTTGAAGAAATGGGAACAAGAAGAGAAGTGAGTGGATAATGGAACAGAGGCCTGCAGGGAGAAAGAAGGAAAGGCAAGAACAATAAAATATAGTTAAAAGTGTCACAGGGATGTGAACGGACACTCCCAACTGTCCAGTGTCACTGAAAGCTTATGCTTTCATTTTTCATTCCATGGTCAAACTTTAAGCAGGACACTTGGGAAGTGTTCTCAGACCCCTGCATCCTTGTCACATGTACAATTAACCTTAGCCATTGGAGAATCCTGCTTTGTCCCTTTTATGTTTTAAGTTAAAACTAAAGGTCTTTGACCTGAAAGGGACATTGAGAATCTTTTGTCTAACACTGTACTGTCACAGATGAAGAAATCAAGACTGAAAACCCATGTCTCCCGGTGCCTGGTCCAGTTTCATTTCACTGTAACACAGAAGGTTTCTAGGTGTGTGCATATGTGTGTACACATACACATATACTCATAAGCATACTATTTCCACATGCTTTAGAGTCTAGGTGTGCTTTTACTTTTATCATTTATTTTTAAATTTCTCCCATGAGTGAGAGAAGGAAAAAGAGACAGAGACGAGTACTCCCAACAGGGCTTCCACATTGTAACCTACCCCCCAACTTCAGTCAGCTCACACACTCCAAGTCTTCCAAGAGGTCTCCAGTCATGAACCTGGGCCTTCTCATGTTGGTCAGTCTTACAGAGTATTGTGTTAACTGCTGCACCATATCTGGCTCCTACTTTCCATTATTTTATTCATCTTTACACTCATCAGGCCTTGAAAATGAGTACCCTATCCACATCTTTTTAGTTTAGCTTTGTTTTTTTTTTTTTTGAGAGGTTTTTGTTATAAGGTGCGTGTGCTCACCAGAAACACAGAGAGAGGCAGAGAAACAGAAAGCAAGAAATCAATCCCCGGGGGGTATGGCCGCCCCGCAATCCCTCCTCCTCCATTCTCCTCTTGGGATCTTGGGCACGCACGCACATGCGCCCGACATGAGTTTAAGCCACCAGGTCCAGGACTCGAACCACAGTCAACTACATGGGAGTTCAGTGACATAGCCATTACACTAACTGCTGGTCCCTACCCTATCCACATTTTCACCAGTGAAAAAGCAGAGGCTCAGCAGCTAAGAAACTATTCAATATCACCTGGTCTTATAGCAGGACTGGTATAAAAGCCAGTCCCCTGCCTCCCAGACATTGTGCTGTCTGGGAAAGTGCATACTGCCTCAGAGCCAACTGTCCACAACTCTGCGGTTATGACTATTATGAAAGAGCCAGGATTCCTATCCATATTCATAGGAAACTTTGGTTCAACTGCATTCATACTTAGAAGTCTCAACATTTTTTTTTAATTTATCAGAGGAAAGAAAGTAACAATAGAGTTGATGGGCAATTTGTGTAATTAACACCCCAAAGCTCTTAGCACTAGGAGATTTTCGGATTTGGTGCATTCTCTCTACAGATGCTCTTTTTACTGGTCAAGTGACACTATCACGAGGATTATAATGGAAGAGGAAAAGGGGCTGCCAGAGGAGAGCAGAAGGTAGGCATGGATTTGTCATGAATAAGTTTAGGTCCACTTCAGTGTACCTATGAGCCTGCTTCCTGCGAAGATTTAAATTATAAAACTAGTGAGTTTCAAGAAGAGCTCGACATCTGCTTCTCAATTAGTGTTAATTTAGCGTGTTTAGAAATGATTTATGCCTCTATAGGACAACATAACTGAACATTTCTTTCCTATGACCATAACTTTTTACTTATCTCACAATGGACCAGATGGACACATCAGAAGGGTGTTCCTGGACTACAGAGGAATGATATTCCTGGATATTCCTGTTCCTGCCAATATTCGAAAAGACATTGTTGCTCCTTAATCTCAGTACTATCATAATACCCACATCAAGGTCTTGAGAAACATCAGCCAAAGTATTTCTTAGAAGCATGCATTTGGCCCTTCTATGGCTGTCACACTACTACTGATGTTCAGGTGCTATACACCTCTGCAGTCATGCTGATTATTAAACATTAATATATTTCCAGTACCAGTGGTAAAATATCTATTTCTCCAATCCCCGCAAGTACCCCATCACTTCCCAATTGCCTCGAAACCAGAGAGCCCAGAAGAGCACTGAGAAGGAGCTCTACTGGAAAGTACCAATGCACCACTTGGATTCCCATGACTTCTGCATGCCTGCTCAATTGCTGCACATTCCCAGGCCAAAGAAGTCTTTGCAATGCTTTGGAAGACAACATCCCTTACAGTTGCCCAGAGCCCCAGCAGGAAACTGCACTCTTTATGTTTGCCCTCAAGGAACCTTGAGTGGTTTTATTATCACACTCTGTCTTTGATTTCTTAGTGAAGCACACAAGGAAACCCATGTTTTTCAGGAAATGCAAGAGGGAATGAGAAATGGTCAAAATATAGATGTTTTCATCCAAACCAAAGTCCATGGATACAAAGGGGCCTTGAAGTTCTCTTTAATGATTTAAATAATATGTTTTGATTTTGTTAGTAATCTGAAAGATATTTCACCTTTATCCTTGGACTTGTGTTTCAATCCCTTCAGTACTAAAGAGTGAGGCTTGGGAACCAGCAGTTAGCGTAATGGCTATGTCGCTGGACTCCCATGTAGTCGACTGCGGTTCGCGTCTTGGACCCGGTGGCTTACAACTCACGCCGGGCGCGTGTGCGTGCGTGCCCAAGATCCCGAGAGGAGAATGGAGGAGAAGGGATTGCGGCGTGACCATCCCCCCTGGGGGGTGATTTCTCGCTTTCTGTCTCTATGTCTCTCTCTGTCTGTCTGGCGAGCGCACGCGCCCTATAGCGAAAAACCTCTCCAAAAAAAAAAAAAAAAAAAGAGTGAGGCTTTAACTGTCATGATATAGGAACAAAGAAGTAAGGTAGATTTGGTGAAGAACCATACCCTGGAGGGCCAAATGATCTCAAGGGATGCTGATAAGGAAAGGGTTTGCAGTGATTGGCATGCCAAAAAGTCTTGAGAGAATCTCATCACTTAGCCCATATAATGTGGACATGTCAACCTGAAAAGACCTGCATTCATTTGTTATGTCTGCCATAACAACATATCATCAACTGAATGGCTTATTTTCTCATAGTTCTGAAAGCCAGAAGTCCAAAATCAAGGTGTCAGCTGGTCATCTTCCCTCTGAGACTCTGGACAGAATCCTTCCTTACATCTTCCTACCTTATACTGGTGGCCACTGATTGTTGGCACACATTGGCTTACAGCTGCCTCACTCCAGTTTCTGCCTCTCATCACCTGGCTTTCTCTCTGTGACTCTTCCATCCTTTTCTTCCAAGAACATTAGTCATGTTGAATTTTAGCCCACCCTAATGACCCTATCTCAACTTGATTACATCTGCAGAGACCCTATAGATGGTCACACTCACAGGTACCAGGGGTTAGGATTTCAACATATTTTTCATACAGAACCTGAATAGAAGCAGTCTGTGTTCTATTTGTCCTATGAGCAGTGATATTGTTTCAGCAAACAGTACTTTCCATCACATTGAATTGAGTCATTAATTTGAACTGCATGGTTTTGTACATTTATATGTGCTTTGTGTTACAAGTTAGTATTGAATTATTCTTGTTTGGTTTTAATAGTCATGCAAAAGCTGTAAGCATAGGAGTTTATACCCACTTTTATGCTGTATATTTAAAAATAACATTATAATACATAATCTGTCAGCTCAGGTAGTCCTTGACAACTTTCACCTGTTCTATTTAAAGTAGCTGCATGTTGTTTCAGTACTAGAGCCCCTGGGGTTTAAATGAATTCCAGATGTGAGAGGAGGCTGTGCCTTTCTGAAGCTTGTATACATGAGCGATCTGTTAAAAGAAGCTTACATGAGCAAATAGTCAGATTTCAAGTTCCCTGAAGGCCTATGTTCCCCTTATGGCCAGCAAATGTCCCCAAGGTAAATGTTGGGTTTTGAAATGCCCTGAAGCCAACAATGATTATGAAACTGATAGAGCCCTTTACCCCATGTCTGTCAGCAATAATATCTGGGGCAGAGAGGGATCATATTCCAGCTCAGAGTCCACAGAAAGGGCTCACCTGAAGATAGTCAAGCCCCAGAAAGCTGGGTGGTGTCTGGAGCCCTAGAAAAGAACTGGCATCTAGGACAAGTCCATAATTCCCTTTTCCCAGAATCAATGGGGGCCCTGGGAGATACCGTACTGTACTTTATTGGCCCTCATGGCCCACAGGACAGGTTTGCCTCTGGGACCCCAACAAGAGAGCCTGAGTGTCAGTTGAAGGTGTTTGCCTCATGTTCTTTGGTCCAGAAATGGATAGATGGACCTTAGTGGGGCTCTCAGTTTCACTTAATTATTACTAGAGGCAGGCCGCTAGAGACTGGGGCATGGGATCTGAGAAAGTAACTGCAAGTGTCTTTCCTTCTATTTTATCTTTAACATTTCCTCAAGTTTTAATTCCAAAATGTTTAGCTTCTTGCTTTGAAAAATATTAACTTGTTTCCTCAAAAATAACTGATTAAAACTGATGATTCTGAGATATATTCCAGGTTTCTATATTATGGTGCCCACTCCAGTCTCATTCCCTTCTCACCCACAGTCTCCAGTAGGTGAAGCAGTAATGAAGTAAGATTTTTTCTTCTATAACCAGCCAGTGGAGAAAAAAACTAAATATGGAACAAGATGACTTGACTCAAACCTTTATTCTAATGGTCAATAGATGTTTGAACATATATAGCTCATTTACTCACACTGAGCCTCAGTTTTCTAATCTGGAAAGCAGGCGTAATGATCCCTGCCTGTCTTCCTCATTGGTGTTATTGTGAAGACTGAATATGAGTATGACTGTAAGCTTCTCAAAATGTAAATTGCTATTTAAACGTGAGTTATTTTTGCCACTTAGCAATGCCATTCAGTCAAAGACCACCAGGAACATACTCATGGTTGAACAAACTGGGTTGTAACAATTACAAGTTGTAGCATGGGAGAATAAATATATAGGGTGTCTCAGTAAGAGAGTGTTAGAATGCATCTATTAATAAGACTTGGGCTTTAATTGGGTAATTTGGAGAAGAACCTAACAAAGCAAAGGTTTTCTGTAAACTAGATTCTATTAAAGAGTGGAGGCAGGGCCAGCTTATAGCATGGTGGTTAAGGTAGCCAGATCCCATATGGCAGACTTTGCAATTCAAGTCCTGGATCTAGTGGCTTAAAAACATGCCCAGTGTATGTGTTTGCCCAAAATCCCAAGAGGAGAATGGAGGACAAAGGATTGCAGCATGTTATCCCTCCCGGGTGGGGTGATTTCTCACTTTCCCTCTTTCTCTTCTCTGTCTCCAGCAAGCTCCCTATAGAAAAAAGAAAGTGAGGGCATTTCTTTGGGTATTTCAATAATTCTGTATTGGGAAAGATGACTAGAATGGGGATAAAGCTGTAATTGATAAAGAGGAAGGAGTAACTTATTTTTGGTCAAGTGAGGAGGTCGTTTTATATTTTGTAGGTAGCACAGTGATCTTATTTTCATCTGTACTTAGAAGTGGCCTTGCTTTGTTTCTTTTTATTGTAACCTCAGAATAACCTTGTCTGAGTTTGCTCTTCTGTGATCATGTCTAATAGGAAAATTACATGGCCTAGCCAGGAGTGGCAGGCCAGTGTCTGAATGTCAGTAGCTGCTCTTTTCTTCTTTCTCATGTTGCATACGTTCACGGTAACAGATTCTCTGCAAAACCATTGGCCTACATGTGATTTCAAAAATTGATGTACTAGGGAACCAGCAGTTAGTGTAATGGCTATGTCGCTGGACTCCCACGTGGTCAACCGCGGTTCGCGTCTCGGACCCGGTGGCTTACAACTCACGCCGGGCGCGTGTGCGTGCATGCCCAAGATCCCGAGAGGAGAATGGAGGAGAAGGGATTGCGGTGTGACCATCCCCCCTGGGGGGGTGATTTCTCGCTTTCTGTCTCTATGTCTCTCTCTGTCTGTCTGGCGAGCGCACGCGCCCTATAGCAAAAAAAAAAAAAAAAAAAAGAAAACCTCTCCAAAAAAATTGATGTACTGAGATTAGCAGATGGCATGGTGTTTAAGGCATTCGTCTCCTGCATGGCTGACTGTGGTTCAAGTCCTGGACTAGTGAATTGAAAATCACGCCGGGCATGTGTGCCCAAAATCCTGAGTGGAGAAGGGATTGTAGTGTGGCCATCCCCTCTGGGGGTGACTTTCTCATTTTCCCTCTCTCTGGCAAGTGCATGCACTCTATGGCAAAAACCTTAAAAAGAAAATAGAAAAAAAAAAAAAAAAAGATGTACTCAGAGTAGGCAAGAGAGAGAAGGGAAAAGTGAGGAAGAAAGAAACTTAAGGAGGAAAAGAAATTGAAACTGACGTACGATTGCACATGCACCAAGATTCTCTAGTAACAGAGAGAGACCTAAAAAGGACTGAGTCATTTCCGTACGGTAACAGACCACATTAGGGGGCAACAGCAAACGGTTAGCCAAGAAAACACCAAAACCATTTGATTCTTTTAAAAGACATCACTTTAATCAAAGCCTGAGGCTGGTTATGGATTTGACCTTTTCTTCATGCCTAACTACCTCTCCCACTCCTGCCGAATTCTGTGTCACATCAATCTTGGGGGCTGTGCTTCCTAAATGGTTTGAGGAGAAGAATTCCAGAGCCGTTTTCTCCTCTGGCTGGTCTATGATCAAAGTGCACAGATGTTTCATAAAACTTAAAATGACCAAGTCATTTATCTCAGGTGGCTAATCAAGCAGGTTTAAAGAATTCCAAGGTATCAAGCAACCACAAGTGTAGAGTGGAAATTGAATTGCGGTCACAGATATGGTTTGGCCATTAAAAGCTGAACTTGATGGGCTAATAGAGAGTTATCTGCTGATGAGCGAATGTCAATATGATAGCAACAAAATTGGCCTCTGTTGGAAGGGGCTTTTTCAAAGACCTCATGATACCCAGTAGAAAATGAACTCCTGATACCTGTGATAGCTCAGTTAATAGCTTCAGCTGAATCAGATTAATTTAAAGGGACTAATGAGAATGACGTAGGAGAAGAGTTTGGAGGTAATAATTTGATGCTGAGATATCAATTGAAAGATGATGGCATTATGAATCCAGTCCCCTGGGGAATAAGCAGAGTGGACTGGAAAACGATAAGCAGAGGGTTCTGCTGTTAAGACTTCCTACCTTCTTTTTGTCAGTCCACCAATGCTACTCAGACAGAAAGATGTGGAAAAATTGGTTGACGCCTATCAGAAGATTTTGAATGAATAACAGATTTCTGAGGAGTTCAGGTCTTACCGATGGTTTTATAATATATGTATCCTGCAATTTTTTTTTCCATTACTAGGGAAAATTCTCTGGTTTTGTTTGCTTATTTCTATTAGTTTCTGCTTGTCTTTTTTTTTTTTTTTTTTTTTGGACCAAACTTACACTCATAGTAAATATTAGCATTACTAAGGCCATGTCTCATATAGAAAAATAAAATACCTAAGACAAAGGTGAGAAATTACATGGTTAATAAGTGGGAAGAAAGAATTTTAATAGCCAAACAGATTCTCTCATCTTCCCTACGTTAGAGTTCAAAGTTGCCCAGATCTGGGGCCAGCAGGTGGTGTATTGGTTAAGGTGCTGGTTTCCCACATGGCTGACCACAGTTCAAGTCCCAGACCCTATGGCTTAAAACTTATATGGGGCATGTGTGCATGCATGCCCAATATCCCAAGAGGAGAATAAAGGAGAAGGGATTCTGGCATGGCCATCCTCCCTAGGGGGTGATTTCTTGCTTTCTGTCTCCCTGTCTCTCTGGTAAGCTCATGAGACCTATAATAAAAATTTCTCAAAAATAAATCAACGAAGTTGCCCAGATCTACTAGTTGACTGTTCTCACCATAGTTCCATAATAATATTGGCATATAGAGAGAAGCTTATGTTAGTGAGGGAGTCAAATTTACCTTAATTCTTAGCTCCAGCTTGTACTACCACTTTTTTTTTTTTTTTTTTTTTGAGAGGTTTTTCGCTATAGGGCGCGTGCGCTCGCCAGACAGACAGAGAGAGACATAGAGACAGAAAGCGAGAAATCACCCCCCAGGGGGGATGGTCACGCCGCAATCCCTTCTCCTCCATTCTCCTCTCGGGATCTTGGGCACGCACGCACACGCGCCCGGCGTGAGTTGTAAGTTACCGGGTCCGAGACGCAAACCGCGGTCGACTACGTGGGAGTCCAGCGACATAGCCATTACGCTAACTGCTGGTTCCCATACCACTTTTGACCTTCTACTGACTTCATGAAACTTTTCCAAACTTCTGTATTCTCATGTTCTCAAAAACAGATAGGGGGAGGGGGCAATGCTTCACTGTTTTACTGCCAGAATTAGGTGAGAACATGGAGATAAAAGCACCTGGCACTGAATTTGGATGTTCAAAAACTTGTTGATATGCTGTTTTGTTATCCTCTTGTTTATAGCATCTGGCAGGGCCATCTCTGACAGATGAATAAAGGCATTGCTCTTGAAGCAGGCACAGCAGAGTGGGCCTTAGTAGTGCTAAAGACACAGATGACTCTTTCTATTGAGAAGTGAGTTTTTAATTTCTGGGTATCAGGGATTAATGATTCCTTGAGGATGTAATCATTTGACTACCTGGCACATGATAGGCTCAATAGACGTTTTGCATAATAAATGAATAACAAATGGTAGAGACTCTATTTGTTTCCTTTAACCTATCAGTTCATTTCCACTGTTTTGGGTCAAAGACACAAAAATCCATTGGGAGACATAATAATGGCCCACTGACTTGGAAGATTCCAAAGGCAAGGGCTTCACTTGATACTGATCATGCGCTTTCTTGAACTTCACTGACCTGACGACCAGGCGATCTGGATGCTTTGAGTAACTGTGCAATCTTGGGAAGATCAGTTAAATTCTCTAGATAGCAGTTTTCATAAAATGACAGCTTTGAGCTAGCAGATTTCTAATATTCTTTCCTAGTTCTAATGATCTATGATCCAAAACTGACTGTTCCCTTGCAAATGGATTCCCTGCTGACCTAATGGGGGAAGACACAATTGACTCATCACTCAACCATGAACCCAGCAATGTCCATAAGAATTGGAAGACAAATTTCCATTGTTAAGTGGTTATTGTATGTGTTGGAAGTTGATGAGTGCCTTTCCTTTGTCAATGAGCTGTTATTTGGATAGATACCTATCTTATGAATCTTAAACATGTGAATCGTCAACACTTTTCAAACTCTAAAGACCAAGCCATCGTTATTACTTGTCTAATTTAGAGCCAGGTCAAAGAAACAAGTCCCAGACATTGACAGCAGAAATATTTATGATGTAACCAGTGTTGCTTCCAAGCAATGCACACTATATTCAGGAAGAAACAGATTATGGCAAGCCAAGGATTAAAATGATGAACATGTTTCCATTTTAGCCATGCAAATCATTCATCAGAGGGCAATCAACATGAATTGATATGCTCAGAAGACAAAGGAGGGGTGGGAGTGGGTCTCAGGACTGATTCTGCTTTCCCAAACTTTAGAAAAGTGTTAGTTATTCCCACTATCCCACCTTAGCCCCAGTCCTATTTTCAGTAGGTGATTATGTTCCTCCATCCTCTTTTTAAGACCAATGTACCTACTTAGAATGTTTCTCATAAAATTGAGATTAGGAGCTTTTGAAATATTCAATTAAAAGCTTTATGAATTCTTTTTCCAACCAAAGATAACATGAGGTATTCTTGTGTAGGTACAGTGATGAAATAGTATGGAAAACACACTTTATGTAACTAGGAAAAATCATGCATGTCTGGCCACCCCTTCTCCATACTTTACCTTTACTTTACAAAAACACATTGACTGTTTCCAACTATTCAGAGGTTGGGGCCAACAAAGCTCTGAATTTTAAAATATTTTGTTGCAGATATTACATTAAACTTGGTCTAAGAGATCCATAAAGTTGTAATTGCAAACAGGATGGGGTATGATATTATAGATCAGTAAAGCCATGTGGGTTATATTGCCCTCCATGGCTAAAAAGGAAAGAGATGCATTTTCTTCTAGCCTTTAGTAAAGGAGTCATGTTCATCAGTTAGTGAGGAAGCACTTAACTAGGCACTGCTTTGAGCAAGCCTAAGGGTAAGCCCTTGAGGAGGACACAAATTAGTTGAAATTCAGTAGTCTCTCAGATATCATATCAAAACTTCTGATATGAGTCTTGTTTCTACAGCAAAACCCTCTAGAACTTGATATTTAAACGGTGATGAAGGTCAGCAATACTTGAGAGAGTATTAGGCATACAGAGTCTCCAGGCCCACCCCAGAACTACTGTATCAGAATCGGCACTTTAAGAAAATCCTCTTGTCACTCATGTGCACATTAAAGTTTGAGAAATACTACTGCATACCATGGGGGTCCAAGAAACAATAACTTCCCCAATCAAAGATTCAAAGGAGGCATCCTGAAGCTCCTATTATGCATCCAATATTGTCACACTGCCCCTAGTAGTTATCAAACTTTGCCTGGTCACTTTAGAAATGATTAGGGATTCTTTCTAAGGGTCCTATAAAGAGAAAACTTTTGTGATTGTGTTAAATCATAGATAGTATAGCTGGGAAGAATCTCACAAACTACATATTTCCTTCTGATACAGACAAAGAAATCCATAGCAGGGAAATAATCAACGGGTCATAGCTGGTAAGCAGGAAGGTTAAGGCTATAACTGAGGCTTCTGAACTTATTATTTAGGGCTTATTTACCTCCACTTTCCTGAGAAATGAAGATAGAGGCTGAAGGGCATGTCAGGATGAATCACTTACAAATCAATTGCTGTGCAATGGATCAGATCAGTCGGTAAGAAATGGCTACATCTAATATTCCATTGTGTAACCCTCTGCTTAGAGTCAAATTCTCAAGGGGAGAATTGAGAACAAGGAACACAGGCAGTTAACACCATAGAGCCATAGCATGAGTCAGGGACAGTATGGAGCCCAACCAAATTTAATCATTAAATAAATGACCTAATTATCATACAGATCCGAGGCTATTTATATCCTGCAGATCCCAGGAACTAAGTGTTAGATAGAGGCCTACCTACAACCCAATCCTCAGGAATTGAGTAAATCTCAAAATTTGCACATGTGTGTGTGCATGTGTGCATACTAGAATGCCTTCTCCTAAGTCCCATCCTTCAAGGGTAAATTAAAATGCTGCCTGCTTCACTTAGTGGCTACTCTTTAGGCCTGGGAGCTCTTAAAAACAGAATACATGTCTTATCTGTGTCCCCCAAGTGCCTAGTATACTTGGTAAGGTCTCAAACCTATTTGATGAAACCTTCTAGGGGGATCTTTTGCAATTCAGAATGACTTAGCTTCTGTGACTGCAGGGCTTTGGGGACCCCCCACATCTGCTGGTAGTCATCACAAAGAGCACAGACCTAATTGAATACCTCAAAGTCCCTGTTGCTGTTTTTACTTGCAGTTGGCAATGGGACACACACCTCACACCTTGGCCTCTGCTGAGCCAAGGGACAGGCAGACAATTGGCAGAGAATTCTGAGCAAAAAGAAAGGTTTGACCAAACTGATCTGTCCGTCCCATGTGGCTAGAATAAGTTACTATAAATGAAAAAAAAAAAAAAAAAAACACGCTTCAGTGATTTTTATTTGTGATTTAGTTTGGCTAAAATTCAGAGCCAGTCTGCTACAGGAGTCAAGAGGATTGACTCCCATCTCCAACTTAATCCATTAACCTGAATGTTCTGCCTTGCACACTGTTATCTTCTGTCTTGTAGACATAGCCTTAACTACACATTAATGACTCCTGAGGGACACAACCTGAGAGCATGTTATCCACCCATATTTGTCATTTGGTTTGATTTCTCCACCTTTGTATCCTATATCAGAAATCATTTGGTTGGATCACCTAAATCAATTTTCCTTTACTTTCAACTAGTTTGCTGTTGTGTTTTCTGGCTTATAGCTTATATTGATCCTCTCGTGTCTGGCTTGTGGCTTATACAGATTATCTTGTGTCTTGTGTCTCCAAATCTGTCTTCTGTGGAAGTGACCATGTTTCCAAGAACTCTTGTTCTTATCCCCTGAAAGATACAGAAAAAAAAAAAAAGGCCTTCCCTTTGCAGTGCAGCCTCCTTGTCCTCACCTTGCCTTTCAGCCCAACTGCCTTCTATCTGGAATGCTGACAGATTGTACAGGACTGTACAGGCTGCTTTTCTCCTGAAGTTCTCAGTCAAGGTGCCCCAGAACACATGGTGTCAGGAGATTTGAGTGGAATCTCAAATCAAAGTGAGCTCATGGAAAATCATACACACGGTATGGCCTATGCCTATGCCCATTTATTCCTTTGTTCATTCGTTAAACAGTATTCATTAACTGCTGTTCTTATCCCAGGCAGTAAGCATCTATCACAATCTGGGTATGCCCAGAGATTCCGTTTCATCTCCAGAATTAACTTATTAGTTGTACCTCATTGCTTTTTTTTTTTTTTTTTTTTTCAAGAGTTGCTCTAAATCATGTGTTGGCAAACTATTGGAACACAGCCCTGCTTCTCTATTACCTACTTTCTATGGCTTTTTTCATGCTGCAATGGCAAAGTTGTGTAGTCAAACTTGAGAGCAGGCCCCCAAACTCAAAATATTTATATATGAGCTTGTACCTAAAAAGTTTTCATACCTTTGGTTTACAGCATCCTTTGCTCATTTCATTATTTGTCATTATAACAAATATTATTGCCACAGGGCATGTGTGCTGACCAGAGAGAGAGGGAGAGGGAGAGAGAAAGCAATGAGGCATGGTCATACTATAATCCCTTCTCCTCCATTTTTCCATTCTGTTAAAATTTGGGGAGGGCATGCACATGTGCCAGCATGTTTTTAAAGTCACCTGGACAGGGATTTGAACCACAGTCAGCCATGTAGGATCTGGCTCCCTTAACCACTAAGACACAGGACCAGCCCAGTTATTTGTCTTTTTATTATTAAATTGCAAGAGTTCTTCATATATTCTAGTTTTAAGACCCTTATCTTTTCTTGCATATGTCTCATGCCTTTTTGTTCTTTTTATCCCATACTGTTTCCTTTATTACGTAAATATTTCCTACAGTAATACTTTAATTAATTATTTTTTTTCTATATTATTTTGAGTTATTTTCTTAGAAGTTGCTGTAGGGCCTACCATATACATCTTAACATATCATTACCTACTTCAGATTTATAGTAATTTATTTAGTTAGTTCTAGTGAGATATACAAACATTACTGTCATATATTGGGTTGTCGGACAAGTCATGATGTATTTTTCTATGTTCTTCTATGCAAAAATGTGTCATGACTCTTCTGACGACCCAATAGTTTTCTTCCCCTAGTTTTTTTAATTGCTATTATTGTTATACTTATTACAACTATGTATATATTACAAATCCTACAATAAATACATTGATTTAATTATTGCTTTATGCGCTTTCATGTTTTTTAAAGAAACTGAGGAAAAAAAGAGAGCAATTATGTATTTCTACTGTTAGTTATTTTATGCTTCTTATTTGCCATTTGTCTTAAGTTGTGCCTGGGGTTTAAAATTACTATCTTGTGTCCTTTCCTTTCTCTAGTCCAGCTTTTCCACACCACACCCTTCGTGCTATTATAATCAAATATATTACATTTCTATATATTATATTCCCAGTAATAAATTATATGTACATTTTAAACAACTGCTCTTGAAATTCATTAAGGGAAGGAAAGAGAAAAAATATGCATTTAAGTTATCTTTTATAATTACAATTACCTTCACTCAAGTTCTTTGGTTTTTGTGCATGAGTATATGGAATTCCTGTCTGGTATTATTTGCTTTCTGTCTACATAAATTCCTTTAGTATGTCTTACAAGTCTTCCTGCAACATATTCTCTGTTTTTGTTGTTTTTATTTAATCTTCATTTTTTAAAGAGAATTTCACTAGCTTTCACATTCCTGGTGGCCAGCGGTTTTTCTTCCAGCACTTTTAATATCATCATTCCATGGCTTTCTGGCCTCCATCAATTCAGATTAGAAGGCAGTTGTTAACATTATTTTTTAAATTTTATTTTATGTTTAATTTTTTTACAGGCTGCTCTATGAATAATGAATCATTTTTCTTTCATGGCTTTTAAGATTTTCTCTTTGTCTTTATCTTTAGCAGTTTTGCTATGATGAGTCTGGGTGTGAATGTTATTGGTAGTGAAAAGTTATGCTGAAGTCCTTATCCCCTACTAAGGGGATATGTGAATGCAACCTTATTTGGTTTTAATAAGGTTTCTTTACTTGCAATGTGAACCCTCTTCAGAGGACACAGACTTGGGCATGTGCAGTCATCCTAGGACAATAGTAGTTTTAACAGTGTTCTCTGTTAAAGTTCAAATATAGTTCTATTTCTCTGATTTGTTAAACTGACAGCCTTTGTTGGCATCACACTCAGCTGTTTGTGTCCATAACGGTCAGCTGATTGTTCTATTGTTTTGGGCAAAGCTCTGGAGTGTATATTGCTCCACTGTCTGATCCAGTTAAATGTGAGTTTCTTTACAGGTGTGGTTTTTGAGGCTCGTCTTTGACTTTATTTCTCATCCAAGATAAGTTCTTAGCTATTTCTTTCCATGGTTCTCTCTGGTAAAACAATTGACCCGCTGTTTAGCTTGTTACTCTCATGGATCTACCATTCTCCTTTCAATTGTTTAATACTGAATCACCATTGTTTTTGAGTACATTCTTAGGTTTGCATTCCCCCATACTCTGTTACATATAAGTACAGTTTGTTCAGTTTTTACAAATAGGTCCCTTTGGCAATCTCTGTCCTTATGACTTGCCTTTCCCCCTGAAAAAAATCTAGCCACAGCTCTGGGGCAAAGTGCAGGATATTGTGGCCCAATTCTCTAAGAGTGACACCCTGCTTTATAGGCAGGACTTGCACAAGGTACGTAGCCTCTCTCTTCTCAGTCTGCGTCTCCCATATTGGAACTTCCATCCTACAAATGCACTATGACGAGGATGATCAGAACCTCAGTATTCCCAGCATGTCATGCCTGAGATGGAGCCTCTACTCTGTGAGGGCTATGTGGAATAAGGGAGCCCCAGCCTCCTGGCTACACTCAGCTGGAATTTAGCCTCTGTCATATATCGCTAGGAAAGATGGGAGATGCTGGTGTTTTAACTCTCCTGGGGAGGTACCGGACTCTAAATAGGGAGTTTGAAGAAGAGAAAGACCTCTGTTCTTGGGAGTAGATTTCCCATCATACTGAGCTGGGAGAAGGAAGGAGAGAGCAGGTCATGGTTCATCTGTCACACATTCTCACTGCTACCAAGTTTTAGTAGATTTTCTTAAATAAATGTTCTTCCACTTGCTGTATTCCCTGAACAAAGGAAATACAATGAGAAGAATGCTACAGTCAGAGAAATTTCCAAAAACTTAGAGCGATTGTATGTTTTATTTTGTTTTGTTCTAATTTGTCAGAGGGTGCATGCACTCATTGGAGAGAGACAGAGAAAGAGAGAGAAAATGAGAAAGTGCCTCCCATGGGGAATGGTCATGCCACAATCGCGTCTCCATTTCTCTTTCCTTCTGAGATTTTGGGCATACATGCACATGCACCTAGCATGTTTTTAAAGCTACTGGGTCCAGGACTTGAAACACTCAATCAGCCATGTGGGACCCAGTCATCTTAACCACCACACCCCGGGCTAGTCTGGTGATTGTGTTTTGAAAAATAATTTTGGGGACAGCTTAGTGGTGCAGCAGTTAAGTGTCATCTGTACCAAATCAGATCTTACATGGCTGGCCACAGTTTGAGTCCTGGCTCTGGCAGCCTGAAAATTACATCAGGCATATGTGCATGTGTGTCTAAAATCCTGGTGAGATGGACAAATGGAAGAAAAAGGATTATGGCTTGACCGTGTGCCTTTGGGGATTCTCTTTTGCACATACTTGCACACATGTGTCCTCTGGCAATAAAAAAATAACAATTTTAAAAATAAGTTTAACCAGTTATGCTTGTTTCCTAGGGAGTAGATGTACAGCATTCCTTATACATCATTCCAAAGGTGGAACCCCTCTGCAATTCTTTCTTTGTCTTTCCTCTATGCTAGATGGTGAGCTCCTTTAGAATCGAGACTGTGCCCAAATAATAATCTCTGTTTACATTTACTCTGTACCAGGAACTATGTGAGATACTTTGTGAATTTTATTTCTAATTTCCTCAGTAGTAACTTGGTTCTTATCACCACTCCATGGGTGAGGAAACCAAGGCTTAAAAAAATTAAATGACTTGCCTGGAACCTCACCATTAGTAAGTTTTAGAGCCAAGAGTCCAAACCAAGTCTCTCCCTAACGTCCAAGGTCTTCCCACTTTATCATCTGCCTCTGTGTCTCTAGCACCTACCATAGTGCTTGAAATGTAGCTGCTGGCTGACTGAGCAAAAAAAATCAAAAGTGAATGAACAAGTAATTAAATTCTTAGGCATAAGAGGCTAAGAATATGAGCACATGACTACCCTCACCCCTTCTGCATTTTACTTTCAGGCTGATTGATGTACCTTCATGGCAACCTTCCTGACTTTGCTAATTAGTTCCTTTGCCTTAATGATAATTGTAATATATAAGAGCAATCTTAATCCTATATTCACTAAATTAGATCAGTGAGTATTATGTAGCCTGTATCAATGTTCAGAAAGTATAGTGCTAAGCCCTCTGTAACAAGCAAAAAGTCTTCCTTTCAATTTATTTCAGTGGCACATCATAGAAGTATTCTTTTGTGCTACTTGATTTTTGCATAATGTATAAGTATGGCTATTTTTAGATTGGTCATCTTTTTTTTTTTTCTTTTTTTGGCTATAGGGCGCATGTGCTCGCCAGAAAGACAGAGAGAAGCAGAAAGACTGAAAGTGAGAAATCACCCCCCAGGGTGCATGGCCACGCCACAATCCCTTCTCCTCCATTCTCCTCTTGGGATCTTGGACACGCATGCACATGTGTCTGGTGTGAGTTTAAGCCACTGGGTCCAGGACTCGAACCAAGGTCAACTACATGGGAGTCCAGCGACATAGCCATTATGCCAACTGCTGGTCCCTAGATTGGTCATCTTTAATGTTGTGTTGTTAAGAAACTCTGGTCCGATACACCATTCATAGTATGATTGTCCTATTTATCTCTAACAAATATATTGATATATTAGACATCCTAAAAGTTGAATCAGTAGCATCGTTCCAAAAGCAAGCTCTATTTTTTAAGCTCTATTTTATCTTTTGCTCTTCCTTTTTCTTATTTAGAATTAAATTTTCATTACCCAAGTAACATATAAATTTATTCTCCTTGTGAAAATTTCTATGAATACATATTCATATATGTGTGACACAGGGAAGAAGGTCTGAAAAGATATATTCCAAACTTAATTTAATGGTCACCTCTAGGGTTGGAAACGAGAAGGAGAAGGGGGGAACCTGCTGGCTGAAGAGAATGCAAGTCTTATCTGTAATGTTTTAATATTTTACAAGAAGACTATAGCATTCTCTTCATTGTGTTTCCTTTGTTCAATGTCATTTTTACTCAAACATGAGAATGTGTTTAGACCCACAGGTAAATAAGACAATTCAGCCAAAACTCCTAGTGAGGCGGTCCCCCAGTATCCTAGGGAGTCAGTTACCCTTTGTGTAATTTTTCTCTCTTGAGAAGAGAAACAGGGTATCATTACTTTTGTCTGTGCCTTTTTCTTCTACAATGTACATTTTCTATTAGCTTGGTCTGCTGTGGTTTGTGGCAGTTTTATTGCTTAGATTATTTGCCCAGTAAACACCAGCTTGATCATGAAGGAGCAGAGAAAATTGAAGAGGTATTTCTAGAGGCATATCTGTTACCAATAGCAAGTTGCTTCTTGCTTAGATACTCACACTGGGACAGCCTGTGGAAGACAGACTGCTGTGTGGCCATCCAGGCATTCATTGTGACCATCTCCCCAGCCGACACTTAGTGCGGCTGTGTGATTGAGACCCACATCGTTTGGGTCAATGTGATGTGGTAGACAAAGCAAAGACTTTGGGATTTCAGTCCTGGTATAAATCCTAGTTTAGTCTCTTACATCTCTTTAGGAGCCTGTAGCTAAGGCAGGTGTGATGCAGCCACTCTTAGAATCATAGCATTCAAAGACTGAAAAGAACTTCATTAATAGGTCCTTTTCAGAGGAATATAAAGATAACCAGTAAAACTGGATAAGATCCAAAAGGATGATTTGAGTCTCTTGACTTTGTCACTTATAGCAAACACAATCCTCCTTGCCAGAGAGAAAGCCTTAAGAATGTCTGACTATAGACCACAAATTGGTGAGGATCTCCTGTGAGTCAAAAAGTTTACAGGTGGGACCAGTAGATGGCATAGTGGTTATGTCACCGGACTCCCACGTAATCGACCACAGTTCAAGTCTGGGGCTTGACAGCTTAAAACTCACTCTGGGTGCACGTGTGTGCATGCCCAAAATCCTGAGTGGAGAATGGAGGAGAAGGGACTGAGGTGTGGCCATCCCTCTGGGGGGAGGAGGGGAGTGATTTCTTGCTTTCTGTCCCTGTCTCTTTGGCAAGTGCATGTGCCTTATAGCAAAAATCTCTTAAAAGAAAAAAAAAAAAAAAGCTCACAGGCAAGCACATTTCTTTCAAGTAAGTCTCAGTTTCTTTCTCCTTCCTTGCACCCCCTCCTTTTTCTTTCAGAATTAAATGAAATGACATACAAACAGAGATTTGATGCAGTAAAAATAAAAAGTACCAAATGCTGTTCTGACTGAGGCTTGGAGTTGTCATAGACTCAGGCACTACTTCTGAAGCAGCTCCTAAAAGAGCTTTTAAGATGAAAGATTTCCGATATCTGTAGCAAGATAAGACTTGGGCCCCTTAAGGAACAATAACTCTAAGCTATGCCGGATGCTTCCATCCTTTAGATGGAGACACTCATGGAGAAACAGCAGTGACAGAAGATGTCACTGGCATTTATTTCCCTATGATAAGCTTGATGTAAAGGAAAAACTAAATAAAAACTTTTGAGATCTGCATGTCCTTTTATCAAGCATTTCCTCCAAAATTAAGTGTTAGAGAAGCTGGAAAGGAGAGTGGGCGTCACATCATCCCGTTCCTTAGGAAGCATCCAACTTACTAACAATGAGGCATTCCTTGTGCCAGAAGCCTGGGACTGGAGAGGCCACCCAACAGGATCAAGGATGAGGGTTTTCCTGCCTGAGTAGATCCCCACCAACTTGGAGCCTACAGTCAGGCATCCTTAAGGTTCTCTCTCTAGCGAGGGAGACTATGTTTTCTATTAGTGAAAAAGTCAAGAGACCTGAGCAACCCTCCTGGGTCTCACCTGATTTTGCTGGATACCTTTAGGTTCTTCTGAAAGGGAAAATAAAACAAACAAACAAAAAACAAACAAACAAACAAAACCACCTGATTTATCCATGAAGTTCATGTCAGCCTTCTAAGTCTATGATTCTGACTATAAGTAACACCTCCCTTACCTACAGGATCCTCAAAGACTGTCCTGGTCTTATTCTCCAGACTCTTGTTCTCTCCTCAGAGTCAAAGCCCTCAGAGATCAGTGTAGACACCTTATCAAAACAGAGTTGTCCGAGCAAAGTCCAGAGTGGAGTCAACCAAAAAGTTAACCTTAGATATTCTTGGAGGTTAAGAGAGGTTGGTGTAAAATCAATCACTTGAGAATTTTTAGCAAAGGCTCTTCCTCAAGACATTCTGTTTTGTGGGGTATTCTGTAGAGTTTATGATTTACAGGATGGGGCCTTGGGGAGAGATTCAAACCTATGGGCTCTTCTTTACTCCATCATGGCTGTGATTTGGCCAGAGGTGCTCAGGATGCCTGACCCAGGTCTGGCACCTGGGATTCTTATGCCTGACGTGGACCCTCCGGTCTCCCTGAAATAGAGGCATCAGCCAGGCTGGACTTGAAACAGAGCTGGAGAGCACATCTCCAATCCCGGGCTTATGTCTGGGAGACTCCGAGGCCAGTCTCGCACTCAGGCTACTAAAGAGGAAGGGGGCCTGGGAAATAATGTCCACGCCTGCACTTTTAGAGGAAAGAGGCTCAGAGAGATGAAGTGGCTTTCAAACACCTCCTTTACCTCAGAGGTCTCATTCATCTTAATGTTCTCAGCTACCAGCAGCTTCCTGACACATGATAGGTGCTCAAGAACTGTTGAATGAATTAATTTACATTGTGCTGGTGGCAGTAGTAGAGCTGAAACTGGTAGGCAAGACTCTCTTTTTCTACCCCTAATACTCAGAACACACTCAGCCCTACCTATTGTGCGCATTGGCGGACAGGCGCTTGGAACTGGAGGCACGCTGACAAAAGGGGGCGCCCCATCTGCACTCAGTCTGGCAGCTTATCCCCTCACTGCCAGGTTGAGAGGCTGCAACTTCAGTACTGGTAGAGGAGACCCATCCTCTTAGGGAGCTGACTGAAGCCAGTTTCCTCTTTGGAAGCCAGCACGGGTGAAACCAACAGTGTGTTCTACCACAGCCACGCTGGGCTGGACACAGAGGAAGAAGGTGGAGATCGGAGGGGTCCTGAGCCACCAGCGGCCCCTTAGTCACTGCTTTCCCGGAAGGGCTCTGTGATGGAGGTGAGCATGCAGCCCTCGTAGCCCTGGTTCTGCTGCTTGTGCTGCAGTTCTGGGCCGGTAGCTGCAAAGCAGCGGGGACAAGAATGAGGGTAAAAGCAAGGTCTGGCCAACATTGCATTTCTCCAGACTTTTTTTAATAACAGGCTGCGGGGCTAGCATTTCTCCTCTCTGTGGTTATTATCTTTCATTTTGCAAAGCAAGACATTCCCGTGAAGGGCGCTGGGACCGTAAGGCGGGTCATAAAGGGTGACAAAGCAGAAAGAGAGTCGCCCGCAGTCTCCTCTGCCGGCGATTCACTCCGCCTGGTTATTCATCCGCACAGAGGAGTCGCGGGCCTCACTCTTAAATGGCTTCATTCATGATGATTGACTTCGGAGATTTGCCAGTGCCTTTTGCAGAATGTTAAGCAGGGAAGGATTTTTCCCTCCTTTGAACCAGATATGTTAGGAGGCTCGGGTTTCACAGGCCCGGGTGGGGGAGGCTGGAAAGAAAAATCAGTCCTAGGCAGGACTACGTTCCTCAAATGAGAATAAGCACTGAATAAAGATGGTAATAAACCTGGCAGCAGATCCATCAGGATGACATTGATGCCTTCGGGTGCTCCGGTCTTTTTCTGACCAATTCAAAGACTTTCAAATACCAGTAAAAGTTTGTTTTACTAAGATATGTTCTATGAACTACCTTTGGTCCTTAGATTACAGAAGTTGGGGGAGATCTGAACTTACTATTTTTCTTTAGAAATGCAGTGTCAGGTTCCAGGTGTGATTCCCCAACTTCCTAGCAAGGCGACAAACACCCCAACACCTTGGTTCAAACCTTCTCCCCTCAAAGTTTGTCTCCTACAGTACTCCCAGTGTGGCTCTGTCACCATTCTTCAGAGTCCCCTCATCCCCCAGTGTCCTCATGACTGGTACTATGAAGATGTGGACTATGGAGCACTGTATTTCTTTTTTTTTTTTTTTTTTTTTTTTTTTTTTTTGAGAAGTTTTTGCTATAGGGCGCCTGCGCTCTCCAGACAGACAGAGACAGAAAGACAGAAAGCGAGAAATCACCCCCCGGGGGGATGGCCACGCCGCAATCCCTTCTCCTCCATTCTCCTCTTGGGATCTTGGGCACCACACGCACACACGCCCAGTGTGAGTTTAAGCCACCGGGTCCGGGACGCAAACCGTGGTTGACTACGTGGGAGTCCAGCGACATAGCCATTACGCTAACTGCTGGTCCGGACCACTGTATTTCTATAACTTTCCTGATGATGTACTTTCATAAGCTCCCCTCTGACTTCCAAATGAAAGCCAAACTTCTTCATAGAGCAGTTGTTGAGGTTCTTAACGGACACTGTTCACACTTGTTTCACTCGGCATGTTTAACCATTCTTCACATCCTCCCAGCTCTGCACCTTCCCATATGCTCATTCCTCCCTCAGGAAGGCCCTTGCCTGCCATCTCTGCCTGTCACATTCCAGGCTGTGCTCCAGGGTCAGGAACACTTCATTGATAGCTCTTGTTGGGGAACCCCTCATATCTAAGTGTCTAAGCAAATGCCTTGCCTTCCCCGCTAGAGTACAGGGCTATCGAGAATAGGAATTATGCATTTTTTTCATATTTCTCCCTTACTCTCTCACCTATAAAGCTCAGTACTTTGTACATTATTCACACTTTAAAATAGTTTTTTTTTTTTAAATAATGAATGAATATATAAGGAATGAGTGGTCTACATAATAATTCTGGACATACTTTCCATTAACTTTTAGTCTGTTTTTCTATTCCACCCTAAGCAAAGAAACTCACCTCTTAGTATTGTAATTTAAAATAATTATTCAAAAATCTAATCACTTTCCTTTTTTTCTGAACTCCTTTATTGCAAAAATAAGAGAGCACAGCATAAAAACTGGAACCCTAGGACTGTGTTTTCTGGCCCAGGAATCCTCAAGAGTGCTGAGGTGAAGGGATTGGAAAACATCAAGAATTAGACCAGCCAGCGCACGTAAGAGGTTGACTGCTTTCTGGTTTGAGTGAATATTTTTCAAAGGTCATGGACTGAGGAATCCAGTTCCTATGGTTTTACTTAAAATTGTAAAGGACTAATCAAATCCAGCCAATATCTGCAAAATTCTTATGGGTTGTAAGTATAGTGCAAGGGAAGGAAGCCAGGAAGCATGAACTTAAAGGGGGTATCATGCTTCAGGGTTATGAAGCTTAGCAGTCTCTTCTGTTGATTTTCACAAGTAGAATTACAACTGTACTTGTGAAAAATAAATACATATAATAAATGTGTCCTGCAGCATACAATTTATAAGCTGAGTCATGGGGTAATACACTTTTGGTCTAAAGCATGCTGTTACGCTATATTATAGTACTTGCAACAGCAGTCCTTAGCAGATTCAAGGAAAGAACACAGCAATTTAGTCCCTATGCACTTAAAGCACAGGAATGGGACAGCCTTGAGGAAGAGTCTTTATTCCCAGTTTCATATCTTTGTGTTTTGTTTGGGTTGAAAACTGGCCAGTTGGTGATTGCAGAATGCAGTCTAGAAGCTATTTAATCAATAGAAATAAACTTGCCTTGTAATGAACATCCTCTGTCACTCACTAGCTGTGTGATCTTGGGCAAATCATTTTTCTCTCCATCAATCTCTTTAATATGGTGAACCAAGATATTCTTTTTTGATTCTTAAGATTTTTTTTTTTTTTTTTTTTTTTTTTTTTTTTTGCTATGGGGCACATGCACTCGCCAGAGAGACAAGGAGAGAGAGACAGACAGACAGTGAGAAATCACTCCCTAAGGGGGATGGCCATGCCACAGTCCCTTCTTCTCTACTCTCCTCTCTGGATTTTGGGCACATGCACCCAGCGGGAATTTTAAGCTGCTAGGTCCAGGACTCGAACTATGGTTGACCACTGGGTGTCCAGCAATGTAACCATTACACCATCTGCTGGTCCTGCTCTGGTCTCCTTTCAATACTAAGGCTCTTATAGATAAAATTCTATACATCCATGAATTTTTTTGTAGCTCTATAGAACTGTTACTTTGCAGTATAAGTTTGGCACTTGGGACATCTCTAGAATGGTTTTATTAATTTTGAAGAAGTAAAGAGACAATGTTTCAAAAGTTAATTAGCATAGCAAAGAAATGATGCCATCATGTATTGACATACTTGACTATTTAAAATGTATCAGACAGGGCCAGCAGGTGGCGTGGTGGTTAAGGGCACTGGACTCCCACATGGTGGACCACAGTTTGAGTCCTGGACCTGGCAGCTTGCTTTCTCACTTTCTTTCTCTCTCTGGTCAAATAAGAAAGAAGGAAGGAAGGAAGGAAGGAAGGAAGGAAGGAAGGAAGGAAGGAAGGAAAAAAACTTACTTTAAAAAAAGAAGGAAGGAAGGAAGGAAGGAAGGAAGGAAGGAAGGAAGGAAGGAAGGAAGGAAGGGAGAAAAAGACTAAATAAATAAAATAAAATGTATCAGACATCTATAAGACAGGAGTTCATGTATTCTTTTTGTGAACAAATATTAGTTGACTACATACTATGAGGCAGGCATTGAGTCAGATATTGGAGGCACATGGAACTTTTAGTCTAATCACATTTACAGATGGAGAGGTTGAGGTTTAGAGAAGTCAAGTAATTGGCACAATGTGAGTAGTCAAGATTCGAACCAGCATCCCTCTGAGTATTGTAATATATCATGTTGTATTCTGTAATACATCATGTATCAATCCCGGTAATTGAGATAAAAGAGTCAAAAGGAGTATCTGACATCCTAGGTATTCTTTCTACTGGAGCCACCAAAGTGAGTTTTTTGTGTTCTGATGCTACCCTCAAAGATGGGCTCTGAAAAACCCAGTCTCCCTTAATAATTTTTATAGAAACATCTTCTGTTAATCATGCTGAGCCCTTAAAAAAATTACTTCTGAAAAACTAAAAACTAAATCTCTAAAGCTCAGCTCTTGGGTGCCATATTTGATATTTCTAGAAATTGAAAGGGAACTTAGTCATGTTTCACATCATGAATCAGATACTTGAAATAGCTAAAAGATAACGTTTCTGTGAGTTTGCGCTTCATTCCCTAATCCTGTTCTTTAAAAGCCTCTGGCTTCTCATTGGAGTTCCCTATAGGCACTAGGAGATCTGGCAAAGATTGGAAGAACCCACAGAGATGGTTATGTGCCCATCTTACCCTCTAATCCCTCCTGACCTTCCGCTTTGGACCTGTGTCCTTGCGTTAGTTGGAGTTTTCTAGAGACTCAAAAGCAATGGGATATATATAGACATATAAGGGAAATTAATTATGGGAACTGGTTTACAATTATGGATTGTGATTAATGATTATAGAGGCCAAGGAATCTCATAGTATACTGTGTGCAAGCTGGAGAACCAGGAAAGCTAGTGGTATAATTCATTCCTGGGTCCAAAGGCCTGAGAACCCGTGAAGCCAATGATAGAACTCAGTCTAAGGTAGAAAGCCTGAGAACTACAGCAGGGATGGGAATGGGAATCTAAAAGGCCCAAGAACCAGGAACTCTGAGATGCAAGGACCAGAGAAGATGGATGCCCTCTTTCAAAATGTGAGAGAGAAAATTCACTCTTTCTTAACCTTTTTGTTCTATTTGGCCCCCTTAATGGATTTGGAGAGGCCTTTCTACAATACATTGGTGAAGGAAGATCTTTTCTTTTTGTCAATTTACTGACCCAAATGCTTTTCTGATACTACCTCATCGACACACCCAAAAATAACATTTTACCTGCATCCAAAGACATCTCTTAGTTCAATCAAGTTTACACATAAAATTAACCATCATAATCTTTAGAAGGATTGTTGCTATAGGGTGCATGCACTCACCAGAGGGACAGAGAGAGACAGAGAGACAGAAAGCGTGAAGTCACCCCCCCATGGGGGATGGCCAAGCCACAATCCCTTCTCCTCTATTCTCTTGAGATCTTGGGCACACACGCACACACACCTAACATGAATGTAAGCCACCAGATCCAGGACTCAAACCGTGGGCAACTACATGGGAGTCCAGCAATATAGCCACTATGCCAATGCTGGTCCCCATTAGGCACCTTTTTTATTTATTAGTTTATTATAAAAGATGTGTCAATGGATACAGAGGAAGAGACATGTGGGGCAAGGTATGTGAGAAGAGGCATGAAGCTTCCATACTCTTTCTAGGTATGCAAGCTTCTGAGAACCTCCATGTGTTCAGCTATTAGAAGCTCCCTAACCATGTCCTTTTGGACTTTTTTTTTTTACATTTTTTTCACTGTACATCTTTACAGCATATTCAGTTGTTTTTTCAGCTGCTGGGTCTGGGATTCCAACTGTGCAGTCAGCCAAGTGGGATCTACTCTAACCGCTATGCCACCTGCTGGCTCTATCTACCTCTACTGAATGTGGATAATACTTCCCCTGGAAGGTTAAAATGATAATTACTAACATAGAGCAAATGATTGGTTTGTAATAGAGTACTTGTTATTGTTTTTGCTTTAATTATATTATCTCTCATAAATCTGGCAAGATTTCAAACCATGGCATTCGAGATGGTCACTTGTTAGAGAGGTGGAAGAAAGTTTAACTGTGAGCAGGAGTGATATCCTATTTTATATGTATGTATACATGTGTGTGGGGGTGAAGGCACATATATGCATACGTGTATGCACACATCCTATGTATCCATGTATGTGTGTGCATGCTCTGGGCTTGGAGCCACAACTCAATGCAGCATTCTCTAGAGTAACTGGGAGTTTTTATAACCTCTCTTGTCATGCAACCTACTTTGCATTTGGTAGTTTGAAGATCCCCCTTACAGACTCTTGTCTCAAAATAGCCAGGAAAACATAAAAACAAATCGCACAAGCGTTGTCTCATTAGTTCAGTAAAACCTTGCTAATTTACCCTAATTGTAGGGAAGGATCATTTGCATGAGGGAAATGTCTGAAAGGGGTCTGCTTTAATAAATAGGCAGGACTTATTTGTAATTAGTGGTACCACTCTCACACAAACAATCAATATGCTCAAGTCCTTAAAAACAGTTTGCTCTTGTGAGTAGGTTGCCCATTGCTAATGTTATCTTGAAGCTGCTAATACGGGAAATGACCTGGGAGCAAGAGTCCTTTATTTTCATTCTTATTTCCAAATAAACCACCATCTAACATATGGTCAGGAGTATTGAACTAAGGCCTGCTCACAGAGAGAGGGTGACAACAAAGACAAGTCACTCGATTTTGGCAAGAGTCAGACTCAAAAGACCTAAATTCTAATCCTGATTCCATTTCTAGCTTGTCAATTTATCTTTTTGAGTCTGTTTCTCATCTCTCAGAAAGTTTAGCTAAATGGTCTTCCAGTGTTTTTTTTTTTTTTTTTTTTTCTTTTTTTAATGATTATTTGCTTATACCATGAGCAAGAGAGACCACATCCTCAACAGGGTCTTGACATCATGAGCTACCCTAGCCTTCCTCCAGCCCTGGATCATGGGCAATGTTAGCCCAGTGTACTCAAGGAGCTCTTGGGACTTGAACCATGAACTTTCCCATGTGATATTGCCTCATAAAGTATGACATCTTACCACTGCACCACCATCTTCCCCCCTTCAGTATTCATAAATTATACTATTTTAGAAATCTATGAGATCCCAAAGATCATTCAATTCACTTCCTCAATTTACCTGTGAAAATACTGAGGTATTTATCCAATACTATACTCCTTTGATGGTACTTGAACTAAACATTGTGAAGATTGAACATGTTTTTCATGTTGTATATGATTGAGATAAAAGCTTAAGGAAGAGAGTGGAACTAGAAGAACTTGACCTGGCTAGAGTCAATACCCAAGTTGAGTACAGATGACCAGCCAACAAGACGCACAGAGAGTAAGTAACCAGGGAGGTAGAAATGAGCAATGGAGTCAAGAAATGGGCAGAATCCTGAGAACAGGGAGCAAAACAGGTCTGGAGTCATCAATAGAGTAGGTAGGCAAGTGAGAAGCCAGCTAGGAATCAAGGACACAGGCAAGAGTCTTACCAAAAAAGGAAAACTTGGCGAAATATTGGGCCATGAGACCAGCAGATGGAATAATGATTGCCTCACTGGACTCCCATGTAGTTGACCATGGTTCAAGTCCCGGGCCTGGCAGCTTGAAACTCATGCCAGGCACATGTACATGCAGGCCCCAAATCCCAAGAGGTGAATGGAGAAGGGATTGCAGCATGGCCATTTCCCCTGGAGGATGATCTCTTGCTTTCTGTCTTTCGGCCTCTCTGTGTCTCTCTGGTGAGAGCATGTGCCCTATAGCAAAAGTTTCTCTCTAAAACAACAATACTGGGCCATCACCCCAGGTCATAAAGAGATGAGACTTGATAAGAAATCATTGATCCTGTCAATGGTAGCAATTACAAAGATGGAGATCCAAAAGCTTCTTCTCTGATTAAAAGAACAAGGATGCCTTGTACTTGTGAACTATTTCCTCTCCTCAGGAGACAAGTAGAATAATGGAGAGAGGGACTGGCTGATTGGCTGAAGGGGATTCCATGTGATGGAGTCTTCTAGATACAGATGATTCAAAGCAGCAGGAAATGCAATGCTGATGGCCCACATAAGCTGTCAGAGCAGAGTGGAAGATTCAAGACTCAACCCCTACAAAAATTGACATTGAGCTTGTGAGAATAGGCCACGCTCTGTAGAGAGAGTAGAAGGAGAAAAAGAAATGTCCAAGAGAGTCTTAGAAAATACCTCTCTTCTGGATGGGTAAGTAAATTAAAAGGTGACTTATCCTCTTACCTTATTAGAGGCTAATAGTGGAGAATTTATTGAGGACAGGTAAGAAAAAGAACGAGTGGCATTTTAGAGAAGACAAGAATAAATATTGCTTACTTCTTGGGTTACATGTTATCAGATTCACCTGTCTGTGTCTCTGTTTTCCTTACCTTATTATTCACTGATGAGATGGTATCTCCATTGTCTCCAGCAGGCAAACTAAAACAAAAGAAGTCCCTGGTTTTCTTTTCCTTCAGAAAGAAGTATGGGTTGAGAAGTAGGAACCACAAAATAAATCAGCCTCTAGATATGGATGTTTGTATGCTTCTTTCTCCCTGGGCAATTCCATTCCAGAGAAAAATCAGCTAGTCTTGTTCTTTTCTTTGGTTTTCTAACTGGAAACTGGTGACCTTGAGACTGTCACCTGGGGCAGCAATCTCAGAGAAGTCTGCCTTCCTCCCAAATGCTTTTCTTCTCAGCCTGAAACTCATAAAACTAAAAATTATCATCTACCTATGCCCCACTCCTACCCCCCCTTTTCTTAAATGTGAAAACCACTCCAGAGAAATATAATGGCTTACTCAGGGTCATTAGTGCATATAATGGATTAGATAATATTTCTCAAATCACAGTATTGTATTAGCCCTCTTTTAAAAGAGGAAAGGATATTTTATGAGTCCCTGTAATACATGCTTGTATCTCTAGGGAACCTCAAACTCCAGGTTAAGGATCTGCAGATTAATTCAAGGTGGCGGGTGGGGGGAGTCATCTCCTCACGGGACTGGCTGAGGTGTGTTCTAGGCAACTCTCTCAGGGGCTCCTCGCCCTTCATGGCCCACTCCATCCAGCTCCTGGAAGGCCCCATAAAAAGAACTTTGTCTGAGTATTTTTGCCTCTCAGGCCCTCTCCAAAGTCTCCTCTCTCTTTCTTCTTTGACCATAGTACTATATCTTTTTCTGCCTCTAGTTAAAGGGTTTCCGACTTAGTTTTGGAAGCCAACCCCCTTTCTGGTCCCATAAATTGGTCTTTATTTGGCTCACTTCTCTTGGCAACACATTCATCCACAAGGTGAGTTAGAAAAATATGGAGGAATTTTCCAGGTGATGTGATGGCCTGCTGGGCCACCATAGCTTGACACATGGGGGAGAGAAATGCCAGGGGCCAGTAGGGAGAGGCCACAGCCCCAGGAAGCTTGGGATGGAATGTGATGTAGAAAAAGCTTCAGGCTCAAAATGTGTGTAGCGGGGGAACCAGCAGTTAGCGTAATGGCTATGTCGCTGGACTCCCACGTAGTCGACCGCAGTTCGCATCCCAGACTCGGTGGCTTAAAACTCACGCCGGGCGCTTGTGCGTGCGTGCCCAAGATCCCGAGAGGAGAATGGAGGAGAAGGGATTGCGGCGTGACCATCCCCCCTGGAGGGTGATTTCTCGCTTTCTGTCTCTATGTCTCTCTCTGTCTGTCTGGCGAGTGCACGCGCCCTATAGCGAAAACCTCTCAAAAAAAAAAAAAAAAAAAAAATGTGTGTAGGGGAATTGAGCCATAGCAAGTGAGAGCTGAGGGGACCAAAGAGAGTCCTAGACCTTCTCTCTCTTACTTTGCATGTAAAGAAGGTGGTCTCAATGACCCAAGAGGGCATGCCTCATTCCAAGTGGATCAGGGGACAATACAAGGTAGTGGTTCAAGTGGTGGTTTTGAAGTAGGAGAGACCTTTGTCCTAAGTTTAAACTTTACATTTGTTACTAGCTATGTGATCTTGAGAAGTCAGAGTCCCTGGGGGAGACTGGCAAAGCCACAGAGTGGCAGATTAGGTGGAATGATGCATTCTCTGTCCTTTGCTATAGAAGAAGCCCAACCTTCCCTGCGTGCAAGGGAACAGTAGAGACTGACTTGTCACAAGGTCATGCTCATCAGTGACAGGGGTGGAGAAATGTCACTCTGGGCCTTGTTGGCTCTGCAATTATTCAAATGCTTTGCTTATAATACAATCACAGCTCCTAGCTCTGATTATTGGCATCATCAACATCATCTATTATTGGGTTTTTAGCTCCTCTGGGTACACAGCATTGTACAGGATGCTAGAAGGTGCCAAATACAGACTCAGAAAATGAAAGACGAAAAAGAGCAGAAAGTGGACCAAACCAGGCATCATTCTGAGTAGCAAGATCTAAATCAGCCTGAATTCATTCTCATGAGCTAATCTTTTAGGCCAGGGCCTCCTAAGTTACAGAAGGACATTAATTATTCCAGAGTCTTCCTTATCATTCCTGTCTTCATTATTTCAGCTGCCTATTTTTAACTGGAAGTGTTTAAACTTCCATTAGTTTTCTCTTTATCCCTTTTGTTAAGTAAACTTTCTCTTTATCACCTATCTGTCACTCCTGGTGTGGCTGTCTGCAGGGTAGAGAACTAGCGAAAATCCAGCAATTAGAACAAAATAAATAGGTAAAGGAAGACTCGCCTCCAAATTGGCCAGACCTCACGGTGTTTGCACAGTGGCAACTTGATACCTGGTGTTCCTACTTGATGGCAGCTTAGGAACTCAGCACAAAGTGGGGACACATGCTTTACAGAAAGTGCCCATCACCCCAGCATGCAACATGCTCAAACCACTGCAGCGCTCCAAACAGTTGTTTTGCCTCTTTTCATGCATGTGTTTTTCAGCTGAGGATGGGAGGCAGCATACCAGAACAGTCTGCGTTTCTACCGAAGACATATTACGGCTTAGAAAGCAGGCACCGCTCTTGTATTGAAAACCTACTCATCAGAGTTTCCAAAAGGAACAGTTATGAAAGGTTCAAATGATCCCTTCAGGGTTTCTCCATCTAACCAGGCCTTAAGCACTGCCTCTCATTAATCTTTAATGAACAACAAAGAAAATATGTTGCTGGCTAATTATCGTGTAGGGCAGCAGATGCTGAGTGAGGAAAAGACTCCTATAGTCACATCATTTAAAGAGACGCTATCAAAATTCAACTCTTATTTTGACATAGTCTCCCTGACCAATAACATTATCTATTTTTTTTAACTTGAATTACTCTTCTCTAGACATTTTTAGAATTGTCTCTGTGTGGGTCATTTGAACTTTGAAAGTCATGAATAATCAAGTAATGAAATCTCAAATTTGTCCATCCAAGAAATTCCCATCCTCCCTTACTGGAGCTAGGTGAAAGAACTTACCTATGGTTTTTGCTTATATCATGATGCCTGCCTATAATTTTTTTTTTCTCTGCCACTACTTTCTTCAATTTCCTCTTTTCTCAATTAATTAATTAATTCTGTCCTGCACTGAGCTGGGCTTTTCCTTGCTTTGAATTTTCTCAGCGTTTAGACAACCTCAATATGAAAACTCTGATAAGTTCCACCAGAACAGGACTATGTCTCATCATCTTCATTCAGTACCTACCACCGTGCCTAGCACACGCTATCCTCAGTAAATGTTTGTCAAGTTCAGTGAAATTGCTTATATATGCCTTGGGCTTATTTGCTTTTTATTTCATACTTACTCTTTAGATTTTACAACTAAAAATTCCTCAAGGACAGTATTGTCATCCTATTCTTCCTTTTCCCTACGCTAGAGCACTTGCTATAGATTTATGTAACAGGTTCTCCACATAGTGGATAGCCATGTAAAGTGTTGTTTAAAGTCTTTTCTTATATCAACCCAGCATGCAATATGAGATGTCCTGTTTGAGTAAATATTTATGTGTTCTCTACTTAAGAGAAACTAGACTATTCTGATTATATCTCCTTTTATAGACAATGTCTTTTGTAGTTTTGGAGGTTTTTTTAAGGTTTTGCTGTAGGGCACATGCACTCACTCGAGAGAGACAGAGAAAGACAGTGAGAAGGAAAGTGAGAAATAACCGAGGGGGAATAGCCACTCAGAACCCCTTCTCCTTCATTCTCCCCTCGGGATTTGGGGCACACACACATATGTGCCTGGCATGTTGTTCAAGCTTCCAGGTCCAGGAGTTGAACTATAGCCAGCCATGTGGGAGTTCAGAGCCTTAACTGCTACACAACCTGCTGGCCCCATCTTTTGTAGATTTAAATGAAGGATTTCCATGCTATAGTTTTAGGATTTTGTTCACTTCATTATTCAATTAAAAAAATTTTTGAATTTACAAATTTTAAGCCCAGAAAAATTCTAAACAAGTTGCTTAAGAATTTTAGAAAAGTAATTTTAGAAACTGTAGAAAAGAATGTGATTATTACAAGAGTCAACATAGTCTCACTCAGAATAAGTGCTTCAAAAACACCTTCTTCATTAGAACAGTGAGTTTATAGGATGAGAGAGTGATATAGAAACAGAATATCTTGATTTAATCAACCCATTTGCTAACCTTTGCTTCAGTATTCTGATAGATTGGCATGACAAATTGAACACTTTTATCCAAAGAGGCATAATGAGTGAGTCTAATCCATCTAGAAGGCATCTTTAATAAAAATACCAAAGGACTCTGCCTTGACCTTTGGGTCTTCCATGTTTTTAATGTGTGACTGAGATGGTGGCAGACAGAGAGCTAATATCTGTTCAGCATCTACTATTGGATTGTTGGAAAAGTCATGATATATTTTTCTATTTTTTATTTATACAAAAATGTGTCATGACTTTTCCAACAACCCAGTGTATTCCAGGCATGGTGTTAGAAGCTGTATGTTCATTATCTCATTTCCTAACCTAGTCTGCAGATAACTCATAGCTGTGGGAAGAGAGCTAATACTACAGATGACAGGCTCTACATTCTGGAAATCTGTTAACATTTATTGCAGAAAGTGTCGTAGGCCTGTGTTCAGATTCAAAACAACCAGCTGCTTTGATCCACAACCTACAGGATCTAGAAAATCTGGTTTGGTAACAGTTTTAGGAAAAAGGACTGGGGATAGAGAGGAGTGGGGAAGGAGAAGGATTGGAAATGATCACAGGTGAATATAAAGCCATAGTGTGTTAGAGCTACCTGGGAAGATAATGCTCTAAGATGCTACAGACACAGAGCCCAAAGCTCTAATATTACCTGCACTGACCAGACCAGGACTAAGTAACACCATAATCCTAATATCCAGAAGCTAAAAGGAGCTTTAAGTCATTTAGCTAAAAAATAAAAATGGAAGGGAGCAGATTTAAAATAAGCCCATAAGAATGATCTTATTAAAGTGAGCACTAGAAGTCAAAATAGAAACCTATCAGAACCTTCAAAGCAGCCTCTTATTTACTCTACCACTTAATCTTTCTAGTGGTCCTGTAGAAGAGTAGATGAAATAGAGTATGGGCAACTGGTGGAATCGCTTCCCCCAAGCCACCCAACCAGTGAGAGAGCTGGCTCTTGAGCCAAGATCTCGACTATCAATCCAGTGCATATCATTTGGACCATCCTGCTTCTCCTTGTGCAAGGTCTGCCCACACTGGGACAGACACTGAGAAGGCATATTGATGTGAGGAGGTTGTTCTGTGCAGTCCATGGAAGCACCAACGAGACCAAGAGGCTGGAGATTCCTTCGGCCTCTAGATTGTGCATCCCTCAGCCAGTTCCCTGTTCCTTGTACAGTCTGGCCCAGAGCAGCTGTGTAACAGGCATAGGCTGTTTATGCCTCTAGCTGTCAGCAGAGCTCGGGCTGGAGTTCACTAGGGGATGGTTCTGCCAGCCTTTCACTCAATACCTCCCTTGCCAAGTCTGCCCTCTTTTCCTTTGCTGATCTCTTGAGAAGTAAAACACAACCAAATGCTAACCTGTGATTCTCTGCCAGCCCATCCCTCAGAGCAGCCCCCACTCCCAGAAACAATACCCTGATTACCATTCATTATTTCTACTTCTTAGTATTAAAACCCTTTTAATATGGCATTGAAGACCATTGGGGAGTTTTAAATTTCATGTCAGACCAGGATTTATAGGCCAGCTCTGAAACTTTACCTCTGGGCTCAATAATTGCAATTCCCTTTTAATCGCTCTCTTAAACACCTCTGTTAAAAGACTTCAATTATTTCCACACAGGGGCCTTCGGGACTCGGCCAATGTGAATACTCAACTTGTGTCACCTCCATTTGGAGGCCTGCATTTGAGTCTTGAACTATGCAGCCTGGTTTGAAGATACCAGTTCTGACGTGTAGTCATGAGGAGTTTGAGATGCTTAGGAAAGGGGTCTTCTCTCTTAAAGAGCTGTGGGTTTAGGGATCATGACTCCATCTACTGCCACTCTCCCATTCCCTAGTAGGCAGCAGGAAACAGATGTGTTAGGGTGTGCACATTAGCCCATGCTTGTTTTGACATCTTTACAGTTCTGTGAACGTGCAAATGCATATTGGGAATCCTTCCACGGCAAACAACTTAAAGTAATATGATGCAGAGATTCAGGTGGGAAGGTCATGGAGGGCAGAGCCTTCTGCTGAGCTCTAGAGCCCTGGGATACTTTTGGAAAAGTAAAAACAGATGTTATCCAAGTAGGTTGTAGAGTACTGGAAAGGGAGCCCCCCTCCCACTCCCCAGCCATCACCACCAAGGACAGAAAGAGGATACAGGAGAAGCAGCAGCCTGCAAAGGGCAGTCACATCATAGAGGCAGAGAAAGGCAAGCTGTTACTCTGCTCCCTGAAGACCCAACTGCTGGATCAGGGTCTAACAAAGGGGGCTAAGTCAGGAAGCTGGGGCTGGCAGTAGCTAAAAGAGCCACCTCCAGGATGTTATTTAGTGCTTTGTATCTGATGACAGCAATTTATATGGGGGAAATGCAAAACTCTTTACCCAGAAATGCATAACGCTGTACTAATTGAAGAAAGCTAATTGTAGGCCCAAAACATCTGTTTCTATTGGGAGACAGTGGGCTGGGTGAGGACAGAGCTCAGACTAAGAAAAGAGGACTTCATCAAAGAGGGCAGGGGAAAAAGAGAGAAAAGTCAAGATTCAGGAGCTCACACACTGATGCCCCAGGGTCTGTTCTTGGGTAGAGGCAGCCAAGAAGGAATGAGACTCCCTAGCCCTGGTGAGGAGGTAGTTCCTGGGAACTGGGTCAGAATCCCTGTGCAGCTGCATGAAAGACTGCCTGCACCACTTATTAGAAGGCCATTAACAGACTGAACCAAAGCAAAAAAGGGTCTTTGTCACTCAAGAGCATAGCTCTTCTAATACAGAAATGAATTGCCAACGTGTCCCATCGCAAAGTGCTTTCACCCCAGCGTCTGCCTGTACCACTGAGGTACTATTAGCATAGCTTCTTGTATTTATTACTTATTTTTTAATTAGTTATTACATTTTACAAATATTTTATACCAGACTGATAGGAGTATGTGCACATGCTCAAAAGATTTTTATAATAGTGGGAAATAAGCAAAAACAGATTATTTTTAAATTAGATGATATATTCAATAACAGAGGATTCAGTGGCATATGATTTAACTCCACATGGGACTCCAGCCCTTGGCCCTCCCCCATAAACACATATCCACACACATATTCAGAGCCAAGTCATCACAGATGAAGACAGAGGGCCCCAGTTACTTTTACTCAGCTCAGTAACCAGCTATGAGGGTCAGATACTAGATGCCGCTTCTTGCATCCCAGTGTCTATGTTCTTTGCCCATCTAAAAAACCACATTTCATTTCCTTCTGCTTCCCATCCCTGTTTTCTCATCTATAAAATGGGAAGTCATTAATCCAGTCCTATAAGAACAAATGTTCATGTTCACCCAAGTCAAAATGCCACAGGAGGAGACTCAGTTCATCTTTGTCCCAGGATCCCAACACACACCCCTCTCACACCCCTCTCAAGGGGTGGCTCTGGAAATAGGAGAGTTATCAAGAGTCAGGTTCCTGTACAGACACCAGCGTGACAAAATGGCAGCTAAGCCCCACTCTGTGACACCTCCCACTTACAGGAGGCTTCTAGAGAGGAGAGGAGAGAATAGCCTTGCAGTCACAAGACCAAACTCAAGCACTTCCTAGCAGGTGCTCTGAGCAAGCCCCCCCCCCCTTATTTTTTCCTAATTCTTTTTCCCTATTTTTTTTAATTATTATTTACATGTAATCACTGTACACCTTTACAATGTACAACAGGGTTTTTCCCATCATGAATACAGTGAATATTAGTCAAATCAAAGACATTACTCTATATATTACCATCCCCAGATCACTTTTCAATTTTGTCTATTAAATGTTTTGTTTGTTCGCAAGCTCTCTTAACCTCGGTTCCACACTGCCTCGCCATGGCTAAGGTCAAAAGAGAACTTTTGTACCTGTTGCCCAGGGTGGCTATAAGAACCAGATGAGAGGGTGTGTGTGTGTGTGCATGTGTGCGTGTCTGAGCACAGAGCCACCTCAGATGAAGCATGTGTGCTGAGCTGGAAGTCCCATGGCTGTCTCAAGGAGCACTCACCCTACGAAATAACATTCTGAACTGAGGGTTCGTCTTTTCCCTGAGCACATCTCAGGTTTAAATCTCCTGGTACATGAATTATTATCATTTGCACACAATAGTCCTTTAAGAAACTACTCTACCTCAACCATCTCTGGGATCCCTCTCAGCTCTGAAGTTATGAGGATCTCTGAATGTCATCCTTTCCCATCCCCTACAGCATTTCTTTTTGTTTATTATCATTATTATACATTCAGTCACTATACATCATTTAGCTTGTATAGAGAATTTACCCAACATGAAATACACCTCAGACCAATTCAGTTGAGAATACTAGGCACATCATCATCAACAGGTAATAACCATTTCTGTGTCCCACAAACGTCTTACTTCTCTATTTTTTCTCCCTAATTTCCTTTTCTAAAATGTATTCAGCTTCCACAGGAAGCTAGAGCATATAGAAACAGCTGTGTACTTGAAGTTTGACAGATCTAGATTGGAATCTCAGCTCCGTTACTGACTAAACCTAGAACAAGATAATTCACTTCCTAGAATCTCCATTTTCTCATTTGTACAATAGTGCAACAATTCCTACCTCTTAGCTGTTTAGATGATTAAATGAGATAACTGTGAAGTCCTTCATAGTGTCTGTCACAGAGTTAGTGTCTAAGCAGTGGTAGACATTGTGGTAATTATTGTCTAATACCAATGTAACAATTAGTACGTCACTACTTGTGGCACCACCGCATCCTTCCACCCACAGCAGCCCACCTGCCACACAAACCCTACCTGTGCCATGAAAAGCCTTAGATGAATGTCCACCACCTGCCTTGGTGCAGAAGTCACCAACACTTTGGATCAAAGGCTCAGAGCTGTTTCTAATGTATCCCTGAACCTGCTCCTAGCTGTCCCCAAAACTTTGGAACCACTCACATGAGGCAGGAGCTCACGGACTAGACTATCTACCCAGCCCTTATCACAGTCCTTTCCCGAGTCCTCTGACCTTTAAAGATGCCATACGCTGGGAAGGAGAAAGAGCCTCTGCTGTCCTATTCAGCTCCAGGAGAAACATGCCAAAGAACTGAATAGACACCAGCTTCCAGAGTCCATCACTAAAGGCCTGGGCAGAGAGAGGTTTTACAGCCTCATCCCAGGAGCCAGCTTTTATTGACTCTTTGGAGGTTTCCACTTGGTTTACTTTTAACGAAACTGCATTGCAGACTCACCAGTGACTACAGTGACATTTATAAAACAGTGAGAATCCAGGCAGCTCCTTCTTAAGGTACTTTGCATAGCATCTCTTAGGGAGCAGTTAAGGAAGCTGGGCTATTCTTGTTTGGTAAGTGACCATTCTCCAAGCCCTTATCAATGGACTGTATCACTGAAAGATTGACTCAAACAAAAACCAGGAGCCTACCATTTTTGAAAAATTTCAGCTACCAGCTTATGGGGCCAAGGATAGTGTCAAAGGATGCTGAGTGTTCAGGGCTTACTGTAAATATTCCAAGGGAGAGGACAGCTGGCTCTGCCTGGGTGTCCCACCCGCCCCAGCCCCAATCTTTCCAGCTCTGCCATGTGTCTTTGCAGCTGGTGCAGGCTCAGCATCTATTTAAAGTTCCAGATCGCCATTTTGAAACGACTCTCTAAAGTCATTAGAAAATTTGTGGTGGCAGTTCCAGCCCAGAAATTGCCTCCCAGGTGAACATATCATTGGCATAATCTCAGGGCCTCTCAAGCGGTTCTGACTACTGTGTTCTGGAAAGCTCCCATATGGTTGTCATGATAGTAGCCTGAAATCCAAACTCCATTAATCCCTTCGAGCATAGCTTAAAGGTGCGAACATCACCCCAGGCAGATCTAATGGGCTCATGATTCCTGGGTTATTAGCAAGCACTTCCTAGTATTATTCTACAGAGGGTTCTCCCTGAAGGCTAAAGTGTATTATTCATCTGGGAAGCAGAGATAAATGTACAGTATTTGGCCCCAAGGAAAATGGGGCTGCTTTGTGAGAGATGAGTTGTTTCCTCAGCAGCCTGTGACTGTCTGTCCATGGGCTGACCATCATCATACAGATAACTCCTTCCAGCCATAATCTAGAAATGCTTAAACTTAGTTGGGTGGCTTTGAACTATCCATCTGTTTTAGTTCATAAGGGCTGACATAACAAAGTACCACAAACTGGTGGCTTAACTAACGACTTTACTGTCTTAAAATTCTGGAGACTGGAAATCTGAGACTTGAGATATTGTAAGGTTGGTTCCTTCTGAGGGCTGTGAGGAAGAATCTGCTCTGTTCCTATCTCCTCACTGTTGGTGGTTTGTTGGCCAACTTCGGTGTTCCTTGGCTTGGAGATGCATCACCCCAGTCCCTGCCTTTGTCTTCACATGGCTTTCTCCCTGTGCACATGTCTGTGTTTGCATCCTAACTGCTCTTTTCATAAGAACATGGTTTTGTTGGATTAAGGCTTACCTTAATGATCTCACTTGATCACTCATATCCAAAAAATGTCATATTCTGAGGACACAGGGCATTGTGACTTCAGCATATCTTTTCTGGGGAGACACAGTTCAACCAATGATAACACCTTTCCTGCCCATCCTATGAGGACCAAGGGAGGCCAGCCAAGAATAGGAAATATTACCTCCTCCACGAAGCTTTTCCAGAAACTTCTTGCCCTTATTCCCTTATGTAAATTATTTCGCCCTACCTGAGAGTTGTATTTTAGAAGGACATCAAATTAAGCCTAGATCAGTAAAAATAGCCCAGTAGATGGGAAAAAAAAAATTTTAAAAAGGAGAAAAGGGGCTCTAGGTATGGGAACATCATGAGTAAAATGTGCATACATTAAAGAGTCCTGGCATGTGCAGAGAACCAGAGGCTGATGCTGAGGGCATTGGAGAGCCATGGTCATGTTTGACTTTTCCAAAAGAGATTATTCCAGACACAGGATACAGAATGGGACTCTCCTCTGGCTGCAGGGTAGAGATGGGTATATCCCTTGGCTCAGTCCTTCTGTGCCACATGAGAAGATTTGACTTGGTGATTTCTAAGGCTCATACCAGTCTTAACATCTGTCAAACCTGCAATGCCATCATCATCCATGATACTTGCCATGGTACAGTATAGACACTATAGCAAAGTTTGTGAAACCCCCTGCAGCTAGGAGCTCGGAATACCATTCATAAAATCATTTGCCAGTGACCTCCTCATCCCTATCCCTAGATGGCCACTCCAGCTAAGGGGCAGGACAGGAGAAGCATGTGGGATGGTCAGAAGGTACTAGTCTGTGGGCTATCCTTACCCCACCTCTCCAGGTCCCTTCAGCCTTTTCTGGCTGACCACTTACCTCAGCCCGAGTTTGCTTAGGGGACCACAGTTTATGGCCAAGTTCTCCTTGCCATATAGTTTCACCAGAGCAACTTGAGTTGGCCAGAGATTTATGACTGAAATGGAGTGTCTGAGCTTGGGTGTCAGCATTTTGCTTGGCTCACAGTCTTGCCTTCACATTCAAACCAATCAATATGTTAACGTATTAAATGGCCTTTAGGCTGCCTCTCTAGGGAGCAGAATGACTGAGTATCATTTGAGCATGGGCAGGAAGGACTGCTTTGAGGCCTGGTAAATCCTGCAAGGGAGCCCAGGATAAGTGCTCCATCTCCAGCCCTACTCAGGATTCAGGACCCAATCTGGAGACAGAAAGGAGGGATCCTATAGAACCACCCACTTTCCAGCTTTTGATGTTGTCTTTATCCTACTCCCTGGGGATGTTATATTAAAAAGAAGAGGAAGAGGGGTCAGTGGGTGGCATGGTGATTGGGGTGCTGGACTCTCCCATGGCTGGCCACAGTTAGAGTCCTCCACCTGGCAGCTTGCTTTCTCACTTTCCCTCTCTCCCCCATGTATCTTTCTGGTCAGATTAAAACATAATAATAAATAAAATTTTCAAAAGAAAAAAGAGGAAGAAAGAAAAAGCTAAACTGAAAGAGCCTACTGGAGGACCAGCAAGTAGCATGGAGGTTAAAGTGACTGGGTCCCACATGGCCAGCTAGGCAGTTCATGTCCTGAAACCGGTGGCTGGAAAAACACAACAGGTACATGTATGTGAATGCCCAAAATCCTAAGAGAATAGAAGAGGAGGGAATTGTGGAGTGGCCCTTCTTCCTGGGGATGATTTCTCACTTTCTCTCACTTTCTCTCTCTCTCTCTCTCTGCCTCTGGCGAACACACTCACCCTATAGTAAACAAACAAATGAAAACCTACTGTATTTATTTGACTTGAAAGAAAGATTGTATTTGAAAAGAACAGATGGTGCTAAAAAGTTATTGGAAGGAAGAGAGAGTTAGGAAACCAAATTGCAGATTCCTACTGGCCACTGGTGGGTGATATGCCCACAACTCTTTAGAGAAGGAATTAGAAAAGCAAAAAAAAAAAATCACCTGGGATGCGAATCAGAGAAAATCCACCACCCACCCTGCCAGAAATATTGTCTGCCAAGTTTATAGAGTGGGAAACCCCACTGGGATCACCCCTTGAGCTCTCTGCCATAATTCGAAGTGATTTTTGGAATGCCAGCACCAACCAAATGCTTCTCTCACTTTCCCTGTCCAAAGTCCAGCTGAGTCCCACCTCACAGCTCCCCGATAAGGGATGTTTAGCAGATGCTGGAAAGAAGGTGGCTTTCTATAGAAACTAATCCAAAATTCAGAGAAGTGGCAAGAACTTCAGGCTTCTCAGGGTTGCTGCTCTTGATTTGAAGATGTTTTCTCCCACTTAATATTTTGCATGGATAATCAGTGTTCTTCCCTTTAAAAAGAAGAAAACATGCATAGAGAATCCTTTATGCATTGACTTATACAAACCAGAGCAAGGAAAAATGTCTCTTGAACAATAATACTGGGACAATAATATTGGGAATCAGCTTACATCCTTAAACATTTTATTTTAACTCACAATTTTTAAATGCATGCTGATTCACCCATTTTTTAAAAAAGTGTATTTATGTATTTCTTCCATAAGAAAGACAGAGAGACTAAGAGAGAGAGGCAGACAGGCACTTCCCACATGCTGCAATCCACCCCCAGTCCCAACCGGCCTGGGTCATGGGCCTGATAATGCCTGGCAAGTTCAGGGAGGTCCTCAGCCTGGAAGCCTCCCTCAGCCTGAGGGGCAGCTCTTCTCCCTGACAAGCCAGTGAAAGCCAAATACTGACTCAACCTGAAACCTCCTTCCTACCCAGATCTGATCCTCTCCAAGGCACATTCACTTAACTTGTGGGAAACTGTGAAGGGCAAGTAAATAACAAAGCCAAGGCTACCTGGATAAAAGACTCCATGCTACATGCCTTGTGTTACTATTACAGAAAATTAACAAGCAACAAAGGACTTCACACTAAAATTTACATTGATCTGGCATTTTTTTTTTTTGTCCTCTTTGCTATCTCTCATAAAAATCCTTTAAATGCAGGCTGATTTAATGGAAACGATAAAAAATTGTGCTGAATAGTTTATATTTGCTGCAGAATTACTACAAAGTATATCTTACGGAAAACTTGAAAGTTGTGCGTGTCTGTGTTTCCCATCCTGTAGGATAAGATTAGGGAGAAGGTGCATTTGACTTTCCCCCCTCTATTGACCCGGACCGGGTCCCACAGGCTCAGTTCCTTATTTCTAACAAATCCTCACAAATTTACACCTTGTTCGGACACTTTTCAAGAGAAAGTCTTAGCAAAAGGACATGTAGAGGAATGCTGGCAGTGTGGCCTGGACCTTGACAGGGTTATGCTTAATAATAATAGCAACCATAGGCCAGCAGGTGGCGTGGTGGATAAGGTGTTGGACTCCCACTGGGCCAACTACAGTTCAAGTCCTGGACCTGGTGGCTTGCTTTCTCACTTTCCCTCTGTGTGTGTGTGTGTGTCTAGTAAGCATATGTGCCCTATAACAAATAAAATAATAATAATAATGAAAAATAAAATAAAATAAATAATTCTTTAAAAAATAGTAATAATAACAACCATGTGACTGAGTTCTCCAGGCAGGGACTTGGCTGACTGTCTAATTTAGGTAGCTTCTGTCATCCTAGACCTAACCCATGAGTTTGGCTATCTCCGCCAAGGAGTTAGTCACTGCCTGCATGACTTGATTCTCATGACTAATACAGAGCATGAGGATAGCCACATTTTAGCTTCAGGTCCCTTCACCAGGGCCAAAAATTGAAGCAAAGTCTCAAGAAGGCAATATGAACTTCAAGAATCTTTTTTTTTTTTTTTTCTTTCTTTTTTTGGAGAGGTTTTTGCTATAGGAGACAGACAGAGAGAGACAGAGAGATAGAAAGCAGGAAATCACCCCCCAGGGGGGATGGCCACGCCGCAATCCCTTCTCCTCCATTCTCCTCACGGGATCTTGGGCATGAGTTTAAGCCGCCGGGTCCGGGACTCGAATCGCGGTCGACTACGTGGGAGTCCAGCGACATAGCCACTACGCTAACTGCTGGTCCAACTTCAAGAATCTTAAAAGGACAGTATAAAATGGTCTTCATAAAGATTATGAAGTCACACTGGCTGGGGTTAAAACTCTACTGTACGGAGAGCATAAGGTAGGCCTTCAATAAATGTTAACTGCTGTTACTGTGTTTTGAGTATCCTCACAAAAACTTATGCTATAACTTGACACCCATTGCTGCAGTGTTGGGAGATGGGGCCTAGTGAGCCAAGTTTGGGACATGGGGCCATATCTGTATTTCCTAATTAGTTCCCTTGAGAGCAAAGTGTTTCAAGGCTAGTCTGCCACTGGCATGTCTCTCTTTCCTCGCACCTGCTTTCCTTTCTACTTCTCTCAGCCATGTTATAATGTAGCACCAGAGGCTGGCCAGATGGCAGCCCCATGCCTCTGGACTTTCTAGCCTCCAGAATCATGAGCCAAATAAGCCTCTTTTAATTATAAATCACCCAGTCTCTGGTATTTTGTTATAGTAATGCTAATAGACTTAAGACAGTGATAATATTATTAGTGCTGCTATTATTACAGGTGGCTATAAGCAACATTCATATGGACTTGGCCCAAGTCAGACCACCATTACAGAGAACATTTATGCTTCAGAAGGGAATTCCACTAGTTAAGAACTCAAGTATCCTCCAGATCTTGACTACTGTTATTCTCTGATTGCTTCACATTATCTTTTGGCAAAGGGTAGACCAAGAAGTACATGATGAACCACATGGCACGACTACCTCCTTCCTGCAATTCCCAAACTTCCCCAATCCTTACGTTCCTCTTAACAGGGATGGCATCATTAACACTCGAATGGATGTCAGCTAATATTAGTTCATTAACTTTTAAAATTAACTCAGTTCCACTGCCACATACATTTTGGCCAAGAATATCATAGTATTTTCTGACTTAATGGAAATCTGTTTATGTATTTTACCTCTCATTCAAGAAATATCTGTGAAGCCTCTACAATGTGCAAGTCACTGGAGACACAATGATGGCTCTTCCTGTAGAAGTTAAGGAAAAACATTGACTCCTGCCAACTTGGACCACCTGTTCTCTGAACACATTGTGTTTGCAGCCCCTGTTCACATGTTCATTCCAGTCTCTACGTAGCCCTTCTCCCAATTCCCACCCCCTCTTCACAACCCATCCCCAAGATACACCTATCCTAATCACCCAAACTTTGATATGCTTTGCTCTCTATGTGTCAACAGAGTGCCTGTGACCTTCACTTAGCTCCTGTGTATGCCATTCTCTACAAATTCTGGTACATATTTTTGTAGTTTTTCACCAGTCTGTAGTTTTTCATCAGTCTGCAAAAACTACATCCTAAACCCTTAGTATCCCCAGAGCATCTAATACTTTAGTGTGCAACAACACACCAGTAAATACCCAAGAAATGGAACGCAAATCAACAAAGTATAACCGAGAACTAAACACAAGACATCTTTTCATGTGCTATAGGAAGGTGTAAGAGTAAAGAGAGGCTTTTATTCTAAGTGAGGTGGGTGCCTTTGAAGGGTTCTGAGAAGAATGTTGATCATCTCTCATAGTCCAACCCTAATATATCTTTTTGTAAGAATGTACTAACATGATCTCATGAGGTTGTGTTTCTCAGATGAAGATTCATTTAACTAACAACCTTTTTTTGTTTCAATAGATATGGTCACTGCTATTATAAATTGTAAATGCCTTTCTCTCCCTCTTTTACCTATATTCCTTTCCTTCTTGTATCTCATAAACGAGTTGAGATACAGATATTTGCATGTGCCCATGCCATGCCATGAGGAAAGCTGTGGACTTTTATAAGTCTAGTTCTCATTACTGAGCCCTTTCTGTGTGCTGAGAATTATACTGCTTACTTTGCATACATCCTTCTCACAAATCCTCACAAAAATTCAGCAAACTTGGCATTAAGACCTTTATCTTAAAAATAAGGAAACTGAAGGTCAGAAGTCAACCATTTACCTAAGGTCATTTAGCTAGTAGACAGCATCGCTGAAAACTGAATCTAGACCTTTCTAAAACCACATCAGGAAGACATTTTATTGCATAGCTAGTAGGGTGTGAGGGCTCACTTTGTGATCCACCCTACATCAACATTGAGTCTGTTGGGATATTGTACAAGAGAAAAATAAGACAGGCTCTCTGTCTTGTCAGCTACCATCATGGCCCTCACATGCTGTCAAAAGTGTCCCTTCAGGGACCAGCAGTTAGCATAATGGCTATGTCGCTGGACTCCCACGTAGTCGACCACGGTTCGAGTCCCAGACCCGGTGGCTTAAACTCACACCCGGCGCATGTGCGTGCGTGCCCAAGATCCCAAGAGGAGAATGGAGGAGAAGGGATTGTGGCGTGGCCACCCCCCTGGGGGGTGATTTCCTGCTTTCTGTCTCTCTGTCTCTCTCTGTCTGTCTGGCGAGCGCATGCGCCCTATAGCAAAAACCTCTTCAAAAAAATAAATAAATAAAAGTGTCCCTTCATTCCGAGCTTAAAACAACTTGGTGCCTTCACCCTCTTGAGGCGTGGCTACCAACCCTTCGATCTCATCAATAGCTTGCTTCCCATCAGACTTGCTAGACAGTTTCCCTTAAACATGTAGAGACTAAACCTGGCATGGAACAGTGGAAGCCCTGGAGATTCTTTAGTTTCCATGTCAGAACTTCTTTTTTTTGTTTGTTTTGATTTTTTTTTAATTTTTTATTATCATCATAATCTTCTTTATATTACATTGAATTACATATAACTTTACAGTGTATTACATTGCTTTTTCAAAAGGGAATGCCATGTATGTCAGTCAGTACAGAGACATTAATCTCCCTGTTTCAACATTCAATATCTTTTCTATGTATTCCCCAATCATTATTATTATTATTCTAATTATTTTTTAAACAGTCAATCGCTATTTCTCATTTTGCTTGTACAAATACTTTGCCCATCATGAAATACTTCTCAGACGAATCCAGTTGAGAATACTATACATGTCAACATCAATAGTTAATAAGCCACATCTGTTTCTCACTAACGTCCTGCCTCTCTATTGTTCACTTGCTATCTTTCTCTATCCTCTTCTCTTCACTTCCCCCATTCCACACTGTCCTGTTCTCATTAAGTACCTTCACTGCTTTTATGTCCTCCAGTTTTTTGCTCTCTACCATAGAGAGCAGATAGTCGGTATATATTGAGTGGATACATACAATATCTTTCTTTCATAGCCTGGCTTACTTCACTCAGCAAACTTCTTAAGATGTGTGTGTGTGTGTGTGTGTGTTTCTGACAGTGTATTTCATTGTCTGGCTGGTATGTCTATCCTTAAAACCTAGACCAGTGATCTCTCCAGCAATGCTAAGTAAACATATCTTTCTCTATCTCTGTGATTTTAGTAATATGAAATGCAACTGATTATACAGGCTGACCCATAGATTGTATTGTCTCTTGTTCTTGCATTCTTAGAGCAATACAAACTTTATTTTAATATTAAGTCTGCAAATAACTCAATGTGTGACCATGGGAAAGTCTCCATTTCTCCAAAAGAAGTGGAATGGAGTCTCTTTTCAGAAATAGATCTATGATTCTGTTACTAATCACTCTTCTCCCATCTCTGTATGATATTATTTGTCAATTGCAGCTTTCCAAAAATGGTTTTTCATTAGGACTTTTACAATCTGCTAGAGAAGAGTAGACATCAGATCAATAAAGGGTCTCAGAGGGCCAGCAGGTGGCATGGTGGTTAAGCCACATGGCCGACTGTGACTCAAGTCCCAGACCTGGTAACTTGCTTTCTCACTTTCCCCACCCTTGGCTCTGTCTCTTTCTCTGGTGACTTAAATAATAATAAGAAGAAATAAAATTAAATAATTCTTTTAAATAAATAAAGGGCCTTAGAGAACTTTTATCCCAATGTCTATGTTTTGCTAATGAAGAACTAAAATTCAAAGAGGTTCAAGAATTTTCCCAGCCCATTCAAATACAGGACTGGAATCCAGAACTCAGTTCCCAATTCATTACCCTTTCCACATACTACTTCTAGCCTCTAGGTGAGAAATGAATCTTGACATTCACAAAGCAATTCTCCTATTTTATTTTATGAACCCAAATTTATTCATTATGATGTAGTTACTTAGTAAAAGAAAATGAGTAGTCAGTGTTTATCTCAGAAAATTCATGCAATTTCAGAGCTATTTCCTCTGGTTGAGAATACAATTAATCAGAAATCACTCAAATTTCAGACATTTGGAGAAAAGTGCCTTTTCAATGTCATCAAGCAAACAAGGGGCAGAGCCAGAACTGGAACTAAAGAGCTCCAGAGAGACACGTGGAAGATAATGGGTTGTGACAGGCTGTCCATATAGTCCTCTGGTTTCCTAAAATCCGATGGACATCCCACACTGTCAGTTTGATTGATTGAATCACTAGTGCTGAGATGGTCACAAATCCCCAGCACATGGGTACAGTTGCATATTTGTTTCTAGGAGGCTCCAGGTCAGAGTATAATTTTCCCCCTTGCAAACATAAGTAGAGTTGCCACCCACCAAGCAAGGAAAGCAGGACCCTAATGAGCTAGTTTCAAGACCAGTGGGGTGGAAGCAAAGAAAATGAAGGTAGACAGGGAAGAGAACTTAGATTTGTTTTTCACTGGGTTTTTGGTTGTCTCTTAAACAAATCTGACCCTTGGTATAAGCTTGCCCTTTTCTGGTCCCAACTTCCCTGGATATAAAATACATGTTTGGCAACTGCTCTGAAAGTTATTAAAGTTGCAGCAGTAAACTATGGGAGGCCAGAGAATTTCAGACAAAAGTTATTGCATCAGTAACTCAGAAACTAATTCCTAAAACTCTTGACACATTTATCCAGAGGGCTAGTGCCAATATAGAAATGGAAATCATTGTCAAGGGCCACTGTGTACCTGGAATTAAAATCCATCATTCCTCAGAGCAGAGAGCTACACTTTTGGCAGAATATGAATACTTATGCCTTTTACCACCATCTTTCTCCAAAAATAGAGTCCTTACTTTTCAGAAGAACAACAACAAAAAAAAATCTGCTCCCTCTGTTTGTTTCCTTGAGAACCCCTTGCTTACATTTTCTTTTCAAATATTTTTCTTTGAAGAAATATTTATTCCCACATTTAAACCAAAAGGTCTCCTTTTTCTTCAATTGCACCAGTTTTATTTTAGGTAGAAATCCTGCTGGGTACAGTAACAGTGAGCAAACTTTACAGTAGCAATAATCCCTTCTACAGCATCTATTGTGGGGAAACTTAATACACTTTTATTAAATGGCTGAAGAACCAGCTCTGGTGGTCTGAATTAACTCAGAGGAGCTTGGACAGGGAATAAAACTACTTCCTTCATTCAACAGACACCCACTGCATGTCTTGCAACATGCCTGGGACTAGAGATACAAAACAGCCGTCTAGGGCGCTCTGTTGAAATAGATCATGGATTGTTTTAGGCAGTGCCTTCAGCACCAAAAATTAGCAAAGACAGAATAGATCTGATAGGATTCAGTGTTAGCAGCAAAGGCAGAAATAGGCCCCCTGATTCACTGTGGGAGGATTGACAATATGCCTTAGTTTTAAATGAACATGCACATGGATTCTGATTCTAGGAAATTGCCCTAAGGCAATACAGTATTTAGATAAGCATACAGAGCCTCAGCATGATCATGATAGAGAAAAAAAATCAGAGGCAATGCAGAAATCATTAAAAATGCAATCATTGAAATGATAATGTAATCTATATTTATTGTCTCATGACATACCATTGAATGAACAAGTGTAATCTCATTGCAGTGTATGTGGGATGGTCTCTTTTATGTAAATTACACCTGAAGTTGGTTCACTAAGGTGACCACAGATATCACTGGACAGTGGTGTTCTGGGTGACTTTTACTTTCCTTTACTGATTTTTCTAAATTGTTGGAATTTATTTTTTTTTATTACAGCAAACATCACTTTATCTGAGGAAAGAAAAGTTCTTTTTTAAAAATTTTTCAAATAGAAAAACTAGTTTTATCCTATAACTTATATTATCATATTTAGACCAAGCCTAGTGGTAAAAAAAAAAAAAAAAAGTTTTTAGATATAGTGACAATTTCATCATTGTATATATAAATCAAAAACCACAAACTTATCCACTTTCATTCATCAAATTATGTCCTTTCTTTTCTTATTTAGGTTTTTGTCACAGGGCTCATGCACTCACCAGAGACAGGAAAAGGGTCAGCAAAAGGGAAAACAAAAAAATCACCCCTTGGGGGGATGGCCACCCTGCCATTCCTTCTCCATTCTCCTCTAGAGATTTTGGGCATGCACACACGCACCTGGCATGATTTTCAAGCTGATGGTCTGGGACTCGACCCATGGTCAGCCATATGGGAATCCAGTGCTACCTGCTGGCCCCAAATTATGCACCTTTAATATATGAAATTTATTAGACACCAATTATAACTGAATAAAAAAATATTTAAGAGAAAATTTTGCTATAAGGCACACGTGCTTACTGGAGAGAAAGAGAGGAAGAAAGCAAGAAATCAGCGCCCCCTCCCAGAGGATGACCACACCACAGTCCCTTCTCTTCTGTTCTCCTCTCAGGATTTTGGGCATGCATGCGCACGCACCCAGCTTGAGTTTTAAGCCACTGAGTCTGGGACTCAAATCATAATCAACTACATGGGAGTCCATCAACATAACCATTATGCCATCTACTGTTCCCTAAAATATTTTTTTAAATAAAGAAAATATAAAATAGTCCAGATAGGGCCAGCAGGTGGCGTGGTGGTTAAGGGTGTTGGATTCCCACATGGCCGACCGCAGTTCAAGTCCTGTACCTGGCAGCTAGCTTTCTCACTCTCTCTCTCTCTCTCTCTCTCTCTCTCTCTCTCTCTCTCTCTCTCTGTCCCTTTCTGGTCGAATTAAAATAAATAAATAAAGATACATTTTTAAAAAAGAAAGAAAGAAAAAATGTCCAGATAATTTTTATTTTGTACACAAAATTGTCAAAATAAATAAGTGTGTGTGTGTGTGTGTGTATTAATCAATGTTAGGAAGTAAATTTAGTGTTCCAATCAGTGACAGAGGCTATTGCAAGAGGTTGCTAGCATGAGGAAGATGTGAAAATGTTCATTTGGCTTATTCTCTGTTCTCCGATAGTGTCAGTGTCCTTGATTGTAGGTAGTTGCAGAGCTCACCATTTGACCTGCCTCCATCTTCTGTTTGCCCTTTTTTGCAAAGTTCATGTCAATCTTAGATAACTTTTACCCCCAAAATACATGCTTCAATGCACTTTAATTTTCCCGCAGTAAATAAATAGCTCTTGCGAGCATTCCTTAAATAACTACATAGCAAACCTGAAGGTTCTAAGACTTTGGTAGCAGATACAATTCCAAAACACAACCATTTCTTCCAGATAATTGTGAATAGACTGATAAATATTTTGAAGACTTTTCCTTGACTCTGCTGCAAGATTTCTAAAGTTATGTACTTTTTTTTTTTTTCATTTTTAGACTAGTTACTGAAATAATCCAAAAATCTTCAATTGTCTTTAAAGAATATGGCAGAAAAAATTCCAAAGACCACATTGGGCTTGAGAATCAGATCTCTATGTTAGCTGAACAAGAAAGAAACAAATGTTGGTGTGTTGCTGTGAGGGCCACTGTCCTCAGTGACACTTAGTGTTCCATCTCCTACTGCTTATGAAAAGTTCCATGTAGCCCTGAAGTTGCTGCAAGGGCATCTCTCTCTGCAGATTAAGGCTGCTTCTCATCACTATTTTTCTATGCTTTTATTCTCTGCTTCCCAATGCAACCAGCTGGACAGTGCTGCAAGGAAGAATTGGGCGCCCAGAGAACCCATTCCGTGTAGCCCTGGAGTATATCTCAAGTGGAAACCGAAGCTTGTCTGCAGTGGACTTCTTTGCCCTCAAGAACTGCAGTGAAGGTATCTGAATCTGGCTTTCCCATCTACTCTTTGGTTGTCTGTAGTCTTAGGTGTGTCAGTAATCTGCAATTGTGCTCAGCTGGGAATGTTCTTATTTATATAGAAAAGTCTACAATACCAAGTGCTCCATAGCCCAGATAACTAATTTCAAAAGATCCAATATAAAATTATATCTACTTAACTTAAAACTTCATCAAACAACATATAGTCTTTGTTAGATTACACATTAGCTTGACTTTCCTGGCTGCCAAATGCTTTCAACTGTTTTTTTTTGTTTGTTTGTTTGTTTTTTTTTGTTTGTTTGTTTGTTTTTTTTTAATAGCTTATCATGGAAATTATAAAAGTATACAAAGTAAATAGACTAGTGCAATAAATACTGCAATGGTGTTCTGGTAAAGTAGGAGGCTCAGGTCACACAAGAGGCCTGGATTTGGTTCCCAGCCCACCCTAAAAGCCAGATGTATATGATTATAGTCCCAACTACTCAGGAGGCTAAGATAGGAGGATTGTGACAAAGCAAGAAAAAAAGTAGCGCAATGGATCTCCATGTACCCTCAACCCAGTTTGACAGTTATCAGCATTCTACCATGTTTGTTTTACCTGTATCTCTACCCTCTCCATACCTTCCTTCAAATTTACTGATAATTATTATTTTACTTTTTTTCCTAAGATAGAATTGGCAACCAAGTCTCTTAATGACTATTTAAAATACTATGAAAACACAACATGGTAAATGGTTATATGTGAAATTTTTATTAGTGGTTTTATTTAGTGGAAACTACTGAGGCATAGTTCACTATCATTGAATTCCTTTTGCATACATCCCATATTGTGAATTTACATCAGAATTTATTATAAAGAGAAGGTATATCTCTCCTGAAGAATGATTTGTTGCTGTTATTTTCTTTTCACTTTTCCTTCCAGGGAACTCTGAACTAAATACAATACTCTATCACATTAATTATATCTCTGTAGTATTTTGATACTTTTCTTTCTTCCCCTGACACAGCTTTTTGATCTTCTGTTCCTATTTTCATTGCCATATTATATATGCATCTTTCATTAAACATTGCTTCAAGTCTGATTGGTAAGCAGGATGAAGGGGATCGTTAATAGATATATGAGGTTCATCTTTCCTTGATTTTTCGGGAGACCCAGGGTCATAATTATAAATATCCTTTATTATTTCCTAGAGGATATAGGAGATGGGCCTAAATTATATAAATCTTCAGGAACAAATAACTTTCTCCTGAGATCAGCTATTCTCCTGCTGTGCCTGCTTCTGCCCAGAGATTCACTGGAGAAGGTTCTCTTGCCTGTGCCTTCAAAACTGTGGTCTGAGAGTCCCAAGAATGAAGTGTGAACAGGAAGGACACCTTTGGAACTTCCAAACCTAAATTCTCAATTTAGACTACAGTATTCATGAGCAACCATGAAAGCCTATAACACATAGTCATCTGTTACTTATAGAGATCTGAATTTGAACCTTGTGTCTTTTGGAGCTGGTATATGATTGGGACTCCCTTAGGCAGGAAGCCCCACTGGCCATACAGCTTCTTAAGCTACTGTGACTCTTCATTCATTGCTGGCCTTATAAGAACTTTCACAAAGTGCATTTTGTTGTTGTTGTTTTAATCAAAACTAGTCTGTGAGTAGAGAAAAGAAAAAAAATCACCATAATGTGATAGACTGAACTTCAGTTCAAGTTGAAAAGGTGGTTAACCTATGATATGAGGCAATGTGCAAAAAAACATGTGGTTTGGGAGCAAGCCAGGAGCTTGTACAAATGTTTTCACACTCATGAACTAGGGATTTGTGAATGTCTCTGGACGTCATCAATCCTCACAGATGTCAAGGGTTTGTGTACCGTCCAAAAGAAGCCATCTGTTGAAATGGAACAAGTTAACAGGAATGTGACAGAGAGAAGGTATCAGTTCCCAGAATTGACCTAATCTCATTTGAGCAACATCAGGAGAAGGGAATAAGAGAGTACAAAACTCTAGATATCAGATCCAACACAAATACTCCTGCAAAAATGTCTTGCCCTGCAAAAATTCTTTGCACATTCAAATCAAGGATCCCAACCAGTTGCACAGACATTTCCTCCTTTACCCTGAAACTCTCTCTCACCAGCAAAATTCTTCCTCTGTAACTTCATTGCATTTGCAATGAGTCTATTGCAGAGTTTAGGAGGCCTGCTCCTTGTCTGCTTCTGAGTCCTTATGAAACCTAGTAAGTTGACCTCCTTAAACTTTTTCTAATGATCCGGAAAGTTTCTGTTTGCAGCATACCATCCTAGAAGATGGGGAAGAAAAGTTTGACTCTAATTTCCTAAGAAAGGTGGCTTGGTCAAGAGTTCTAGAAGGGACCAGCAGATGGTGTAATGGCTACATTGCTGAGCTCCCACATAGTCAACTGTGGTTTGAGTCCCAGACCTGGCAGCTTAAAACTCACTCCAGGTACATGTGTATGCATGCCAAAAGTCCTGAAAGGAGAATGAAGGAGAAGGGATTGTGGCATGGCCACCTCTGAGGGGTGATTTTTCGATTTCAGTCTCTGTCTCTCTGGCAAGTACACACACCCTATAGCAAAAATCTCTCTCTAAAAAAAAAAAGAAAGAAAGAAACATTTCAAAGTACATTTACAAAGTACATTCACATATTATAAAGGAAAGAGTTATTTTAGTGGTACACTCAAAACCCATTTGAGATAGACAAATGTCTACATTTTTATAGGTTATTGCTTAAGTCATAAATGTTAAGTCATGAAAGAGAGAAGAGAAGGGGAAAGAAGGAATATCTTTGAAGGGAGTGAACAGGGCTGATGTCCTTTCCCTAGCCAAGACCATGGGAGGGTCCCTGGGATGCCTCATAGTAACTTAGTACCCTTATGATGAGGCACTTACAGAGCATGAGTGACAACTTAACTGTAGGACACTACAGCCCTTCCTTGGCCCACACGGAAAGAAGTGTCTTAAGTAAACCTGGAGAAACCTCACAGGGGACACTGGGACAATATCTCCCCATAGGAGATGATATTCATCTGTGGGTATGATCAGGACAGAGGTCATAACTATTGCCTCTCTAAATCCTTATACCTATCACAGTGAATATAGGAGCTCAGTTAATGTGAGCTAATAGCAGCAATAGAGGCTAGCACTTGCCATGTACAAAGGCAAAGTGTCAATCCCTTTGCGTGTGTTACCACACAAAAGCTTCACTATCATGCTATAAGGCAGGGACTATTGGCCTCATCTTATAAATGAGGAAACTGAAGCTCACAGAACTTCAAAACTTACTTCAAACTTTCAAAACTTACCAACTCACTAAACTCGATCCCAAGTTGGTCTGACCACAAAGCTGGTGTTTCTGTCTACTATACTTCACTGTATTTGTAGAATGTATATAGAGAGATTTTATTTATTAGTGAAAACCTTGGCATCATCTTTGATTCTTCCTATTCTTTTTATCCCTATATTCAAATGGTCAGAACCCTGAGCTTACTGATGCCTCATACTCTGGAATATCTGTTGCTGTCTTGATGCTACTATTACTGTATTGAATTTACCCTTCAGACTTCATTTTCTTAGCTGTGTATCCTAATCTTATATTCTTCATATAGGTAAGCTTAGACTTTGGCGGTGGTTAGCTAGTTTCCCTGATACCATTACCCCTTTACACAGTGCCAGACAATTCTCAATATCTTCTTCACAAGGAAAGGGACTTCTGTGAGATGTTGGTAATTTCTTATTGCCTCCCACCTTAGAAAGTAGTGAAATATGGAGGCTGGACCAGACCTCCACATTCATTTCCTGAGGCAAGGAAACATCATTTGTAGCTACAGAAATTCTGCTTGAAAGACTTTGCTTTCTGCCATCTAAATTTTGTAGCTGTTTTATAATCATTTTCCAGTGAGCCATTTCAGGACCCTAACTTGAGGTCTGAAACCTTGTCTTATATATTTTTTATTTCTCCAGGGAGCAGTTAACACAATGCTAAACACATAGGAAACACCACATAAATACTTGTTGACTGACTGGTTAATCAATCAATTGATAAATGCTGCTCCTACTTATATAGCTTTGGGCTATTACCCTACTACTTCCAAAAGAAAGTAGCTGTGAAAGGAAGTTTTTTGAAAAAGATTTTTCTCCCCCAAAAACCTGAAAAAAATCTGTGGAAAAAGCAGTTTGTATATTCAGTACAGACAAGGGAGGCATAAGCCCTCAGACTCCCAGGCCTGGTCTCCCAGGGAACAAAAACTTGTTCATTCACAAAAACTTGTCCATTGACAAAACTGTTTTTCAGTAGACAGCCTAGAGCAGTACAGTATGGGTGGGACTAGCTTCTTGAAAAGGATTTGAAAAATATCAGTGTGTCTCTGAGCAGCTCATGAAAATGTGCAAAACTGAACTCACTCACCTAGCACTTCCATGCGCCAGGCCATATTCAAAATGTGTAGCATATATTACCTCATTTAATCCTTACAACAATTCTGTGGGGTGTGTACTGTTGTTACCATCACTCTCAGTACATGGATGAGGAACTCATGGTATAGAGACCTAAGTAATTTCCCCATCATATAGCTGATATTGGAGTGGAGGTCATCTGACTCCAGACTCCATGTTGTTAGCCCTCACACCTGGTTGTTTCCTATGGAAGGTCACTGCTGGAAGAGAACCCAGAAAGCATTCAGTTCACTTCTCTCACCAGTGAAAAGTGAATGACTAAAGACCAACTGATTTTCCTTGAAATTTGAGATACTAACTTACTGACAAGCATGATGTGCTTTCTGCCTGCACTTTATGGTTACCTTCTCAATTTTTCTAAGAAACCAATTCAGTATTTCCTTCTCTTTGCCCAGATTGGTCAAAGGCAATTGAGATGGACCACTGCCCACTGGTTAACATGAAACAGGGACTGGCAAGAGAACCCACCCAGGAGACACAAGAAGCTACAAATGGCTCCTTTGTGAGCCTAATTATATTTTATTGCCATAAACCATCATAGTTCCTCTTTTCTTTAATCTACAAAAACCACATCTGATATTTCCCAGGCCAGAGCTGCACTCAGGTTTCTAACAGTTCCTCAACAAGAAATAATCTTGGTGCCCTATCCTACTGAGACACTTTCGTACATGTTACCTCTAATCGGTTCATTAGAGAGGGTGTCAGAGTACTCATGTCAACCATGAGCAGTTACTTCATTGACTTCCCTAGACCAGGCAGGGAGAAGAACCCAAGGCATTAAATGCAGTCCCACTACCACAGATGCTTTGAAACACACATCCCCAAAGAGTTGGAGGTGCACAAATATCTTATCCTTTCTGGGGCTAAAATGAAGGTGTATAAACTAGACCCATAGTCTTCAAATCTTAGAGGCTGAACCCTTAATTCATATAAAATCTTACATAGAAGTCCAGTGCATAAAACTATACAAGTAGAGATACCTTAGGCAATCAGGGTGAGGGGCTAGAACCCACCTGCCCTTGACATCCCTCCACAATGGGCTTCATAAAGTAGAGTTTGAAAACAACTGGATAATCTAATTTTCAACTCTTCTACTACCAACCTCAGCCTTTTTTGATTCCATGGTTCTGTACTTAAAATATGAAAGCCAAGCTCTTTTCCGGCTGGAACCATGGAGGACGTTCAAGAGAAGAAAAAGAAGGTTCCTGCTGCGGCAGAAACCAAGAGAAAGGCTCCTGCTGCCAAGGAAGCCACCAAGAAAAAGGTTCCTGCTGTGCCAGAAACCCTTAAGAAAAAGCGAAGGAATTTTGCGGAGTTGAAGATCAAGCGCCTGAGAAAGAAGTTTGCTCAAAAGATGCTTCGAAAGGCAAGGAGGAAGCTTATCTATGAAAAAGCTCAGCACTATCATAAGGAATATAGACAGATGTACAGAACTGAGATTCACATGGCCAGGATGGCAAGAAACGCTGGCAACTTCTATGTACCTGCAGAACCCAAATTGGCATTTGTCGTCAGGATCAGAGATATCAATGGAGTGAGCCCAAAGGTTCAAAAGGTGTTGGAGCTTCTTCGTCTTCGCCAGATCTTCAATGGCACCTTTGTTAAACTCAACAAGGCCTCAATTAACATGCTGAGAATTGTGGAACCATATATTGCATGGGGGTACCCAAACCTGAAGTCAGTAAATGAACTGATCTACAAACGTGGTTATGGCAAAATCAATAAGAAGCGAATTGCTTTGACAGATAACTCTTTGATTGCGCGATCTCTTGGTAAATTCGGCATCATCTGCATGGAGGATCTGATTCATGAAATCTATACTGTTGGAAAACGCTTCAAAGAAGCAAATAACTTCCTTTGGCCCTTATCTTCTCCACGGGGTGGAATGAAGAAAAAGACCACCCATTTTATAGAAGGTAGAGATGCTGGCAACAGGGAAGACCAGATCAACAGACTTATTAGAAGGATGAACTAAAGTATCCACCATGATTGTTTTTGTAATCTGGTCAGTAAATAAACAGTGGCTGTTTTCAGACTACAAAAAAAAAAAAAAAAAAAAAAAAAAAAAATGAAAGCCAACAGTAGCTATACTAACTATACCTTCTGTAAAAGATTATGACTAAGCCAAAGCGGTTATATTTGAGTATGGGCCATTTTCACAGGGCAGATTTTCCTCCTGGTAAGTCCTGCTTTGAAGTGCTGGGTATGGAGCTACTATGAATGATTCCAGTAAAAACTGGATGGCATCTCTCAGGTGGTCCCCTCTGTCCTCCTACTCCACCAAACAATGATGGCCAGTGGTAGATATCCTCTTAGGGTAAGAGAGGACAAGAGGAAATGAGAGAAGCTGAACAAACAGATTCTAATCTCTAGCCAGCCATGTGGAACCAATCAGCCTCTAAATTAGACTGTAAAATCCCCCTGGATAAAATAAGGGATTACTTTTTGGGTTCCTGGCAGCCTGGCCTGAACAAGACATTTTCTTTCCAACGGCAAACAACACCTCAGCAGGGTCCTCACTCTGTGCTGGGACTGCCAGCGGAAAACTCTCCTTGTAATAGACTCATTTATCCAGTCACTCACACATCCACCCATTTATTTGACATACCACACAAATACTAAAGTGAATGCATCCTGACACTGATGTAAACTTGTTTCTGTCTTGGACTGAATTTTGGTGTGGTGACTTTAAGATTTCCATTCTGCTTTGCACAGAAACTGCTCCCCAGAGGGCACACCTGCCTGTATTTCATTTGCACCAGAGTTAGCAGATACATGCTCCATTCATAGGGGTGTCTTGCTGCAAACTAGTTCCTATGCTCCTTTCTCAGAAAGACCACAGGTGAGCTCTGAACCAGCAATCAGGATTTAGTTTGCTTCCCACCTTTTATTTGCCATAGAGAAGCCAGAAGGAGCAAAGGGCTATTAAAGGTCTTCCCCAGAATTGGCACACTGATCTTTTCTCATTTAAAATAGGAATAACCATATGTCAATGGTTGTCCTGAAAGTGATCCCATCATGAGGGTCAATGAGAAGGCAGCTGTGGGGTGTTATACAAGATGCTGTGAGCTACCTAACCTGGCCTGACCTTGCCTGAAGGCTCATAAAGCTAAGATGCTCCCCTGACACCACTCCATTTCTTGCGGAGAAAGTACCATTCACAGAAACAAATTGCCTCCCCTTTCCTCTCCTGCAAAGCTTTGTGATGTTCATTAATGACCAAATGCCAAGTAGGTGATTAGAATCATACAATGCCAACCTGAGAGGTGCCACCACCCCACCTGGGCTGGTCACTTTAAGGGACTGAATCAACCAGACAATAGTGTGGTCTATTGCTTGGAAATGAGCACACAGAAATGGAACCCACAACCTTATTCTCACTTAGTTCTTGTGCTTAAATCCAGACGGATGGATGGCAAACCCCATTTTCAAAACATTCTCCTTCCTAATTCCCTATTTCCAAAAACTCTTGACCTTAATTTATCTGTGAACTGAACCATTTAAAAGATAACCATTAAAATATGATTTGATCTAACTACTGAGATCCATTCACATTCTCCAAACAGTTTTCCAGCTAGAGCTTTTGTTCCCACTCTGCCCCCCCCCCCCCCCGAGGTGTGCTCTCTGTCTTTCAAAGTCCTGCGCTTCTTTCAAATCTCAGCTCAAATACCCTCTCTAAGCAGTCTCAGCTCAAAATTAGGTTTCCATGCATTGCTATTTTAAAACAGTCTACTTCTCTTCAGAGTTATTTATGTGTCTCGCTTAATAGATGCTTAGTTCCTAGAATCAAAGACTCTTTTTTTCCCTCTCTCCCAATTAGCAACTAAGTGTGCTTTTCTTCATGTTAAGTACTCAATAAAGATTTGCTTATTCCAATGTAAGAGAGAGATTACATTGCATACAAGCTTTAGGATCAGACTGAATGAGTTGTGAAATTCCAGCCCCATCACTCACCACCTTTCTGAGCTTGCAAGAGTTTCCTGAATCTGAGTTGTCATTTTCTCACCAGCAAATACGTAATGACAGGCTTGTTGAGAAATTAAAACAAATATGTGTAGAACCCCTATCACAGTGCCTGGCACAATAAATATTATCATCCTCTCTCTGGCAACCCTTGACTAAACTGAATTTTCTCCTTCTAGAACCAGAGCTGAATGATATTGCACAACTGTCTCAGGGTATGTTTCCAGGTTCATACTCAGTTTTCCATCTATGCTTTGTCTGAGCCATTGAGAGGAGGCAAGGGTATTCCCTTCTCAGTAGAAATTCCAATAGCTCAGATCTGATTTCTGGTTTTAAAAGTGGCTACTCCTCTTCTCCCAACAATCTGTGATTTTACCACTCCTAAAGTCACTTACTACCTTTGTGACTGAGTGCAGATCCTTTGTGCCACTCAAAGAGTAATAAATACTGTTTAATTCTATAGGGATGGCTGGAGGCTGGGGAAGTCTTTGGTAAGCTTATCACACTGCTTTCCTCCAGATGTACTAGAATCCAAAACAGCCAGGCCAGAGCAAGTGGAACCAGAGAAGAAATTGATTGGCCCCTCCTTTTTCCATTTGTGCATAGCTTCTGTTGGCAGACATCCTTCCTTTTGAATGGCTTATTCATAATCTCTAATAAAGCCAATTAAAATTGCCCCACAAAGTGCTTGGGAACAATAATAATTGCTTGGGCAACTATTTTAAATTTAATCTTTGAACTTGCCTGGAAATGGGGGTACACACAAAAGGATTTAGATATAAATAAACAAGGAACGCGCTTGCTGAGGTCATTGTACTTTGAAGAAAATTATTTTCAAATTACAACTACATAAAAGAAATAATTGAAAAGATTAATCACACTAAAATAATTGGTCTGTTTTACAAGTAATTTGGAGCAATATTCAGTCATTGACAGCGATGTCTAGTAGTAAAATAGTAATAAATTTCATTCTCTGACTAATGTATTTATTTTATTAATGGTACTAAATGGTGTTGTTACTACTTATAAATATTTCATAACTTTTAATTCATTAAAATGTTCAAGGAAATTCCAAAAATATTTATTAGTTTTAAATCATTCTTAGTATTCAATATGCAATTACCACCCTGCCTGGGTAATTTAAAAAAATATTGTTTTGGGTATTAGGAGTCTCTTTGAACGTGGAGGATTAAGCCCCAGTTATTAATGAGACTGATGCTCCAGCTGGTGACAAACAAGGGGCTTAGGGAAGCCATTTCCTCTTTAGGCTGCTAAGACCTCTCTGGAGTCATTCCTTAAAATCTGTGGCTGTGAGGCCAGCAGGGTGGACTCAGATTAAATTAATTCCAGAGATGATAAAAGTAATATCGGTTTAGACATTGGTTTTAAACCACCACTTCTTCCACACCCTCTTCATTTCCCTGAAACAGCTGACAGCAGAATTCAAACATTTGAACCTCACTTTCAGTCTATGTTTCTTTCTTTCTCCTGTAGAAGCCATAACAAGTGAATTGGCCAAAAAGTACAACAGAGAGAAAAATAAGGGACAGAGTAGCATGGACAGTGAAAGGAAGTTAGGAATTAGATAAGGAAAATCTGGATTTGATTCCTGAGTCTTTTGGTTGCTATGTATCCATTACACCTTAAAGTACTAGATAATTAAGGTGCGAGATGAAAATAGTAATTACCTATCCCCAGGTATATTTGAAGATTAAACAAGATAGAATATGCCTTACCTGACACAGTGCCTGGGACCTAATGGAAAATCAAAATGTATTAATTCTAATACTCCAAACATCCAAAGAGCATGTCATGGTATTGTAAACCTAGGGCTCAATAACTCTTAACTGACCCATGGTATGAACCATTGATATGAGTCACCAAGAAAAAGTGGACCAACAACAAATTAGTATAATTCAGGGTTTCGCTGAAGTCTAATGGTATCTCCTACAGGAGGGACCATCTGATGACTCAGCTCCCAGTGCCTTGCCCAATAGGTCTTCATTCTTTAGCTGTTAAAGTCTCTGCAGTGCCCAGAGGGAATATGTAAAGGCATTTGGCTGTGTGAAAATTGGGCAAGACTAAGAAGTAGGTTGGAATCAGTGCTTCTGGATCTTTGGTGGTGTTCTGAAAGAGCACAAGCCCAAAGCATGGAGCTACAGTGTTACCAAAAGATTGGAGCGGAGGGACATGGTAAAACCAGCATGGCTATCTACTGGGTTCCAATGCAAACTGCACACACACATTTTAAGATAAAACATGAGTCTTGAAAGAACTTTCTTGCTCAGAGTGATTCCTCCAGTCTTTGGATGATGCCTTCACCCTCCACTTCACCTACTTGGGGCACATCAGAGGGCTATTGGTTAAGCACCACTCAAGGGGGACAGAGAAACATAGGTAGGAGAAGGTAATGTAACAAAGCCTAAGGTCACCTGCTGGAGAGCTAGGGCCAGAGGGGAAGGTGTCCTCCCAGTGTTAACCACACATTGACAGAATGGTGGGGCATTACCCCAAGGTGACACCAGAGACTAACAGCAAACCCAAACCTTTCAGTTCAGGCAGAGAAAAGCTCAGATCCCCAAATTGACATACAAGGTTAGAGCCAGATCCACCAAATATTAGATTTGAGAGTCCCCTGTCCTTTGGCCTAAAGCTTCTTAAATTTCCACAAGGGCAGAATTGATCTTGCTGTTTCTTTGGGGTAGGGGTAGTGCTGAACCTTTATCCTGGGGATATTTTACTTCCTCTCTGCCCAGACCACTGGGCAGAGCTCCTTACATCAGGGGCTAAGGAACCAGAGTGGAGGACTTTGTTCTAGCTGACAAAGACTGGGAGGTCAAGAGAGTGCACTCCTGGGATTGGAGGTTCTTTCCCTTTTTACTCACAGTTATGGGGAATTTTCTGTCTTCAAGTTATGCTGAAAGCATAGTTTCTGTGGAACTTTATTTTGCCCTTCTTGTGATTTGTTTTGGAAGGAAACACTGGTAGGCAGTTGCTGGACTGCTGCCCAGAAGACCCCTCAATGCACAATTCACAAACTGTAGAGCAAAATGGTCTCTGAGATCTCTCCTTTCCTCAGCTTCAACATTTTGGAATTCTGTGATCAGCATTTGGGTAGATATAAAGTCTTTTGGCTTTTGCTGCTTCTGCCTCTTCATTTAGTTCTTAGCCAGCATTTTGTGTCTTTAAAACAATTAACAAACATTGACTAATTACCCCTCATTAATCATTCATGCAACTGGCAGGCTAGGGTCTTATCATTTTCTTCAAAACCACAGTGCAATATCCTGTCTAGATCCCAAGCCACATGTATAGGAGGGTGATGGGCTGTCAGGGAAGCTCTGGATCCTCTTGAGCTCACTGGAAAGGGAGCCGGAAGGTGAGCATGGGCTCTGTGAGGCTACAACCCCACTAGGATGCCTTTCTGCTCTAATTAACAGGAAGGACGAGCCACATGGTTGGCCAATGGCAGCAGAGAGGCAATAGGCTTTAATTAGAGGCTTCTTCCTGAAAATTCACATGGACATAATAAGTCTGTTGTCTTAAAAGGCCCAGAGAGGTTGAATGCCTTGAATTTCTTTTGCTTTTATAAGGTGATCCTTTCAATCATTTGTGAAATTTAAATTTAATGAAAACATTGGCTCTGGATAATGACTGATTAGTTCCCCAATGCTAGCAGCCTATCTTCCTCTCACCGTCTGCTGTCGGTAGGTTTGTAGTACAAAAACACAGTAGGGCGGGTGAGTAGGGCGGGTGAGTAAGCTGTCCTCTGAGAAGGGCCAGTGATCTCTAGGAGGGCTGGGCGTGGAATAAGTCCTTTGTACCCCACTTCCCAGGGATGAAGGAGAGACCAGAAGTGGTTCAAAGTCTCTGTCCTCTAGATTTGAGTTTGTAAGTGTTATAAAGCTAGGATGAGAAATTTCTAGAATTAAATTTATGAACAGAAAACACAAAGTGCATGAATAAAATGGTCTTGGTTTTTCTTCTTTTTTTATCATCTCAGTATTAAAATCTTTATTTCTTGTTAGTGCACACACAAACTTACACTTGCTCATTTGCACACTTTCTCTCTATCAAATGTATATATACCAGTACATAAGGGCTGTCCTCCTGCCCTTTCTCTGTCATTCTTCCCCTGACGTGGCCTTTTTGTCCATTCCTTTCTCTCCATTTCTTATCAGTGGTACTATGTGCCAAGTAATCTACTCAATGCAGAGTCATATCATTTGTGTACTCTGTGGATAATAAAAGAATAGTTGCAGACAAATCATTTTCCATCTCAGCTGTTTGTTTTGGCATCTGATAGACAGCCTTTCTCTTCATCTCTCCACTCGTAACCTCTCTCCTATGTGTCTCTTCCAGACTGGATATCTTTGTCTTTTTTCTTGTCTGTTAACTCGTTGTCACTTTTCAACTTTCTTCCTTTCCTTTTGTGAGGGAAAGAAAACTGAGCTGTGGAATTGGTTGTCTGATCCCTGTGGCCACCTCAATTATCAGTGAAGCCTGCTGCACTCTCATGTCAGGAACAGCCTTGAGGCTCTGTATCTGTGGACAAGGCAGCTGAAATGGTCAGACTGGTTACCTGGGGGCCCAGCTCCAGGGGGTGCACAGTTGGAATCTTCAGTTTTTATCCTTACTCTAGGCATGGATTTCTGATTCTCTCCTCTCTCCCTTTTTGCCTTCTCTTAATCTCCTTTCCCTCCGTTTGCCTGTCATTTCTCACAGGAGACCACACTACAAATACATGCATTTGCATGTGTGAACATTTGAGGAGCCTTATGTGGGAATATTTCAACATGCCAATCCTAAAGAGGGCTTGAGGTGCAAGGCCATAGTCTTTAGTTGGAGATGAAATCTCACCTATGGCCAGGGTCTTTCCCGGTGTCTGTCACACAGCAAAGACAAGGATCTAGGTAAAGAACAAAAAGAATCCAGGGACCAGCAGGTGGCATGGTGGTTAAGGCGCTGGATTCCTACATGGCCTACCGCAGCTCGAGTCCTGTACCTGGCTGCTTGAAAATCACACTGTGTGTGTGTGTGTGTGTGTGTGTGTGTGTGTGTGTACCCAGAATCCTAAGAGAAGAACTGAAGAGAGGGGATTGCAGTGTGATCATCCCCCTGAGGGTGATTTCTCACTTTCCCTCTCTCTCTCTCTGGCGAGGGCATATGCCCTATGGCAAAACAAAACAAAACCAAAAATGATAAAAAGAGAATTCAGCGTTTTCTTCTGGGAGCCAAAACTTAAATTGGAGTGAGCTCTTGGGTATTGGGAGGCTGGAGTTTCATTCATAATGTAGGAAAACAATGGAAGCTGAGAAAGAGGGTCTCTGGAAAAATCTTTTCTTCTGACGTCAGCAAAGCATGGGGTCTAAACTCATGGTGAGCACAGGAGATTTATTTCCCTTGTCTTTTCCTAGCCTTAATAAAGTCATGTTGAACAATTCAGCATCTCTTGGTTATATCCCAGAGTTTTGTCTTGGCTTTCATAGGGCTTTAAAAGGGTTGAAGTGTCACCTTGAGATTAGATTAAGATAATGGCGTAAGATTCTCCAAGGAAATGGAAAATCTCAGTTAAAGGAGGAAGAGAGGGACCAAGAAAACCTAATCATTCCTCACCCTGTGAAGTCCTTCCTTTGTGCCAAACTTGGAGGCTCAGAACTTGCATTGATTAAGGAAGGTAGGATTGCCATGCTTGACATGTGTCCAGGTACATAACTGGGCTCTCTATTTCCTTGTCATCTAGTAACTAGATTTTACAAGAATCTGTTTCCATAACCAAGGCTTTAGGAAAGAACCTAAACTTCATGTTTTGTTTTTTTTTTTAAATTGCATTTCCATGTTATTATATTATCTGGAGCAAGTTCACCAGAAACCCCACTGACATTTGAGGTGCTACATTTCTCATTATTGGGTATTGCTTTTCAGAAATTAAAAAATATACATAGCCCCATTTGATGGATTCTTTTGTCGATTATAGAATTCCACTCACTACATTGCCACTCTAGACATCCTATCCAGTATGACATGAAGAATAGTCCAGAATCCTGTCTGCAAAGCTCTCACAAACTCAAGCAAGGTTTGCTATTGCCCAGGTGGATCATCAAAATGCCACAGCCTATTTGACTTGGGCTTCAGTTATTTTCCCCTGTGTTCTCTCACCTCACTTACCCTCTGAGGCTTCACGTGACTATTCAGTTCTCCACTATTAAAAAAATCACAAGATTCATGTAACTTAGCATCTGGAAAGAGCCTAAAGAGTTTTATTGTCTTCCCTCCTCCTTCATTTTACTTATCAGTAGATTGAGGCCCAAAGAAGTTAACTTCTATATCTACCAGTGTCTAAGTTATGACTTTTTACATCATATTCCATTGTTTCTTCAACCTCTCCCTCTACTTCTCAACCTTGGAAAGAAGGAAAAATGTCTGAAAATATATATATTCTAAAGTTCTAAGATGTTCCAACAGACCTTTTGGGAGTTTTTTGTAGTCTTGAGTCAGGTTCAGTGTCCATGAAACTATATGTAAATCTCTTTGCTTATACCATATTCTCCTCTAGCAAAAGATAATTACAAAAGGCAGGATCCAGGACCAGCAGTTGGCATATGGCTATGTCGCTGGACTCCCATGTACTCGACTGCAGTTCGTGTCCCAGACCCGGTGGCTTAAAACTCACACTGGGCACGTGTGCGTGTGTGCCAAAGATCCTGAGAGGAGAATGGAGGAGAAGGGATTGTGGTGTGGCCATCCCCCCTGGGGGGTGATTTCTTACTTTCTATCTCTCTGTCTCTCTGTCTCTCTGTCGAGCGCATGCCCCCTATAGCAAAAACCCCTCCAAAAAAAAAAAAAGGCAGGATCCAGGTTGTGCTCTGTTATGGTCAGATTTATTTTTGTTTTGTTTTTGTTGTGAATTAATTAAGCTTATTTATTTATTTATTTGACCAGAGAGGGACAGAGAGAGAGAGGGAAAGCAAGCTGCCAGGTCCAGGACTCAAACCTAAGTCAGCCATGTGGGAGTCCAGCACCCTTAACCACCTGCTGGCCCAGATTTGTTTTTTGTTGTTGTTGATGTTTTGGGTTTTTCATTTAAAGAATTATTTATTTAATTTTATTTATTCATTCATTTATTTTAATTTGATGAGAGAGAGAGAGAAAGAAAGCAAGCTACCAGGTCCTGGACTTGAACTGCAGTTGGCTATGTGAGAATCCAGCACCCTTAACCACCACACCATCTGCTGGACCCCAGATTTGTTTTTTTTGTTTGTTTTTTTGAAAGCATCACTTACACCTTTTCTTTTTTTGTTTTGCTCAAGTTCCATATTACCTATAAAGTAAAGTAGAATGACCTTGAAGCTGAACTTCTTTGCTCTGGCCCCAACCTACAGGCTCAGCCTTCTCTATCACAGCCTCTGACTAAATCCTATACTTGGGCCCAACCAGGTCAACAACTTGTCCTCTGAACAGGTCAAAAATGGTTATCCCACCTGTCTTAATCCCATGTATTTGTATTCATCAGGGACCATCACAAATCTCATTTCCTCCCGCAGTGGTATCTGTGAGCACTTCCTACAGCATCGCTTAAACCACTCACTTGATACTAACTAGCCTTAAATCATCTGCAGCATATGACTACTCATATAAAGAAATGTAATTTTTAATATAAATCTATGTTCTGGGCAGAGTCTACTGACTTTTGGCTCATCCAGCACAGATGAGAATGTGTTCCTGCTCATCTAGATGGTAAGTAAATTCCCTAAGGACACGTGCTACTGCTTACAGGATTTTGGTGCCACTGGGAACCAGCGTTAGCGTAATGGCTATGTCACTGGACTCCCATGTAGTCGACCGCAGTTCGTGTCCCGGACCCGGTGGCTTAAAACTCACGCTGGGCGCGTGTGCGTGCGTGCCCAAGATCCTGAGAAGAGAATGGAGGAGAAGGGATTGCGGCGTGACCATCCACCCTGGGGGGTGATTTCTTGCTTTCTGTCTCTATGTCTCTCTCTGTCTGTCTGGCGAGCACACGTACCCTATAGCAAAAAAAAAACCTCTCCAAAAAAAAAAAAAAAAAGGAATTTTGGTGCCCCAAACAGTACTTGCCTAGTGCAACTTCTCTAAGCATTGATTTTTTTTCTTGTAAAATGAAGATCATCACAATAATGCAGACCTTATAAAGATGGGATAAGACTCAGTAAGACAACCTACTTAACACACATCAGCACCAGAAATTTTCCAAAATGTTGATTCTCTTCCTTCCTGCCCTTAGAGTTCTGTATTTTCTCCTCCTCTTTGCAGCCTTCAATCACCAAAATGTATCCTACCAACTCGTATGATGACACAATGCCTGAAACATAAATGCCCAGTAGAAAAGAGCTAGATGAATGGAAGGTGTATGGATGAATGAATGAATGAATGAATGAGAATAAATGACCTCTTAAGGAAGCTCTATTTGTCCCCAGTTCACATTTGGTCTCCACTAGAGTGGCTTCACACAGCCTTGGGAGGCCCCCCAACCACTGCCCTGAACCCCAGCTCTCCTTCAGCCATTTTGCTAAGGATGAGCTTAGTAAAGAGGCCTAAATCAGGCCATGGTTCCCTTGACAGTGAAATCCAGGGTGCATGTAAAGAATGATAGTTGGCTCTTTCCTCAAAGCTACAATGTCCTTCAGAAAGAACTAGCAAGATTTCTATCACACTCCCATTCCCTCTTAACGCAAGTATGCTAGGGACTTCCAGCTTTTCTAAGCAGTGATGTGAAGCTTACAATGACCCAACCTGGTTAGCTGGCCCTTTCCCAACTCCACCTCTGATTTGCATCTTGAAAAATTCACCACAGAAACTCAAGCTGCTCCATTTTCCCTTCCAGGAGAGAACAGGGACACAATAGAGACCAACGCCTCTCTGCCACACTGTGTGTTATTGTTACACAAACTGGGCATTTTTCCCTGGTCTAAAAACTCCAGGTGCCTGTCATAGAACTAGAGTAGCTATTTTAGACACATGTATCTGGATAACCTCCCTTTAATTAATCTCTAATCATGAAGGACTCTAATTTAATGTAGAACATTAGCTTAGTAATATTTAGCTTTTTCCCATTCTGAATCTGTGTTTATAGCCCATAATAATGAGGGACTGTGAGATCTGGTGACACTTTTAAGGGCTCAGATTTATTTTGCTGAGACCATTAGAGAGTTTTGTGATCTCACTCCCAAAATGGGAGGAAGGAGGAGGTCTCATAGAGGAGGGGGCCCTACTTCACATCAGCGTTACCACAGTTTCCAGCTGAGGTATTATATTCTCCCAGTGCTTTTCACAGATTGCAATCTGGGTTCCTCAATACATTCTTAATAACTTTTCTGAAGAGACCACTGAGTCTGAATTGTGGACTCAAATTGTACCAGCTTTCCAAGAATCCTGCTTTCAGAGAAGAGAATGATGAATTGAAGAGTTATTTGTTTGGATTTTTTAAACGTGTCCATCACTGAGGCCCCTGAGCTTGTATACAAAGATTAAAAGTCAAAATTGCCTCAGAAAAATAGACTGAGCAACCTGTATGTAGGCCAAGCTAACTATAGCCAGACAGCCGTGCAATCCTGATCTTTAGATTCAAAAGTGGTAATGGTCCAGCAAGCTCATATAACTAAAAGACACGGTGGAAGTGGACTTTTCACGAGAGTTCAAGGAATGAGGCCAAGTGATTGCTACCAAAATTTTGAAGTCAAGATACAGACCTTTTTGAATTGAATGATGTAAGCTCAGAGACGTAACACCCCATGGTAAAGGTCATGCCTCCAGTTCCCTGGGTATGATACCCAAGAAATAGGATAGCAGTAATGGACAAAGTTTCCTTAGAATGAAGGAAACCAAAGTGAGGTCTGAACTCTCAAGAAAGAGACATTTCCAAGACCCATTGGTTTTATTTCATGAGCACACACCCCAGGTTCTGACGATAGGAGACCCCTGAAAACCCCACATTCTTAGACCAAGACAATTCTATATTGCCATTATGAGAAAAAAAGTGAGGCTAATCAATCCGTACCCAGAGCCACTAGAGAAGGGAAAAGGTAAAAGAAGGGAAAAGGAAAAAAAAGGAGGCAAGGCAAGATGTGGCCTTGATAAAATCATGCAGATACATCTTTCCTTTTTTTTTCACACAAAATGGCAATGATGTGGCAGAAGAACTGGGTGGGGAGTTAGCTTTTGTGGTAACTCATATAAGTGGGAACCAGTCGAAAAGAAATTATATATGCCTCACACTCCATTTGATAGTTTTGTTTTCTGCATGTGTTTCTCGGGTTTTTGTTTTTGCTTTGTTTTTTACTTTGTTTTTTTTGTATCTGCTTTTTTCTGTCACCATGCTAGATTCGGGGCAATATAAGTATGAAAGCAATTAAGCCAAGCTTCCTGGCCTTAAACAGCTCAGTCCTAGGGTAAGCCAGACCTATAAGAAAGTGACTAGAACACCATGAGGTGAATATGGATGAAACTCTGTCACAATGCCATGGATACATGGAGGATGGAGTGACCACGTGAGGGAAGATAATACAACAATGCTACAGGGTGAACTGCAGAAGAATAGAAGAGCACAGAAATTCTACTCATCCCAGGAGACCCTCCCAGCTTTATGAAGGCTCTTCTGCCTCTCCTTCCTTCTCCCCAGAAAAACTGGTCCTTTCCTCCTGACTGCATATACACCAGTCTTCTGATAGTCTTTCCATACCTTGTCACACAGTAAACACTCTGCCTCCCTCTAAATACTATCAACCCCTTGTATGCAAGGACCATGTTTTATTCATGTTTGCCTCATTAATAAAATTATAAATTTATTTTTTATTTATTTCATCCATGAGCTATAGAGACAGAGACAGCATCCCCACAGACAACACCCTCACAGGGTCTTGATACCACAATCCACCCCCAACCCCAGCCAGACCTGTGTCATGGGTATACTCAAGGAGATCTCCAGACATAAACCATTCCATCATCCCATGTGGCTCAGCCTGGGAAAAATTCACATTTTACCATTGCATCACTGGCTGCCACCCCCCCCCCATGTTTGCCTCTGTAGCACCTAGAATATTAATGTAGAATATTGTGTGTCTGTACGTTCCTAGTAAGTGTTTGTTGGAAGAAAGGAAGGAAGAAGAGAGAGATGAAGGAAATTCATCTCTTAAACTGTCAGCACTTACTTCCATAAGCTCCTGTCTTTCTCCTGCATTTGGCCACCTTTTTTTCTCTTTCCACTGATTCCTTCTCCAAACCTGTTCCTCTTCCCCCCTTATTATCTTCAATTCTTCCTTCCTGTCGCCTGTCCTTTTATGCCTTAGCCCTGCCTTTGCTCTTTCATCTTCAATCACCCTATTTCTCCTCCATGTCCTCCCCTTTTCCTACTTCCCATCATATCCCCTAACCATTGTGTCTTTTCTCCATCCTCTCTCCCTAATTTCTCACTACTTGGAGCAGGGTCAAACGTCTCATATGGCTCACAAGGAACAATGAAGGGAAGGAAAAGATGAATGAAAGATCCCTGCCTTGTTTCAAAAGCAGTCTTCTAAGGCCTTAATTTAATGATGAACAAAAAAGAACCAGGGTCCAAGCTTCCATGATGGCAGTGGATAGGCCACAATAGACAAGGATCATATATCAATCCATTTTGAGAGTTTACAGCCTAAGTAAAAGTCATGGGGACCCCATATCTTGCTGAGAAAAGAGTCTACGCAGTGACCCTAAATTGTAGATCCCATGGGGATCGCCTATCCTAGCTTCCTCATTTTACAATCTGGAAATCCAGGCACCATAGACATTGAGTGACTTACTCAAGGTCACACAGTAAGTCCTGGCTGAGTCAAACCAGAGCCCAGTCTAGCAACTCCTGGTCCAGAGTTTCCCACTTTACTGCACTGCCTGGAGCTCCAGCAAGCCATTGCCTGCATGCCAGGATTGATGCAGCCGACACACAGGGAGCCATTCCTCCTGCTGAGAAATGCATTCAGTTATGGGAAGGAAGGTGACAGCTGTTTAATAGCAGCTCTGTGGGATGGTTCTGGACTTAGAATGTGGAATATTATCTCCTGCTAATGCGTTAGAAAAGACGAGGGGAAACAGAATGTAATTACCCAAACGGCTGTTTTTCCCGGATACCAAAACTAATTCTCTCACCCTGGTGAATAATGCTGAGGGGTCTTTAACAATTGGTTTATGCCCCCGTCTGAAAGCTGTCACCACTTGTAATAGCACAGGGACCTGTTTTACCAATCAGGGGTATCGATTTGAGACTGCCTCGGAGATCTGCCCATGACTCATCAGCTTTCTGAGGGCTCCTGAGAGACTCTCCAACAAGGAGGATCCGGGGAGACTTTGCTGCTCAGTGTCTGACAGTGTGGGTCAGGGGCCACCCTCAGAAATCACCCTTCTCTGCTTCTCTGTATCTTTCACTGAGCCCTAGGAGCCTAGTTAGTTCCAAGTCCCAGTGACAGGGGTGGTAGGAGAGGGCACAAGGGGAGGGTGAATGTAGAGAAATACCTCATTCTTAGAAGAATCCAGGATAAATGGGCTTTCTACCACTCATCTTTAAACAAGCCTCATATACAAACATCAACTATAACACACATAAATTAAGCATAATTAATTCATCTCACCAACCTAGAAATAATTTCTCCTCTTCTAAACGTCCATAGGCTTTTATTTTTACCACCATTAAGGTACTTATGTTTTATCACAATTCCTAGTTATTTGTGCTCCTGTCACATCTGCCCTAAGATTGCAACTCTCTGAAGATAAGAGTCCATGAATTATTTCTGTATTTCCACAGCACCTAACACCTACCACAGAGCTGTATACATGGAAGATGCCCAATAAATCAAACCTCACCATGAAGAAATTGACAAACACATGTTTAATATATGGCTTTAGAGGAAGGTATCCATTGCATACAGGGATGAGCCTTGTGTAGAAAGCTCGGGGCAATGTGTTTCCCTTTACTTCCTGTTCTTCAGAGAGCAGGAAGGTGCATAGAGCCTAGACTTGTGAGTGGAAAGGATTGACTAGCCAAGTTCAGGACAGCATTGCCAACTCACAGAAGTGCATTAACCAAAGAGAAAGGAAACAAAGCCCATTCTGGCTACATCGAACCTAGGATCCAGAACCTCACTCATGGCTGTAAGACTTTGCCCAGACGGGAAAGTGCTAGGACTGTGTAAGGCCAGCTAAGCCAGACGAGCCTTCAGTCATGGCTTGTAAATCTGGCCAGAGCTGTCAGACTCTGGACACATCACTGCCCCGGACATAAAGAAGTTGAAATGTAGATCTTCTTCACAGCAAAAAGGAAGCATCGGGACAAAGGCTACAAATCGTAGGTACCACCAAAAGGCCATGCCACTTACATTCTGTATTAGGTAGAAGTATCTTCGAGATGGAGAGAGCAACTAAAAAGCCATGAGTCAACCAAACCAACCAAACCAGACCATCTTTACAATGAGATTTTCAGTATGGTGACAGCTGGATGGCACTGGCTGCCCCCTGGGAGTGAGATGACTGAAGCAACACCCTAATAGTACGTCGAGGGTCTGTATGTTGTGAGTCTCTAGAAGTCCAACTATAGCATATATTGATCCCAAAGTCACCCTCCGATAGAATAGCCATAAATTACCAGTCAGCTTTTATTATGCGAAAGACTTTCAAATTCTAAGAGTTTGACTTTCTCCCTTTTATTATCCTAATGAAATACCATGACTTGGCAAGACACAAGAAAGCCCTCCAGTAAGGAGGAACAGGATTTCTGAGCTAATGGACTAGGCTCCTCACTGAGATGGCTGGACACTAACACTGCCAGGAACCTCCTCTGTGTGAGGATTCTGAAAGCTGAATCACATAACTTCAATCGAGATCTAAGGGAGGGAGAAATGGAACCAGGGATGCAGAGAACTAGGCCTTCTTCAAAGGATGGAGAATTGACTGCAGTTCAAACCTTGACTTCATCCAAGGAAAACATCAGTCCTAGCTTACATATACAGACACTATAGTGCCAGTTGAAAGGCTCCTTTTAAATTCTGGTGTGAGTCACCCTTCTAGGTATACCTAGAATATTCTTTTGTTGTTTGTTTAGGCTTTTTTATGTGTGTGGCAAGAACACTTAGCGTGAATTCTACCCTCTTATGTGCATTTTAAATGCACAAGACAGTATAGTTAAGTACAGACACAGTATCGTGTAACAGATCTCTAGATAGACCTAGAATATTCTGAAATGTGCATCTCTTAGTTGAAAAACTCCTACAATGGAACCATTTATTTATTAATCCCCCAAACATTTATTAATCATCTACAAATTTTCATAGTAGGGGACTGCTGGTCCTCACAGACCTTACAAAGTAGTAAAGGAAAGGGTACCTGACAAAGCATTAGAAAGAAATTAAGTGCCATCATGGGGAAAGCTGTGGAAGCAGAGAAAAGAACAGATGATTCCAAGTGGGAGAAACTGTGCCCGCCTCTCCCTGAGGCCACAGTTTATGTTGTGGAGATGCAGATGAGAAACTGTACAGAAAGTAGGTACCCCCGGGGCAAAATAAACCCACATCCAAGTAGAGCTGATGAACAACTGACTCTCCCAACACTTAACTGTAAGCAATTTAGGTGGAAAATAAATTCCTCTAGAGCACTTGGGAAATTTTGCTGTCAGCCAGACTTCTTCCTGGGGGGGCCATAAGCTGGGAGACATTTGTTCTTATCTGGAGAAAAACAAGATGGAGAGCTCTGGATAGAAGTTAATCCTTACCATTCCATGTGAGGCTTAGATATGTACCTGATGTTTTCTCTATCTTTACTCTTACCTTCTGTCTTTTCCATCTTTATTTTTCACTTAAAACTAGAATATTCACTTAAAATTATAGAATTTGATTGGTCTCATCAGGTCACAACTCAGATTAAAATTTCCAAATAGATAAGATTAAATATTTTATGAGAACATTATTGCTTATTTCAAAGAGCAATGCCTATCTCAGTGCAGTCATTGTTCTCTTCGTACATGTGCAGGTTTCCTTGCATGAATTGTTCATCACACTCACAGACACACACACACACACACACACACACACACACACATAAACTTTTAAGAACAAACTCAGCATTGTATTGGATAAGGACTCTGGCCCTAGAGTCTGACATTCTAGGCCCAAGCCTCCTCTTTGCTGTTTGCCAGCTGTGTGAACTTGGTCAAGCCCTTTGCTTCTTTTAGCCCCAATTTATCCATCTGTAAAATAGTAAGCTAAATAGGATATTACATGTTCTGAACTTATCACTTTGGTTAGCATATGGAAAAAATTTTACTTTTGACCCAGGAAAGGGCCAAGCCAATGAGATATCACTGAGTTTCTCAGAAACCAAGATACATTAATAGTCACCCTAGGCAGAAAAAGAACTCATTCCTCCCACCCCTCCAAGAAGCTCATAGCCCAGTTCAAACCTATTACCTCCTGCTAAGTCAGTCTGCAGATTGAGCAAGAAGGAGAGCTAACATGATAGAATATGCCAGGTCAATCCCAACTGGAGCTTGGCACTTGGCATGGGGGACTGAATATTCCTATGGATAGGCAGGCCAGGGAGCATGGGCCTTGGGATTTCCACAATACTCAGTACGATCAGGACATCAGGACGATGGAACAAGAGTTGACCCTGGCTGTGGTGCAACCCCAATTAGCAAAGGCATCTGCCATGCTAGTTTTTCAAGACTAATGAGATTCCAGGGATAATATAACTGACTTTTCTAGAAGCTGGAAGCAGTGTTGTGATGTGCTATCTGAAGGGAGAAGAAGCTCACTTCTTCCTGGGAGAGTCACAGAAGTCCTTAAAGAAGAATAGTTATTTACTGATCTAATTGAGTTTTGTCAGGGTATAAAATTTGGACAGAGAGAGGTAGAGGGGATTCCAGGTGCCAGGGACAATGAGAATAGTGGCAAGGAAGGTATAAGGACAAAGACTTAAAATACATCAGCACCGTCACCATGAATCATTGCTGACTCCTATTAAGTCCTCGTCAGGACAAACTTTGTGCTAAATACTTTAAATGAGTCATTTCATACTCTTCACTATAACCCATGTGATAGCTCACTGTTCCAATTCTAGAGACAGACCCTAAAACTCAGTTATGTTTAGTTAAAAATATAGAAAAAGTTAAGTTTAGAAGTTAAGTTTAAAAAAGTTAAGTTTCAAATTAGTTTAATTATAGTAATGTGTAAGAGCCATGAAGAAGTGAGAAATGAGAGCAATGACCTGGATGAATCTTTCACTTAATTTAATGGGAAAAGCCCCAGAACTTGCTCGGGAAACTGTGAGCAGTTGGTGGAGCTGAAACTCCAAGGTGTGCTTCTAAGGAAGAAAGCAGACCTGGAGAAGTCCTGGGCTGGGTGGGGAACTCTTCAGCCACTGATAGGCTTCAGTTCATACTCAAGAACTCGAGACTTTAACTGCAGGTGAGCTCAAGTCTCTCCCACTCTGTCCGAAACAGCCCAGAATAAATAGCTCCCAGCAGCTGCAGGGGAGTCCATGCTGTGTGCAGGGCCCAGATGATGCATTTGATTTTCTTTATTTATTTAGATGTCATTTTCAGAGTGACTGAGTGATTCTACCATCCCAGTGTGTCAGTTCAGTCTCCCATATTAAAATCAGGATGAAAGAGTGGAACAAGTTGGAGGTTTCTGAAGTATACTTATCTATTGATTGAGCCAACTCTGTTAGCAGCCTCTATTAAATTTCAGAACCAGAAGCAGCAAAGTGCAGGAGGATAAAAGGGAACACTCAGATGCCTAGATTAGTAAAAATGTTACTTAATATAACTTTCTTTTTGTCTGGGAATTTTTTTTTCCAAATAAAATCTGATGTGTTGAAGCAGTCTAGCATAGAGGTTAAGACTGTGGGTTAAAAGACTGCCTGCACCCAAATCCTGATGCCACCTTCACTAGCTGCGCAATCTGGCATGGGTTACTTAACCTCTCTGAGTCTCGTTTCTCTCATCTACAAAATGGAAGTTAATCATCCTACCTACTCGTAGGGTTGTAAGGAGATAAAATGAGTTAATACTTGCAAAACCTTAGTACAGAACCTGGCATATGTTTAGCTCAGTAAAGGTCAACTATTTATTTCGTAAGTCTATTTATTTATTTCTTCTGTTAGAGAGATACAGACAGGGACAATCACTCCTAACAAGGCCTCTACCCTGCCATCCACCCCCAGCTTCAGCCGGTTCACAGTCCCAGGCACATGTGTATACCCAGCATGTACAAGAAGCCCCGAGCAGGAGCCCAGAACCTTCTCATAAAGGTTCAGTTGCGTTATGGCTGTGCCAACTGTCTGGCACCAACATCAGCTATTATATCCTGTGGAACAGACAAAAGCAGGGCTGCTCATGTTTCATCAGGACAGATGGGCCTGTAGTCCTGCTCTTTCAGCCCTCTCTCACCTCCCACGCAAGCTCCTGCAGCACCTCTGGGAGCCCTGGGCAGCGGTGTGCTGGCAGATGTTTAATAAGCAGGGGCAGGAGGGAGGGAGCCTCAGTTTCCCCATTTGTAATTTCTGTAGTGCAAATGCTCCCATCATATCAGATTATAAAATGTCACTGTGGGGTCACTGAACATAGAACTAGGAAGCAATGCAGAAAGTTGGGTCCAGTGCACAAGTGACCTGGTATTCTGAGGACCTCATGTAGAATCCAGAGACTCTTGAAGGTCCCTCCCAGCTCTGGTTTTATCATCCAAATTTAAGTTCCCCACAGAGTGGGGCAAACATAAAGAAATAGACAGAGAATGGGCTAAGAAGGAAAGAATATGAAGATTTCAGGGGCTTAGGTTTTAATACCTAATCCAAAAGGCATACATATGACAGTTCAGTGACTCTTAATTAGATGAGATTGAATCAGCAGAACTGCTTCCTGTAGGCTTTCCCCTCAAGTTCAGCCAATTACTGCTAGGGCCCATTGGGCAATGCGCCTTCGCTCAGGAATAGAATGTGGCATAGGACAATGCACTGCAGAGACCTTCAAAGACAAGTGGTGTGTGTGTGTGTGTGTGTGTGTGTGTGTGTGTGTGTGTGTGTGTGTTCAGGGGCCGAGAAAGGAAAGATGGGCTGAGAGTCTTAGGCTCAGAACCTCAGGAGTTATCCTAGTAGAAGGTGACCTGAGAATGGAGAGATTACATAGAAGAAGGGCTGGACTGAAAATCCAAAGGTCCAATGCTGTGTAACTTTGTTTCCCCTTGTGAAAATATGGGAATCACAGTGGACACCATACCTTCTTCTCAGGGGTGTTTGAGGATTGAGAAAAATAATTTCTAGGAAGTTCTATACAGAAGAAAGAGATTAAGTCCCACTCATCTGAGAAGTGGCTAAGTCCCCAAAAGCTGGCCCCTCTGAAACCAATGAGTTGCTAGGGAAACTATTAGAAATTCACTCCTGTCACCACTAAGAAAAGTGGGTGCACTATGGGAGGTATTCATACCCTGGGACTGGGACCATCACTCCACCATGACCTCCTCTGCCTAAAAATATTGAAAATGACACGTTGCCTTTGGGTCATTCACAGCTCGATACAAACATGTAATGGGTAAAACACCTCTCCCTGGTGCACAGGGCAGCATGTACAGACAGAGCAGGCTTTGACTCTGACACCGCCTAGTAAATCCCTGCCCTCTTCCGTCTAGCAGTGGGACTCTTTATCCACATCTCACTTTTGCTCTTCTATACTAGTATTAAGCGTAATTGAAGTCTTTGGGCTGTAGCTTCTTTCTACATATAATTAGGAGAATGAGCAGAACGATGAAGAGTAAGCATGGCTTCCTATGCATCTATGCGTGGTGCTCTGGGATGCCACTCTGCTCCTCTGCCCTGCTCTAATGAGCTTCCTCGTAACTTTAGCTGGAACCTCAGCTTGGCAGTCCACCCTAAAGTCAGCCCTCACAGCCATCCAGCACTGTCTCGGTCCAAATTGTGAAGAAAGGAATCTGTTTGGCTCAGATAAGGTTTTGGAGCAAAGCCACGTAGATCATGGGTTGTGGACCTGATCTTTGATTCCTGCCAGAAAGGGGTCGTGTGGCACAGAGACAGCAGGGCCACTTAGGACAGGCAGACTCCTTTTGGAACCAGTACAGAGAGCAAACCATCGGTGTCCTCTCTGGAACGTTCTGCCTTCCTTGGACATGTCTCCAGTCTTTTCATGGCACTGTATAAACTCAGAAATAAAATAACCTCGTGGCTGGTACCTTGAGACCACACTGACGGTCATACAGAAGGTACAAAGATTAGAGAGGAGATGATCCAGGGCATTTGAGCTGCCAAGTGAAAGACTGAAGGCCCTCCTCTAAGTAGAATAACCAGAACAGCTATTTTTTAAGTGTCAACATTCGTTCATTTCTCTCCCTACCTTTGAATCTCAATATTCTAATCAGGCAAAAAGAAGTACCAAGGTTTTCCTTATGGAATGTGTGTGAGAATGCAGCGTAGTCTGAATACAGAAGGTTGGATCACATGAAATTGCCATTTTTATGAGTTTGAAATGGTCCAATGTTGGCAATTTCATCTGGTTCAACGTAATAGGAAGACCTCAATAAATACTTTTCCTTTAGACCTTCGCTCCACCATGACCTCCTCCACCTGAAAATATTGAAACCGACACACTGCCTTTGGGTCATTCACAGCTCAACACAAGTGTGTAATGGACAAAACACCTCTCCCTGGTGCACAGAGGCACGAACAGACAGAGCAGGCTGTGGCTCTGACACGCCCAGTAAATTCCTGCCCTCTTCCCTGTAGAGGTGGGGGCTTGATGCACATGGTGCCAGATCCAGACTTGGCAAAGCAACAAAAGCACTTTGTTTTCTCAGGTTGGAAAATTCCAAAGATAAATGTTCAGTTTAATCATGTCGTTTTTCTCTTCCCTGAAAATTGGGGTAATTGTAAATGTAAATACACAAAAAGTGAAAAATCGATGGTTGATTAATAGGGAAGAACCAGCAGCATTATCTTCCTTTGGAGCCTCCCTCAGCCAGCTCAGCAGCTCTTCTTGGCTCAAGCAGGGCCTGGTGGAGGAGGTAGGGACAGAGGAATGCAGAGGGAGCTGGGGGAAAATCCAGAAGATACTGGCCTGACAGCCAGGTCTGCCACTACCATCAGGGGACTCTGACCTGAACCCTTCCTTCCCTGGGCCTCAGATTCTTCATCTGCATAATGAAAAATCCATCAGATGTTCTCTCACTCCTGTTTGGCATCAACGATCTCTGAGATGGGTGTGTACACAGTCCTTTGGAATGTACACAGTCTTAAGAGAGGGGCTGGCCAGGATAGGCCTTGAGCCCTGAGCCAACTGTGATGGAAAGAAGTGGTCCCTGCCCATTCAGTAACACCTCCCTGACCCTTCTGGACTCTGCCCCCTTTCTAGAAACCTTCCTGTTCCTCACTACCCCACAGTCTCCACCATCTGGCCTCTCTTTCCTCTCCCCATCTCAGTCTAGGTGTCTTGAGCTCACCACTCTGTAAGTGGATCTGGAAGAGATGGACTTGGTAATCACTTATTAGCCAACATTACAACATCGCGTAGCCTCACTGGTCTCTGTTTTCCTATCTGTATAGTAAGAGATTTAGATGTTGAGCCTTTTAAAAAATTATATTTATTATCATTATTATTTCTAATTTGTACATGTGCCCACTAAATAGAGAAAGTGAAAAAGCAAGCTACCAGGTCTGGGACTCAAACCATGGCCAGCCATGTGGGAGTCCAGTGCCTTAACCACCACATCATCTGCTCGTCCTGTATGTTGAATCTCTTAAAAGTCCCCTAAACTCTAAGATTCTGTCTACTATGTCTGCTTTAGTGTGTTTACCATGGCTGCCAGGCAGACCTGTGACATTTAGGACAGGGGGAGCCTCAAGCAGTGGCGCCACAGTGCACTTTCTTCACTTTCACAACCTCGTGGTCCTCATCAGCAGGAGACTGGCCCAGTGGGCTCCCCTGAGCATGGCTGGCCCTACTTAGATTTTCAAGGCGTCTCTGCCTAGCTTCCTTTCTCGCATTTCCACGACTAGCAAGAATAATAAATCTATGCCACTCATGACAGTTTACAAAGGGCTTTTACACATGCTACCTGGTTTTCTCGTTTTCATAATCTTTGTCTCTAGTTTAGCAGTAGACGTGAGGGCACAGTATAGACATGCCATGGTATGGTTCGTGTTAGCATGACTAGAACCAAAACCCAACAGCTGACTCCTGGCCCAGCAGCCTCTCCAGGATACTGCACTTCCCTGCCCTGAGGTGATCCTCATTTCCTACTCCTCATGGCGGGGGTGGCTGAGAGAAGAGACTAGAGACGATGATAGAGTTGGCTTCAGTGTGACCAGGGCTGAGGAGGTTCTGAATACCTAGAGCTGCAGGGAGCCCAGCAAAAAAGTTATTGGATCTTAAAGCCTACATTGCTGTCCTTTTTACGTGGCCTAGCCCCACTCCTCACCTTGGCTCTTCTTCCAATCAGTGTCCTCTGCTTCAGAGTACAAGACTGCCTCCACATTCCACTCCTAGCCTCTACTGAGTTAGACAAATTACACCTGCTCCCCCTTGGCCTTCCAGCCTGACTCTACTTTAAGACTTCTCAGCTGCCAGGGTGACCATAAATCATCGAGTCTTCCCCTATGATTGATCGGGTTTCTCAAGTTGAGAACCTGATGGCTCCAGTTTATCTCTTTAGGTTGGATGACATTGGTTATGAACTGTGTCAGCCTAGGAGTTGGCTGGAGTGTGAGTGTGGTCTGATACAGAGGTAGCCCGCCAGGACACAGGACTCTGGGTATCGAAGACAGGAGGACTGCTTCATTCAGGGCAGGCTTTTGTCTGGGACATCCTCTGCTTTGTCATTGTTAGGTGATCTCCACTGATCCATTATGACTCAGCCCAAATGTTATCTTCTTTATGAAACCTTCAGGGAGAATGAGTCAGTCCTCCCTGTAAACCTCCATGTATCTCTCCTCAGTTTTTATATCTGACACCCACAAAAATATGAAAGCCCAAAAGAACAGAAGTATTTTTCACCTACCTTTAATAACTCTGTTAGTTCAAAATAAAAAAGCAATGATGTAACTCAGTAGCTCCCAACACTGTTGGAGTGAAAAGGCATCTCATGTGCAAATATGAGTGATTAATGTTGGGTTTTTAAATGTTACTCAATCTTTCCCATGCAGAACTTCTCAGAACCTTTAATTTGCTAATGTCCAGTATGAATCTCCAAGAGGGAAATAGAATATGTAGGCTTCCTGTATTTATTGCCTCCCAAATCACCTTTTCACAAAGTGGTAAAAGCAGTTTCCAGAACCAGTGTTCTTGCAGAAAACAGGTCAGAAGCTATCAATAGCAGAAGTTGCTTAGATCCTGGTGTGGACAAGCCATAGTTCAAATTTGGCTCTGCAACCTTGGATAAGTCACTTAGCCTTTCTTCATCTGTTAAACCACGATAGATGGTAATAATACCTGTCCATAAGGTTGCTAGTGAGTAAAATGACAGTGTATGCAACGTGACATGAGCAGTGACTGGTGCTCAATAAACAGCACTGCTGGTTTCTTGGTACTCCTCCACTGCTGAGTTTTCTCAAGAGCAGTTACTAGGGAGGTGCTGGTTTAGAGGCACAGCACCATGGAGAAGCCTGCAGGGCTCCTGACAGTCTTCAGAAACCCACCCCATGGCAGCCATTTTTGGGGACCAACTGACTCAGCTCAGTCAATCAGGAAGGATCCTTTCCCAGGGTTCCTATATCTGCTCATCCCTCTCTAGAACCAGTGGTTCCACTGGGATCACCAGTGGTTCCATTGGGATCACCAGTGGACTGCTACCCTCTTTCTGGCCACAGCGACTGCCTACTGGCTCAAGGTCAGTCTCACTGAATCCATAGAATAAAGCGATATTGTCATATTTGCATAATTCCCTCTAATTCACAAGGCTTCCTTTACAGTTTCTATCTCATCACATAGAACACTTATAGTTACGTAACTGGATAGTTTCATCCCAGCAACCCTTTAGAATAGACAGGAAAATGATTATTGTGACCATTTTTCAGACACAAAAAGTAAGGCTTGGAAAGACTAAATCAGTCAGACCTATGCCCTAAGATCAGCAGTTCACTAGCCTTGTCTGCTAGACATACTCTTACGGATTATCAGTCCGCAATCGCCCTCCAGGACTCCAGGCTGCCTCCTTCCACCTTTAGTGCACAATGCTTCCATTTCAGTGATTCCTCCCTTGCCCAGGCTGAACTTCTCAGGCAGGTCCCACCTGATCAGCCCTCTCTGCAGCCAAGGCGATGAACCCGGGGTGCTAGTTCTGTGCTGTCTTCCCACAGGTTATTCTGTAACGCCATGCTGCTCTTGCCTGAGCATGGCACATCCCCAGGCATTGAAGGTGCAAACTCTGTCTCCATCCCTCCTCCTACTCACACGGCCCTTCCCCATGAGCTATCACCTGTCACCCTTTGCACATCTTCATGCCACCTGCAAGATGCTCCTCAAGAGCTGGAAATAATGAAAGAAGAGGCCTTCAGCCATGGCACATGCAGCCCCTGATTTTTATGCTGCAGGGTTTTAAATAGCCCAGGTGCAAAGGAACCCTGCTTCCTGGATACGGAGTTGTTTTGTGTCTAGATGAACCTCTCTCCTCAGCCACTACCCCCTACCTTGCTAGATACCATGTCAATTGCCTTAGCATAATGCACTCTGATTTCCCCACTGTGCTTCGTAATGGACTATTAAGCCAGTGTTGCCCCATGAATCTCAGCCTACGAGGCAGCAATCACAAACAAGCAGTATGAAATGACTTCTCCTGGATGAGGCCGCAAACAAACAGAGGGCAAAACCCAGGCTGCAGCCAATCGTCAAGAACACCAGTCAGAGTGGAGGAGTCAAGGATAAAGGCACAGGCTGTGCCACAGGCCAGGGAAACCACTGCCTCTGGTAACTGAGACCCAGCAAGTCTCATGGAAGGCTGGCTCCACTGTCTTCTCCGAACCCATGAAAATGACAGCCCTGCAACCTATTTCAGCAGCAGGGAGTGATAATAATGTGCTCACATTCATCAGGTCTTGCTCTGTGTCAGGCACCACTAACAGCTTTGGATGGAGATTCACTCATTTGCTCTTTACAAAGGCCTAATATCCCCATTATACATGTGAGAAACTGAGTCGTAGGATAAACCACTTGTCAAAGCCTACAGGCAAGTATGTGATCAAATGGAGAGTCAACTCAGGCAACCAATCTTCAGAGCCAACTGAAGGATCCTTCAATGTAGACTCCTATTGAACATTATTAGCATAACGGAGCATTGAATTTGGAATCTGTCCGTACCTTGAAAATTGTAAACAGCAGAATATCGGCTGCCTTCAGGTCTGTCTCAGTCCTTCTGTGTGATCTGGACAAGAACTAAACCTCTTAGTGACTTTATATCTACCTCATAGACCTAATGCAAAGATTAAATTTCATAATATACGTCAAAGTTCTTCATAAACTATGCCATTCACCACATGCACCGTTAGCACTTATTGCTCTTTCATAAAGAACCAGTGTCTTGCCCTGGTCCCACTACTCACTAACTAACCAAAATGGCCCAGCCAGGTTTGGTAATTGATATCTGTGAGCTTAGGCTTTTAAAACATAGATAGTATGGATACCTGGCCACCCTCTTACCTTGCTTCCTACTGCCAACCTTATTGTCCAAATTGTTGTGGAACCCCAGTAAGCTGGGGCCAGGGTGCCCAGGAACACACAGAACACCATATGAACAGAAAGCATTTATTATGAATGTAATTGTGCTGGGATGCCCTCTCTAGAGAGCTGCCAGCACTTTACAGACACAGTTCATTCATTCCCATAAGCAGACCCAGATGGACCACCCTGGGGGACCATCTGGCTGGGTACAGTGTGCCAAGTCAGCCTTAGAGAGATGGAGCAAAGGCTTGCTAGGGTGGGGGACAAAATCCTGTAATAGACCTTGTTGTCTCTAGGAGAAGGAAGCCACTCCTTTTACCCCCAAATTTCCCCTTGTCCTTGGAGACCAGTTTCTCAGCCCACATCAAAGGAATGGGAAAGGCTTCAAGGAGACACAGAAAATCCCCACAGTCATCCCTAGCAGCAAAACCCTGACTGACACCATCAGAATTTGCATAATTAAAAATGCAAATTATCAGGAACTACCCTAGGCCTACTGAATCAGAAATTCTGGGGGTTATAAGAAGCATGACTTCGATACATACTGAAGTTTAAGAATCTCTTCCCTAGAATAAATCCCAGCTATAGGGGCAAAGGTTATCTGTGGCTCACAGAAAGCACTTTATGCAGATGTCGAGGGTTAGCTCTGTGACAGCTCATTTACTGAGCCGTCATCTTTTCCAAAATGGAGCCGGAAAGGTAATGGAAGTTAAAGTCCCTACCTGTTACCTCCCCATCCTTCCACTTCACTACCCAAGCAGCCCCTTAGGAGTGAATAGGACCATAAATTCAGTTCTTACAATTTCCCGAATACTTTGCTTGAGGATCTAGTATTTGGAACTAAATCCCACTCTGCCTTCTAAAAGAGAGAACCAAGGTCTCCACTGCAGGCTCATCCCAGAAGCTCAGAGCAGCAGCCCAGCCATCGTGCCTGCCATCACACCCTCCCTGACTGCATCCAAACCAAATGACTGGCTATAGTGGTCCTGCTCAGTGTTCCTCCCAAATGCTTGGAAATGCTCCCTCCTCTCACTGCTAAGCAGGGCAAACTGCTCTTGACAGGTAGCTCCAGGTAAACTAATAACCATGAAGTGATCAGAAGCAAACAGGCACTTTTCATTTAGTCTGGCATTCCTAGCATAGGGTCATACCTGATTAGAGCACCTCAGGCGCAAAGACCATGCCGTGTCCCATTTATCCCTGCAGTGCCATATGGCATGTAGAGATGGCTCTGGAGTTACTTTGAATTGGGGAGAACCTGGCCTGGTTCGCCAGAGTGACATCAGCACAGCCCGTGTAGAGTACAGTTGGTGCCAAGCTGCAGCCCTATGGCTCACAGGCAATAACCCTAGGAGGGTTGGGGTTTGCCGGGGTCAGTGCCAGGAAAGATATGAAGGTTGATTGATGATGCGGGTCAGGGGAAGCAGGAACCAAATGCCAATGGGACCTTGAGACTGGCCTGGGATAAGCAAGAATTGCTACCATGGTAAGAGAACTGGTTGGGGGCAGGAAAGGTCACTCAGAGATCTATGGTCTGGTGGACTAGGGGGTATGGACCTCCTAGTCACCCATCCTCTGGAAGAGGCCACACACTAATTTGCACCGATTGAGACTCTTAGTGCTTGTGGACCGCCTTCAGTCCAGGGGCCTCACTGCAGGGACCTTTGGGTCTTTTAGTGTAGGAGATGGGGTGCAGAGGGTATTCCTAGGACTCACTGAGCTGTGGAGAATCCCTGGCTTCCTTGAGTGTTTCTGATGAAAGGTACAGTGAGAGCTATCTTTTCAGTTGTGATGTGTGTGTGCATGCAGGTGTACAAACCTGTAACACTGGGGAGAGGACTGGCTATGGTGCCAATCCTCCTTGTCTTCATCATCCATCAGGGCCTCTCTGCCCAGTAGAAGGCAGCAGGCAAGGCTTTGAAAACATTTTGCTAAGGAAATAAGCCAAGCACAAGAAGACAAATATTGTAGGAGTCCTTGCATAAAAGGTATCTAGAATTTTATCACAGTTTAAAAATATGTGGGTATATATATATATATATATATATATACCCACATATATATAGTGGGTATATATATATATATAATTACACATATGTAATTTTATATATACTATATATACACACTATACACTATATAATTACACATATGTAATTTATATTATAATTAAACATATGTAAATTATATATATATACTATACACTATATAACATATATTGGGTTGTCAGAAAAGCCATGATATATTTTTGCAAGGAAAATATAGAAAAAATACATCATGGGGACCAGCAGCTGGCATAATGGCTACGTTGCTGGACTCCCATGTAGTCGACCGCGGTGACTTAGACTCATACCAGGCACGTGTGCATGCGTGCCCAAGATACCGAGAGGAGAATGGAGGAGAAGGGATTGTAGCATGGCCATCCCCCCTGGGGGTTGATTTCTCACTTTCTGTCTCTCTCTGTATTCCTGGTAAGCGCACGCACCCTATAGCAAAAATCTCTCAAAAAAAAAAAAAAAAAAAAAAAAAAAAAGAAAAGAAAAGAAAAAAAAAAAGAAAAAAGAAAAAATACATCATGACTTTTTAAACAACCCAATATAATTTGCACTCTCCCTACCCCATCTCCCACACTAAAAGACCCAAAGGTCCCCGCAATGAGACGACCCAATACACACACACTGTATAGTGTATATATAAAGTATAAAGGTGGGGTCAGGGAGGCACCAGCCAGCTGGCTAGGAGTCACACTTCCTTCTCCACCAGCACAGTAGTCCACCTGGAAAACCAGATTCTGAGCAAAGGAAGAGCACCACAGCCAGGGTCCCTCCTTTCCAGCAGGGTCAGAGACCTCACTGTTCTAGAAGGAGCTCAAGACTAGCAGCCAGGAGACTATAGTTCTAGTCCCTCTCTAGCCCTTACCTTCTATCTGATATTGAACCAGTTTCCTCATCTATGAAATGGAAACGGAAGTGGCAGTACCATGTCATAGGGTTGTTGTCAGGATTAAATGAAAGCATTTACATTGCTGAATTTCAAAAATGAAGACTGCTGTGCAAATTAATATATTATTCTGAGTCGCTGCTCTTCAAGGAAAATCGGTGAGGTCAGAGAAACAGATGGAGACCAAGGCTGACCATCAGGGTAAGAAATTATGAGCAAAATTGTCCCACTGATTGGAATGTAGACCCAGGAAACATGCTGCAGAGTAAATGACCAGCACTTGGGACAGCCCAGCCAGGTCAGCTGCCTCTGCTTCATGCATCTCCTCTCAGTTCAGTCTCTGACAGATGGACATAGGAATTGCTTCCTGGTTCAGCCAGTGAAATGGACGTGGTGAATGGTTTACAGTTTACCCCTGAGCCAGTAAATCCAAACTCCTCTGCATTGTGATGTGCCTGGAACGCATTAAATCTGGCATAAGATGGGACATAAAACGTATCGGTGCTTAGTTGATTTGTTAATTTAGCTGTCAGTGAAAATCAGATGTTGAGATTCACTGCAGTGCGAAGTAGCAATCTGTTCCTCTATCCCAAGTACAGGTCTAAACCATGGTTTAGAAACCTCGCCCCACACCAGGGGCATGTCGGAAATGCGGTGGCTTGAGAGGTGCCGAGGACTTGGCAGTCCAGCCGCAGTAAGTCTGCCTCCCCCTCCCCACAGCTGTCCCTACTAGTACTAGCTCCGATGCAGTATCCTCTCAGGAGTGGGGCAGGAGTGAGAATGAGCTGTGGACTCCCAGAAATACAACAGAGACTCCATTCAAATGGTGCCTTCCAATACATCTTTCTCCTCTGAAAATGAATGAATTTCCTGCCCTGCCTGCCTCCTGGACTGATGGTGAGAAACTAATGAGGTAGTGAACGTGAGCTTTGAAGAGTTTTGTGAATAGACACTTAGGGTGAATTTGTGCTTAAACAGTGGCCTAGGAAGGGAGAGAGACAGACCAACTCACTCATGCTTCTTTTAGCACCTTTCGTTCCTTCGTTCTGATTGTAAAAGTTATATATGCCCATTACAGATCACATAAATTCAGAAAGGTATGAAAAAGAAAACTCAAAGCACTCAGGCTCCTCCAGCTCAGAGGTACCTTTGATCTATTCCTTCTAGTCTTTCTTTCTGTGTATGTGAATGGGTTTTGTTAGACCGTTCCCGCCTTGGGTACAGGTTCATTGTGTGTTTATTCGTTTTGGTTAATTTATCATGAAACTGTTCTCACATTAGTAGGAATCCCTCAGAAGCACCTCTGTGTGATCTGGGTGTGCAGCTCTTTTTACCATTTCAACCACTGGGCTGCTTGCTTGTTTTCACTTTCATGATGTAATAATGTGCTAAGAGTATTTTAAGATCAAAATATCTATATAATTATCTATTTCTCAAGAAAGTGTCCTAAAAGTGAAACTTTGGGATAGCAGAGTCTAAAATTTAAAAAAAAAAATTCATTTGTTTCTTAGGTTTTTGCCATAGAGCACATACACTAGCTGGAGAGAGACAAACAGCAAAAGTGAGAAAACAGTCCCCCAGAGGGGATGGTCATGCTGCAATCCCTTCTCCTCCTCAGATTTTGGGCATGCACACACACATGCCCAGGTTTAATTTTCAAGCCTCCGGGTCTTGTACTTAAACCACGGTCAGCCATATGTGGCCATGTGGGAGTTCAGCGCCTTAACCACTATGCCATGCTGGCCTTCAAATTTTAAAGTTCTTAAAACATACTGCCAGACCTTTCTAGGAAAGTTTTATCAGTTCACATTCTCATTCTCATCACCGGTATATAAAAGTCTCTAGCTCACTACATGGTTGCTAGAACTAAAAGTTATTTTAAATCTTGGTTAATTTGATGCCTCCCAAATGTTTTCAATCTAACCCTCAGATGACTAGTGTGCTTCAGAGATAGCAGTATATTAAAAAAATATCCAAATGAGCATGCTGCCATATCGACTACACAGATGCAGGTGCAGATGTTGTCAATTATAGCACTTAGGAAGACCCACAGAATAATTTCTCCTGGCACTCATGTCAGAAAAAGCACTCATTTGCCTATGACCATTTTGAACCTTGCAATTGATCCTGTTTCCTTTTTCACTCAAGCTACATTGAAATACAGACAGGTGCCTTAGCCAAATATTAATCATCACATAGAATCTTATGGCATGTTTATACTGAAATATTAACCTGATTTCATCCTGCTTTACTTATTCACATGTTCATATTGTATATTACATATGTATGATGGCAGGCCATCTCAAATCCTTTCTTGAGCAGCACAGAAATAGTTAAATATTTATACAGTATTGAGAAATAATTGAGTTTGTTTATTCTCTTTGCCATAAGTAAAGTGGGCTTTATGAAACACTAGAGGCAAAACTGCTCATAATGGTAACAGACACAGGTGTGCATACCCCACGACTCTCCATGGCCGTCCTGACTAGTGGCCCTTACCTCCACGTCCTTTCTGAAACTTAGCTCGGAATGATGCTAGCAGCAATACAGGCCCAGAGTTTTGATAAAATTCAAATGCACTGAACTAGTCCATCACCAACCAAGCCTATCCCTGCCGCACACTCCCACCCTCCTCCCACCCTCCATTGACAAGAGGCCCCAGAGGCTCAACTTGACCTTTGTAGGAAGTAGGCTGTGCAGCCTAGAGACATTCTGTCCTCAAGCATCTTCTCACAGAGTCTTCTTTTAACATAAAACATTTCAAGCCAGCAGTTCTGGCCCTGTCAATGGCTCGAAAATTTTCCAGACATTGACATTGGCAGTGCCAGTCTTTGGCCCAGAATCTATTGTGGGCAAGGAAGCTACTTCTGCCAACACATCAGCAGTGCTGGAGAGACGTCCAGAATGACTCTGCTGTTGCTCCTTGTCAGGGCTCAGACTGCAGAGCTGCCCATATCCCAGTGGTTGAGCCAGCATCCTCCCCCACCTGGCACCTGTCTACTCTCTTTTGATGTGCCAAGCTCTTCAACAGAGCCATAGGGGAAACCAGCACAGAGGCAGCCTCCTCTGAAGCCAAGGCCTACAGTTGTCCAACAAGAGACAGGTGTGTGTTGTGAGGAGGCTCTGGCCTGCCCAGGCTAATGGATGCCAATCTGAGCTCACAACAAAGCTGTCTGCCTATTCTGCTCATGGGTAAGGTAGAGTCCCAGGTGGGAAAACTGTTATGGGCCTGCCTGTCTTTAGATACTTTCCTAAACTCTACTTAATCCTTACAGTTACCCTGTGAAAACACACACACACACACACACACACACACACACATACACAGGACCAGAATTCAGCAGTGTTGGTTTGGCTAGGTAATTCTTTTGTATCATGTTTCACTAATAGAGGCCATTCAGTGACCACTTCATGTATGCTGATTTGGCAAAGATGGCAGGAAGATTGGACTCAGCTGTCATCAGAGCGCCTACATTTGACTTTTCCAGCGTGGCGACCTTGGGGTAGTCAGACTTCTTACATAGATGCCCCAGGCTTCAAAGCCAAATGTAACCATGAACAAGATGGCTCAAAAGTCAATGGTGATTCCCATCATGTGCTCTTATCCAAGCAGTAGAAAACCTGCCCAGATGCAACAGGAGCAGCCCAAGATCCCTACCTTTCAATCATCCTCCCCCGAGAATTTTAAAGGACTGAAGATAAACTTTGGAACAGCCACACACACACATGTATTTCAGAATGTATCATATTATTATCATTTGCCTAAGTATCTGCCCCAGCATAAGGGATGGCCTCAAGATTGTAAATCATGTTTTCTTCATCATCTATCATTTATGGAACGATTACTATGGCCTGGGTATTGTGGCCTATCTATAGATTTTTTAAATCTTCAAACAACCTTTCCAGGTAGATGCTAAAGCTTAAGGCAACTGACTGCCTTGTATGAGACCAAGTGGGAGAGTCAGGATTCAGATTCAGTCCATCTGTTTCCAAAACCAATCTTTCCTTAGCCTCTAGTATATGATCAGTGAATTAGGAAGTCTAGTGGAAATTCAGGACAATACAATATTTTTTTCTTTTTTTGGAGAGGTTTTTGCTATAGGGCGTGTGCACTCACCAGACAGACAGAGAGAGACAGAGAAACAGAAAGCGAGAAATTACCCCCCAGAGGGGATGGCCATGCTGCAATCCCTTCTCCTCCATTCTCCTCTCAGGATCTTGGGCACGCACGCACATTCACCCGGTGTGAGTTTAAGCCACCCGGTCCAGGACTCGAACCGCAGTTGACTACATGGGAGTCCAGCAACATAGCCATTACACTAACTGCTGGTCCCAATACAACATTTCTAAAGTTTACATCCAAGCTGCTTAAAATGCATTGTCCTTGTACTACTAGATATTTTGCAGCAAAATGGCTTTCCTCTCTGGACCCTTCTTGAACTAAGCACATGTGTCTGTGCCTCTGCAACTTGGAGGGTCAGCCCAAGAGCTGTGGGCATGGACAGTCCCAGTAGGTGTCTGCCTCATAGACCTGTCCCATCAAGCCTTGTCTGTTTTCTCATCTATTTTCTCTAAGCAAAATTGTAGACTATTTGGTAGCACTTCACTTTCGAGTATAGAGTACCTGGCAGAAGCCTGCTGGGTGTTTGGGAAATACTCATAAAAGTGGAAATGGAGCCCAGTGAGCCTGGGGACTGTTGGACCCAAAGCAACTCTCTGACAGGTCCATGTTTAATAACAAGATCAGGGCTGAGAGGAGTCTAGCTGAGTTGGAAATCCCCCCATGACTTTCCAAATTGTCATCCGCATTTATCACCATTACCAGACCTTTTCCTACCCAAAGGAACTCCTCCTCACTGTTCCCTGTTGTTGGCTCAGACATTGACCCACAGTAAGGGGAGAGAGATCCCTTCGAACCCATCTGGTCCAGCTCCATCACTTCACAGATAAGTCAACTAATGCCAAAAGAGGGAAAATGCTGGTCCAAGTTCACTCAGCTAGTACATGGCAGTGTGGAGCAGATCTGAACTCCTCACTGCCCCTGACGGTATGCACTGCCTTACACACCAGCATATTCCACTGGAAGGCAAACAGATAGGGGATTAAAAAAAGAAGAAAAAGAAAAAGATGACCCTGAATTTCTTCCAAGACCACAATGACAGGCTTTTATCTGTAAGCCAAACTGATTTCTTCTTGCCCTACAATGTTAATTAGGGTTTATATTGAAGGCCAGTTTAACTAATCACCTCTTTTAAAAATTGTGCTAAAACACATATAACATAAAATTTACTAATTTAATCATTTGAAGTGCACAGGTTTATAGTATTAAGTACATTCACATTGTTGTGCAACCAATTTCCAAAACTTTTTCATCTTGCAAAATTGAAACTGTCCCTATTAAACAACTCCTCATTCCCTAATCCCTAATCTCTAATCCTTCACAGCCCCTGGCAACCACTATTTACTTTCTATCTCTATTACTACTCTAAGTACCTCATGTAAGTGAAATCACACATTTTAGATAAAGCCACCAGAGAAAGCCTCACTGAGAAAATAACATTTAGTAGACTGCAAGGTGAGGGAGCAAACCTCATAGATTTAGGGAGATCATATATGCATGTCAGATGGTTAATGTTAAAAATAAAATCTTAATTATTTGGTAGCCATTTCCATGGTTTGCAAAGTATTTTTCCATAATTATCTCATTTGGTCCCAAGAAGTTGTGATAGAGATGTGATTTTTGCCTGGCCCATAGGGATAAACTATGAACCTGCTATTCAGGTCCCAACTTGTTCCCCTGTGTCTGGGCCTTGTCTTAGTACCTGCATGGTATATCATTTCTCAAAATCATTCTTGCTGGCCCTTTGAGAGACTAGACTCCAAATGCAGAATCCTAGCCAGCCTCACCCTCTAGCCTCCGACCCTCCAAGGGTCCCTGAAGCTGCCAGCTTTCCTGCCTGAGCCTCTGTCTCCAGCCGGCTGCTCACATTCTCTCTCTGGCACTCCACTGACTTGCAGTTTACAATCCTCTGCTTGTTTATTCCTGAGGCTTCTAAAATGTCCTTTTCCAGCTGGGTGGGTCTAGCACATTGATTAAGAGTATAGACTTCCAAGTCAGGTGGATATAAAACTCTAGCTCTGCCAATGCTCTATGGCCCTGGGAAGGATTTTACAAATCCTCATCTCAGTTAAAGGAGATAATAACAACTACTTTGTATAGTTGCTGTAAGAGCTAAATAATACAATTCATATAAAGCCTTTAGTACAACACCTTGAGCATCATAAGCATTCAATCAATGATGAGGGTGATAGTTACTACTACCAAGATGGCCATCTGCATTGGCACCCAATGGCTATCGTACCTCCAGCAAGCAGCCAGCCTGTCCACCGTTTACCCAATGGGGTCAGGATGGTCTCCTATCTATATTCAAGAGGCCTGAATCCACCTGGCTCCCTTAATTGGTGGTTCCCCAGGAGCCTACTAGCCATGATCAGGGGCTCCACTCTTTATTCCTTACCTACCTGCCTTTGTTCTCCTGTTCCAAGCACCCTCCTCTGCTGCATACTTTAAAATCTGGTCCCTGCAGTGGTTTCCACGGTAGCTGTAATTTGTTTGTGATTAGTATTAATTCTCCAAGGTACAATTGGAATTGCTCATTGTTTACTGAACAAACAAGAAGAGAAAACAATATATTTTATGGGAGCCATGGTGCAGAATGGCTAAATGTCATTGCTTTTCAGGGAAATTAATGGTAAAGTATGTATGGAGGTCGTTTATAATATTAAAAATTGTGTCTTTTCAGCAAAGCAATGAAGATAAATGTCTCATAAGGAAACCTTAGGAAAAGGACCATGCAACAAAAAGTAAAGGGTCTGGTGAGCCTACACAGGAGTAAGAAAAAATTTAATTTCTGTGTGGAGCTCAACTATGAAAATGAAACATATTCCACCTTCCTACAGATGGCCTACTGGAATTCTTGTGCTTCTTAATTAATGCATATGGAAACCAACTTTGTCCAAGGAGTTGGATTTTTTTTCTTTCTTTATGATTGTGTGTACACACACGCATAAGAAAGAGAGAAAGGAATACCCTCCACAGGTTCTGACTACACTACAATCCCCTTCCTCCAGTCTTATAGCCAGTTAGGTCCTGGGCACTTGCACATGACCAGTGCGTTTCAGGTAGACTGGGCTGGGTATTCAAACCATAGTTGCCATCTGGGATCCAGCTTCTCTTGAACAGTGTATTACTACCGTGCTTCAGAGCCTGCCCTAGGAGTTAGAGTGTGGAAACAAGCCCTCAGTGGCTCTGGCATGGTTTTATCCTAGCTCTATCCTTCATGTTGCTCTCTTTTACTCTCCCTCTAGGCCATCAGCCCTTCCTATTGGAGCTGCCTACAATATGTCACTCATGTCTACCCACTGCCCTCCATCTGTATCGTCACCAGCCACATCCAACCTGTCTTCCTGACTTGCTTGGTCAGTTACAACCACAGCTTCCAACTGCTTTTCCAACTGCTATTATCCTCCAACCTGTTCTCCTGAATTTCTCAGAATGATCTTTTTAAAGGCTTATTTACTTTTTTTTCAACCTCTCATCTTAAATAAAGTCTATACCCTTACCTTAGGCTTTAGGTTCCTGCCTGGTTGGGTCTCTGCCTTTTTTTGCAGCCACTCCCCCCTCCCTCGCCCCCCAACCATCGTGACTCTCTGTGGCCCTCTGGAGCCATACTGTCCTTTGCTTTGTTGCTAGAGCACAAATGTTCTTTCCCACCTCGTGCAGGCCTTGCAGCTCCTGCACCTCCACAGCCTGTTTATGTGGGTGATTCTCTCCCATCCTCCAATATCAGCTGAAGGGTACCCTCTGCAGAGATGACTCATATGACCCACCGCCTCAATCATGGTCATTGTATTATTCTCCTTTCTACCCTCACCCCAGTGTCAGACACATAATAGAAGCTCAGAAAATAGCTGTTCAAGAGACCCCAAATTGAATTAGATTGTGGGGAGGGGTGGAATTTATGCTGTATAACCCGAAGGAATTAGCAATTCCTAGCAGAATGCAAGGAAATTCTACCTCATGACATTTCCCTACTTAAATTCGATGATCTATTTTGTACTCCTTCGATATACATTCATTAGCACTTGCTACATGCCAGGCACTCTCCTGGAGATAAAATAAGTAAGATGGACCTCCCGCCTCAAGGAGTTTAGGATTTAGTGGGAGAAGCTAGCAATACAGACATTAACACCCAATAGAGAAGTGAGTGCACAGTTAAAAGTATGTAGCTATTTCCCGAGCACCCCAGAGGGAGACGCATGTCTTTCTTCAAGGGAGAAGAGTAAGCAATTGGAGAAAGTGGCATCTAAGCTAGGAGGAATTGTTTAGATGGAAACGGTGATTCTAGACATCAGAAACAGGCTACACAGGCTGTAAGAAACCGCAAGTCACGGTGTTTAGCTAATACGAAGAAACACCATAAAGCCAGGCGAATGAGCTCTGCTGAGCATGCGAAGCCTTGATCTGGATTGCATGCTACAGAAACCAACGAAGGTTTATGGTAGGATTAGGATTGAAAGGAGCTAGATTTAAAAAGCTAACTCTGAGGGTGAGGGGACTGCAGGGACAAATAATGCTGACAATTAATCATTGCAAGTATTCTTTTGAATTCATGTTAGAATGCTTACACATGCATGTGAGAGAGAGAGACAGAAGAACACCCTCCACAGGATCTGATGATGCCACTGTTCCCTTTATCTGGTTCTCTAGTCCATCAGATCTAGGGCATTAACATGCAAGCCCAGTGTGTTTTCAGGCTGACTGGGCCAGAGATCCAAACTGTGGTCCCCGTGAGGGATCCAGCTTCTCTTGAACAACACATTACCACTGTGACACAGAGCTGGCCCCAAGTATTATTTTTATATTATTATTTGTGTTCGAAATTACTCTTGGGTTTATTTTCATTGCTGTTTTGCTAAAAAGGATCTGGCCCTGTAGAGCCTTACCTCTACCAGGTGATTTGAGGTATACAAGGTTCTGTCCCCCCTGTCCATCTGGCCTGTCCATCCCCTTCATTGGCCCTTTCCCATTCATCTTCCATGGCCAGTTCTCCCAAAGTTCTTGTGATAGTTTCTGAAATTAGCTTATAATAAGAATCCCACATGTTGTTTTATGTACACGACTTTATTTGATCCTCACAAAAATCCTGTAAGTTAGATAGCACTCCCGACTTAGCAAAGAAAGAAACTGAAGTATGTCAGCATTCACCTTGCTACTAGTGAAAGAGGGAACTGGAACCTTGAATTATTTTCTCTGCATCTTCAGGGTCTCATTAACACAAACTGAACGAAGTGGGCACCATGGGCCTGCTAGAGCGATCACAGAAATAGAATCTAGGTGTGAAGAGGACTTTCAGAATCCTGGACCAAGGAGGAAATATTCACAGAGGGAGGGAGGGTGAGTGGAAAAGAGGGAACTAAAGATTTATTGCTGAAACACCAGAGGGTCTCAATTTTGACGTACTCAGTTACCACCCAGAGAGCTAAAGCAGCATGCTGGTTCCAGTGCCCCCCTCCTAGATAGTCTTCTTTGGGTCTGCCATAGGACCCAGGAAGCGGCATGATTTATAGCTTCCGTATGATTCCAACGTAGGGGTCTGTGGGCACACTATACACACAATTGCCCAGGCTCATGCTAACTAGGAATGGCTGGCTTTAGAGGGTTTACAACCAGGAAACGGGGACCCAAAGGGAAAGTGACTCTCTCATTGTTCCAGAAGGCTAAGAAGCAAGGTGAGGCCTCAAACCAGCTCCCCCACTTACCGGAATGGAGATTTCTTCCCCAGCTTGCTGGAGGCCATCCATCCATAGCTAGGCCTTCTCCTCACCGATTTACATTTTGAGCAGGAACCCAAGATACCAGAGCTTTAATGAGGTTGTTCACACTACAATTTATGAGGCCCAAAGCCCTCAGCAGGACTGGTCTCTGCCAGGCTTAATTTACACAGTTCACAGGCCTTCCAACACCCCCATTAACGTCAGCAAGGGAGCTGTGGCTGTTAGCCTGCACACAGCATTTGACTACATCCTCATCATGTCACCATCCATTTTCATGCCTATGGGCCTATTTACCTGAGAGCACCTGAGTCTCCTAGTCCTGGAAAACGTGAAGTTTTTACCTGGAATGTGAAAGCCTGGCCCAGCTGCTGGATTCCAGCCCCAACCCCTGACCTGACCTCTGCAACCTCTAGATACTGGACTTCTCAACATGGCATCTCCCCCTCACTTTAATTTAAGAGCAGGACCCTCTTCTCACTGAAGCAGCACCTAATTTTCCCCATTTAATGAGTGTCATCAGTTAGGCAAGAGCAAGCAGGTGGGAGGTGGTCAGCAAGCTGATACAAATGTGCCTTTTTTTAATGCCACATAAATCCCCCTAATTAAAAATTAATTAAGTGCCCTAAAATTTGACATTAATTTTTTTTAAAAAATTGAGTTAGGAGGGTTGTGTAAATTTTGTAGCATCCAATCTCCAAGATACAACTGAAGGAAGGGAGTATGTGAGGGTTTCTGTTTTGAATGCACAGTTAGGGGCAAAGAATCATTCTCAGCAAGTGGAACCCAGTAAGTCACCCCTGGTGAGTCACATAACCTGACCCCAGCCATGCATATCTCCGATGCAAATTTGAACAAATTTCTACTGCATCCAGAGAGGAGATAAATGGGCAAACAAATGTGGCATGCTGTTTCAGGAGAAATGTTCCAGGATACAAATGACAGATGACTGAGGCACAAAACGCCAATGTGAGGTTAGCTTGCTGAGCGAGTGACTTAGTAAAAATGCACAGGATTGCAGAAGGCTTCAGGGGAGAGTCATTAACCATGGTTGGCATTAATAATGTTTGAACTCACTGTATCAGATCAACCCCATGATCATGTAGCCACCAACAGCCATTGCCGGAAACCCCAGAATCGGGCCCTCAGAGATGGAAGGGTCTTGAAGATAGGAATTGAGGTCCACCCCCACTGTGCCAGTGGAGAGTAGAGTCAGTGGAGGTGAAGGAACCCCACCCAAAATACTCCGGTGCTCAGCCACAGATCCCCCAGCCTTCCAAGGAAGTGTTACTCAACCATATACCCCTAAGAATCACCAGAGAGCTTTTTTTAAAAAAAAGAATTTTCAGGGGGTTGGCCGGTGGTGTGGTGGTTAAGGGTGCTGGACTCCCACATGGCTAACCATGGCTGGAATCCCAGACCTGGTGGCTTGCTTTCTTACTTTCTCTCTCACTCTCACTCTCTCTCACTCTGTCCCTCTCTGATCAAATTAAAATAAATAAATAAAGCCAAGTAAAATAATTTTTAAAGGAAAAAATAATAATAATTTTCATTTAATTTTTATATATCATGTTTTTTTGTTGTTGTTGTTTTGTTTTGTTTTTTTTTCCATTTGCTAGTGAAATGAGTGCTCTGACATGTGCTCACTGGAGAGGGGGAGAGAGAGAGAAAGTGAGAAAGAAAGACACCAGGTCTGGGACTCAAACCTGAGTTGATCACATGGGAGTCTAGCACCCCAACTACCATGCCATCCACTAGCCACCAGAGAGCTTTTTTATTTTTTAGATTTATTTAATTTAATTTATTATTTATTCTTCAATTTGACCAGAGAGGGACAGAAAGAGAGAGAAAGCAAGCTGCCAGGTCCAGGATTTGAACCATGGTCAGCCAGCCATGTGTGAGTCTAGCACCTTAACCTTCACACCACTTGCTGGCCCCAGAGAGCTTTCAAAACCACCAATACCAAGGGCCGCTTCCCCAGAGGCACTGATTTCCTTGGTCTAGGGGGAGCCTGCATATCAGCAGTGTTTCTCACTTCCCAAGAGACTCTCAAGGGCTACTGGGGTGCTGGTGTGTTGGAAGAGGATCTAACCTAAGTTATAAGAGAGGCACTCAACCCAGGGCCATATGGCCAGGTTCTGGGCTCACCTGTGGTTTACCAGCTGTGAGATCTCGGGCAAAGCACCAGTAAGTTACTGGTTACATTTTGGAGTGCTATATTGACTTTTTTAATTATGTTTTTCTGGTTTACATATAATTGATGGATATCTTTATGAACTACAGTTTGCTTTTTTTTTTTTTTTTTTTTAGAGAGAGAGATTTTCACTACAGGGCACATGCACTTACTGGAGAGACAGAAAGAGACAGAGAGACAGAAAGCAAAAAATCATACCCTAGGTTGAATGATCACACTACAATTCCTTCTCCACTCTCCTCCTAGGATCTTGGGCATGCACACACATGTGCCCAGCATGGGTTTTAAGCCTCTGGGTCTGGGACTTGAACCACAGTGACTATGTGGGAGTCCAGCAACGTAACCATTACACCATCTGCTGGTCCCTACCATTTATTTTTTAAGGCATGTGTATAGTGTACAATGATCTAACCAAGTATGCATCCATATTCATCTCCTTCAACATTCAACATTGCATACATTGTGCACAGTTGTTAATAGTTCTACTAGTTTTTAAAAAATTATGTATTAAATTGTTCATATCTTTTTAATCCTGCTATGATATACATCCTATAACCTCCTCCCCCTTTTTTTATTTTTGTTTTCACTATAGGGTACATGTATTTACCAGACACAGAGAAAGAGAGGGAGAGAGAGAAAGTGAGAAATAATTCCCCAAGGGGATGGCAATCCCACAATTTCTTCTCCATTATCTTCTTGGGACTTTGAGCATGTGCAAACATGTTCCTGGTGTGATTTTTCAAGTCGCCGTGTCTGAGATTCAAACCATGGAGTTAGCCATGTGGGATATAGTGCCTTAACCTCCATGCCACCTGCTGGCCTTCTTCCCCTTATATACCTGCATTCTTCTGTACATTAAGTTTTTTCTCAGATGCCCCCACTTTTCACTCTCCCCCAAGCAGCTGCTGGTCTCTACCATTATTGCCTCTTGGTACTGCTTTACAACCTAAAATGCATTTCTCTGTACATTTTGTAAGCTCTCGAATCCTCAGTTTTCTGATTAATCAAATGGGAATAATAACTGTTCTGCCAGTTTTTTTTTATGAGGTTCAAACAAGAAAGGATTAGGAAAGCACATTGGAAGCTGTTAAAATGCTATTCAGAGGTAAGGAATGAGGACAATTTACTGCCCCCAGTGACTTAAATTTAGTCTGGGAGGAACTGCTGTTTCAAAGGCTATTAAGTAAATTCCCACAGAGAAGACGATTAATGAAAGACTCCTAAGCACTGACTCACCCCAAAGTGACTCAGTCTCAGCTCCCCCTTACCTTCCTGCAATTAGGGCATCTGGCTGTGTCAGTGGTTACCAGGAATCACCAGCACCCAGGGTGGGAGGCATCAGAAGTGCCAGCAGGAAGCAGGCGGGCTCTCATGTCCAAGTCCATCTTCTTCCTTGTGCTCTGGAGGTAGGCTATGGCAATCCAGGGTCCCAGGGCACCTGACTCCATAGACCAGAACAATCATTTCACAACCACAGAGAGGATGCTGGTTAGGAAACTCGGGTCTTTGATTAAAACCACTCACCATGAGTACTTTCTTCCTTGGGATTTATGGACTCTATAAAAAAAAAAATAATAAAAAAAATTTTAAAAAAAGAACTCAAGAAGACAGAGCAGTTGTTTTTTGTTGCGCCTCATTAGTTTGGAGTTTGGGCTGGCAGTAGAGATCAGAGTACCAGGCGTCCATCTAATTGAATCTCTCGTAAGCTTAAAGCTCCCTGTGGTATAGTGGAGGCTATGCCAGGGAGCCTGGAAATCTCCAGCTGGGCGAGGAGTTGGGAGGAGTTGGTTGACAGAGTTGAGATGGCTTTTTCTGGGCTACTGCTGTGCTTTAAAAAGAGAAGTCCTGGGGATAAAATCCAGGCACTTGGGAAAGGAAAGCCCCACTGCCCTCCACTCCTGGTTCCCCTCCTTTGTCAAGGTTTGTGGGTTAAGGGTAGGGACACTAACTTCCTGTTCTTCTATACTCCCCACCACCACTTCTGAGGGCATTGCCATTTGAATGACTCTCACAGACAGGCACAGCACAAAAGAGAGAGAACAAGGTGTCAAAAACTGTGGGTTTCCACCAGTCCATCCACAAGCCACATACTCACTCTGAGCCTTAGCATTCTCGACTGTAAAATGGTCATTACAGTAAGTCCCTCAGCTAGCACACAGGATCAGCTCAATTGCCAAATATCAAGGTGAGGAGATCTATATGCCAGGCACTGTAGATGACTCTTAAAGATAAGACTTGATACCTCCCTTGCAACCCCTTACAGTTTGGTGAGGAAGGCAGGCATACAAACCGCTAGGAAAACTGAGACAGCATGCCCCCGCATTAAACACAAGAAGTAATGTGCCCAAGTGAACGGACAGTTCCTGGATAAGGGAACGAAGAGAATCCATAAAAATGTCACAGATGAGATAGAGAGGTTCAGGTTCCCATTGGGGAAAGGCAAGGAGTTGATGGAAGGCATTCCCGGAGGACAAGGCAACCCACAGACTACAAAACATGGCCCACACGCTACGTACCGATTCCACATGGAACAGACCCTGACTCATCACAGAAAGAGAAGAAATTGCCAAGGAAAATATGGAGAACTTTGGATTACATAAAACTTTTAAATGCCTGTGCATCAAAACACACTATAAACAGAAAGAAAATATACATAAAATGCTGGGGAAAATTGTCAAACCAATAAGAAATAGCTTCACATCCTTATTAATGATCTCACGCAACTCAGTATAAACACGTGAAAAGCCTAATAGATAAATTGGCAAGAGGATGTGGGCAATTTCTTAAAAGCCAAGTTAGAAAAAATTTTTAAAATCTAGTAACATGAAAAAAAGACTTTCAACCTTGCTAACTATCAAAGAAATTTAAAATAAAGCAGTGGGGAAATAGGTGCCTTTAGTTAAAATTAAAAATTATGATAATACTCAGGGTTGGCCAGGATGTAATACGAGAGACATGTAAATATGAACACAGCTGGTAAAGAGTGTAAATTGGATTAACTTCTAGAAAGCAATTTGGCAATATGTACCAAGAGCCTTTAAAATGTTTATACCTTTTGATTCAGTAATTCCACTTCTGGGAATCTATCCTATGAAAATAATCTGAAATGCAGGCAAAGGTTTATGCTCAAAGATATTCTTCAAAGTGTTATTATAAACAGAGTAACATCCCAATCATTGAATAATGTTTAAATAAATGATGCTACAGAGCACACAGTATTGTAGCCATTAAAATATATTCTTATGGGGCCAGCAGGTAGTATGGTGGTTAAGGCTCTGGACTCCCACAAAGTCTACCATGGTTCAAGTCTCAGACCTGGCAGCTTGGTTTTTTGGGTTTTTGTGTGTGTGTGTGTGTGTTTTTTTTTTTTTTTTCTCTCTCTCTCTGCTTCTCTCTCTGGTCAAATTAAAGGGTGGTAATAATTAAAAATAATTCTAAAAAAAAAGTATTCTTACAGGGTATTTTTAAAGCCCTTGAAAAAAGGTAATTTTTAAATCCTTCCAAAAAAGGTAATTAAGATTCAGATCATCTTAATTATTTTAAAATTTATATATACATGATATAGCTATACACACTTTTAAATCATAGGTGGAAAAATCTAAAGCAAAATCTACCAAAATGTTAAATATGGTAGATTTGGGGTGGCAGGATCTTGGACATTATTTTTGCTTCTTTTTACCCTGCTTTTGCACTTTAGACAATAAGCTTATAGTTTTAGAGTGAAGGAAAGTAAGAGAAGCTGTAACAGCTATTTAGGGAATGACAAGTACAGTGGACCCCTGAACAACATGAGTTTGAATTGTACAAGTCTCCTATGTGGAATTTTCTCAATAAATACTGTAGATATATTTTTTCTTTCTTATAGTTTCTTAATACCATTTATCTCTAGCCTACATTATTGTAAGAACACAGTATTTAACACAAAGGGGTCTTCAAAATTTTCATGGAGAATGTGTATTCTGAAAAAATTATGCATGGATTTCAGTATTTTTTTGCACCAAAATAAACATGTACTTTTTTTAAAAAAATTTAAATGTATTTAGCTACTCTTTTTTCCTTTTTTATTATAATAATAATTATTATTTTTATACATTCAATTGCTGAACATCATTTAGCTTGAATAGAGAATTTACCCAACATGAAATAGACCTCAGACCAGTCCAGTTGAGGACATGTACTTTAATTCCATTTTTCATAAACTTTTTGAAGTTTCCTTATGCATATAACATATAAAATATGTGTTAGCCAACTATTCATGTTCTCAGTAAGGCTTCAGGTCAACAGTAGGCTATTAGTAATTAAGTCTTTAGAGAGTCAAAAATTATACACAGATTGTCAACTGCACGCAGGGAGCTGTCACCTCTAGCCCACCCCTTGTTCAAGGGTCAGCTGTAATTGGTGTGTGAAATATTCATGTTTTCATAAAGATGCACAATGAACCAGGTGTGAATAAATCACAACATAGCTTAGATTTGTCCCCTAGATTGAGGGAGACTTTACAGGTTTTGAGTTTGCTTATGTTTTCTTGGCTAGGGCTGTAAGTGAGAGTCATAGGTCCTAATTGTATTTAATGATCACCAATAATAAGGCCGAAGGGGAAAAAAAATGCTTTGGAAATAAAATCAGAAAGCAAATGTGAAAGAGAACTTTTCTAATTATTCTAAATCCCTTGTTCTTGAAAGAGGGCAGAGGGGAAATTCTGTTTCCTGCTCCTTGGTGGAAATGATTGCGCCTCCCTGTTCTGAGCTTGTTTCAAGGCTACCACCAGCATCAGTTTATTGGGAATGCATTTTACCTCCAGCGTCCAAGAGGACACAATTGACAAGTGGCGAATCAACACAAGGAATTAAAGCTATAAAACAAATTTGAGGTTTTACCTTCTAAAATAAGCATTGTGTCACTTTCTGCCATTCCCTTTGTATTTTAATCCTACGTGTTTATCTGAGAATATTTGGGCATGGGTGGCAGTGGGAGGAGAGTGAGTTTTCACTGTGCATTCCCCAGCACTTAGAACCCATGTGCTATGTGGGGAGAATATTGTCTTAGGCTCTCTTGAGGTACAGGGGTATATGGGGTAATGGTTTTATTGTTTTTGTTTCATTGTTCCTACTCTGCAAGGAAGAAAGTGGTAGAGGTGACTAGCCCAGAGAACCGTAACAATCTAGCCACAAAAACAAGAAAAAGAACTGGAAAGTTGATCTAAAGCTGTGCTGGCTTCAGATGATCGAGCTGCAGCTGACTGAGTCTCTGATTTCATCTGGAGTCATGTTTAGATGGCGTATTAACCTCCTATTGCTGTTGTATGTGACTACCACGAACTTAATGGCTTAAAACAACATGAATGTATTCTCTTACAATTCTGAGGTGAGAAATCTAGAATTGGTTTCATTGGGCTAAAATCACATTGTTGAACAGGGCTATGACTTTGGAGGCTTCAAGGCAGAATCCAGTTTCTTGCTTTTACCAGCTTCTAGAGGCCACCTGCATTCTTTGGCTCATGGCTTCTTCCTACCATTTTCCAAACTCTTGCTTCTGTTATCACTTCTCCTACTTCCCTGACTTCCTTGCCTCTCTCTTATATAAACCCTACAATCACATTGGGCCCACCCACATTATCTCAGATAAGCCCTCCATCTGAAGATCTGAGTTTAATCACATCTGCAAAGTCTGTTTTTCCACATAAGGTAACATGCACGGTTCCAGGAACTAGGATGTGGCTATTGGTGGGGTCATTATTCAGCCTGCCACAGGTAATTAGCCAATGTTCAGGCTGTTCTTGAATCCCTTAGGGGCCAGGCTAGGGCTGGGGAAACACACAGAGGCTCGGACAACTTGATGGAGAAGATAAGAAGCTGTACAGGTGTTCTAGGGCCAAGTTGCATGGAACCAAGGCCAAATGGGTGTGGGGGAGAAGGCATGCAGACTGTCACAGGCAGCATCTGTGAGCCAAGCCTGGACTGACAGCAAAATATAGGTTTTCGTGGGTGGAGGCAAAGAGAGATGAGATAGCAAAGGCAGCTTGGGCCCAGAGCACAGGGCATCTTAAAGAGCAGGTTAAAGTGCTCAGATATGATTCCCTAGAAAGAGGTAGGCCTGTTTTCCCATGCCCAGGAGTTACAGAGAATGCCTAGCCAGACTGGAAGCTGGTCAGGCAAGCCCAGTGCCATCTGCTATCATCTGACAAACTGACTAACAGCCTTATCTGGACCAGCCCAGGAAAGAGAGCACACAGTCACTTTCTGCATTCGCCCTCCATGGGGTGAAGGAAAAGCATCCTTGCAGGTCTGACAGGTTGGGTCTGAATCCCATACAGTAGCTGCCAAGTGACCTGACACAGGTCACTGAACCTCTCTGAGCTCAGTTTTCTCACTTCGGATATGGCCATTGTGAAAACCTGCCTCGCTTCCTCACAGAGCCAAGTGTGAGAAGGTAGAGGAATTCAGAAGTAAACAGGCTAGACTTGATATCAGTTTCAGTACTGCTGGGAGCAGTTCAATGAACCAGAAAATCATGGAATTTTTAGCTATTAAAGATCATCTAACCTAGAGAGCTCTACAGCATTCACAAATATTGGTAAAGAAGAGTCTGATTTTATAGAATTAGAAAAGCTCTCCCTCCAGCACTACCATCACCATAAGGTCAGAGAGGCTTGGAGAGTTGGCCCATCCTGGCTCATTCTCTTCACATGAGCACTAAGGTGGGTGGGACAAGGGTGAGGAGACTATTGAGGCAGCCATAGGGATGGAGCAAGAAAACAAGGCAGAGGATAAGGCAGCCACACTTGGGAGTTAGACCCAGGAGAGTTCTGCCTGCTTAACTCCATGGGGGCCAGAGGCACCCCCCTGGCCCCTCACCAAGAGCTGAGTAGCAGCACCAGTCAGATATTTGCTAGGTTTTCCTAGGCTAAGCTGTCTGTAAGTGGGAGGCTAGGCCAGGCTGGCCCTCTCCACACAGTAGCCTGGATCTCTGGGACCCAAAAAAATGTGAGTGATCACAAGTTAATTATCATTGCTCTTAATTTGAAAACTAATAATTACTAATATGTTTATTATAAACTGCCCATTCTCCCTTTTTCTACTGGTTGATATGATCTAGCTAAGAAATTTCAGAACTAGAGCAAATGTTAAAGTCAAACCGTCCTTTATAGAAGGGGAGGCAAAGGCCAGATGGAGGAGGGATGTGGTCAGTTTCACACAGCCAGCCATGGCAGAGCCAGGTCCCTGCCCAGGACCCGTGCTCTCACAGGGTGTTCGTTTCATCCTCTAACATGACAGAATGGAGTGCATGTGTTTGTAGCATCTGCTCAGTAAGTCATTCTAGTGGTAGACTCTGAGTGAGATACACTAGACTAGGTATATCTCTTTGTACCCCAAATGCAACATTGAAGGTAGAGTTGTCTTAAGCAGATGAGTCTCAGACTACACAAAGCTGTCCCCCTAGCACACAGGATCCTAGAGTGTTTGGAAAAAAAGACTAAACCTTGGCCACTCTACTATTAATCATCACTAGAAAGTGAGGTACCCAGCAGCCTGTGGCTATGAATGAGAGACTTTGAGCTCCTTCTGGGGTTGGCCCAGGGTAGGGCTAGATGCAGATGCAGGTGTCTCAGTCATGCCTTGGGACATGAATGTAGGGCAGGGCAAAGCCCTCCCTGTAGCCTTTCTATGAGGCCAACCAAGCATGCACGCAAGGGCCTGGGCCACCCAAACTCACCATGGGCCTGTGTCTGTTGCTTGCTCTCCAGGAACACCCCCGGGCTCCAAGATGGCGCTGCAGAGTTCCTTCACTTGTTGGGATGGAACCGTCCTCCGGCTCGGGCAGGCCTGTGACTTCCACCGGGACTGCGCCCAGGGAGAAGATGAAGGCCACCTGTGCAGTGAGTAGGGGAGCTGCCCCCAACCCACCCCATGCCCCTCTTCCTCTCTTGTCCTCCTCACCCCAGAAGCTTGAACTTGCACAGCAACACTGACTTACTTCATGGCAACATATAGCACAGGGCCCACCTCATGACCTAGTGGTTAAGGGAGCCAGATCCCATATGGACAACCACAGTTCTAATCACAGCCCCAGCAGCTTGAAAAATATGCCAGACACATATGTGTATGCCCTAAATCCCAACAAGGTGGAGATATGGAGAAGGACTATGCCCCATTGGGGAGTACTTTCTCCCTCTACCTCTCTCTTCTTTTTGTTTTGTTTTGTTTTGTTTGTTTGTTTGTTTGTTTGTTTTGAGGGGAGAGGTTTTCTTGCTATTGGGCTCGTGCGCTCGCCAGACAGAGACAGACAGAGAGACAGAAAGCGAGAAATCACCCCCCAGGGAGGATGGCCACGCCGCAATCCCTTCTCCTCCATTCTCCTCTTGGGATCTTGGGCATGCACGCACACGTGCCCGGCGTGTACCTCTCTCTTCTTCTGTGAATGTTCCTCTCTGGCAAATGTATGTGAAGAAAGAAAAAGAAAAGAAAAGAAGAGAAGGGAAGGGAAGGGAAGGGAAGGGAAGGGAAGGGAAGGGAAGGGAAGGGAAGGAAAGGAAAGGAAAGGAAAGGAAAGGAAAGGAAAGGAAAGGAAAGGAAAGGAAAGGAAAGGAAGAAGATAGAAAGGAGGGAGGGAGGGAGGGAGGAAGGAAGGAAGAAAGGAAGAAGGAAGGAAGGAGGAAGGAAGGAAGAGAAAGATAGAGAGAGGAGAGAGGGAGGGAGGGAAGGAAAGAAGAGGGAAGAAAGGAGGGAGGGAGGGTGGAAAAACAGAAAGGAAGGAAGAAAAACAGAAAGGAAGGAAGGAAGGAGAATAAAAAAAGAGAAAGAGAAAAAAGACAGAAAGAAAAAGAAAAAGAGAGGAAGGAAGGAAGAAAACATCATAGCATACTATGATCTATGGTCACATAAGTGAGGAACAAAATATGATTTTGGTAAGTTATGCTCCCAGCCCCCTCATTTTTGAGGCACAGAAAAAGTGTGCAGGGTAAAACCCAGCTCTGTAACTGGATGCTGGAAACCCTCTCTGCCCAGACTTCACTCACTGTCCAAGCCTTCTCATCCACCTGCCTCTCTCACACACTCCATCTTCCACAGACCCCAGCTGTAGCCACATCAGCCCACTGCACAGCCCCCTCATGCACTGTAGCTTTGCTCATGTGTCCTACCCTGCCAGAATACCCTTTCTTTCTCATGTCACACACTCCTTTAAGACTCACTTCAAGAGTCAATTGTTCTGGAAAACCTCCTCTGGCAATTAGTACACAAGTACAGTTGGTTCTTCCCGTGACCCTTTCCCCCTGCAGCCCAGTGGAGCCATCTGTCCACCATCACTTCCACTGCTTTCTATTAGTAGCTTTGTTGCGATATAATTTATATACCACACTATTTACCCAGCAAAGTGTACAATTCAGTGTTTTTTCATAGATTTGTTCTACCATCACCAAAATATAATTTAGAACACTTTTGTCACCCCTAAAAAGGAACCCGTGCAATCTCTCCCAATTCCTCCCCAACTCTCCTGCCTCTAGCCCTAACACACCACTAATCTACTTTCAGTTTCTATAGATTTGCCTTTTCTGGGCATCTTGTAGAAATTAAATAATGCAAAATGTGGTATTTTGTGATTGACTTCTACCACTTAGCATATATTTTAAGGTTCATCCATACTGTAGCATGTATGAGTACTCCATCCCTTTTTATTGCAAATAACATTTCATTATCAGCAGATGTTAGCCTTTGCTTATCCATTCATTAACTGATGGACATTTGGGGTTTTTCCCATTTTAATTATCTGGGGTAGATCCTAGGTCATATGGCACCTCTACATTTAACATGTTGAGAGACTGCCAAACTGTTTTCCAAAATAACTGCACCATCTTATGTACCCATCAGCAGCGAATTTCTCCATATCCTTGTCAACACATTGTTTTCTTTTATTTTTTTTTCACTTTAGCCATTCTACTGTCTGTACATCCATTATGTTTTATGGAGATGGTTTCCATGTCTCTGTTCCTCTTTTGACCAGATTGGGTCTGGCATTCTTTCTACTGTGTCACTGGAAAAGTAATGGCACATTTTTACATAGGAAAATATATCATGACTTTTCTGATCACCCCATAGTACCAGTTTTTCTCAGATTCCTGGACAGCATCAGTGCATAACTCTTTGTGGATTGAAATGAATGCATGAGGTGGGAGACTTGACCTAGAGAGGAAAACAAATTTTTGTGCCCCTTCCGTAGTAGTTAGGAGCAGAGTAGACACCCAGCCAATGCCCACCCCACTTGAACACTGTGCTCCCAGCAGCTGTTTCACTAGACGTAATCACTCCAGAGCTCTTGATGGTTTTGCCAGGGAAGCCACAAACACTTGTAGAACACCTGTAGTGAGCAAGAGAGTGGCTAGATTCTGCAGCAGAGATAGACAACATGGCATCTGCCCTTGAAGTGCTGAAAATCCGTAGGGAGGCAAGGAGTGAAACAGCAGAACCTTAGTTAGGAAAGGATGAAACAGAGTTGTACCTGGGGTGCTGTGCCATTCACACCAGAAGCAAATCCTCACCCTTGGATACAGAGGCTCCAAGATGCTGCTGGTCAGGGAGGAATTTTGCAAAGAAACTTTAAAAACTTAATGTCTCCAATTCATCTGGAGTCCTTGAAGGAAGAAAAATTATTTATTTTCATTTTAAGTTTTAAGAACTTCATTTTTATATAAAACTTTCAAGTGAAGTTTTTCCAATGATAATGGAATCGTGGTGTGTTTTTAGATTGAACTCAGTGAAGAGCTATAGGAAAGCTCTTTGCTTGCCCTGCACTGTTCTGCTCCTGGCCTTCCTCACAGTGGCCCAAATAAAGCCGGGGCAGCCCACAATGCCCTGGGCAGGGACCTATGTGTTACGTGTGCACCTCTCTAGTTATTTGTGTCTGCTGTGTTTCCATCAGTGCTTCTAAGCTATGTGGTTTCACAATTGCCTTTTTACGTTTTCTGATACTTCCCAGCTGGGACACAGGTTGGGCAGGCCATGCCCTGTTTTAGAGTTTGGAAAATGAAGCCACAGAGGAGGTCATTGATTTGTTGGGAACTGACCGTGATTAGAGCACTGAACCTTTGGGATCTAGCCCATTACTGGGGTCTCAGGGCATCCCCACCACTCCAGAGCTTGCTGTATAAATTTCCAAGGCCAGCTCCAGTCTTCAGGGAAGCCCCAGCTTGGGTACCAAGGGCAGGAGCCTGGAGCCCAGAGGCTTTTTCAGCCATCTTTTAAAGTTGCTCTGACCAGCTGCGGGAGTGATAGTTCCATCCTAGAGGATGTCTCCACTGAGTCCTTGGCTAAAGAGATGGGTTGCTAAGAGGGGAGGTCCAATTCAGGAGAGTTATTCTCTTTTCTATTTTCTCTGCTCTTAGTAAAGCTGAGAAAATACCCTTTTCCTCATATGTGTGCTCTTTTCCCTCTGGCTTTTTGCCATTTTCCCTGTCACACTAATGCTGAGCCCGTAAACTATCCTCGTGGAGATAATAACAACAAACAACAAGAACAGTAATGCTTGTTAACATTTACTGAGCACTTACTATGTGCCGGGAGCTATTCTAAAGACTTTTCAGATACTAACTTATTTCATCCTCGTAACAATTCTGTGTGGTGTTATTACACCCAGCTTATGGATGAGGATGCTGAAGCTTAGGGAGTTTAAGTGATTGTCTATGATCAAACTAGTAGCCAGAGGCAAAGCAGTGATTCAGAACTATGACCCCAGAGCCCACACCACTACAGGGCAAACTCATTTGTTGTATGAGTTCCCAGCATTTGCTGGTTCTAAGCACTAAACCTTGCTACAGACTCACCCAAGACAAAAGGACCCGGCAAAGTTAGAGGCCACCTCTCTATGGAAAGCGAGAAGGGTCACTGGCCTCCAACCTTCTGGGTCTCAGTTTCCTCAACTGTAATATGATGCATGCTAACGCACTGATGTCTGAGAAATGGAAAGGAAGTACTTAGAGCTGCATTAGGCATGTAGTAAATGCTCAGTAAATATCAGCCACTGTTATTGGTAGTGGTGTTACCTTCATGGGGACCGTTTCCAGAATCAATGTCTATATGGTAAGAAAATGCTATTGACTACATTTGGTCTTCCCAGGTGGCCTGGAACATGTAGTACATTTTCTGAGCACATGTTCTCATGGAGCTCTAATGGAGGTGACCAAAGTCTTCTAAGGAACCCTCACCATAGCCACAAATCTTGAGCCAAGGTAGTTGACCAAACCCTGCCATGGTTGAAATTTGGAGGAATAAATTAAGTTGCATTTAGTCAATTACTGCTCTATGGGGGCCAACCTCACCCGCACATCAGCCCCCAACTCTACACCTTCCCAAGTGAAAATCCCCTGCACACTCCAGGGCTGCATGTTGATTATCGAGTTCACCCTGGGCAATGTTCCTGGGTCTTTTTGTGGCCCTTAAAAAAATCTAGGAATTGACTGGATTAGGTGGATAGCCTGAGATGGAAGTGGCATTCCCTTGCCCTTCTCTTTCCAGTCATGCTATCCATCTGTAAGTTATGCTCCTTCCTCCAAACCCACAGTCAACACACTATTCTTTTGGCCTTCTCCAATACAACCACCCTGCACTTCCAATCAACATCGCTAAATACAACTGAGACATGTCCAGACATTGCAACATATTGAAGGGTGTCTTCCAGATTCACTATTTGTCCTGACCAATGGTCTAAGGGCTTGTGGCTCCCCCATAAGTGGCCTGGTATCCCCACTGCATTCCCAGAATGGGTCACCAACTCACTGGGTATTACAGTGAGTATCATTTCCATGGACTCAATAAGCTCATCTGTTTGGTGGGGATATTCTTCCTGCCAAGCAAAAACAGTTTTTTTTAAGTGTATGTCTTTATTGTAAAATAAAAATATGTTGGTTGTAAAACACTTGGAAAATCTAGAAAAGTACACAGGAGAAAATAACTATTGCCCATAATCCTCCCTCTCAGAAATTCAGAGATAACCATAATATTTTGATGTATTTCTTCAAGCATTTTTCCCATGACTCTATATTTTCAAGAAAATGTATAACACATATTTATCAAAAATGTTAACAGAGTTGTCACACAGGAAGGAGAAGACGTAGCGTCATTTGGCCTGGAGAGTATACTTGGCAGCTCCAGTGGCTGTCGTTGAGGTCACGTCGCTATGACTCTGCCAATTTGTCTCTCTTAGAGTGGAATCAGGTGTCATAATTGCCAAATGTTGTGGGATTGATTGACCCACACACAGCTCGATTTGGCCATCCAGCCAATAAAGTAACTGGCTGCAGCCCAAGAAAGAGCTCACTTAGAGCACTGCTTCTAGAACATTCAGGTGCATGGGAATTATCTAGAGAGCTTGTTAGAAATGCAGATTCTGATTCAGTAGACTGGGGAAGGGCCACACTTCTAGCAGTTTCCACACTTCTAGCAGTTTCTCAGGTAATATGTATACACCTGGTCCCTGGACCACGTTTTGAATTTAAGACCTTAGATAACCGAACTCACTCCTGTTTCACTCAGCATGTAAGTATGGAAGTCCTGTGATGTGTCAAGCACTGAGTAGGCGTTTGGGGTGAATGAGAAAAGGATACCAAAAGATGAGTTAACACCCAACCCCGTGGGCCATCCTTCTGCTCAGCAATTGGCCTTAGCAGCAATTTCTCACATGTGTCCTAATCCACCAAGAGTCTTTGTTCAACCCCACCCCCACAAGTTTCCTCAGGAGTGGCTTCTTGCTGAGCATGCTGCCCTGATGAGTTGCAGTAATGGAAATCCTTCCAGCTCCCCTTCCTCCCTTCAAGGTTTTAATTGGCACATAAATTGTTCATTGACCTGCCTTGCTATTTTGCTTGCCTCCTCTCCCTTTATTCAATCAGCCGAAGAGAAATGGGGCTTTCAGTCCCAGCTAATTCTAGATCCTTTGCCAGATAGGACAAGGATGGGCTTCCAGAAGATGGAGAATGCCGATGGCTTTCTTCATTCCAGTCCCAATGGGAAGCATAGGCAGAGCTGCCCCAGGAAGCATTTCCGGATAGACAGTGAGGGACCCGTCTCTGCCCCCACCATAGGACAGTATTGGCTGCTTGAGCCCATACCCCAATAAGCTCCCCTAGCTCAGGTGTGAGTGACAATTAGTAATACTACTACCACTTTGTATTTGCACTGTTCTATCACTTCAGTTTTCACACTCTCTTCATTATTTTATCTTCAAACCAGCCTGTGAAATGAATACTAATACGACCCCATTGTACAGATGAGGAACCTGAAGTTCTGAGAAGTGAAATGAGTTGCCTAAGGTCACATAGCAGAAAGTGGTGAGGGTAGGACTAGAGCCCAGGTGTCCAGATTCCAGTGCTGTTGTGGTACCAATACCCGTAAGTCAGGCTCAGTTCTCTCCCTCCTCATCCTAAAGCCTGAGGAGAGAGTGACATGCTGTGTAGCCCTGCCTCAGCCCTGCCTCAGCCCTGCCTCCTTCACTCACCAGGAGCCCACAGCCAGTGGGAAGCTTCCATTGTGACTCTTAGTTTTTAAAGGATGCTCCACAGAAGGTCACTTCTAGCCACCAGTTGGTTCCTGCAAAAGAAGTGGGTATGGGATCCCTTGAGGGGGGAATAAAAAATAAAACAGAAAGATCTCCTTAGCTTTTGGATTTTTAATCAGAAGAACATGCAGGGCTTAGGGGGGAAATGATTTCTTCAGGGGGGTATAAATGGGGAGAGATGCTCAAAGTCAGTGACAGCCTGTTTTAATTTATAATTCTGCCTCTGTGTGAAATACAAGAGAGTTGGGGGGGAAATGAGTAATAATTCACTAAGGTGCTGTCACAGCCAGGAAGCATGAGGGCCTCTTTGTCAGCCTGCTGCTGCCAAGAAGACTGAGACTGAGGAGAGCTGCAGGTCTCAGCTAGAGAGCTCCTTTCCTTCTACATGGAGACACAGCCTTCTCCGCAGCTTGGCCTGGAGTGCTGGACGCTATCAGAGTAACCTGGGATGGCCCGCTAGCTTCTTGGAACTGAGAGCCTTCCTGGAGCTATTCTAAGAGTAAACAAAGAGCATGAGCTCTTTCTAGCTCTCTTTTTCTTTCCTCCTTCTGTGGCCAGTGGGAAATGTGTGGTCTATAAAGCTGACTGTAGCCTTTTCAGTAGGATCTGAGATAGTCTGATGAATAGAAAAAGATTACAGGTCCTTTGGGACCAGCAGTTGGTGTAATAGCTATGTTGCGGGACTCCCATGTAGTCAACCGCAGATCGAGTCCCAGACAAAGTGGCTTAAACTCATGCCAGGTGCATGTGCGTGCGTGTCCAAGATCCCAAGAGGAGAATGCAGGAGAAGGGGTTGCAGCGTGGCCATCTCCCCTGGGTGGTGATTTCCCGCTTTCTGTCTTTCTGGCAAGCTCACATGCCCTATAGCAAAAACCTCTCAAAAAAGAAAAGAAAAGAAAAGAAAAGAAAAGAAAAGAAAAGAAAAGAAAAGAAAAGAAAAGAAAAGAAAAGAAAAGAAAAGAAAAGAAAAGAGAGAGAGAGAGAGAGAGAGAGAGGGAGGAAGGCAGGGAGGGAGGGAGGAAGGAAGGAAGAAAGAAAAGGATAACAGGTCCTTTACGCTGACCCAGCAGATGATATTAAGAGGCCCTGGTGGCTGAGATTGATCATGAAATGCTAGGTTATGCTGCAGTAATAAACCATCCCAATATTTCAGTGGCCTCAAATAACATTTACAGCACCTACCCAATGGGATTGGGGTTGTAAAAGGCCTCTGCTCCACAGCTTCACTCAGGGACCCAGGCTGACAGAGGCCTCTCTGACACAGAGCAGCACCATCAAGACCAGTAACTCTCCTTGGTCACTACAGGAAAGGAAGAAAGAGACTAAAGATCTATACTAGGGCTTTTCACAGCCTTAGTCCAGACAAGACACATATTCTTTCCCCTCATGTTTCATTGGCTGGAACTGGCCATGTGGTTTCACTTAACTGAAAGGGGTTGGAATATAAAGGGGAGTTCTGAACAATATGTGTCTCTGGACTCACCAGCTTGAAAATCACTTGGAGCATGTGTGCATGTGTGCCCAAAATCCCAAGAGGAGAATGGAAGAAAGGGGATTGTGGCATTCCTATCCTCCCTGGGGGGTAATTTCTCACTTTTCCTCTCTGTCTCCAGCCAGCACACATGCCCTATGACAAAAACCTTTAAAAAAGAAAAAAGAAGAAACCACTGCCACCCCCTACACTTTTGTCATTGGGTTGATCATTAGAAATGTGTGCTAGAGAGTTACACATTGGCTCTCCTTGGGTCACATTTTGGGTGAATCAGCATAAAGAGTACAGAATTTAGAAGCAGAAGGTCTGGGTTTGAGTCCCACTGGGTAACCTACTAGCTGTGTGACCTTGATCAGACTGCTTAATATTTGTGAGCCTCTGCTTTGTCACACATACAACTGGGCTAACAATACCTTTGCTGGGGAGTTGTTGTTGTTGTTATTATTACTATTTTATTTTCTGAAGAGCAAGAAACTACAAGCCAGCATGCATACAAGTTAGAACTTTGGGGCTTTGCTTCATTATGATCATATCATTAGACATTAAGTGTTCTGACCGGGAAGCTGTTACTAATGAGGACGATTTGGTCATGCCTGGTTAATTTGACTTGATGTTGGTATATTTTGCCTTTGGCAGTCCAGGAAATGACTGTGTTCCATGCTCTCTCCACAGGTAAACTTCCTGCTGGTTTTTACTGCAACTTTGAGAATGGCTTCTGTGGCTGGACCCAAGATACACTCTCACCCCATGCACCACAGTGGCAGATCAGGAACCCAAAGGATGTCCACTTCCAGGATCACAAAGGTACTGCCCCTCTCTGCTCTTGCCCCTGGCCCCTGTCTTCATACATTTGTGGATAGACAAGAAACCTAGGGCCATTTCCAAGGCAGCTGGGCCTATTGCATCCATCAGGGCTAGCTCAGGTGACAGCCCAAAGTTTACCCAGAATGCTTGCACACAATTCTCTCTGTAGACTTTCTTGGGCTTTAGAATGACTAAATCTGGCCAAGATAGATGTCACCTCTCTTTTTACCTAAAATAAAAACTTTACTGAAGGAATAATGAAAGAGAATAGCAACAGTAATAATACCTTATTCTTTCAACAACCGTTTATTGAAGTCCTACTATGTGTCGGGTACATAATACATTGAGATGTGGGGAAAGCCATGCCCACCATGGCTGGAGAGACTGATGCATAGAGAGGCCTGTGGATTTTTCTCCGGGGTTGTGCTTTGAGAATGCTGCCCCACATCTAGTTCATTCCCCACAGTCTAGCCTCCTCGGCCATACCCCCATCCCTGACTTAAGCTGGTGACTCCTGTCGTCCCCACATCAGAGTCCATCCTCTCCACAACTCCTTCCTAACTTCCAGAGGAACAAAGGGCCTCTATACACCCAGGAGATGGCTACCCACCTGGGTGGCTGACTCCATACTCAGAGACAACAGTCTTGGCAGGGTGTGAGATCAGAGAGGCTCTGGGAGGCCAGCACAGCTTTCATAGTCAGGTTGCTAGAGAGACCAGGCCATCTAGCCATGGGCCCAGCCGTGGGCCATACCAAGCAGCTGAGTCAGGAAAGAGCCTGTGCCCACCTCTCTGCAGAATAGGGCTGGGGCAGGGTGGTGGTGGTAGGGGGTGGTCAGAGATCCTTTCTTTCTTCTCTCTCCTGCATTTGCCTTCTCTTTGTGGAACTAGAAACTTTTATACCCAAATTCCTCTCTTTCCAAGCTCACATTCTATGGATTATGACAAGGTCTTCAAATAGTTCATGGAAAATGTGTGTGTGGGTGGGGGGGGGGGACTATCCATGGATTCCATTTTTAGCTCCAAAATAAACTTGCTAATTCCATTTTCCACAAACTTCTTAAGGTCCCATCAAAATTTAAGAAATCATAATAAAACAAATGTAAGAGAAGATAACATTCAGATCAATCATGAAGGTTTCCAGAGCCCAGGCAGGTCTGTTCTCAGTCTTCAGAGCTATAGCTGCAGCTGAAGAGCTGGCCTTGGGCCAGGACACTCTCACAGGGCTCCATTAGAAAAGAGGCTGAGTTACTGCAGCCATAGGAGTGTTCTTCAGGAACTTCTCAGCAGATACAAAGGGCCCAGGAGCTCCTGCTTTCTCTCCTGGCCTCCCTTATCATACAGCGTCCTCTTTAACACTGTCTGTAGAAGGATCAGAGAGGAGATGGAGCTCAAAGTTAGACATGATCTTGCTGCCTCCACTCCCAATTTGATAATCCCTCTACAGCACCAATAGCAAATAAATACCCCTCATGTTGCCCCCAGGGCTACACTCCTGGGACTGGACATCCTCCTGGAATAGCCCAGGTCCTTGTTTAAGGTGAAGTGAGGTCCAACTGCCCTGGGGTGGGCCCTCTCAGCTCCAAATTACAGACCAGTTTCCCTTACCTCAAGGAAAGCTCCACCTCTCCATGAATTCTATGACCCTGATTTTTGTCTCCTGGAGCTCCACAAAACTAAACTCTCTTCTTTCCCACAAAGGCAGCCCTTCAGACTACACACATAAAGCCTTTTTTCTCCCACTCCTATAATCCCAGTTCCTTGAGCTTTATGGTTGCTAAGATCTCTGGCTTGTCCTGATTACTCAGCTCTGGACCCACCTGAATGTTACTTGGTAGTTACTCAACATCAGGGTTTAATAAGAGATGGAGAAAGGTAGAAATGAATGACTACAGTCATGCTTGGGGTTCTGTGGGCCTCTAAAAAGTTGTGAGCTTCCTCTGGCACCTGCCTACAGATCTCTGACCATCTATACAATGCTCTGTAGTTCCTGGAGTTTTATCAATGCTTTTTCTTCCCACCATATGGGATTGGGAGCTCATGGTCTCCCAGGTTTTCAGGCAAAATGGTGCTTAGAATACACAAGAAATGAGTCTCTGTAGGCAAGGCATGGAGCACAAGATGAGGACTGGGTTTGGGAGTCCAGTGTGCTGGGCTGAAGCTGGTGACTTTGGGAGGTCAGGGATGTCATGGCCAAATGTACGGTGCTGGAACTTCATAGGCACTTGGCAGTAAAGGCCATTCCATGGGGAAACTTTTTTAGGCAATGACCAATGGGATTGCTTATCCATTGTAAAGCAGAAACCAGTGTCCTCAAAGATGCCCCAAGGCTGAGCAGGGTACATTAACCCTGTACCCTTGGACCCCTCAGTTTATGGTGATGGTGTGTTTGTGACTCTTTTTTTCTCTCTTCCAGGCCATGCCCTTTTGCTCAGCACCACTGATGTCCCCACTTTCAAAAGTGCTACAGTGACCAGTGCTACGTTTCCTGCACCAATGAAGAACTCTCCATGTGAGGCAAGTGTCAACATTACTCTAGTTTTCTGACTTCTCCCCCACCCCTTGTCACTTCCAGGTGAACCCAACCAGAATGAGAAAATTGCCTGGATGCCTAGGCTGGTTGTTCTTTTGGGGAGGGCACAGGAGGGTCATTTTTCTCTTCTAGGCAGAGCACCTGATAAAGTGCCATCTGCAAAGAGTTGTACCTAAACATCTGTACTAGCTGCACTCAACCATTTGCACCAGGATGTTGGTTTAAGTTGACCAAGAAAATGCTTCCAAAGGCATATCAGGGAGAACAACAGGGATTTACAAAAGACTTTCTATAGAGTCCCTTTTTTTCTAAGAGGTTTTTGCCTTAGGATACATGTGCTCACTAGAGAGAGAGATGGAGACAGTGAGGTGGAAAATGAGAAATTACCCCCCCCAAGGGGGATGGCCACACTGCAATCCCTTCTCTTTCATTCTCCTCCCAGGATCTTGGGCACACATGCACATGCACCCGGCATGATTTTCAAGCCATCAGGTCCAGGACTCGAACCGCAGTCAACTATATGGGAGTCCAACGATGTAACCATTACGCCATCTGTGGGTCCCATAGAATCCCTTTTTAAAAGTTCTTATAATACATTTCAAATATTATAGAGCATCAAAAATTTTATTTACGTAAATTTTACTAAGACATCAATGACATTCAGTGAAGTACCTCTTAAGTCACTTACCCAAATGGTTCCTGAACCTGTTCCATCTTTAGTTTGAGAACAAAGGGGCTGGTCCCACCCTTAGCATAAAACACTGTAAGGGCCAAGACATGTGCTTAAGACCCCAACGTGGCACAGCTACCAAGCTCATGAACTCTGAAATCAAGTACCTGAGTGCAAGCCAAGTTCCACCACTGATAAGACATGCAATTCGTTTGGGCAGTTAATTAACCTATCAAGACTTCAAATTGCCTCACCTGGCAAATAGACAATAACGTGCCTACCCCAAACAGATAAGCATTGAATTGATTAACTCAGCCACGGGGCACTTAACATAGGGATAGTCTAAGCAATGTGTCCTTAGGTGATTTCATCATTGTGTAAACATTACCCCTATACGGTATAGCCCATTGATGGCGACTACTGTCATATATGTGGTCCTATGTTGACTGAAATGCCATTGTGAGGCACAACTGTACACAGAAAGGACTTTGAGCAGCATCTGGCATAAAACAAGCAATATAATAGTTAGTCCACAGTGCCTGGCACCTTATGAACATATGAAAGGGGAGTGGGGGAAGAGGAAGCAGACGTTAGCCAAAAATCAGACTCAGTGCTCAGAGAGCGGGCCAGCTGTCGTGCCTCTCTGCACCACCCCCCCCCCACACCCCCCCCACCCCCGTGGCACCCACACCAATATCTCGTATGTAGTAGAAACCAACATGTAGTTTAGATTTGGCCAGTCCTCTATCTCTGGAAACTCGCAGGAGAAATTCCTCTCTGGCTTAGATTCTGGAACCCTCTGAGCAATTTGTTTTCCTTGACATGTGGACATCAAGAGACCGACAGATTCACTTCCCCTCTGTTGTCTGGTAGCAATCCCAGGGAGGTGGAGCTTTGTCCAGCAGAGGTAGGGGCAGTGGGTTTTCTCCTGCTGAGGGGTGCAGGCAGATTCAAACCCTGCAGGTTTCTTGTGAAATTAAACTCATAGACGTAAAACAGATAAGAGCAGAAAGGATGTATAAATGAATGTTTTTGTTTGTTTGTTTGTTTTTTAAATCTGAAGAATGGTTAAATTAAAGCTGGTCTCCCCCTTAGGACAGTGTGATGTGCAGTTTGCAGCAGCCTCCCTCCTGGTTCGATTTTATAACTCAGTTTTTGCCCTATCTTTCTTACCCTTTTTTGTATTTATGTTATCTTACTAGATTTTATGTATCTCGGTGAGCCACATGAAATTCTCTTTGGAAGAAGTCTGGGCACAAATAAATAGATTCATTAAATTAAATTGTATTTGAGAAACCATGCTAGCTGATGCAGATGGTGGAATTACACAGTCATTGTTGATATTTCTCAGGTGCCTCAGAGTAGGAACCTAGAAGGAAGACTTCTTAAGAGAAAATCTAAATGAGGACAGGTGGGTGGCCTACCTGAAAGGACAGGAGGATTCCTAAAAGCATTAGGTCTTTAAATTTACTCTGCAAAGAATTTAATAATGAGCCTCACTTCAGAAAAAGAAATGTCAAGGTAAAGATTATATTTTTCTAATACTTCATCATTTCTCTAATAACCTTTGAGTTGATCAATAGCTTAAACAGGTGTTTCATTTTACCGGCCTATTTTATTTTTCCTCCAGTCAGATTTGCTCTGGGCTATCACTGCTATTTCCTGCCCTTTTCCAGAACTTAGCTCAGCAAGTGTAGAGAGAGGAAAGGAGTGAGTTTATTCCACATCCCTATTGTTCATATTTATGTATATTCACATATTTCACATTCGGGTTTTCAGATCATTTGTCTAATGTTGATGGGTCTTTGAATTCCCGATGTTGGAAGAAGTGTTTTCATCAGAAAATAAATAACCAAAATAGAAATATTCATTTCCAAGTGTGTAAGCCTCACCATTTATTGTATTCGAATCCTAACTGCAGAGGGCAGGAAGTTTGTTTCCTCTTTCCAAGTTGCCTGGGCTCCAATGGCAGTGAAACTGAACAGCATTGCCGTGGGTGACTGTGTGAGGTTAACTGGCACCCTCTAACCCCACCAGCCCTCCTGGCTGTGCATGAGTGAAGGTCCCTGAGGAGTGTCAGGCCCACAGGATCTGGGGACTGGCTAAACTGAGCTCCAGGGCTAAACCCCAGCCCTGAGCATTTTGTTAAATCCAGACTAGCTCTGGTCTCCAGGGAGTCAGAGTAATTGCAGAATGTGTCAAAATACTCCCCCAAGAAATCCCACAGTCATCACTGGCTTCCCATAGGGGATCTAGTGTTATCTTTGATGAATTTCCTTCAAAATCTAGAAACAAGCTAACTAGTAAATCTATGTTTCTCCAATTGTGGCCACTGAAAAATGTGATAAATGGAGACACTTGGGCCCCACCCTGGACCTCCTAAGTAATATGTCTAAGAGGTCCGGGAACTTTGCATTTTCAAACCCCACCCTCAGTTATTTGGATGCATGTTGAGAATTATTGGCAGTAGTTACACTTGTCTTATAACTGAAATCATTTTGAGTCCATGCAGTGGTTCCCTCCACTATCTGTGGCCCTAGACAAGGTGATGTAACTCATTTTGAAAGATAGAAAAAGGGTAAGAAACGAGTGGGGCAGAGAAGCTGAGAAAGCATCTGGAGAAAGGTCAGGTGCCCATTGACGATGGAGATGTAGTCAGGGCACGTCTCTGTGCCAACCCAACTTTCAGGGCATTCCAGAAGCACTCCAGCTCCCACCTCCTCCCTCCAAGCTCCTGCAGCCACCACTGCTGCCTCTGTTGGTCAGCCCAGGCTGCAGGAGCTGCCTCCTCTCTCTCTCTCTCTCTCTCTCTCTCTCTCTCTCTCTCTGCACAGTCGCACATGGGCCATGAATATTTAAAGCCCTCTGCCTAGCCCAGCCACGAACAAGAGCGAGCGTTGTGGGGTTTTTTCCTGTTTCCCCTTCCCACTGACGATGGAGTTGTAGTTTTCTCTCTGGAAAACTGGAGAACTGCTCACAATATATCCTGATTTTATTTTATTTTTATTTTTATTCTGCTGAGCTCCAGTTCAAATAATTAAAGTTGCCGCCCGGGAGAGGTACCTTGTGGTCGCTTTCATGTGCTTGCTGCTGTCAGACCTGCTCCAGTCCGTGGCTCTGAGACACACTCAGCTGTGTCTAGCATTGCAGCTGTTGGTAATAAAGAGGACAGGAGAGTGGCAGCGGCCGTCTCCACCCCTCCCCCTGCCTTTCACACATTCGAGAAGCCTGAATGTCTCAACAAGCCCCGTGTGGTTTGAAATTCTATTTTATTTGAATAGCCTGCCTGTGACTAGAATAATTTAAACCATGTTCTCAGGCCAGAACAAGGCCTGAGAGGAAGGGAAAAAAAGGGGGGGGGAGGCTTCTTTCGTTTTCTTTCCCCTCCAAAATGTGGACAGTCTTCTTTCTTTCTATGAGCTACAGGAAGGCAAGGGACCCCAGGAGTGGGATTGCCCCCCAATTTTTGGTAGTCAGGTCCTGGTTGCTGTTTTTCATAGCTCACTGGAGCTGCAGCCACCTCTCCCCTCTCTCATGCATACATATGCATTCTCTCTCTCTCTCTCTCTCTCTCTCTCTCTCTCTCTCCCTCTCCCCCTCCCATACACTGGGATCCTGCAACACAGTTCAGACCTTTCTGCCCCTGAGTCAGTCCTAGAGATGAAAAGAGCCACCTTTGATTAGCAGCTGGGGCTGCCAAGCTCAGGGCAGAAGGTGGCCAGCAGGGCCCCCCTGTGTCTGCCTGGGCTAACTGACCTGGAGGGAGGGAGACCCACACTCTGTGTCAGTAAAACTAGCAAACATGGCCCAGAAGATGTGGGGGAGTAGACTGGCATCTGGAATTGTCCTCTGCCATCCATTAAGTCCTGTCTGGAGCCCCACTGAGAACGAGTCCCTTATAGTGGGCAGGGCCCCAAAGGCTAAAGGACAGATAATTCTTTACTAAATTGTTTTCTGGTTGATTTGGTAAAACTTTCGGAGTACCAGTGAAGCAGGGACCACCCCTTCCCTCCACCCTCTCAGTGTGACAAGGGGAGAGCCATGCTGACTTGATTGCACTCGTTCAAGCTGGCCTCCCTTCCTCCTGTAGGCAAACAGAATTTCTTTTCTTTTGAGAGATTTTTCCTATAGGGTGCATGTGCTTGCTAGAGAGACAGAGAGACAGAAAGCGAGAAATCACCCCCTAGGGAGATGGCCATGCCACAATCCCTTCTCCTCCCAGGATCTTCGGCATGCACACACATGCACCTGGCGTGAATTTAAGCCACTGAGTCCGGGACTCGAACCACTGTCGACTACATGGGAGTCCAGCAACATAGCCATCATTCCAACTGCTAGTCCCAGCAAACAGGATTTCTTTTTTTTTTCTTTTTGGAGAGGTTTTCGCTATAGGGTGCGCCAGACAGACAGAGAGAGACATAGAGAAAGAAAGCGAGAAATCACCCCCCAGGGGGGATGGTCACGCAGCAATCCCTTCTCCTCCATTCTCCTCTTGGGATCTTGGGCATGCACGCACACGCGCCCGGCGTGAGTTTTAAGCCACCGGGTCCGGGACGCGAACTGCGGTAGACTACGTGGGAGTCCAGTGACATAGCCATTACGCTAACTGCTGGTTCCCCCAGCAAACAGGATTTCTGAGAGGAGAGCAGAAGGGAGCTCTTTTGACCACTGTGATTTTTTTTTTTTTTTTTTTTTTTTTTTTTTTGGAGAGGTTTTCGCTATAGGGCGCGTGCGCTCGCCAGACAGACAGAGAGAGACAGAGAGACAGAAAGCGAGAAATCACCCCCCAGGGGGATGGCCACGCTGCAATCCCTTCTCCTCCGTTCTCCTCTCAGGATCTTGGGCATGCACACACACGCGCCCAGTGTGAATTTTAAGCCACCAGGTCTAGGACGCGAACCACAGTCGACTACATGGGAGTCCAGCGACATAGCCATTACGCTAACTGCTGGTCCCCTGACCACTGTGTTTTCAGAGTTTATAAAACTCAGTGGCAAAATCCTCTGTAGAAAGGCAAGATGAAGTGGATGAGAGTAATGCTGGTTATTATAAATGGTTGGAGGTGGAGAGAAACACAAAGCAGAAGTACTCTTCCTTTACCAGGCAGGCCCCACCAAACCCTCAACAGGTAAGGGCCAAAAAGAAAGAGCAATAGAGTTCAGTTCCACTCACTTCACGGAGCAGGTCCTATGTGTCAGTGGTGTCCCTGCTCTTGATCTCATGGGCTGCCTGCAGGGCTGCCCAACTGATGGGGCAGTCCACCTCGGTAGGCCAGGAGGGAAATGTAGCCAGAAAATACAAAATCAAGGCCAGACCCAGACCTTAGGACTCTGAACGTCACGCTGCTCTGCTGGGGACAGGTGGGACCCTCTCAACCTAAAGGAGTTGTTATGAGTCTCAAAAGCATCAGGACTGGCACCAGTCCTGCATCACCCCACCATGGGGTCCTCACCTCTGGAGGAGGAAAGGAGTGCCACTGCGTTTTGTGACAAACTGATCATCCCCTAGTCTCACCTTAGGCTGGGACTGGTCACCAGGTTTAATTCTTGAGCAATCACGGGGACATTTCCACTCACCTACAGAACTCGAATGTCATTTGCTCATTGTGAGTGCCTCATTCTCAGCCCCACACAGTCTAACTTATTCTAGCAAATCAGACCAATCTTGAATACGGTTATCATTTCCTCTATCCAGTCTCCCTTCCGCACAGAACATGTGTCCCCCTAGCGAGAAGCAAGCTGTGCCTTCCCCTTGCACTGCTCACCCATTTCCCCTGTGTTCTGGCTGACTGCCAACCAGCTGAAGAACAAGCCAGTTCCTACCAGGATCTACCCAAGACCAGCCTCTGCATTGGTGTGGGTACACAGTGCTGCACATACTTCGTGGTGTTGTAGAAAGCCTCTTTGTCACTAGCTGGGGACAGTGCCCGTCACTGCCTCCCCTCCTACCCAGCCTCAGCCCCTTTGGTCAGCTATGTGGGAACTAAGACATCTATCAAGCAGAGCTACATTCAGGCCCCATCTCACCTGATGCTATGACATTTCTGCAGTGACAGAATGTGCCCCATCTCAGGAGGATGGAAGTCTGGCTACAGGCATCAGTGCTTGCCTAAATTAAGAGCTCAGACAGCTAGTCTTGCCAGGGATAGCTTACGCACTCACTTTTCTCTGCACACTCCTAGTCCTTTGTTGGGGAGAAGGGCAGGACACCATGCTAGATGTATGATATCCACCTGTCCAGTCCATGCCGAAAAGGACATAATGTTGGGCCCAGCAGGAAGCACAGGGCCCCTCTGGCTCCTGTGGGGTGACGCTGACAGCTGAGCAAGTCAGAGCAGTGTGGTGGCTTCAAGTAGCTGCCTCCCTCCTGCTTCATGGCCCATGACTATGACACTTCCCATGTCCAGAGTATTCTATCTGCCACGTGGGTCCAGGACAGAAGAAGCATCACTGAGGCAGTATGCTGTGGCGGGAAGAGCAAAGGTCACCTAGATCTTGGTGGAATCCCACCAGTTTCTGGCCAGGAGACCTTGGGCAAATTGCCCCACTCTTCTCAACTGTAATATTCCCTGCAGGACAGTCAGGGGAAACATGTCAGATGAGTATACAAAGTGCCCACCTGGATCTAGACACAATTAGGCACTTAGTTAATGGTGCATGAGGCTTCTGCTATTCTATTGGTGCTGTTACTGCCATCACCTGACTCTCGTGATGATCCCAAGATTAAGGCTAGGGCCTTCCCCATTCAAGGAGCCTGAATCTGGAAGATGTGGCCCCTGCTCAGTCAGGACAGCCTAGCAATAGCAGGGCCTAGCGATGTTGCCCAGCTCACTGGCTGGGGTCTAAGGAAGCTAATGCTGTACCAGTGGCAGGTGGGCCCTTTCCCCCTCTCCACCCTCCCCAGAGTGAGCATGGAAAGTCCCCTCCTCCAACTGGCCAGAAGCTACTGCAGTCCACACCTAAAGACAATAGCCCCTTACCTTTATCTAGGCCCAAAGTGTTTACAGGGAGGCTGCCCCCTACATTGCCCCAGCCTCCACCTCCTAGAGGGGAGATGAAGAGGTGGGGGACGGGCACAATCATGCACAGCAGTTCAGCAGTGTTCTTAGTACACAAGACCATCTCCATTTTCTCCAGAAGATCCCCTGTGGATAGGACAGCTGAGGAAAGCCTGGAGGCCAGCCTGAGGAAGCCTGCAGCAGGGAACCACGGCAGGGACCAGGTCAGCGAAACAGCCCAGAGCAGAACATTGCAAGCCTGACTTTTTTTTAAAAAACATTTTTAAACTTTAAAATAAATGCCATTTCTGTATTTCATTTTCTAACATACGTGTGTGTTGGGATGCAGGAACAATTCCTCCATATCGAGGGGTGAAAGCTCCAGGAGCGTGTACCCTCTTTAACCATGGCTTTGGGTATTCTCAGGAATTCCTAGGAGGCAAACATGCCCAGTGTGAGAAGGAGCCTACAGGAAGAGCTCCCCAAGGCCTTTCCCTGAAGCCTGAAGGCCTCCTTCTGGGTCTGACCTCACTACATGCCCATCCTGGAGACCATTAGCCCCATAGATGGTGTATTTTGAAGAATACCTGCCCTGCCTTACCACCTCTGAGGCCCACCCCTTTCCCACCCTGTGAGTCCCCCTACCACTGAAAGCGCAGCACATTCGAAAGCCCAGGAGGCCCTTAGCTATTGCAGCAGCTCGCGCTCTCACCCTAGTGATAGAGACTACAATCCCCAAAAGCCTTTAATGAGCCTAAGCATGTGTCACTTTGTATTGGAGGAGAAGGGAGAAGAGGCCAGAGACATTTTTTAATGTTTTTCTTTTCCCTAAAGATCCACTGCGTGAGTAAGAGATTTGGGCCTGCTATGTTTTTAATGTGTCCCCTAAAAATGTATGTGTTAGAAACTTACCTGTAATGGTATAAAGAGGACAGAAACTTAATGTGACCATGGTATTAAGAGGTGGGGTTTGGGGGAGGTGATTACAATTAGATCAGATCATCAGAGTGGGTCCCATGATGGGGCTGTGCAAGAGAGAGCAGAGCTGTGCACACAGGTGCACGAGCTCTTGCCCTCTCATCAAGTCGTGCTCTGTGCCACCTTGGGACTCTGCAGAGGTCCCCACCAGTAAGAAGGCCTCACCAGACGAGGACTCAAAACTATGAGTTGATAAACCTTTATTTGTGATAAATTACCCAGGCTGTAGTATTCAGTTATAGCAACAGAAAAATGGACTAAGACAGGGTCCCACTTTTAGTCTCTAACAACAACCATCTCATAACCCTGTAATAGCACCACTGTAGTAAGAATTTCCAAGTCCTCACAGTTACCCTGGGAGTGGACGAAATTCTCCCTCATCTATTGGGTTGTCGAAAAAGTCGTGACACATTCTTGCATAGAAAAATACCTCATGACTTTTCCGATAACCCAGTATAGATAAGGAACCTGAGCCATGGCAGCATGGAACTTGATTGGCTTGGGTAAGCACACAGGTGCCTGGCAGGAGGCACAAGTGAGGGAGGAATACGAACCGGCAAATACCAACATCAAACCCACTATGTGGCCAGCCATGCCGGGAGACAGACTATAGGAATCTGGAATCTCCTTGGGTGTTTATTCAAAAGAAATGTTAAGAAAACTTAAATTCACTATGAAAGGAGTTGGTCTCCAGGGCACTTGGTATTGCATTGAAAAGCAAAAGTAGAACCCCCAAACACTATTTAAGTCTTAGCACCACAGGAGAAAGAAACCTTCCCTTAGTCTGAGATTGTGGGAGGGGACCCTTTAGAATTCGTAAAGCCAAAGAAGGATGTACTTCTAAAGTATTTATCCCCTGCTATAAGGCTGGCACTGTGCTAAGGATTTCACCTTCATTGTCATATTATCAAATCAGGCTTGCAAGGAATTGTTTACTCCATATACTGATGCAGAAACTAGGACTTAGAGAGCTTGAGTGACTTGCCCAAGGTCACCCCGCCAGTGAGTGGCAGAGCCACAGCTCACATCAGGTCTGCTCATCTGCAAACTAAATGTATAACCACTGTAAGGTCACTAGATTGGACTTAGACCACCTGAGTTCAAACCCCAGCTCTTGCCCATTTATAAGCCATATAACCTCCAGCAAGTCACTTTCCCTGTTTTACTTCTTGCCTATGGTGTTTACCAAGGTACAGTGAGCACTCTGTAATCTCTACAGCACTTTTGAAATGGTAGCAATTATTATTATTGTTATGCCTTCCTACCTCACATCAGCATGAGGAAGTTGCCTGTACCTAGATTCAGATATTGTATATATTCTTCTTTCTCCTCTGTAGCAATGAACAACATGTGGGCAGGTGGGGAATGTTATTTTATGCAGTGTCTGGGAGGACAGGCCTAATAAAACCACTTAACCAATAATTAATTAATTAATTAATTAATTGTGCTGTCCCTCGACTATAAGCAAAACCCTGGTCCTCATAATCGTTGAGTCTCGAGGATCCAACAAATGAGGCCCTATTGGGATTTCTGAGCCACAGTAACCCTTAGCCCAGCACCCAGGCTAGGAGGCCACTGGAGCCCAGCATTCTGTCACCACTTATGGTGATGTGGCTGACTCTGCCAGGGCACCCACTAATGGGCTAAAGTAATCAACAGCAATTGTGATTGCAGTAGGACATAATTAATTTAATGCCTTTGAGCCATTCAAAAGGAATACCTCTCCCATTACATAATGAAACTGAGGCATATGAAGAATTACTGTTGAGGCTTAGGGATGTGAATAAAATCTCCTTGGCACTCAGCACAGATTTGGGTCTCATTCATAAGCTATGTGTTAATCACAGACCCTCGTGGCTCCCACTGGTGGTAATTATAACACATTCATGTGGCCTGTATACAGGGAAACACCCCGGAAAACTCAGACACTCCTCAGCCTTCAGGGATTAAGCACTCCCTGGGCCTCCACAGACACGCAGAACCTCAAGTTCAGTCTCTTTCCAAGGCTGTCCATGAATGTGGTTAGAGTTTCATTCCGTGGAGTCAATCCTGTTCTCCAGCAATGAGATTACAAAAGTATTTCTCAGCATCATCTCCTCGTCACACACAGAGAAATTGAGGCACAGAGGAGGCTGTTTTGCCCAAAGATCACATCATTCCAATATAACTCAGAAGTAAATATCACATTTTTCTTTCCATAAGACCAAGAAATTTTTCTCTGGGGAATCTGGAAGATAAACAACTCTTCTGAAATGTTTAATACAGAATCCTTTGTTCTGTCCTACGCTGTTGTTCTGTGAGCTGTTTACCTCTAGCATGCTGTTTCCTGCTGAGCACGAGGCTCATACAATCTTTTATTTTTTTTTTCAGTTTTGCCATAGGGTGCACGCACTCTCCAGAGAGGATCAGAGAGAAAGAGAGACTGAGAAAGCATGCCCGAGGGGGGTTGGCCAGGCCTCAACCCCTTCTCCTCTGGGATTTTGGGCACATACACACATGTGCCTTGTGTGTTTTTTCAAGCCTCCAGTCCAGGACTGAACCATGCTTTGGACTTCGTGAGGTCCAGCTGCCTTCGCAACCATGCCACTGGCTGGTCCCTCATACGATCTGGTTAAAGCATCTAAATAATCTAAGGAGATTACTACTGGCTCCATTTTACAGATGAAGACGCTGAGGCTCAGAGATACTATGTAATAACACACTCTTTTTTTTACTCCAAAGCCTTTGCTCTGTCTACAGCACAATAGCACTTCATATCTCAGAAAGTCCTACCTTGCCGTGGTTTCCCTCGCACAGCCTGTGGTTCATTTGATTCTCTCTAAAGTGGGTGAAAAGACGGCACTATCTTTTCCCACTTTCCAAGGACATCAGAATCCTCCCTTGCTTCCTTTTTTAATATAGTGTTTATTGTCTTCTCTCATTATAAAAGTACTCTGTGTTCACTGTATAACATTAGAAAAATCCAGTAAAGTATAAAATAGAAAATTGAAATTGCCCACAATCCTACCCCCCAAAGATAACCGTATTGGTACATTTCCTTCCAGACAGATATAGTCGAGCATAGTTATAGGTAGTTTATACAATTTTGGTATTGTACTATTACGAGCATCTTGTGCCCTCTTTACTAAACAGTTTCCCATATCTATATTTTTCTTCAGAAACAGCGTTTTAATAGCTCTAGACCCTAAATTGATTTTATTAGTTTTGTTTTAGTTATTGAAAGTCATAGATGGTCATTGTGGGAAAAAAAAAAAAGGGAAAAGAAAGAAAAGATCAAAGCAGAAAGAAACAGAAAACAAAACACCTTGAAACTCAATATCCTCACCAGCCAGGGCTTTTGAGTTTATTACTTTTTTGTATAATCTTCATGGATTTAGCCGTGTTTTTACAAAGGGGGTATAAGGATGTCCCTGGTTTCTATGTGATCCCTCAGAAGGAAAGAGATGTGAGGTGGTGTTTCAGGAAAGAGCCCCATCTCTTAAGTCTCCTGCAAGACCAGGAATCCAGCATTTCTTAAGCTTCCGTAATTGCAAATACTTGCTAACCTCACGTTTTATTTATTTGTTATCAAAAATCTGCATCTAGCCAGCCTCACACTGTGTTGTGTTGACTTTTCATTAGGCTATTTATAGCGAGAGAGTCGGCGTCTATTTTTTCCAGGTGAATTAGAAGATAGTGAACAAAAACACGAGATATTGCAGTGAGTCAAAACCCAGAGAACTCCTGAAATTGTGAGTTCACACCCAGAATCAAAACCCCATGGCATCTTAGGTTGTGGAATAGCCCTAATCCACATCCAAAGCTTACTTGGATGTCTCTATCAACCGTTTCTTTCTTTCTATTCCCTCTTTTTTATTTCTTTCTTTCTCTCTCTTTCTCTCTTTTTCAAGAGATTTTTTGCTGTAGGGTGCAAGTGCTTGCTGGAAAGACAGAGAGAGAGAAAGTGAGAAATCACCCCCCCCCCCCGGGGGGGGATTGCCATGCTGCAATCCCTTCTCCTCCATTCTCCTCTCAGGATTTTGGGCACACTTGCACACATACCTGGAGTGAGTTTCAAGCCACTAGATCTGGGACTCAAACCATGGTTGGCCATGTAAGAGTCTAGCACCTTAACTATGCCACCTGATGACTCCTCTAGCAACTTCAATCCTGGTCATCAAGAATCTCCTGAATGAGTCTCAGTGAGAGGAGTACCCACCACCACCCCACCAAGCAAGCTCATCTTGAGCATTGCTCTCTGCAGAACCATGTTTCTACTACAGATCTGAAATACAGACCAGCACTTTCATCCTTGGTCTTGTCTCTACTGTTCGAATTCATGCAGACCTTCAGAAATTTGAAGAAAGATAGCACCTCCCCCTCATAGCATTTCCCGTTTTCAGGGGTGTTACTTGCAAGATGGACATTATTTGATATCACTGGGTCTCTTTTGTCCAATGTCTGCCTAAATTCCATGATGGTATTTTTTCTTTTTTTATGAATTCAAGTGATTGTTCTGAAGCTGCCACGAGGTATGCATAGCAAACTCGGGGCATCTTCTAGAATAAAATTGCAGTCATTACCTCCAGAGGAGCAAAGGGCCGTGAGAGAAATAATAGCATTAGGCCTAGCCACAATGCTGCTCCTGCTTTACATACAGAACTTTAATTAATAAAATGACAAACACTGGTACCATATAATTGGAAAGTCTATCAGGCCCCACTGAGAGGCAGGAAAAAAGGCCCTTGTGAAAGAGCCGTCTGGAGCCAGTAGATATAATTGCGGGTGGCGTGCCCCTGGTGTTGTCTCTTTCACTTGTCTCATTTGCTGTCTGCATATAAAAGAGTGTATTAGTCAAAAGCTGCCATTTATAACCTATATGTGTCCAGAAGAAGCAAATCATTTATTGTTCTAGGCTGCAACAAGTGTTATTTCCCATATATATGATTTAGGATTTGTATAAGATTTTCCATATTTGTGTGCATATATTTATTTTTTATACACACACACACACACACACAACGGTTAATTGTCAGGGGCAAAAGTTGTAAATAGCTTAAAATCTACCATCTCCCTACTTCTTCTAAAATAAAGATATTTCTGCTGTAAGATCTTATTAAAATATAAATTGTGAGGGAGAGGAGGGCAGAAGGTCCATGGTAAAATGCAACACTCTGCAAAGCTGATCCATATAGGCAGGTTCCAGGTTTGCATCCGGAAACCTTCCTGAGTATGTCAATGATACATGTGCCCATGAGCAAGGACTGGCCTAAGTTGAGGCTGGATCATGGTGCCAAGTCCCTGTTGGGATTTCTGTCTCTCTGCCTCTCTCTCTCAACCCCTCTTGCTCATGGAAGAAGTCAAATCTCTCTCTCTCTCTCTCTCTCTCTCTCTCTCTCTCTCTCTCTATATATATATATATATATATATATATATATATATATATGCTCCCAGGTAATGCCAACCCTGTTGGTCCAAAGACCACACTTTGAACAACAGTCTAGAAAACCTTCACAGTATGCCCCCAAAGCGTTAACATTTGCCAGGATATATCACATGTATGTAGCACTATCGGTGTGGTAGAATGAGCTTAGACTATAGTGTAAACTCCAGGTCTGTGGCATGTGGGCTTAGTGATAATGGTGACTCACTTAACCTCTCTCAGCCTCAGATGCAACATTTGAAAAGATGAATGTAATAATTCCTAGGTGATGGAATGTGCATATGAAATGACAGCATATGTGTAAGTGTCCAGTGTAACTTTCTGGCATGTAATAATTATTGACAAATTACTTCAAAGCCTACAGGCAGCCCAGATAAAAACAGGTCATAAGACTGACTTCCAGAAGTGGTTTTTGCTCACACTAGGCCCTGGAAATTTGACCATCAAGATCAAGCTGTGTGTACTTGGCACAGGCCAAGTGTCAGATGAGGTTCTTTAACCTAGCACTGTGTAAAGGAAATGGGAGTCTCTGAGGAGGATTTGAGCCTGTGATCTGCTGTAGGAACTATATACAGTGCTCTATACCCTTAGACACAAGTAACCAACAAGGAAAGCTCAGTAAGCGTTGACATCTGTCCTCCAGTTCTTCTACTTAAGGAACTGGTAAGAACTACACTCTGCAGGTCCGCAAGGAGAGTTCTGGTCCCATCTACATCCTGAGACTATTCCTGCTCTCCCTCAGCTCTGGGGTTTCTAACACTCTTGGTTGTACTCAGCCTTTGCCTGGAGGTGATGTGGCAGCTGCATGAAGGTCTGCTGCTGAGGACTATATCCTCCCCTGTAGGAGACCAATCTACATCTTAGTGATGGCAGGGACATTTTAAGTCGCTTTTCAGTTATTAAGACTTGCCTCTTACTCAAAGTCTGAGATGAAAATGGATGAAATGAAATGGCCCCTCACTGAGAGCCCAGACTACTTTCTACAGTAAGAAGCCCCATATCCCCAGTGGTCTCAGCCCATACTATGCTTTAAAATCATCTGGAGAGATTTTAAACCCTGCTGATGCCTGGGACCTACCCAAGTCTACTTAAGTCAGAATCTCTGTGATGGAGCAGAGACACTGGTAGTTTGAAAAACCCCCTATGTGATTCTAATTTGCAGCTCAGGTTGAAAACCACTGGTTTCACCATGCCATTCACAACATCACAGAGGTTCCATTTCCACATTCTTTATCTCACTCAGTCTTTATAACCACTTTTTAAGGTGGGCAAGAGAGGTATGGTAATTATCACAAGTTTAGCGAATAAAAAAAATAGGGGATCAGAGGAGATAATTGGTTGACTTAAACTTAACACAGTTAATATACCTTTTTACAAAATAAATCTTTTTTTTTTATTGCCAGAGGGCTCATGTGCTTGCTAGAGAGAGAGAGAGAAAGATAAAGCACTCTCTCCCATGGTGTATTATCCTACCACAATCCATTTTCCTTCCCATCAGGATTTTCAGCACACATATGCATGCCATTCATGTCTTTCAAGCCACTGGAGCCAGGATTCAAACTGCGGTCAGCCATGTGGGATCCAGTTCCCTAAACTTCTATGCTAATAAGTTGGCCTCATAGTTAATACACTCTAACCTTGGAACACGAAGTCCTGGTTATTCCATAATTAATAAGCAGCAAAACAATGGTTTGATGAGCCATTGGAAATGAATGTTGACAAAAAGCAATGTCATGAGTTATAGAAGCACGGAAGCAGGGCACCTAGCTGTTTTCTAACTCAGTGCTTCTCTGCAGGTTCTTATTCAGTAGGTCTGGGGTCAGACCAGAGATTCTGCCTTTCTTTCTTTTTTTTTTTTCTTTCTTTTCTTTTTTTAAGGAAGATTTTTGCTATAGGGCATGTGAGCTCACCAGAAAGACAGAGACAGAAAACAAGAAATCACCCCCCCAGGGGCATGGCGACATCGCAGTCCCTTCTCCTCCATTTTCCTCTCAGGGTTTTAGATGCTCACACACATGGGTCTGGAGTGAGTTTTAAATCACTGGGTCCAGGACTTGAACCATGGCTGACTACATGGGAGTCCAGTGCCGTAACCATTATGCCATCTGCTGGCCCTGATTCTGCCTTTCTAACAAGTTCCCAGGTAACACTGAATGTTCACACAACTATTTTTAGTAACAAAGAACCGACTGCTCTTAGAGTCATAGCCTAGTCCATTTTGTGCCACTATAACAAAGCACCACAGACTTGGTAATTCATGAAGAACAGGGATTTATTTCTTAAAGTTCTAAAGGCTTAGAAGTCTAAAATCAAGGGGCTGGTGCTTAGTGAAGGTCTTCTTGCTACTTCATCCCATGGTGAAAGGCAGAAGACAAGAACATGCAAGAGAGCAAGAGGGGGGCTGAACTCACTTTTATAACAAATCCATGCTCATGATAATGATTTCATTCCTATGATAATGACATTAATGCATTAATGAAGGGAAAGCCTTCATGACCTAATAACCTTGTAAAGATCCACCTCTCAACATTGTTACACAGGGTATTAAGTTTCCAACATATGAATCCTGAGGGACACATTCAAACCATAGCAAGGCAGAATCTAGAAGTCACCAAGGACATAACTACAGGTGAGAAGCAGGCCAAAAGAAAGACAGTATGTTCTGGACTGCTTGTATATTGAGGAAGAATATCTGGATACATTACTTTACTAAATACACAGTGAATGAAGAAAACACATGACCAAAAGCATGTATTTGCTAGCCATGCAATAGCTATCTGTTTTCAACCTTAGTCCAAGCCTTTTGCATCTAGTTCTATAACTGGACATTATAAAAACTCAGGCATTTTAGGCCTTGACTTGAGTTGTGGGTGTAAGTTTGTGTTTTCTGCTATAAACAAGGTGGTACCATTATGTTGTGAAAGAAAAGTTACTTTTTAATTGCCAGAATGCATACGCACTTGCTAGAGAGAGATAGAGAGATGGACGTTAGGGGGAGAAAGGGAAAAGAATTCCCCTGTGAGACATAGTCATACCACAATCCCTTCTCTTCCATTTCTCCATCTTTTCAGAATTTGGAGCACACTGCACATGTGCCCAGGTATTTTTTAAGGGATAAAATTCGAACCATGGTCAGCCATATGGAATTTGGCTTCCTTCACCACTAGGCTATGGGGCCAGCTCAAAAGCTTGTTTTGTTTTGTTTTGTTTTTAATTCTTTTATTTATTTGTATCTCTGAACAGTTGGGTCAAGAGCTATCTAGATCTAGGTCTTGACTTGCCTTGACTGTCTTGTATCTTATGTTTAGATTGTCAAGAGACTCCTATTACTTTTTGCTAACTCAGCACACTCATAATTGTTTATTTAAATTTATCTACCTTCCTGGCTAGATAATAAGCTCCACAAGGACAGGCAAGATATGTATGGTATGCAACACAGAGTAGATATGTAGCAAATACTTGTGAATGAATAGATGATCATCTTCTTCAAAGACCAATACTAAGAAAGATCCTGGTGGACCTCCTCAGCTGGTTAATTATGCCAATCTTAGCACTATCTCTTGGTGGCCAGCCTAGTTGGTTCTCTCTCTCTCTCTCTCTCTCTCTCTGTCTCTCTCTCTGTCTCTCTCTCTCCTTCCGCCCCTCCCTCCCTCCCTCTCTCTCCCTGATTTGTCTAAAATATAATACAGAAAGATGGAGAAATTTCAATGGTCAGCTGACCTAGAACCCCACATAGATATGACAGTACAATATCTCACTGACATGCTCATATCACTACCAGACTCAATTTGAAATTGAAAATTTTCTTAAAGCAATGAGAACTAGGCAATTTAGGATATGCCCTGGTGGCTGGGAGGCGAGGGATTTTCTTCTGTTCCCTGGAACCTGACTCCTAGAATGATTGAAAGTGTAAAGGAGCTTCACGCGTTAGGAAGTTGATTTATTGTCCCAGAAAGTGGAACCAAATAAAGATGGAAGTGTCTGCCTATAAATGCATACGTTTATATTCATTCTGACATTGATTGGCTCCTACCATGTGCCCTCACTTGACAACTTCTGAATATAAGGTGAGTAAGACAGTCCCTGCCTTGAGGGAACTTGTAGTTCGAGGGAAGTGGAGAGTAGAAAGGGAACAGGGCCTTGATGTTGATGGTCCCAAGAGCCTTAGTTACAAAATTTCAGAGGAGGAGGAGGTCATTTCTGAGATGGACAGTAAGAAAAGGAAATAGAGTTCATTTTTTTTAAATGGAGAGAAAGAAATATCAAGGAGAGGAAATGAAAGGATAACAAGCACAGGAGCAGACAGATGCAAAGCAGTTGCAAATCTGGCAAGTAGACTGACGTGAGGGGAGTCAGGGAACTAACACGCATTGTGTTCACATGTGTTAGCAGCTAGCTAAGAACTCTGGAAGGCCCCCCAATTAACTTGTCACTCTAAGGTAGTGTAGACAGTTCTTCAGGCACGTCAAAACACAAACACATGCATACTTAGTCACTGAGGTGCCCAGTCCGTCAAAACTTCCATCTTGCTTTAAAGTCACACCACACTTGGTCCTATTACAATGGAAGGCCTGTAATCAGGGAAAAGGTATGGTCGGTTACTTGGTTTAACAAGCCTCGCATCTTCTTCTGCCATCTTGCTAACTACTGGCCCTTCAAGGTTGTAAGCACAGAAAAGAAAAGGAGAGCAAAGAAGTTCTTACTTGATGGGACTATTGTAGTGATCTGGCACTGATGTGGTCTAGATCTGACAAGTGTGACAAATGTATGAGACTTTCTGTTTTCATATGGGGCACTTTTATGGTTCTTTTGGATAACCACCTTTCTCCCCACTCCCTTCACCGGAGCTGGAAATCTTTCACCTTGACTAGGGCATACACATCTCTATTACAGGTGGTCACTGTCCCCTTCTCTTCTCAGGCATCTTAAGATATAAGCAGCTTCTTCTGCTATGGTCTTCTTACCCCTCCAAGAAGCCTTTTTGGAAAAAAAGAAATATAAAATTATCCCACATAAGTTCCCTTAAACATAGCTCACCTTTGGTCTATGTGCAATACTCAAGCATTTTTTTGCCCCACCCAACTCTGTGAGTGCAGGCCATTGAGTGCTTCCACCTCACCTACCTTGCCATCAGAGCAGCTAACTAGTCCTAGTTCAAACCTTAGATTTTCCAGGTAGGCAACAGACATCAATCCACTATACTCCCTAAACTGTAGGAATTAAGTATCAAATTCTCAGTAGGATATCATAATTATTCTCTTGACTTGGGATGAAAAGGGAATTCTCTTCCTACCCTCCTTTCTCAGCAGGAGGGTGAGGTAAAACTCACGATATGCTAAAAACACTTTCCAAAAATTCTCTCCTAATAGTCATCAACTTGTTTAGATCCAAAATATGAGGGAGGGATTAAGCATTGTATAACCTGCTTTAATCTTCCCTCTTGCAAGTTCTCCATCCTGTGTTCTCACACTTCCCTTAGCCATGCAATATTGTCACCATGCTTCAGCAAACATTCCTTTTTAACATTTTGTTACATTTATTTCATTTAATGGTCACTATAGTCCTATAAGATAGATAAAACTATTTTTGTCTTAGAGAAAAGGAAAATGAGTCTTTGAAATGATCAAGTAACTTGACCAAAGTGGCAAGAACATGTTTTAGATCCAGATCTCTCTGGTACTAGACCTCTTACATCATTCTTGAATGAAGGGTACATGTGCCTTGGCTTAGCTTAGCATAATTACTCAATAAATAGTCATGGAATGACCAAAAAGTTGATTTCCTTAGATTTTAGAGAAATGTGCATGCCTTGATTTTTGGATAGGGAATGAAAAACAATTGAAAGTTTTGAGGGCCAGCAGGTGGCGTGGTGTTAAAGACACTGGACTCCCACATAGCCAACCATGGTTCAAGTCCCAGACTTGGCAGCTTTCTTCTCTCTCTCTCTCTCTCTCTCTCTCTCTCTCAAGCACATGTGCCTTGTAGTAAATTTTTAAAAATAATAATAAATAAATTAAATAATTCTTTTTAATAATAAATAAATTTTTTTAAATAATAAATAAATAAAATAAATTATGTTTAAAAACTTAAACCAATTTAGAAAAAGGAAAGTTGTTAAGTTCTAAGTTGCAGATGGCAATGGTAAGCAAGAAAATGTGACAGAAGTATACAGAAATATTCAGAAGGAAGAAACAATTACTAGAAAGAGGCACTTTAGGAGACTATGGAAAGGGTTCAGAGAGTAATCTACAAAGGACATGGTGTGTGCTCTTCTGTTAGAATAATGAGGAAATGAGGATAGGCACTAGGTTGAAGGAATTAAAGAGAGAATGGGCAAAAAGAAAATACAATGGGTCTCCAAAAAGCTCATAGTAAATACATACTATTAAAAAAAAAACTGCACATGGATTTCCATTTTTTTGTAACAAAATAAACTCGTATTCTAATTCCATTTTTTCACAAATTTTTTGAAGTCCCCTTCCAGGAGCAGCAGCATCCTAATTTTCCAAGATGTTAACATCTGAATGGAGGTAGAGAAATAGGTTGCAAACCAGAGGAACTAGCAGGGTGCAGTAAAGAATATCTTTCCAGAGCAGATGAAACCTGATCTTATTTGTAGACAGAGGAATCAAAGAGAGGAGGGAGTCTGCAGGTGCTGGGAAAAGGAGAACAGTAATTGAAAGAGCGAGATAGAATGTGAAGGGTTAACATAGAAGAAAATGAAAGATACATTTCCCACTAAGACAGAGAAGGAAGAGAAAGAGTGGATAATAGATAAAACCATGCTGCAAAATAGAGAAAGAAAGATGTTGAAGGATATTGTACCCAATAGAGTAGACCTTTCTCTGTAAAGTAGGACTCAAAGGAATGGATCAAGAGTTGGCGACCAGGAAGGGACAGCATCAGTGTTTGAGAGTGAGTTTGAAACACCCAGTGTAGTACTTGTGTCCAGAAATTAACTATGGAAATCAATCAAGGACAAATAAACACAAAGGCACTGAGGTTCAACGATCTGAATTCACAGAAGTCCTAATCAGAAACATTCTGTGGTAAAGAGGAGAAAGCATGAGTCAAGCACGAGCCCAAGCTGGACATAATATGGCCCAGATTGAGAGCTAAGAAAATTTAGAGCTAATGGGAGTAGGATTAGAATTTCCAATTGCTGTCCTGGTGGCACAAGAAAACCACGTGGGTCCAGGAAAAAAAAATGTAGCAGATTATCTGAATTATCCTGGAAGGCTTCGATGGAGACTAGTATTTGCTACCTTGAACATTGGAAATGGGAGAGGTATAAATTAAGAGGCTAAGGTTATAGACCAGGTTCTCAACTAAATCAGACCCTAAGGGCCCCAATGTTCAGGCATGCCCCTATTCATTAAGAGTTCACATGGAAGAGAGTGGGAAGTGTTTGAATATAGTGTGTCACAATACTTGACCTCTTTAATCACATCCCTTGAGTCAGAGACTGAGGAACAAAGGAGCGGTGGGTGATTTACAGAAACGCAGGTTTCAAACAATGAGAATCAGAAAAGTGAGGGGGCGGTTACCAACGCTGATAGAAACTCCAGCATGACCTAAGACATCTTATGACTTTACCCTTCTTTCCACAGTTTCCACTTTTTACAGCAGAATCTGAACGGGAGTATTTTGGTCAATGATATGATGCAATTATCTTAAGTTTTCAATGTCATTTATAGATTATTTCTCTCAAACACAACTTCTATCATTTTAAACACAAATACCAGAGATCTTGTTTATAGTATGTACTATCTCGGAGCATGACAACACTTAAACTTTCTTGGAAAGAGTATTAGTTATGATTCCTTTTCAATGTCTAGGGAATAATTCCAAAGAAATTTTTCATAAAAATACAATGAAAACATACTATTACAGCTTCTTTTTGGTAAAGTGGATATCCTCATTCTGAAAGACAACTACATTTTTTTTTTAATTTAATATGTATTGGGTCATCGGGAAAGTCATGACACATTTTTGCATAGAAAGATGTAGAAAAATACATCACGACTTTCCCAATGACCTAATAGAATGTTGCTCAGCTAGCTAACATATGACATAACACCTTCAAATAAGATGATTAGAGTCTTTGGAGAAGAAATAAAAATCTATGATATCTAAGTCACTGAAAGAAATTGAGTTATAAAATCACTTGCCCAAGTTCAGAAAGTAAATTGGGGCCACAGACAAGAATCTGTGGTTATTCTTTAGAAAGTTCATTTAATACCCCACTGATCCTGATACCACTTCAGAAGCAGAATCTTCTGAAACTTAGTATGATACCATCAAACTGATCAAATCTCACCCATCATTTGTTCCTGTCCAGCTCCTTGGCCTTTTTTTAAAAAATTATTTTATTTAACTTCATTTATTACAATTATTTTTTAATTTGCTGTGGGGCACATGCACTCACCAGACAGAGACAGAAAAGGAGAGAAAGTGAAAAAACAAGCTACCAGGTCCAGGACTTCAACCACGGTTGGCCATGTGGGCATCTAGCACCTTAATCGCCATGCCACCTGCTGGACCCAGCTCTTTAAACTTTAATAGGTGACACTGAGCTTGCTCAGCTGTGAGCATCCAGCTCTCCTCATTGGGTTGACCTCTGCTGAGTCTCCAGCAAAGCCCTTTAGACTTTAGTTGAAAATTCCAAGAAGGGAACTTAAGGTTTCCTTTCTAAATTAACACCTTGTCCTCTGACTCTTCTCTCCTCCACAGCTCCGAATGTCCTGGCTTATCCGCGGAGTCTTGAGGGGAAACGTGTCCTTGGTGCTGGTGGAGAACAAAACTGGGAAGGAACAAAGCAGGATGGTCTGGAATGTCGCCACCAATGAAGGCCTGAGCCTGTGGCAGTGGACGGTGTTGCCTCTCCTGGATGTGTCTGACAGGTGGGCCTCTACCCATCCCTTCCATTCCCTTGCCCTCTAAGAGCCAAAATGCAGATGGAGGCCGTGTCTTCTCTGCCCCCATGTCCTTTATCCAAAACACACATGCATATATGCATGCACACCCATGTGTATGCATGTGCATATGTGTGCAGGTGTACACATATATACACACACCTTCTGCAGGCTTACAGGAAGCAGAACATTTTCTGAAAGATTTTGGTGCAATTGAACACAAATGTCCCACATCCCTGGCCTGGCCTGATTGGCTATCTCCACTATCTATAGGAAGAAATAAAATTGAACAACTCCCATCACTCCCAAATAATAATCAGTCTTTATTTACAGTATATAATATTTCTCTTGCTTAATTAATCTTGCCTTACCTTCTCATTATGACATTTTCTTTTTTCCAAATCTCCAAGGTAAGGATAGCCACTCTTGCCCTTTTGTAAGGAAAGAAATAGCATCAAAGAGGTAAAGTGCCAAGCTGGCATTAGAGTCAGGACTGGCACCCAGGCCCAACCCTTCTGTTGAGTCAGGACCCAAAGGAGGTTGATGAAGGCAGATGACAAATTTTTCAGTAAACAGAGGAGGGCTTCTACAGACGTCCTGGTTCCTATTTGGATTTTTATCACGGATGGCCTCTGCAATCTTGACCAAGGTCCTTGACTTCTTTGGGCCTCAGTTTTCTCATCTTTAAATTGAGAGAATTGAAGATCGTTAACTCAGGGAGGCTCTGAAATGGAGCAGTAACTGCAGGGTGTAGCTGCCACTTTCCTCCCCAGGATAGCACTACTCTGCCACCTGCAGTCGGCCTGGAGCAAGCAGTCCTTGAATAAAGATGGCCTGGTGCCGCAGCACTCCTGTGACACTCTGCTGTGTCATACTGAACCCTGGGTGGTGGATGCTGCTATGTTCCAGACCAAAAGAGAAGGAGGGTCATTTCTATGAAAGGGACAGATGGGAGGAGCCATCTTTTATAAGCTAAGCATCAAACCCTACAATCCACAGCAATCTCTGCAGTAGTCTCCCGAAACACATTCAAATACCCAAATCCGCCTTTGAAAACTGAGGCCAAAAGGAAAGGTGTAGGGTGATACCAGTTGGTATACAGCTTTGTAAGGATAAAACTAGGTTTTGAGTTCTTCATCCAAATCTCCCAAAGTCTATTTCCAAGAGCTCATAACGGAAGCTGTCATAGAAGGCATTGTCCTCACTGAGCACCGGCTACCCACGCCTTCAGATGTGTGTAGGTTATAAGATCAAAGCCCGTGGACATCCTGAGGTTCAGTGACCCTAGGACTAATGGATTTAATTAAAGTGGAAGAATGGGAAAGTGTGAGTGGTACTCACCATATACTAGCCTTTTGTCCTTTGGGATCATGGAGCTGTGCACAGGGGATGCAGAACACGAGGGCGATGCCAAAATCCTCCCTCATGGGAGATGCAAAATTAATTCAGATAAATCAAAGGTTTTTTTTTTTTTTTTTTTTTTCCCCTCCTCAATCCACCAAGTCCTCTCTCTTTCAAAGCCACTCCAGGGGATTTAAAGCAAGTAAGATATTGATTCTGTTCACTTCCATCCACTAGAGTTTCATTTGAAGGAGACTTTGTTCTCAACCTCTCTCCTCGGTAAGGCTGTTTACCAGACGGAATTTCCAATATTGATACAGAGACCAGACTGTCCAGTGGGGATTCAAACAAAGCCAGCTTTATTTGATGATACCTCATGATCTAGTAAGCATGCAATTATAAAAAACAAGAGTGTCTCCATTCACTAGGACCTACCTGCCTCTGACATGCTCTGGTGTTAGAAGCTGCCCTATCAAAGCTTGTGATGGTATCGTAGACATCCAGACCCAGAGGCAAATGGAACTGCAGGAGAATGAGGCACAGCAGCTTTTACGTGCTAATATTAAACTAAATTGAAGATGTGACTGGCTCATAAAATTAAAGAAACACTATGGATGAAAAGGCATAGGCTATAGAATGAGATAGCCCCAAGTTTAAAAATGAACTCATCCACTTACTCAGTTTGTGATCTCAGCTGATTGCTTATCCTTTCTGAGTCTCATCATCCTCATCTGTAAAATGAGTATCATAGTACATTTGTGGGATTGTTATCAGACTAAATAAAGGACTATCGGGGCTGGGATGTATGGTGGTTAGGGGCACTGGACTCCCACATGGGCTAACCACGGTTTGAGTCCCAGACCTGGCAGCTTGCTTTCTCACTTTCCCCCTTCTCTCTCTGTCTCTCTCTATCCCTCTCTGGTCAAATTAAATAAATAAGTAAAGGAAGGAAGGAAGGAAGGAAGGAAGGAAGGAAGGAAGGAAGGAAGGAAGGAAGAAAAGAAAGAATAAAGTTCAATAAAATAATAATTCTTTAAAAAGAATTATAAATAAATAAAGTTAAATAAAAACAATTGTTAAAAATTTAAAAAAAATAAAATGACTATCAAAAAACCCTATATATAGTGGATATCAACTAATTTTATTTTCCATACCTTGCATCCTTGTTCTTTTGTTATTTGGCCTGAGTAATAATTTATTGAACAAATAGAACAAATCACAACCTCCATATTTCAGGTCAAAAAGACAGAGTAACAGAATCTTCTCTTAGATTTGAGGAACTAAAGTGCTTGGTGAACTACCTGGCTTATGCTAAATGCTTAATAAGTTGTAAGTAGTAATAACAGCTATAATATAGTAATGACAATATCTCAACACCTAATACCTCAGAAGAGCCTGGATTGAACAATTTAACAATAATAACCATTTATGCAACCCTAAGATAAATATTTGTTTGTTTGTTTTTTGGAGAGGTTTTTGATGCAGGGTGCTTGTGTTCGCCAGACAGACAGAGAGGGGCCTAGGGAAGGACATTTGGAGGAGGGATACAGAGGCAGTGCATTGACGGGAGGTGTGGTGTAATCTGTTGAAGATATTTTGATCAACTGGACTGGGTATAAATGTTCACATATTGAAATGTTCACCTCATAAGCTAAACAATGTTATTGAATGTATATAAAAAATAAATTTTTAAAGAGAGAGAGAGACAGAGAGACAGAAAGCAAGGAATCATGCCACAATCTCTTCTCCTCCATTTTCCTCTCAGAATCTTGGGTGTGCATGCACACGTGCCCGATGTGAGTTTAAGCCACCGGGTCTGGGACTCTAACTGTGGTCTACTACTTGGGAGTCCAGCAACGTAGCCATTATGCCATCTGCTGGTCCCAAAGTGTGGTTCTTATGATTTTTTTTTCAACAATGCTATGTTGACTCCTTATAAGGAGGAGTCCCTGATCAAGAGAGCAACAAGAAGCACACTCTTCTCTTTCCCTACCAGAAAGAGTGAGCTCTAGATGTCAAAATGGCCAATAAATGAAAATGGGAGAAAGGAGGATGCAGAGGAAAAAAGCAGATAAGATAAAGAGAAATATAAAATGGATAAAAGACAAAGACCACCTTCCTTTCTTCTACCCCTCAGGTAGTTGCTAACACTGCACCATCTGCCCACATCCCATGAAACTTCCTTAGGCTGCCCCTGACTTCAGATATTCAGCGCCTGCTTCGTGGACAGCTCCCCAACCCTAGGCACTGAAGTAGTAGATCTTTGTTCCCTGTGCTGTCCAAATCACCTCTATTCACAGGTTCCCTGACTTCCACACATTACAAAGTTTTTAAAACAACCTTATTAGGATTTAGAGTTTAGTCCTAAAAAGCTCCTTGGCTCTAAACATTGGTCATAGCTTCTGGGCATTCCATGAATAAACTTTTTAAACTTAAATTTATTAAGTTTCCTGTTTTGAAAGTCCTTCCATGACTTCCTGCAGTGTTTAAGGTGCCTTTCAAACTCTTTAATAAGACCTTTATTTAGGCCTCTGTGTGTGTAATCTGTCTAACCTCAACTTTATCATTCTTTCTCTCTCACTATACTCAGTAACCACACTGAGCTTCTTTCCACTCATTGCACCTTGCTGAATTCTTACCACTAAGCTTTTGCATCCACATTTCTCTCCACTTTAATGCTTGTACTTTTCCTTCTATTTAACTACTATTCTTCCTTAACTTTTTAAAGAAGTCTCTCCAAACCCTAGACTATATATGTTCCTATAATATATTCTCAAGCCTCTTGAAACAACCCTATAATAACTTGTCATTCCTTATGTGTGTTTTTAAATATCTGAATATACATACCTCCAAGGCAGGAATCTGTCTTATATACTGTTTCTTGAACCTTTAGTACAATGCCTAACACAAAATATGCCCAATAAACATGTGTTGACAGAATGATTTATTGAGGGAAATTGTATACATTTCCAAATTCCAGCTGAATGAACTGAGAATTTCACTTGTTGGAATACAACTAACATTTCTCCTCTGTTCAACCTGTGTTTAACAAAACAGATGAAATTTCTTTGCAATAAATACTAATCCAAAGTATTCTGTATATCAGAGTACCACCTGTGTCTCATCAGATGAATCAAAACAGCATTTGTTATTCTTGCAACAAGGAATTCTCTTTAGGGATTTGCCTGATATCTGTGCTTTCTTTGTCTCTGGTCATTGCCCTTTCAGAATCACTTTACAAGAAAGACTTTTATCTTAATTGTATAGCCTGGTCCTTGTGAGTAGAGAGAGCTGGAGCTGAGCACTTGAGAGAAAGAAACTAGAGATAGGTTATTCCCACCATGCAGTAGTCCTTCTGAAAAGTCCCCTTGAATGTGCCACAGGTGTATGAAAGCTGGTGACAGAGAGACTGTGATCCACAGCATGGCGTTTCTTCTGTCCATTTACAAGCATGCAAAGCAATAAAAGTAATGTAATGGTTTGCTATCATTATGGAATTATGTTAACTGTATAACTATATTATGAAGAGTAACTAGAAAAGTCTCTAAGAGCAGTGCCCGAGATGTTTTGAGCAGTAGTAACAACCCTGGAATACAGATATATGCTCTCCAGCTAATATCGAAAGATAACACCAATTCAAATAACAGCTTGATGTACACGTAAGTTATCTCAGTACTTTACACCCACCTCGTAACTACTTTTCTTCTTTTCTTCCCATTTCACCAGCCTCCCTCCCCCATTCAGTTGCCACTCTTTCTGCCACAACTAATTCTACTTGTTATCAAAATGTAAGGAAGGTGAGTTCTCTCCCAGTATTCTAATTGTCAGTTTCCTGCAGGGACATACCCCTAATTTTCCTCTTTATCATCCTGTATCTTACTAAATTAAACACGATGTTCCCACATCATCCTAAGCTTTTGCGTGCTTACAAAGCAGAAGCGGGTACTAAGTTCAACTCATTATGAAATGGATTTAGAAGCTCCATGGTTCAAATCATGTTCCACAAATCACCACAATTGTACAATCAAATATGAAGTATATAACTTATTACACCTGTGTAGGCTCCATCCCCCAACACTATCATTATAAAGGCTTTTAGCTGTACACTATATACATAGTCTAACAAGAAAAAACGTTCCCTATGGAGATATTTAGAGTTCTTGTTCCTTTTGCATCCTTTGTCCTAAACAACAAGTGGTGTGTTTCACCAATGCATCTTTCAAATGATGTTGCTTAAACTGAGAGTTATGTCTTCGTGTATTTAGATCAGAAACTCCATAGAGCCAAGATGTTTTTTTCCTATTCAATTTTTGTTTATGATCCACAGAATCCCCATCTTAAATAGTGTGTGATCCATAACAATACTCTCCCTGTGTGTAGTGTCTTTCTTTGATGAGAAACATTAGAGGGGTATTTTCATGACTTATTCTTACCTGTGTAGACTTCAGCAAGTGGAAATACAGAGATTTTCCATGAGCCTCAGTTCACAGATCTATGTGCACAATGGAAAAAGTTGTGTTAAATTCTCATTTTTGTAAATTGAATCACAGCTTTCTCATGGAGCCATTGAAGAGTTTAAAATGATGATGATTAGAGCTAGCATTTGTTGAGTGCTTCCTGCGTGCCAGTCATTGTAACAAATACTTAACATGCATTATCTCATTTCATCCTCAAAACGACCCTTTGGGTAGATATTATAATTAATCCCCCTTTTTATATGAGAAATCTGAGGGCTGAAGAGGTTAAATAATTTTCCCTTAACCCTTAGGTTAGTCTGCCTTGTATGCTCTGCCTGAGGACATGATGCATAGTGCGTGGCAAGGAGTAGAAATCTTAATCAATGGCAACCATTGTTATTAACAAAATATTTTATTTCTGGATTCTTTTTAGGCTGTACCTCTTACTTTGAGTTAATGCACTGTTTTTCCTTTGTTTCTTTCACTCCCTGAAGCTCATGATGTTAATTTGCACCAGTACCTCCTACTGAAGACCACCCCCTCCTCCGCCTTCCTTCTCTCATGCCTCCAGCTGGAGCAGAACCCCCTTTTTTTTCTAGGCCATTGTGCCTCTTCCCCAGAAGGCTTTCCAAGGCACCACTCCTGCCTGCCTTTGACTAGCCCCATCTCCCATGTTCCTACTCCAAACCAGCAATGGTTCTGACAGACATTTTTTTTATTTGCAAGTGTATTAATGTACCAAGTCTAACAATGGCATAAAAATAAAGTACATTTGGTTATACATTGAATTAATCACACTTTAGTTGAGAATACAGTTCACTGTCATAAGGACTGACATAGGAAGTCCCAGCCATAACGTTGGTCCACTGTGATAAATAGAACCTATCTTGGTCCCTAAAACAGTGTATAGAGGGTCAGGCACTGCACGTTTTCATCATCTACCTGTTTTCTCTCATCTTTAAAAACTTCAGTCTATAAGTCCTTTGCACCGGTTCTTCCTCAGGGAGAGAGGCCAGTGAGGAGGAATGGATGACATAGCCCTGCAAGTCCCCACAAGCCAGCACCTGCTGCCCCTCTGCTGGACTGGCCGCTCCTCCTATCACAGTGGCTCCTGCACCTCCTTACTCTCCACTCATATTTTCCCATCTACATCATTCATGTTCCTCCATCCCAGGGGGCTTTACTCCTTCACAACCAAAGCCTACTCAGTCCCACACCTATGGGTAGCAAGGACAGATGTCAACCCCTATTTCCAGTTGGAGAAGACTGAGACTCAGAGGGGTTTGCTAACTTTCCCAAGGACCTACAGGTCATTCACTGTAGAGGCTCCTTTACAGAGGTCCTGCTTTCATTTCCTACTACTTCACTAGGCAGCATCCTGTGAAGATTCTCAAGGACAAAATGACACTAACCTTTAGAATCATGCAAGGATTATGTATTTAATAACTCAACTAAGATTTACTTATCTCTTTGGTGTCAGATGACAGGCTTATCTGAATAGGCAATGCAGCCCCATCTCTCAAGAATGCCCCCTGCAGGGAAGGCTGGCAGGCCACCGAAACTGTTGTACCCAGAGCACACATGTTTTGCAGTAGGGAGGCTCAGAGAGCTGCTCAGAGAGCACAGGACCCAATACAGCCACAGAGGCTGGGCTCCTGGCTTCTTAACAGGCACCTCTCTGGTTGCCAGTGTTGGGTCCTCCCTCTGCCATTTATGTCCATGCCAACAGAGGCAGAGAGCAAACGCCGCACCCCAGGTGTACCTGAATCTGTTTTTTAAGTCACTGTCAGCAGACACCCAACAGGAACTTAGTCTGGAGTAGCCCTTCAGGCTCCAAAGTTGGAAAGGTTGAGGAAAGAGGGGAATAGCTCACCTTCTCCTCCTGGGGTGAGTCTAAATGCCCTGAATCCATGTGTTAAGATAAACCAGGCCCTTCCACACAGTGGGGGAAGAAAATGAAAGGTGCTCTCCACTCCTAAGTGGCTATGGTAGCACTGAAGTGTCCCTTCCTCAGGCTTCAAGGGCTGGGAACCTTCCCTTATTTATTGGTGTTAGACTGAGTCAGTTCTTTGCACTGACAAAAAAAATTGGTGGTCTTACAGGCAGTTTTAGGCCAGGAAGAGTAAATTATGCTGAATAACCCCATCTAGTCTTTCCCTTGAAATCCTTTGTGTGCACACTTGACTTTACTCTCCTTATCTTCCCAGTGAGGGAGGTAAGGGCAAAGTGCCTGGCTTCATAGGAAGCCTGCAAGGCCAAAGGGATTGGGCAGGCCAGAGATTCCTCCATGAGCCTTCAGCCTGTGCCTCTTGGGGTCATGACAGAGTAAGAAGAAGGACTGCATCCTCATTGAGCCAAGCACACACCCATTTATCCTAATCATCTAAGTCAGATTTTAGCGCCTTCAGTTTGTCAGTGAGAAACTGTGGCCCAGGAACCAGCAGTTAGCGTAATGGCTATGTCTCTGGACTCCCATGTAGTCGACTGCGGTTCGAGTCCCGGACCCGGTGGTTTAAAACTCACGTCGGCACATGTGCGTGTGTGCCCAAGATCCCGAGAGGAGAATGGAGGAGAAGGGAATGCAGCATGGCCATCCCCCTGGAGGGGGGTGATTTCTCGCTTTCCGTCCCTCTGTCTTTCTGGCAAGTGCATGCGCCCTATAGCAAAAACCTCTCCAAAGAAAAAGGAAAATAAACTGTGGCCCAGAGTAGTTAAATAATCTGTCCAGAGGCATATAATTAGTAAACAGAAAAGTCTGGGGACAAAAGGAGGTCCAAGTCTCCAGAACATGACAGAAACCTAGATGGTGAGCCTGAAGCCTGGATGGATAGCACACTAGCACAAGAAAACTGTGTCTGTGATCCAGAGCACTAGACTGCTTTGCTTAAACATACCCTGCCTTGCTCAGGCATGTCCTTAGCCCTGGAGTAGTACAGGAATGTGTGGTGAGAGAAGGCTGTAGCTGTGAGTGGTAGTTACTACAGACCCTTGCAGCTAGCCAGGGGTGAAATTTACCCCACCCCGACTTTTATGAGTGGGTTAATCATCAGCTTGACCATGCCTAGTACATGACACACACCCTGAGTACCTAGGCATGTGCTACATTCTATGTTAGTTGTGACAATACTCCCAAAGTCACATTATACCTCCAGTCCTTGAACAAAGATGAAATGTATTTCTTCCTCACATGAAATCATAAAGGAATATGCAGGTTGGTGAGTCGCCTTCCACGTAGTCATTCTGGGACTCAAGCTTCTTTCACTCTCTGGCCTACCCTTTTCTCTGACCTTGGAATCCTTCGCAACTAGCCAGTTGAAAAGAGCACAGGGGATCTTGCACAGGTAGATTTCATGAGTCATCACTTCTGCTCACTTTCCATTGGCTGGAACTCAATCACATGGCCACACCCACTGAAAGAAATGCCAGGGAATGCAGTCTAACTGTGTGCCCAAAAGAGAGAAGTGAGTTAGAGGAAAAAAAATTAGATGTGTGTCATGGAATCAGTCAAGGAATACAGCTACTATCTCTGGACATCTATCAAAGAGTCACTTGAGAATACTGCTTCCCTATTTAGCTACTCTGAGCATTGATCAGGCTTCTTTTCCACAGAGCCTCAGAATTCAAGGCTGAAATCAATTCCAGGATCTATTCTAAGGTACACATGTTTCATTCCCAAAATTCTATGATGTAGCAAAACCTTGCTTTCTGGCATATATCACCCCAGAATTTCTCTCCTTAAATGTTTCCTTTCACATAAATAAATAAAAATAAGTTAAATGAATAAATAAATAAGAAAAATACTTTTGAAAAGGATTAAAGCCAGGAAAATATTGTAGGACAAGGGTTCACAAACTTGACTGACTATTATGTTTACCTGGAAAACCCTTTTCCTGAGTCCTGGGTCCAAACATATACAAATTCTGATTCAGTAGATCATATATCTACCCCAGAACTCTATTTTTTTAAGTTCTCCAGGGGACTTTGGTGTGCAACCACAGTTAGAAGACACTGGCATCAAATAGCAGATCCTGGTCTCTTGTGGGCAAGACAGGAAATCCAGAAGTGAGTGGAGAAAGGTCATTGGCTATCACATTGTCAGCATTGATATATTAAGCCTCCATCAAGCACAGAGGATTGAGGGGTGTTTGGACAGTCACTTGCTGGGTCACAAGACCTTCACATTGGTGGGATCACAGACCATGTGCACTGACAGGCAAACAGTAACACACCAGCATTGTTTGGGGCCTGATAGAGCATGGCCAGTGATCAGCAGTGACCTCCTGGTACCAGAGGAACCAGCATGGATGCCTGCATGAACCATAAGCTACCCTTGAGGAAAATCACATCTTAGGGGAATGGCATAGGACAAAGGCATCCCTTGAAAAGACCAACAGAGTGAAAAGAGGTGTAGAGACAGAGATGTTTTCTGTGGAGTTAAAATAGCCAACTAAGTCGTGTCAGAGAATCTTGAGCAATCTCCTTGAGGGAATGCAATGTGGGTATTAGGCCAAGTATTTTGGACTTTGGGCTATGGGTAATAGAGAGCCACTGAGCACAGAGATGGTCTAGAGGATGGTTAAACCAGACTATGAAGACTGCTGGAGATTCTTTAAGGGACCAAATGTGAAATGGAGCCTCTAGGTGGAGCTAAGAAAGAGAGAAGAATCTGGAGGAGAGAAGCCCCTTCCTCTGCTGCCTCCCAAATGGCACTGCTGGCCCCAGATGGCCTTGGATCAACCTTTCGTCAAGGCAGGAAGTGCTGTGGCTGGTAGCTTAGCAATACAATGTGCAACCAGGCATTGGTATGTACAAATCAAACATTTATAACTCTGGAAGGATCTTGTCCTGTTTCCTACTCAGAAAATATCCCAGATCATTGGAGCAAGGAGTATATTCGCAATTCTGAACTTTAAATCCTATTTCTAACACAGATTTACTATGACATTTAAGACAAGTTGTTGCTTTTGATTGTTAAGTTTCCACGATTGAGCATGCAAGCAGTGAGACAGATCCAACCCATAAGCCTGGTTTAAGAGGCAGTTGCTCAGAGTCAGCTCCATAACCTAGTGGTTAAAGGAAGTTGGATCCCTAATGGCTGACCAGTTTGAGTCTTAACCCAAGGGGCTTGAAAACCAACACCAGGAACATGTGTATGTGTGCCCCAAATCCCTACAGGATGGAGAAATAGAAGATAAGGGATTGCAGCATGATCACATCCCACTTGTGGGTGCTTCCTCACCACCTCTACTACCACTTCCCACCCCCATATACCTCTCTCTGGCAAGCACGCGTGCCCTCTGACAATTTAAAAAATAAGAAGTAAAAGAGGCAGTTGCTCAAAATGACACTAAGAGAACCCCTTGAGAATAATGGGCTGTTGCAGATCTACTGAGATTTTCTTGGTAGCAGTCACAGCTTGGTTTACAAGTCAATAGATGCATTTTCATAACTCTTAGTGCCTTTGAAAATGAAGCCCTGTGTTTTCAGCTCCTTTTCTTCCTAGACACAAAGTCTGGAAGTTAGGGGATAAAGGAGCTTCTGATATTTGAAGCAAAGAAGAATCCAATTCTGTACCCCAGGAACCTCACTGATGTAATGACTTCTACTCTCACCTCCATGCAGATGACTTATTCATCTTTATTTTCACCAGAGTCTTCCTGGTTTCCAGCTCTCGGACTAGCATCCCATCCACACCTTCAACATGGCCCCCACCAGCACACTCCACTCTCCAGTAATACTTCTGTCCATAGCTCTACCATCCTCCTAGACGTGCAGTTCTTCAAAGTCTTTCTTCACTTCTCTTCACTGCGCAGAGTCAAAGTTTTTCCAACTTATGTGGGTTCTACCTCTCTAGGGGATAGAACTAAAAGAAACTTCAGAAACCCCCTAGTCAGTGAATAACATGAATTACACGACTATTCAAAATTCTCAGTGTCTTAGACATCTTTAAGTTCCTAGCTACAGTGTCCAACTCGTAACAGGTGCTCAAACAATCTTTGCTCAAAGGCAGAGAGGAAAATATGTCATTTGTCACACTGCCTGAGGAAGCACAGGCTTCTTATGAAAACATAAAACAGTAAATTAGAATTTCCCATGCTAAGTAGAGGCTTCCATTGTGAAAATACCCATGTTACATAAATTTTTAAAATCAAGATGGCATCTTTAAATTTTGGGACTCAGCCAGGATTCAACCAAGTATATAGTCCATTCTTCACTCCAGTCTACTCTCTGAAATTCATCTCCTACCAAGCAGAAAAGATGACTAATTCACCCTCATTAAAATGTTTTGGTCAGGGGACAAGGGAGCAAGAAAACACCCTTTTCTGGGTCTCCTCTCCACTGGGAATGCCACCATCTGGTACCATCTCATCTCTGCGAGCTGCAAGCCAACACAGCAAAGAGGACAAGGGAAGAGTCTGTGTTAAGTATTTTGAGAAACAGGAAAACAGATACCCCAGTCTGAGAAGAATGAATGCTAAAACCTTCTAGCTCTAGATAGCTCTCTAGAGCTGTCCCAATTGTCCCAAGGAGCTTGTTGTACTTCACCCATAATGTGGAGTATGTATGAGACTAAATGAGATGAAATAAATTGGATGGCTCTGCAAGCGATGGCAGACTAATGGCCTGGGAAGCAAGAGACCTGAGCTCTCCACTTGCCTCTGCAAATGGCGAACTGGCACCAAGCAACTTGGCAGGTCAAGGGATGCTCCCAAGAGAAGAGATCCCTGCTATTCTTCCTCTCTATTTCTCCCTCCCCTTCTTCTCTCTTTCTGTCCATCCTCCCACTCCAGAGCACTTGGCACATTCAAACCACTGGGTCAGGAGGTAGTTCTGTAAACAGGTACATCCCCTTCTGGGCCAGAGCTCCAGGAAGCAAGATTTCCTTCCCTCTCTTCCCTTTCCTGCTCAAAACTTGGAGCTTAGGGGTGGCTCAATATACATGACACAGATTGAAAAATTGAAAGAGTAAAACCAGAATTTGCTGGAGATGGGCTTCTACCCACCCTCCAGTCTGATGGTGCATCTGTGGTAGGCCTTTACGGCTGGCGACATGGCAGGGGACATGGCGAAGCCAGGTCTCTTTAATCTCAGCTCTGGAGAGTGAGCACAGAAAGCCAGTGCCTAGAAGCCTCGAACTGAGAATGCTCTGAGTGATTCTGCATGCTTGCTTGGCCTGGCTGAAAATTCATTTTCTCTCTTATTTCCAGAAGGGCTCCATCACAAAGCCAGACTCATTATGAAAGATCTCTATAGCCCTTGGCAGCCCTGGAAGCTCTATACTGACTTTCTTCCCCTGCTCTTGGTTTTATTATGCCCAGAGGGGAAACCAAGTCAAGAGGTGGTAAATTGCTACTGAGAGTGGGACTGAGCTGAGGGGGCGGGGGTGCTGTGGGGTGCTCCTAACTCCCGAGTCTGGCTCTGAATGTTTGGCCTGTCCCCATTTTACTGTGCAGGAGCCAAAGATTCCTAGAGTCAGGGCTCATGTTCCAGCCCCAGCCACAATGGCCCCAACCAGGGCTGGTCCTGGGAGACCAAAGCTGTCCATCAGATTCCTCTCCTACCGGTAACTGAAGTCAATTACGCAGATAACAGGACAGATGTGGCAGGACTTTCTCATCACATACATTATTCTAATAGAAATGCATACCATGACCCTAGCTTTGTGACAGTCCATTTTAGAAGACTTTTGCCGAGCAAATAAACTGCACAGTGAGAAATTGGAGGAAGTGTTTTTCCTCAGCAGTATCTGCCAGCTCTATCCTTAGCAGTCAGAGTCCAGACAAGCCCCAGCTGCAAAGAGGGCTGCAGAACACTCCCTCCTTCTGAGCCCACTAAATGGCTGGCGGAGGAACCCACGACCCGGTGCCCATCCGTTAAATGCTTTTTACCCTATCCAGCCATTCTGCTCTCTCTCCAAAGCGTTGCTATTCCCTCAGTCCATATTCAAACACACACCTTTTTGTCAGCTACTTAAAATCATTAAGTGAACTTAATTATGTTTGTCAATCCCTAAGGCCGGCAGCGTGGCAAATAAGGCATTATAGTCACTGTCCATTAACAGTCTGTTGCCTGAATGAGATTGTGCGTTTTCCAAGCTGTGCATGAGCAGCATCAGCATTTCCTAGGCATGGATCTGCCCCGTGAGCCTGGGAGGCATCTAACTCCAAAGCCCCTTCCTCTAGGCCTTGCCCATTGCCCGAATGACCACCTCCCAATATCTCTTGGGGTTGGTGCTCAACAAGCCTCTCTGTAAAGCTGAATAAGAGGAGTCAGGGTAGATGGCTTCTTTATGGAAAGCCAAGCTCCAACCAAGATTTCTAGCCAAGTCTGTTTTAGCAACAAGCTCCAAGACAACAAGCTCAAACTCACTAGCTGAGAACAACAGCCACCACCCATGCAACCAAAAATGTCCTCTTTGGAGAGACAGAAAGAGCCAAAAAGGTATGAACTATTATGTCAGGGGCAAAATCTCCACTTCTAAGGAAAGAGAGGAGGTTTCCCTGCCACATTCTTAGATATCACAGATTGATGAGAGGCAGGAGGAACCTCAAAGAGCTAGCTCTTCCCTTTCCCTTAACCAGACTACCTACAGAGAGGAAGGGCCGGCTTTGCTAGCCATGGAGACCCACCTTCCTTCTCCATCCAGAGCTGAGGCTTGGGTAGGGGCAGCAGAACAACTTACATAGGGGGACATCAAAAAGTTTATGGAGATGGAATTAAAATACAAAATTAATGTGGTGCAAAAAAAATCAAAATCCATATGTAGTTTTTCCATAGTATGCATTTCCAATGAACTTTTTGAAGATGCCTTGTGTGTTCATGGATCCACTCAGCCCCTGCAATCTAGGCAGTAATGTGGCATGGACCTTGCTGATTTTCCCTCAGTCCCAAAACAGTCCACCTGGCACATGCTAGAACTTTTCCTCAGTCCCAGAGCAGTCCACCTGGTAAGTGGTGGAACTCAAGATTTGAGGCCACAGCTGATCTAGAGAGTGACTTATTATTTAGACATTTTGGAGACTCAGCAGGAAAGAGTGGATGGACCAGAAATACAGAGACTTGAGGAACCCTTGCTCTTCTCCAATAGGGAGAAAGTGGGCGGAGTCTGGGGCAACCCCCTTTTACCTAAGGTTCAGGTAAAGACACACAACCATGTACCTGGGTGATGCCCACCTGGTCCCTTGCCCAGTGCCCACAGAAAAGAAACTCTTGGACTGATCCTGCTGTACCCTTCCTATCCCATCACCTCCCACCCTCAGGCCCCATTCCCAGGCAGCTTCTGCTTCACCCCTGCCCTCCCCACATCCTGCCATGGTCTACCTTTGTCTTGGTGCCCCTTCCTGAGCCTTTGGAGTCTTGGAAGGGCTGGCAGTGTGGCCTGCGGTGGACAGAGGCAGCACTGCGTGTTTTCATCTTGCCATCTCACTAAGTCTTCCCTGATTGTTATGAGTGTTCCTGATTCAAAATATGTGCAATTCCCCGTGTCAATCAAACTCTTTTAAACAGCAGCTGCCACTGTTGTCACCTCACAGAGCACTTTAGAATCTCTTCCATTTCAAAACCATTCCAGCCCCAGCTTGCATCATCCCATCCATGCTAAGAGGCCCAGGGGCTGTTAGAGAACTTAATCTCTCAATAATATAAAGAATGAAGACAGAGAGGGGCAGGGAGAGCAGAGAGGGAGGGGAGACGAGCAGTCTCCCTGGCAGGGCCCATTCAGGACAGCGGGGATTGCGTGCTGTCCCCCACACTCCACAGGCTCACACGTATCATTTCCTGGCTCAGGCTCTCCTTCTGATGCAGCTCAGCTCTGAAATCGGTGTCTGCCCCGGCCCTTCAGCCTGTGGATGACAAATTAAGGAATGATGATGCAGAGTAGATGATCGGAAAGATGGGCTACGGGGCCCTGGCCCACCGCTGTGCAGGAGCAGCAGGCAGCTGGGCCTTCCAGATGCTTCCACTGGGAACACAGCTCCTTCTACTCAACTGCTCCTCGCAGTCCTAAGTGCCCGTTCTCTTGCTATGCAGGAGCAGCATTTCCCTCACATGGAACCAGATGTGAGGATCCCAGGCCTGGGCTTTGTCTGGGGTTACACAGGGTCAAGCCAGGAGCTCACCTCTGGACCGTGTTTCCAGGTGAGACCCAGAGAAATTGTGGCTGTGCCCTTGTCAAGACTCCTGGAGAACCCTGGTGATGGCATGTGAGACACACATGGGAGACACAAGTGCAGAAGTGCCCCTTGGCAGACCCGATCTCCCACCTTGTCTGTGCTTCCTCCTATTTTTCCTTTGTGCCTACAGACCCCACCATGATTTATCCTAAAAGAAGTCACTGATTTTGTCATTGTCATATTATAAATCTATAATGGCTCACTATTTTTTTTAAAGATTTTTGCCATAGGGCACATACACTCACTGGAGAGACAGAGAAAAACAGAGAGAAACTGAGCAATCACCCCCAGGGAGGATGGCCATGCCGCAGTCTTTTCTCCTCCAATCTCCTCTTGAGATTTTTGGGTATGAATGCACACACACTTGGCATGAGTTTCAAACCATGAGATCCAGGACTCAAAACACAGTCAGCTGTATGGGAGTCCAGCGCCTTAACCACTACACCACCTGCTGGCCCTGGATTGACATTTTTGATGGAATAATGGTGGAAACGCTGCAGCCTGGCCTCCAAATGTTCCCATCGTCTTTTTCTCTTTCCATGCCCCTTGTCCCTCAGAGCAGAATGGGACAGAACCCTGCCCCTCACACCAATTCCTTCTCCGCACTGCAGTCACCTGCACTTACCTCTGAGAATCTACCTCCTCTGTGAAGCCCTTCCAGTCTCCCACCCTGGCGTCACTCCTCCTTCCTCTGAGCTCTCACAGCACTTATCTGCCCCACTCTTTTATTTCACAGTGAGAATACACATGGCCTCTCTCCGCGAGACGGAAAACCACTGCAGCATTCCCATCGGATTTCTCTCAGAAGCCCCCAGAGACCTAGATAGGGCCCGATACACAATGTTGTATATGAAACAGAAAAGGTACTGCTCTGAGTCATGAAGAGAGTTACGTCTCCGGAACCAGCAGTTAGCATCATGGCTATGTCGCTGGACTCCCACATAGTCGACCACGGTTCACGTCCTGGACCCGGTGGCTTAAAATTCACGCCGGGCGCGTGTGCGTGCATGCCCAAGATCCCGAGAGGAGAATGGAGGAGAAGGGATTGCGGCGTGGCCATCCCCCCTGGGGGGTGATTTCTCGCTTTCTGTCTCTCTGTCTCTCTCTGTCTGTCTGGCGAGCGCACGGGCCCTATAGCGAAAAAATCTTTCCAAAAAAAAAAGAGTTACGTCTCCAAGGTGTATACACGAACACATGGGGTGCCCATGCTGTCCCTCCCCTCATGCACACCCTCCCAGCCTTTCCAGGTGTCCCAAACTAGGATTTAGGGGTTCTCCAAAGAGGTTCTCCTGGATAGGACCTCTTCAGGCCTGGATAGGACCTCTTCAGGTCCTATCCACACCCAGACAGAGCCAGCGCTCCTTGCTGGCCTGTCCTGACTGAGGTGGGCAGACGGACCTCATCGTGGGGAATGTGAGAGGGGCCTACACACCCCCCATGAGGAGCACCAGTGAGTTTGGCCCTGGTTACAACAGATTCAAGTATTTATTTAGAATTGAACCAGATGTTGGTCCTCTAACTGCCTTTCAGACCCTTCAAAAAGGGTTATTTGTGAATGACCAGATTTTACAAAATGGGTGAAGGCACAGAGGTTTATGGAGCAGTTCCGTCAAGAATATCAAGGGCAACCTGCTGTGAGATGAAAGTTTGCTTTGGATTTCAAGGCTCTCCTCCACAGGCGGCAGTAATTGTTCTTTGGCTGGGAATAACCAGGCCAGCCTCTACCCTTCTGTGACCAGAGGTCATCCGCTCATGGGCGGGGCAGGGCTTCCAGCCCCTGCTGCAGTTAACTCACCGGCTAAGCCCTCACTGCCTCGCCACAGGTCCGTGTGGGCAAGTGGCCTTCCTTCTGCGTGTTTCTTCCTGTGCACTTTTCTCCCTCTGTTAACATCTGCCCTTCTCCACACTGTCAGTCTCACCAAAGCTCTGGTGGTCTGCCTTGCTACCCCAGGCTGCGAATGCCCTGCTGCCTGGGTCTTCTCTCTTCTCTCTTCTCTCTTCTCTTCTCTCTCTCTCTTTCTGTCTCACTCTTTTGTTTATAACACTTTTATCCAGCTATAATATCCATACGAGAAAACTTACCTGTTTTAAGTGTGTAAGTCAATGGCTTTAAGCAAATTTGTAGAGTTATGCAGAGAGTCCCCCAGTCCAGCTTTAAAACATTTCCATTGCCCCAAAAAGCAAAAAGAAAAAAATACTGTTCCTATCCTAGTCCCAGGCAACCAGTAACTTGCTTTCTGTCTCTATGGATTTGCCTATTCTAGATTTTTCCATACATAATGTCATTTCATATGAGGTCTTTTTTTTTAGAGAGGTTTTTGCTATAGGACGCATGTGATAGCCAGAAAGACAGAGAGAGACAGAGAGATAGAAAGTGAGAAATCACCCTCCAGGGGGTAGGGCCATGCCGCAATCCCTTCTCCTCCATTCTCCTCTTGGAATCTTGTGCACGCACACACACGTGCCCAGCGTGAGTTTAAGCCACTGGATCTGAGACTCAAACCGTTGTGGACTACATGGGAGTCCAGCGACATAGCCATTATCCCAACTGCTGGTCCCTCATATGAGGCCTTTAACATATTATGTGACTTCTTCCATTATTTTTTAGTATCCTGGTCCAATATTTTTAAAACAGAGTATAGCAGCCCATTCTGTGCTAGGCCACATGTGTGTATCTGGTCACCAACTAGTGAACATGAATTTCCTCTTTCGGTGTCCTAGATCTGGACCAAAGACTGGGCACTTTACAACCCACTCAGTGTTGGTTGCAAACACTCCAGAGGTCATAGTCAAATCATTTGCTGTCTTTTTCTTATTATTTTTAACTGATACTTAATAATTATACCTATTCAGAGAGTAAATTGTGAATCTTTAATACATGAATACAATGTGTAACAATCAAATCAGAGTCATTATCATACCCATAATCTATCATTACTTTGTGATGAGAACATTCAAAATCCTCTCTTCTGACTATTTTGATATATACATAATTTTTTAAGAATTATTTTATTTAACTTTATTTATTTATTTTAACTTGATCAGAGAGGGTCAGAGTGAGAGAGAGAAAGACAGAGACAGAGACAGAGACAGAGAGAGAGAGAGAGAAGGAAAGTGCAAAAGCAAACCACCAGGTCCAGGACTCAAACCTCAGTCAGTCATGTGGGAGTCCAGCCCCCTTAACCACCATGCTACCTGTCAACCCAAGAAATATACATAATTATTAACTATAGTCTTCTATGCTATAGAACATTAAAACTTATTCCTCTTATCTAACCATAATTTTCCATTAACTAAGATTTCTCTGTTCCTCCCCACTCAGTCTCTAGAAACCATTATCCTACTTCTCCACTTCAAGTGGGTCAATTTTTTTTTAAGTTGGTTTTGTTGGTTTTGTTTTGTTTTGTTTTGTTTGGGGTTTTGTTTTTGCCATATGGCACATGCACTCACCATAGAAAGACAGTAAGAGACAGAGAGAAAGAGAGAGTGAGAAATCACACACACACACCCCTGGGGGTGTCAGGGAGTAGCCATGCCACAGTCCCTTCTGTTCCATTCTCCTCTTAGGATTTTGGGTACACATGCACACATGCCCAGTGTGATTTTCAAGTTGCTGGTTCTGGGGCTCAAACCACAGTTAACCATGTGGGAGTCCAGTGTTTTCATCACCACATTACCTGCTCCCCTGCTCCCCCTTTTTTTAGCTTCTACATATACATGAAAACATGTGGTATTTATTTTCCTGTACTTGGCTTATCTCACTTAGCATTATATCTTCTGGGCTTGTCCATGTTTCCTTGAATGACAAGATTTCCTTTTTATGGCTGCATAGTGTTCCTTTCTGTGTATATACCACATTTTATCTATTCATTGCTGATGGCCACTTAGCTCAAGTCCATATCCTGGCTATTGGGAATAGCACTGCAGGAAACATGAGAGTGCAGATAACTCTTTGACATACTGAATTTCCTTTCCTTGAGATACATGTTTAACAGTCACTTATGCCACCACAGCTGATGCTGGATAAGACCCAGGATGCTGGAGACCCTGCTGTGTGAGGGATTAACCACTTAGTTTCCACTTAATGGATAAATCCAGGAGGGTACCAAGGAAGGAGTCATATTGCCTGAAACAACAAGCAAGGGGCATTCAGAGGACAGAAATTCTTCATCGGTTGATATGGAAACATCTCAATAGGTTAATAATGACTTCAGTCCCATTGGTGAGCACCAGTTGAATATATCAAGCCTACTCATTTCACCCACCCTACACACCAGAAAGCCAGAATTCTCCTCAGATTTATTAGCAAGCCCTGATCCTAGGCCCCAAACTCCAAATTGGATTGAAGGGCCAAATGTCAGCTGTTGGCATTATGGAAAAATACGTTGGGAAGAGAAGTACTCTGTGTTGGAGAAGTGAGGAAGATGTTGACTGCTCTCCTCTGCCATTGCTCTGGGACTAGGCAAGGCTGATAATCAGCACATTTGCTGGGTACTGAATCCTAGGACGTGACCAGCCCAGGCTGTTCCTCACACACATGCCTCTTGACACATACAGGTTCTGGCTGCAGATGGTTGCATGGTGGGGACAAGGATCCAGAGCCATCGTGGCTTTTGACAATATCTCCATCAGCCTGGACTGCTACCTCACCAGTGAGTTCACCCTGTCCCAAGCACTTTTGTCCACCTCAGCCCCAATGACCCACAGCCTCACTGTCCCTCCTTAACTTAAATCCTACTATCCCTTGCACCCTTGCCAGTTCATCTCTTTCTCTGAAACTGAGCCTCACCTAACTCTCTGGGGCCTTCTCTCTTCCAGTCAGTGGGGAGGACAAGATGCTACAGAATGCGGCACCCAAGTCAAGAAATTTGTTTGAGAGAAATTCACATAAGGAGACAAAATCCTGGGATAATATATCAAGACAGAACCCCATCTTTGACCCTACAGGTAAGGGTTTTGCTCACAGACTTAAGCAAAGTAATTTCTTGTTTCAAAGGCAAAAGGAAGGTATGTACTGTGATTTGGGTGGAACGCTGAGTTTCAAGAATAAAACTGTCAACTTTTAGAAGGAATATTGCCCGCCCTGGGGCTCAGAGAGATAGCTGTTTGGTTCTTGTGTTGCTGAGCAAAGGAAACCACTAGAAGTTGTGCAAAGGAGCAGCCTGGGGAATACCAGGCCTCTCACAAATGCAAGAACCACACTGGCATTCTTTCCTCAGCGTGGTTCTTGAAACCACTTGCCACTTACTGAGCAAAGCAAACCTACTGTCAGATTTCTTTTTCTCATGAAGAAGGCTGGGCCCAAAGCCAAGGTTGTCCATTGCACAAAGGCGGGCTACTCCATAATATTATGGTAAAGTCCCCAAAACTTCCAGCTCAACACCCTTTACCTTGAACTTAGATCCCTCAAGCTGTTCCATGCAGTATATCCCAGTGGAAAGACTCCTGCTGCTGCAGACACAGGCCCTTCAGCTTACTGTAAACCAAGGGGATGACTTCCTAGCCATTCTTTCTATCAAGGGGCAGTCTCTCAGAATCTGTCTCCAAATCAGTACAATGTTCCTGGCAATTACCGGATCAGAGACTGTGAGCTGATTATGTGGGAGGGCTAGAGGGAGGCTGACCATGTGGCCTGAACCCAAACCCAACAAGCCCAAGGGTTCCCCGAGATGTTCCTTGCTCCCTGGACCTAGTAGGTTTCCTCTCACATGAGTAATCTGGAGAAGCTGGTTCTCTCTGCATGGGAGAGCATATGGTCCACCCACACCCTTTTTCCTGTGCAAGATCTGTCTTTATTAAAATAACAACATGGGGGGCCAGTAGGTGGCATGGTGGTTAAGGCACTGGACTCCCAAATAGCTGAGTCCCAGACCCGGTGGTTTGAAAATCACTCCAGACACGTGTGCATGCATGCATGCCTAGAATCCTGAGAGGAGAATGGAGAAGAAGGGATTGCACAGTGGCCATCCCCTCGGGGAGGGGGGGATTTCTCACTTTCCTTCTCTCGGTCTCTGTCTCTCTCTTTCCAGCAAGGACACATGTGCTATGGCAAAAAAAAAAAAAAGAAAGAAAAAGCATTTTTAAATACATATATATTTATAAAATTAAATAAATAACAATATGGGCTAGTGCAGTATGCAGCACTAACATGCTGCTTAAGCAAAGCTGAGTTCATGTGGAAGACACGAGTTCAATTCCCCCGTTAGCCTGTACATGCAGAGTGCACACGCCTATGATCCTGGCTGGCTGTGAAGCCTGGGCAGGGGGTCACAATAAGAGACTCTGTTAAGGGTGCTAGTCTCTCTCTCACTTTCCTAGAAAAAACAAACCTTAAAAAATAAAATTAAAAATAATTAAGAATAACAACAGATAAGTGATAAATCCCCCATTTCTACTTATATGTCAAATCCTTCTACTTATAATGTCAAATCCAGGCTGATCTGGGCTAGGCTTTTGTGCAAAGTACAAAAGAAAATAAAAAAGTAGAGACTTATGCCTTTGACACAAAATTCACTGGCTCTGAACTTACTAACTAAATGTTTCACTTTGTCCTTGGTGAAACGGTTTCCTTTCTGGCCCCTGAAAATATGTCTGAGGACAGACTCGCCACCCTTCCTGGCTCCTGCCTGACCTAGTCCAGCTGCAAACCTAGGGAAAGAGGTGCTTTTCCATCACCACTTCTTTCTCCTCCCTTCACCTTTAACTAGACCCTCAAAAAACCTTCCCATTTTCCCATGCGGAGAGAACCTGGCCTACTGAACTGCAGCTCTCTATGTCCCTACTCAGCCTCCCGGCTTAGGAAAAGGTCTAGCCCAAGGGAGGCAGCCTTAATGTCCCTCCCAGCGCCCCAACACCGGTGATCCACTTCCATTTATTCTTTGGTCCATGATACGCTCAGCAAATTTATAAATTTGTAAATTCAGGGAAGAGGCCAGGCTTCCGCTTTCATTGTGGTAAGCGAACATGGTCACAAGCCCCTGTCTCTCCTAACCAGCAGCCCTGATTACATAGTAGGGATTCTAGAAAAGTTCATTGATTGGTGGGCAGCTAGATGCTTGCACTGGGCTCTCGGATGTCAGCAGCCGGCTCCCCTGCAGCCAGCATTTAGGAAACAGCCATCCACACTGCCTGGCTCTTGGGTTTATTGCCACATAACTCCCGCTGTTCCTAAAAGGCTAGTCGATGAGGGCCTGCCCAGTGGCCACTCAGACTAATGAAATCATGCAGTGGCTTAAGAGCAGCAATGCCTCCCCCACCACCTCCAAATAAAATTAGAGGCGAGTGACTGCCGGAGAGGCTGGCAATGAAGCAGCTGGCGCACAAGCCCCCATGGAGTGGCTTTACCCTCCTGGTCCTCAACCCCAGCCTCGGAGCAAGTGTTTAGGGGTCAGGATTCTGTCTCCCTTTTGGAGTGACTCCAGCTCAAAGGGAAGAGGTCGTCGAGCCAAATATGCCCCTGGGCAGCCTGAGACCCTGTACCAGCTCCCCAATGCTTGGGATACCAGTTAAGGAATTGCTGCTTTCCCAGGAAGCCACTGCAGCCTCAGGGGCCAGCTCAGGTGAGAGAGAAGCTGGGCCAGGCCACTCAACCCCCTCCTGCTGTGTTCAGTGGCAGGAGGCCTCTCTCCCATCAGGACCTGGACTTTCATGGCCCGCCTTGCTGCCATCCCTGTAAGTGTGTGGAGGGGTGTCTTTTCTTTGGCATGCGTAACAGAGAAAGAAAGGGCCATCTTTCCCCACTACCCACTGACAATGGCCACTGACTGACAGACCACGCCCTAGGTGCAGCCTCACCCGGTTTGACCTAGGTCTTGCTACATCCTCTGTGGCTGGTGCTATACTCAGAAACACTGGGCAGAACAAGACCAAGTCGGGAGCTCAGAAAACTCCCAGTGTGGAAGAGGAGAGCCGAACTAGACAAATGATCAAAGTAAAATGACATGCGCAGCAAGAGGAGGGGGCTCAGAGGTGGTGAGGCCTGGGCGGACTCATGAAGACTGAGGCCAAGGCCACATACACTCCATAAAAATCACCCCACAAGCTACATAATACCGTCCTATGCTCAGCCCTGTGTGTGGCTACAGCATGATAAGGCTAAGCAGATACTCACCGTTCAGAGCTTCTGGTCCAGGAGAGGGGAGTGGCCTGTGTGCCTGCAGAGCAAATCTGCAATGTCAAGTTTAACCTGAGCTCAGAGCCTCTACCTGGGAGTGACCCCTGGAGAAGGATGGAAGAAGAGGGCCAGCCAGGGAAAGAAACCATCACTGAGCACAGCTGACCTGGGCTAGGTTTTCTCACACATCAACTAACCTGCCCACTGCCCCAGGGACAGCTGCTGTTTTTCCTATTGTAGAGATGAAGAAAATGGTATAGAGAAATTTAAGAATCCCATGGCTCGCCAGCAGGTGGCATGGTGGTTAAGGCACTAGACTCCCACATAGCCAACCATGGTTCAAGCCCTGGACCTGGTGGCTTACTTTCTCACTTTCCATTTCTCTGTCTCTCTCTGGTCAAATAAAAAAATAATTAATAAAATTAAATAAATAATTCTTTAAAAAATAAAAAGAAGAGTCCCATGGCTAGAAGGAAGTGGGACCAGGATATGAACCCAAAGTCTACATTTTTTTATCTAACTATGCTACTTCTAGGTATAAATCTACAATCAGAGATAGACACTAAAAATAGAGGGGAAAAAAAAGTAAAGAAAGAATCCTAGACAAGAGCCCTGCATGAACAGTAAACAATCAGCTCCCAACCCTTTGACAAAGAATTGGGGAGATGAGATAATAAGATTTTCTCTCCAAAGTTCAGTGCTGTCAGTCTCCGCTGAGCTGGAACAAAGGTGGCTGGTAGCATTTCAGCTCTCCTCAAGGTAGCCACAGAGCAACTCCTGGACATACGAGAGCCAGACGGGGTTTTTGGAAATAGTTACTCACAAAGCTTCCAAATTTCCCTAAAACTCCTCCTGTGCCCCAAGCCAGTCCTCCCCTCTGATGAGAAACTCGACCTAACTCCCAGGGTCTGGTGCACCTTCATCTCCTAGCCCATAGAGCAGAGCTGAGACACTAGAGCATCCAGCCCAGAGAGGCCTATCCGGGTACTTCCATAGCATTCTCGGAAGCCTCCAAGTCACTTTAGCTAATCAGATGAAGAAAGCTGAAAGAGAAAATGGGGCAAGTATTAAGTCCAGGGAAATTACATTTGTCAGCTTTGCACATACCATTACGCTAACCAAACGGTTGGGATAATGCAATCACAGACTGCAGAGCGGGGCTCCTCTCTTTCGGTTTCTCTCTCACTCTCTTTCTCTCCCTCTCTGGTTCTCCCTTGGGTGATAATTTAGTTAGAGGTGAGGAGGTGCAAGCAGGCTTTGCCACCTTCTCTCCCCAAAAAGCCCCAGGTAAAAACCAGCAGGGTCCCGGGGTCCCATGACTCTGACTCAGCTTCATTACCACTCTATGCTCCTCGGAGCTCAGTGTTGTATAGGGAGGGCTAAAGAAAATCAGCTCAGTTAACCGTGGACCCAGTCCCACGTTCCTAACTTGTGGAACCTTGGCATCAAAACCACAGCCTTGCCTGAGTTGTTGGGTGACAAGTAGATTTACCATTTTCTGAGTGCCTGTCTTTTGCCAAAGGAGGTATAAAAGCAATGAACAAGATACAGAGTTATAGAAAGAGCACTGGCCTAGGAACCAGGGCACCTGCGCGGGGCCCTACTTGGTATGCACTAGTGAGCTGTGGTCCTGGGGCCATCCTGCCTCTCCCAGCCTTCCCTCCTGGGGGCATCAACAGACTCACCAGGAACAGAGCTCTCACAAGAGGGGCTCATGTGAAGACAGACAAGGGCAGACACGCCGCTGTTACAGAGCGTCTAGGTTTGAAGTAGACAGTCTCTGAGTCTTTTCCCATCCCCAGTTCCGTGATTCTTGGGCTGAAGGGCTATGGCGTCAGGGAGCCATCGCTTTATTTGGCCCATCTCTCCAATTAACCCGTAGCACTGGTAATGTGCCCAGAAGTAAGAGTGACAGACCGGCCATTTCCACACATGCTCCTATGATTCAAGAGCAGATGCCAATTCCAATGAGAAAGTTTTATGTGTTTCATATAAATTGATTGGGTCTATTTCTGCTAAATGCATTATCCATTCACCACAGAACAACTATTAGAGTTAATAGAATTTGTAGCTAGAGCCATTACGTTCCAAGCACGCCCTTCTGAGGATGACGGCATTGTTGGAAGGCAGGCTTTCCAGGGCCCAGCCCCCTCCCTTGGAACCTGTCCCCACCTCATTGGGGGTCTTTATTCTCTTGGAGCCTTCTGCACTCAGGCCCTGTAGGTCCAGCCAAGCTCCCTTCAGTGGCACACTCCATAGTGAAGGCCCCCTCCCATCAACCCACCCATTTCCTAAATCAATAATGTGCTTTAATCCAATTCCCAAAACCCTGTCATCTTATCACTTGCTGACATTGTGGACAAAGCCATGCCAAGCTCAGGGTAGGGAGGAAGCCAAGGACACATCTTTGGCCGTAGTTCTTTATTTCATGCCAGTTTGAGAGGCAGGGGTCCCAAGATGTGAGCAGTCAGAAGACAAGGAGGGAAGGAGGGGCAGGGAACACGCTCACTCAGTAGCGGGGAGAGCGGAGGGGGACTCAGATTAGACCATTGAGTTGATTATGTCTTTAACAGCTGCCCCCAGAAATGCACAGACATATACATAACCCAGGGCTTCTCCAGTGCAGCAGTGAGCTGGACAGCCAGTCAGGGACCAGCTGAGGGTTTCTGCAAGTGTGTTCTCACATCATCTGCATCCGGGTCACCTGGTGGCTGGGGGGGAGGGGGAGTTCAGATTCCTGGGTCCCTGAAAACCTGTGTAACCTGAGTTCTAGAAGGTGGAGGTAAAATTTTTTTTTTAAATTTAAATTAAAATTTTTTTAAAATCCTTTAAGGAAAGCCTGATTAACAACAGTTTAGGAACCAGGGACTGCAGTCTGACCTCCTTATTACAGATGAGGAGCCTGAGGTTGAAGAAGACAGGGAGATGAGCTCAGAGCCATCTTTTCGTGCTCTTTTCGGGTTCCATCTGTCAGACAGCAAAGACCTTGCATTAGGGCACCACCACTGCACGCAGCAATAACCGCTAACCTCCGCGCTTCTGTCTGTCGAGAGCTGCGTTGGGCTCTTTGCATGCATTAGCTCCTTTGTTGCTGTATCCTATTATCCCTTTCTTATGGATTAAGAAGCTAAGGTCCAGAGAGGTTAAGTAGGTTACCCCAAGTTATACAACTTGTTTAAAAGGCTAAAAAATATGTTCTTAAAAATTGTGCAGAAAATAAAATTGTCTAAGCTAGATAACGTGTGGAAGAGCAAAGCTGTGACAGAGAAACCTTAGGGGAATCCCTGTTGAATAGGTCTTCTAGAGAGGGCTCTCTTTTCTAGAAAACCATGTTTCTGTGTTAGTTTTTCTTAAACAGACCCCATCCGCATCTCCACTAACATTTCAGACAGTGCGCCAAGCGGGCAATGCACCCACACACATGTACGAAAGCTGGTCACACTGCTAACCGGCATTCCTCCGTGCACCATAGCCTTCCCATGGTGCACTGGGAAGGGACTTCCACTAGCACGCCTTCAACTGGGGGAGACAGTTCTTTAAGGAGTGGCAGGTATGGGGAAATAGACACAATCCTGGGAAACTGTTCCAGTCCTGGCCATATCTCTGCTCAGCTGCCCTGCTGTCTAACCATACACTGTGTGTGCACTTTCATGTCACTCATTTAGATAATCACCTAATCTGCAGCAAGCATGCTAGTGATGACGCTGAAGCCCCAGCCTTAATGAGGCTCACAGGCCCCCAGTCACTGCAGCAGGTTTGGTGCCCTCCCCATTAGAATGTCAGTGTTTCTTGGGGTACGTCCTTTTCCACTGGAAGGAGTGAGGCTGCACTCCAGGAAGTGATGCTGTGTGGAGATAATTCAGTTTCCTGAGCTCCATTACTAATCTTAATGAGGCTCTTCCAGGGGAAGAGGCTTTGCATGCTAGAGAGTCGGCCAGATCTCCAAGAGGCAGCCAACGCCAAGGACCAGGGTCTGCATGGTGGCAAAGAGAGAAAGCGCTTCCCAGGGACCTGGTGGCAGTGATGGGATGGAACCTGAAGGCTGGGCTGAAGAGAACCCAGCAGCAACAGAGCTTCCCATGTATGTTCCACCACTCGTAGGCCACCTCCTTCCACTTGTACAGGTGCGACAGCTACTGAGCACATTCACTGTCTCTGTCATTTGATCCTTACAGACTCCCTGAGGAGAGGTACCATTACAAGGAAGCAATGTAGTGCAGACTACCAGTGTCCAAGTTCCAGCTACACTGCACACGTTAATCAACTCCCTTCTGCTGTCTGTGCCTTTGTGTTGTGCTATTATTAGCACTTACATCTCATAGATTTGATGTAAAGATCCCCTGAGTTAATACGTCAAGGGCTCAGAGAGGTGCCTGCCACATAGTAAGCTGCATGGGCTACCATTATTTTCTCCGCTTTAGAATTGAGGACGACGATCTGAATGGTTATATGAGGGCTCTGGCATAGCAGTAATGCACTGCTCAAGAGAAGCTGGATCTGGCAATTGCAGTTAAAATCCCCAACCCAGTCAGCGTGAAACACGCTGGGCACACCTGAGAATGGCCAGATCCGTAGGGCTGGAGGACTGGAGGGAGGAGACCACTACATGAGCAGACCCTGTGGAGGGCTCCTCTCTCTCTCTCTCTCTCTCTCTCTCTCTCTCTCTCTCTCTCTCTCTCTCTCTCTCACACACACACACACACATATGCACACATGTGCTTTGCCATCATGAATAAAGAAAAAATAAAGGAAATTTATGTGACTCGCCCTATCAATCAACTGCAGAGCCAGGATTCAAAGTCAAGCTGACTCACTCCAAAATATTCCCTGCTCTAAACCCATGCCTATTAGGAATGATACCAAATACTGCCCCATTGCTCACCAGCATCAGGGAGAAGCTCTTGCTGCATCCAAATTGGCTGTTTTGTTTCTAACCACGGAGATTCAACTCAACGTTCAGCACAGGCAGCATCATTGCTTTCCCTGAATCCCAATCCTGGAAAAAAATATTCGTTCAGAGCTGAGTTCAATCTAACAAGCATGCATTGGGTGCCTGCTCTGTGCCAAGCCCTGTGCTGGAGCCTTGGGGCCTGCAGCTGTGAACAAGCCCAAAGGCTGCTATTGAAAATCCGTCACCCAGAGCTGTGTCCATGGGAGCGCAGGATGAAACCACTATTATCCCAGCACAAGAGACTCCGGCTCCCTTTTCAGTTTCCAATTCTAATCACTTTCAGAACTAGGGCAAGTGCCCCCTCCCCCCAGCTAGGACTTTATCTTGCCCTAGATGGTGCACTGCAAATTATTCTGAACTGATCATCATTTTTGAAAAGAAATCCAACATCCTGGGAGAATGCAAGGCATCAGCCACGGCATCAGCACTGTTACTTCAGAACTCCCCACCCAGTTCTGTTGGACTCAGAAGTGCCCCCAGTCCAGTGCTATGCGCGGGTTGGAATTGTAGGTTACTGAGAAAAGCCTTACCATGATGCCAATGCTGTTGCTCCTTGGAGCAGCAGACAGGAACCATTGCTTTTCTCTCTCCCAGCCAGTCTGAGAAAACATGTTGTTTTTTCCCATTTGTTTCAGTGAAAGGTTACATAAGTGGAAGACAATAAATGATCCAGGAACTCTGGGCTCAGCACGCCTTGATTAAGATCATTTAGCTCAAAGACCAGCAGAACACAAAAGGTCCCTCTATCAGTGCAAGTGCATTAAGCTCTTGTTGTTTGGGAAGACCACTTTAATTATCATTCCTCTCCCAGACCTGCTGCTTCTGCCTGTGGAACAACCCTGTGTCCCCTCAGAGCCTATTCAGCTTTCTGCTTGTTGCAGCAAAGCTTCAGTGATCTTGGACAGAGAAATGTTTTATTTTATTTATTTATTTTTTTAATTCATCTGGGCCCAGAGTTCGACAGAGGATCTAAGTGGGAAAAAGCTAAAATACTGACTCTAGCTCACAAAAGAGGGTCTTCCCTGATTTATCCTTCTTACCAAGAGGATAAGGAACTACCTTAGCTATCACTGAGTCAGGGAGGAGGGAGAGGACACGGGACAGAATCCAACCAAGACCATGTCTTCCCTCCTGGGTGCTTACACAAAAGATGAGGAAGCCAGAGAAAGTGCTAACTGTAGGACAGAGGCTTTGGGGTAACTGGCTACTCATCTATTGTGCCGTATCATATTACCAGGGACCAGGGACATAGTTGGCTTAAAAAAAAAAAAAAAAAAAAAAACACAAGTGTTTTTGTATCAGCTTCTGCAGGTCAGGAAAGTGGGCACAGCTCAGCTGAGCCTTCTACTTCATGGTCTCTCTAAGATTGCTGTTGAGCTTTTAGCCAGCCTTGGGGTCTCATCTGAGAGTTTGACTGGGGAAGGATTCACTCCTAAGCGCACATGGTTGTTGGCAGTTCCTGGAATACTACTGGACTGAGGACCCCAATTCTTAACTGGCTAGAGGCCAGTTCCTCCCCATCATGGCAGCTTGTTTTCTCAAAGCCAGTGGGGAAGAGAGAGAAAGTCTGCTAACAAGATACAATCCTCTAAGGTAATCGTGGAAATGATATCCTATCACCTTCGTTATATTCTTTTGGTTAGAAGCAACTCACAGGTCTTGCCCACACTTAAAGGGAGGAGATGACACAAGGGTGTGCATATCATGAGGTGGAGATCATTTGGGTCACCTTATAGCCACTGGAAGTGGATTCTGCGTGTCAGAGATCAACCAATCACCAGGAAACCCTGAGAGCCCAGCGGGGATTCTGATGGGCAGTATTCCTAGAGTCAATCTTCCAGTCTATCTTCTCAATATCTCCCAGACATGTAAATATTCATGAAGGACCTACTGAATAGCAACTGCAAGATGGCAAAGAATTCCCGAGACCAAGGTTCCAGTTCTGCAACTTCAGGAGAGTGAAACATTCTGGGCCCCAATGTTCTCATCCATGAAGTAGAATACTAACTGCCTCCCACTGCTGTTTCTCATAGCTGGCTATTGTAGTGAGCAAATGAGATCATATCTAATAGGCTTTGAAAGGTATAAAACAATATACTAATGTAAAATGCTATTGTGATATTGTTATTAACATTACTTTTAAACATATAATCAAAATGATTGGACCGATTCATTCATCCTAAATACGTTGCCACCTATAAACATTCAATGCGTATGAAGAAATCTGTCTCCTCCTATGAGCTTCTCACTCTCAGGTACACACATAAGTATGCATCTAGGTATATGTCTTCACATTTATTTGCAAAAATCCAAGCAAATTCCTATTTCTGACCTCCTAAACCTAGCCATGTTTTAAAAAATGAGGGAGGTAGTATTTTGCTTTTGGGGTCCTTTCATTCAGTTTGTTTCCCTAATCCAAACAATCATTAATTTTCAGATGAAACCTTCAAATTCCACTTGGGGGAAATATTAGAGAATAGAAGATTGCCCCATAAGGACCCACTTGTCAATATCAATTGAGAAAGAATCTTTAATCTTCTAAAGCTTGTCAAGATCTCAGGAATAATATAGACGCTGGAACCTTCTTTTTTTTTTTTTAAACAAATCCCAAATGATTAGATTAGAGAGTCTTGATTTGTTTGTATAGTGAGTACTGACAGTGACTTCATAATCAGGTGAGAGCAGATTTGATTCATCTAATTGTTATTATTGTTCAGTAAGTGATTGACAGACTTAATGGCCACATCCCAGGATTAATGTTAACAATGAAGGAAAATAAAACACAGTTTGGGATTGTTGGCAACCTCAGAATCAGGGAAACTCTCCAGGCCTCAGAATAACTCCCTGGAAAAGAAGATTATTTCTTTTCTCTTAATTGGCTTTGTGATTTTGATCCTACTAACAGTTCATTTAGTCTACCAGACGATTGATTCCATCAATCATCAGGTCAGTTATGTGCCCACACTGCTAAGGATAAGACTCAGTGGTGTCTGGACCAGCAGTTGGCGTAATGGCTATGTCGCTGGACTCCCATGTAGTCAACGACGGTTCGAGTCCCGGACCTGGTGGGCACGTGTGCATGCATGCCCAAGATCCCGAGAGGAGAATGGAGGAGAAGGGATTGCAGCATGGCCATTTCCCCTGGGGATAATTTCTCGCTTTCTCTCTCTCTGTCTTTCTGGCAAGCACACGCACCCTACAGTAAAAACCTCTCCACAAAAAAAAAAAAAAAAAAAAAAAAAAGACTCAGTGCTCAGTGGTATCTTAAAAACCACAGGCTCCCTGCATTTCAGCTATGTGTATGTGGATAAGTGTGTATGTGCATGTCCTGGTGTGCATACATGTGCATGTGTGCATGTGTTATAGTGAGTGCATGGATATGTGTAGGTAAGAGACTAAAGACTTTTCAGCAAACCTCCGTGGGTACAACTGGAACTCCTCTGGTTAACTCCATTCTATGTTGCTCTAATAGTCAAACGCTCCAAAGAACCAAAAGTATCCCAGTGACCAACATAGTACCCAGGACCCCATATGGCCGACCCCCACTTCTGACCACTCAAACGGATGTGGGGCCGATACTTGGCCTAATCTCTTCCTTGTGTTTTGTTTTTCATTGAACCAAGGTTTATTAACCTCCTTCTACGTGACTGACCCTGTCTTAGGCCTAGACACAAAGCAGTGAACGAAATGGGCCGAGCCCCACTCTCACAGAGTATACACACGGGCAGGGGGACAGAAACCGAGAGGTGTACAGATGACGTCATCACAAACCGTGATGTGCTGTGAGGAAAAGAAAGGAAGCAAAGGGGTACAGTGGCAGTGGCAGAGCATGTGGCACGTGCCTGTGTGCTATGACAATGGAATGTCAAATGAGAAAACTCCAGTTCCTTCAAGTGTTCATCAGAGTGGAACCAGGAAAATAGTAATATTAAGATCTTTCTTTTTATTCCTGGGCCAGTGTGGCCTGGGAATTTTCCAAGGCTCTCCACAATGTGGCCACAGCTCTCAGAGGTTCTGGGGCTCTGGCCAGGAAGTGTGCTGAGACACAACAGGGGATGGGCAGAGGAAGAGGAATGTGCCTCGACCGAGCAGTCTGGGCATACACAGGCACTGGAGTCTCCACCAAGCAAGACCATGTGTTGTGTCTAAAGAAGCCTTGGAAACCTGGTCCCAATCTGGCAAGCTTTGCTGTGTGAGGGAAAGCAGCAGGTTTCTCTGGTCAGTGGTGTTTTCATTGCAAGAAGGTGGAGGTTCTAGGGGGCTCCATGCAGGTTCACACAGGACCCAGCCAATGACTGAGGACGCAAAGAAGAATCCAGTCCCATAACAAAAATTTTATAGATGACTGCCATGATTGATTCAGTGGCCCTAAAAGTGACCACTGGCTTTAATTCAGTGCTTGATATAAAAGCTCAGGTCTCTGTGAACCTCTGGACCTTGTCCTCACACTTGTTGCCTTGTGGTCACAAAAGGCTACTGCATCTCTTGGATGCAAGCCACTATGACTGCATTATGAGCAAGAATAAGAAGCATCTCTTGGGACCAGCAGATGGCTTAATGGCTATGTTGCTGGACTCCCATGTAGTTGATGGTGTTTCAAGTCCCAGACCCAGAGACTTAAATCACACCAGACACATGTGTGCACATCCCCAAAATGCTGAGAAAAGAATGGAAGAGAAGGGACATGGCCATCCCCCCTGGGGGTGATTTCTCACTTTCTGTCTCTCTATCTCTCCAGCAAGTGCACACTACCTATACCAAAAACCTCTCTTAAAAAGAAAGAAAGAAAGAGAGAGAGAAAGAAAGAAAAGAAAGAAGCATCCCTTCTCTTTTTTCTCCAGCTCTCTAGTCTTAAACATTCCATATTGTTATTATTATTGTTGTTATTATTTTGGTCCACCATTCGGCCTTAAGGCTCTCTCACTGCTGACCTTTCTACTCTTGACATTTGGATGTCTCACCCTCTGAATGTGTGTCTCTGCTCTACAATTCACCTTACAGGGCCTGGGACTTGGAACCGGCAGTCAGGACGTTTGTTCTGTCTAGTTCCAAACCCTCTGGTCAGGTGGGCTGCCTGCACATCCATCTGCCCATCCGTGAGATGAATCACAATTCCAAGGCCTAGTAAGGTTTTCATCCTTTGTGAGTTAGCACCTATCATAAACAAGAACTACTGGGAACAAAGCATTGGAGGTCGTGGCCTCCTACACTGTCGCTTCCTCTCAGGAGCCAGTGGACCTGACAACAGAGACCAGCAAGTCCCGATGACCTAACCCCTAAGTCATGCACTAGGCCAAGCCTTTTCCATCAGTTTGTAGACAAGAAAGGACAAGTACAGAAATTCTGACTCCTCGGGCCTGCGTGGGCAAAGCTGGCTGTTGAATCTCCACTTCCCACTTACGACTCCAGACCAAGCTATCGTGTGTAGTCCGCAGATGAGTGCGCAGCACACATCTCAACAACAAACACTTTACTAGCCTAATTCTGGCCTCAAGTCAGTTTGAGAATAACCAAATTAGCCCTGAGGCCTCTCTTAGCTTAATTTTTATAGCTCTGCTTTCAGGATCGTGTTTTTCTATGACCTTTCTCTTCTCCCATGTGTTACTAACTTTCCCTAGGGGAGCAGGGGGTGGCTGAGAACAGGATGCAGCAGCCATCACAGGGGCCATTAAAAACTCCCACAGATTGCTGGGTGTCTGAGCTACTTAGGGTAATGCAGTCCTGAAAGCAGCCTTTATCTCAACAGCCCTGACTTGCTGCCCTGATGACAGGGAGCCCGTTCACTCCCAGGTTTCTCTCCAAGGGGAGTTCTCCACTTCCCAGCAAAGAGGGACGCAGGCCTCTAGTCTTTGTCCCCTGGGGTAGCTCAACATTATGAGAAAACTTGCCTGCATAGAGGGATCGTGAATGGAGCAAAGAACCTGAGCATATAAAAGCCCAAATGAGATCATGTGTGTGAACGTATCTAGTAAAAGGCAGGGCTGGTGTTATAACTGTTGTTACCACTCCTAACCTCTCACCATCAAAAAAAAAGAACAAGAGAAAAAAGACCAGAAAGCTTTGCTTGAATGAACAGGGTGTATGCACATGAGCCTGTGTGAGCACACATGTGCATGCATTTGTGTGTGTACGGGACATGCACACATATGTGTATATGTGTGAACATGCAAATAAATTTAGTTAGAAAGACAACACGAAAAGTTCATCAGCTGGAAACGTGTAGAAAGAAGAGATGTGAGATCTCTTCTGTCCTTAGATTTGCTCTGGAATCACAGGCCAGTTGTTTAACTTCGCTACATGACTTCATATCTTATGTGATAAAAGTAATGATTTTCCCCCTTCTCTATCTACTCTCTCAACATGGTTGTTACGAACTAAACTGACTGGAGGGTGGAGATGCTATATAAATGTACTATAGTTAAAGATATTCCCAACCCTGTTCATTTAGGATCATAATAACATCCTTTTATCTGAGGTTAGACCTCTAGTACTATCTACCATTCCCCAAATACGAATACCAAAATATAAATACATCCCAAAACTGTAACATAATGGCTTCTTGCAGCCAGCTGCCTCTCACCTGACGTACAGAGAAATACAGGGCCACCCTGATGTCCTCACCCACCATTGGGTATAAAATAAGATTAAATGTGCTGAAAGAAAGTATATCTGACAGGAGAGAGAGAAGAGAGTGAATCAGTATAAAATATTTATGCCTGCAGCCAGTTAGTGAAGAGCCAAATAGCCCTAAACAACTCATTAAGTCTGGGTAGCACTATCAAAAAAATGTTAAATTATACTTACAGGCTGTAATCAAAAAGAGGCAGAACATGATTTAACAGCAGGTTCTAAGCCGTGGTTACTGGAGATGTCCCCAAGGTGGAATCTGAGAACTGTGCATGCAGCTCTAGAGCAGAAATGCAGGTTAGGAATTTAACCAGGTAGATGGCTTAAAGTGGCTCATCATAGCTAATGAGCTCAAGTGATTCCCATATTGAAATTTCTTTCAAGAGTTCTAGGAAGAAGGCAGTGACAGTGGTAACAGCATTGTTTTTTGCTCTCTGAATCGCTCTATAAAAATAGAACCACCATATATTAAAACTAAAAACCCATATACAACACAATCTGGTGATGAGATATTCCTTTCTTACCCCAAAACATATGCGAGTGGGGACAGAGCACCAACAACTGCAACACCTACACAGTATCAGAGTCTGTATAGGAGAAAGGAAGGGAAAGCAACAAGCTGTCTTATAAACCTGATGGAAAAACCTTCCTGTAGCCAAGAAATTTTGCTGGAAGTGACATAAACAATCTAAGAACAGCTGCTGAAACTGGCTTTGCTCAAGCCTGTGGTATGTAACCACAAAGGGTCCATGGTAAGATCTGAAGAAGCCATAGTTAATTGTCCACCAAGCTTCCTTTCCAGGAAAGGGCCCACACTGAGAAGAAACTTCCAAAAGTGAAATCAATACTGACTAGGAAAGAGATGATAGAGATAAAAAAAAAATAAAAGAATTTCCAGATAAAAGTGAGGGAAAAAAAACAGAACCATAAACCTCAGAAAGCAAACAGCCTTATTTTTGGACAGTGTATGAGAAAAAGATTGGAGAGAGCTTTGTGAACTTAGAAAAACTCCTGGACTCTAAAAGTTCAAGAAAACAAATTTCACATAAAATGCATAACAGAAAAATATCAATATCAAATCCCATACAAAATTACAATGAAGCAGGGGTGCATAGAGGACAGAATAACACCTCTGAAGAAAATATAAATGTACCAGAAGACATGCCCAAGGAATAGATCAAAATTGAACTGACGCTAAGATAGTGACAAAGACATGAAAAAATAATATCGGTAAGTATTTTTAAAAACTCAAAAATTAGGTTGTAAAACTCAGAAAAGAATTTGAAATAAACAAGGAAAATTTTAGAAATGAAAACTAAATTAGAAGGAGTAAAGAAATGAACACAGAGTAAATGATTTACAATGACTAGAAGAAATGAAATGGAAAGATGAAATGTCTAAAACTCAGAACAATGACATACATAAGAGCTAGGAAAGAAAGATCCAACATATGGATAATATGACTATGTAATGTATTTTTTTGAGAGAGAGAGAGATTTTTTTTGCTATTGGGTGTGTGCTTGCTTGAGAGACAAAGGGAGATGGAGAGAGAAAAAGTGAGAAATCACCCCCCCACCCCGGGGATTGGCCACACCACAATCCCTTCTGCATTTCCCTCTCAGGATTTTGCATACATATACACACATGCCCAGTGTGAGTTTTGAAACACTGTGTCCAGTACTTGAACTGCAGTCTGCCACGTGGGAGTCTAGCACCTTAACCCCTGCTGGTCCCTGGTATTTTATATAATACAGTAATAAAACATAGTATTTTCTTCAAGAGAAGAAAATCAAAGAACTGGAACAAAACGTTTAATGCTATAATTCAAGAAAAACATTCTTACCAAAAGTACTTAGTAAAGGAGCATACCATATATCACAGAATATTGATCTAGAATAAATGATGCCAAAGAATATTCTAGTAAAATTCCCAGACTTAAAGAAAAAGAAAAAGAAATATTCTGGCCACGTAAGCAAAACAGCAAGTGATTTTTTTAGAGAAGGAAATTTGAATAATCAGAGTTTTGTTTTGTTTTACAGTAACACTTTATACCATAAAAAAAGAAGTAGTATATTTAACATATTCTATGGAGAAAAATATTATCAATGTTCAAGAATTCAAGGATTATTTCTCCTAAGAGCCCTTTCTAAAAAATCTACTTTAAAACAAGCTTCAGGGCCAGCAGATGGCCTAAGCATTATGTCGTTGGACTCCCACATGGCCAACTGTAGTTCAAGTCCCAGAACCAGTGACTTAAAACTCACACACTGGGAGCATGTGCATGCATGCCCAAGCTCCCCAGGGGAGAATGAAGGAGAAAGGGTTGTGGTATGGCCATCCCGTGATTCCTCACTTTCCTGTCCACTGTCTCAAAAAAAACAAACAAAAAAAAAAAAACTTTAGACAACAAAAATTTCTAGGAAAATATCAACATATCAACATAAGGATGGTATGCACATTAAACACATAATACTTCTGGACTTTAAAGTGAAATCAATCCTGACCGGGAAAGGGATAATAGAGACAATAAATAAATAAGAGAATGTCCAGATAAAAATGGAAGAAAGAAACATAGCTGGAAACTCCAGAAAACAAACTACAGTATTTCTGGACATTGTATGAAAGAAAGAAAGTAAAAGGAGTAGAGAGAGCTCTGTGAAATTAGGAAAGCTCCTGAATATTAAAAGTTCAGTAAAAGCAGGACCAGCAGTTAGTGTAATGGTTGTGTCGCTGAACTCCCATGCAGTCGATTGCGGTTTGTGTCCCAGACCCGGTGGCTTAAACTCACACCAGGCACGTGTATGTGTGTGTGTGTGTGTGTGTGTGTTTGTGTGTGCCCCTTCTCCTCCATCTCTCCTCTAGAGATGGAGGAGAAGGGATTGCAGCATGGCCATCCCCCCGAGGGGGTGGTTTCTCGTTTTCTATCTCTCTGTCTCTCTCTGTCTTTCTGGTGAGCACACACACCCTATAGCAAAAACCTGTCCAAAAAAAATAAAAAGGTCAGGAAAACCAAATGTGGATTAAAGAGGAAAGAGTATCATAGAGTATCATATGTAATTGCTATCTGCCCAGTGTAGTTAAAGAAGGACAGGAGAGCGGAGAGCACAAATACTGAACAAACAAAAAAATTAACTGCTCTCAGTTTTTATATTAATAATGATGGTGGTAATGTAAGTATACTGTTAACAGTATACGATGAGTAATATATCACTTTGCTACTGTTATGTACATAAAGAAAAGTAAAGTCAATTAATTACAGGATATTCTAATTCCATTTCCACTGTGTTCTTGAGAAACGTGATTCTCAGTGTAGAAAAGGAAATACAGATTTAACATAGAAGAAGTTAAATAAAAACCCCCGTACTCTCAAATCTACATTGCAAATGTCAATGTGAACTCATAAGGTATTTTGCCATATGCATATTTATTTGTGTGTACTGATATACGTGCGTACATGTATTTTCTATCTCTGTTTGCTAAAAATTCCTAGAAATTGTGATCAACTGCGTAATGATAAGCTTCCATAGAACCCATGTTGTATATCTAAAATACTTTTTCTCACTAAAAGAAACCATTTTCTTTAAAAATAAAAAAAAATGCTGATTCCAGGTCTGAAGAAGGAACATTTTGTCATACCATAGAGTAAGAAAGCTTTAAAAGTCTACAGGGGTCATGTCAAAAGGATTCAGGAGGCTACCACTAACCAAAGATGTAACAAGTTGTGCTTCTAAAGGATATTTGTGATTAATTAAAACTCAAAATTATGTTTAAATTCATGGATTCATGATGATATATAAACAAACTTCCTAAGATGACAGAGAACCAATTTTGGTATCTTGAACTCTATACATAAGGGAAAGAACTAAGCATTATCCTGCCTTTCCTATATGAACTATCGCTATGTAACCAAATATTAGGGGAAGCATCTCTTTATGAATACATCCCAACTAATTAGTGAGAAAAATATATAATTAGAATTGTATTATTTTGCAACTCCCAATAAATAAATGGATCTAGGCATTGAGTTTCAAGTGTTATCATAAAAAAAAAAAAAAAAGAGCACTAATCAAACCTGAGCTGCTTCCTGTTGAAAGAACATCACCTACAGTCCTGCACAGAGAACTAGCTGGTAATTTGCAGGACCAAGGAACATGTGGAACCGGACCCAATCAGCAAATTACAGACTCTGGGAAATCTACAAGTCAGATGATCCAGATTCTTTGAAAGATAAAATAAAGAATAGGAAAGGAGAGAGGAGGAGTCTATAAATCACAACAAAGAAGCAAACAAACTAAAACGTTTTAAACAACTTTGAAGGTCATGACTAAGCAACAGTACCAAGGATGATGCACATTTAGGTGGTAAAACTATTGCAAAATGCAAGAAAGCATTCATTCGGTAAACCAGGATAATGGTATTTTGTTTTTCTGAGTAAGGAGAAGGTAGAGCTTGGAGAGGTCATTGAAGGTCTTCTAAACTGGCTATTGAAGTTCTGTTCCTTGACCTGGACAGTGGTTAAATGGGAATTTGCTTATATAAGTCATGAAATATACATTTTCCATGTGAACTTTTTGTATCTATGCTTTATTTTAAAGTAAAAAGATTTAATTTGTTGTTGTTGTTTAGGTTTTTGCCATAGGGTAGGTGTGCCCACAGAAAGACAGAGACAGTGAGAGGGAAAGCAAGAAATTACCCCTCAAGAGCAATAGCCACACCACAATCCCTTCTCCATTCTCCTCTCAGGATTTTGGGCACACACGCACACATTCCTGTGTGATTTTCAAACCACTGGGTCTGGGATTGAAACTGCAGTAGGCCATGTGGGAATGCAGGGTCTTAACCACCATACTACTTGTTGGCCCCAAAAGGCTTAACTTTTTTTACTCCCATTGTTGAAGGATCTCATGGTATCACCCCATTTGACTGAGTGAATCAGTTTAAGTCTCTGGTGCTCTTCAGAGAGAAGTAGTTTCTTATTTTTTCTGCCCTTGCAACAGATCAAGACAGAAGCCAGAATTTTCTAAAATGAAAGGATTCTTTATACTCATGGATCCTAGGTGGTCTGATTCCACAGTTCCTTTTGGTGATTGTACCAGTATTAAGTTGATTGTGTATCTAGAAGGGGCATTGTTTTAGAGCTGAGACAGGTGGTAGAAATATTTTAACTTCACAAGGACTATAATATGTACCTTCCTTCCATTTTACTTTCATAAGGGAAAAATTTTCATCATGTATGCAAAAAAAGGGGGTTGCTTTATCTAATGTATAGTAAAGAGTGGTGTCCTATCCATTTGTGAATATGTGAATGATTATATTTACTCAGATTGTGGTTACGATTCTTATCAAGATGGTCAGCATGCCACAATTTCCATGCAGGTGAGCCCGGTCAGTAGATATGGATAAAACTTAACCCTATGGCTCAGATTCAAAATGGTATGGACGATCCGCAGGAGCCAGAGAGTGCCCTCCTATGGGGTAATGCACACAAGCCTTCAGCCTGACGCAGATCCTTATTATTGTGATTAATCGCGATTGTTGAGAACTTATTTTCCTTTGTATCATGCTTTATTTCTTTGCTTTGAATTGAGCAGATGAGATGGCTTAGCAACAGTAATAAAACCTGTACCATCCCTGTCTAGCCTATTTTCTTACAGCATTGTGCTGTATATTACTAATTGATTTGTTTCTTCTTGGAGGGAGCTGCAATATACTTAAAACGAAACTCGGTGCCTAATGGATTTTTTCTTTACTCAGCTGTCTATAACCAATCAGTATTTCAATGTTTGTGGGTTTTTTATACAGTTTAGATGTGAATGAGTTTTAAACTATGTTTCCAGTGTGTGGTATGTGTAAGCACAAGATAAGGCAGAGTTTCTTTTCTTTCATAACCGCATTTTAATAAAAATGGGTTTTGTTTCCTTCAGTAAGAGAAGAGGAAAGGAACAGGCCTCCCTCCTCCCCATCCCCAGTCTCAACTCCGCCCTGGGAGCATTTGCTCCATAGGGCTCCCAGGACCAATGCAGACCCTCAGCTGAGGAAATCAGTCTAATATGGGGACACTTGTACTCTCAGCAGCTCAGTATCAAGCCTTCCTCATTGCTACTGTCACCGTGACCTTGGTCTCTCCAAAAACTAAGGGCATTTTTGGCCTTTCACTTATGGCAGAAGCCCTCTCTTCCTGCCACTGTAAGCGTCCCAGTTACTGCAGTTCTTTTTCGACATCACCTGCCTCTCCCCTCCCTCCCCCCACACATACATAGCATCTCCAGGAACCCTGAGCAACTGCTTTCCTTGGCTGGTATCCATGACTCTATAAAGTCCATACTCTGCTAGGCTAAGCCACTGTGTGAAACTGAGGATCCACCACAATACTGATCAGACTCTCATCTGGCCCTCAGGGTGACCTGTGTACTCTCTGGGCCTGAGCAACCTTGGTATGGTCTGTCCTGGTTTAATTGAACCCTAAGCTCAGGGATTTCAAAGGGAAAAATCATAATACTCAGAAAGGTTCCATGAGGACTTCCTGGTGATCCAAGCACCTTTTCAAGCCTTGGAGTTGGACTTAGAAAATCTGTATTAGCTTCTGACCTGACTAGGTATCCACCGTATGCTGCAGGCCAGCTATTCAGCTTCCCCAAGCTTGCATTTCCTAATTTTTAAAGGGGAAACTATAACTCTGTCTCCAGCACTATTAAGTTTAAAGCATTTAATTCATGTATGAAATGTGGGGACCAGCAGCTAGCGTAATGGCTATGTCGCTGAACTCCCATGTAGTCGACCGCGGTTCAGGTTCCAGACCCGGTGGCCTAAACTCATGCAGGGCACATGTGCGTGCATGCCCAAGATCCCGAGAGGAGAATGGAGGAGAAGGGATTGAGGCATGGCCATCCCCCCTGGGGGGTGATTTCTCGCTTTCTGTCTCTCTGTCTCTCTGTCTTTCTGGCGAGCACACACGCCCTATAGCAAAACAATAATAATAATAATAATAATAAAGTGATGTCTGCTCCATATTAGGTGTACACTATGTAGTGACAGGGTTTTGCTCCCTTCCCTGGGTGGAGCTCAGCTCTCAGTATTTAAGGTTCAGCCACCACCCCACCCTCACCAGAAGAGGGATAAAACAAGTCGGGAACCAAACAGCTCCTTTCTGGGATCAAGGCTCACCTTGCCTTCTCCTGCCCTCTGGAGCCACTGTTGCTTATTCTCTCTCTTCTCAGGCTCTGGTCCTGCTTCCTTTTATCTACAAGGTTGAGCCCAATGCCTTGTACCCCAATGGCATATCTGAACACCAGCCTAGCATCTACCTGTCTATCCTCTCATGGTTCTAACTCTACCTGCATTAGCTTAGAACTGTATGCACCTGGTCTGAAAACCTGCCAGACTCTTCCTGCTTCCACAGTTCCCTGTTCCAGATTCTTCTTGTGTACCCCTCCTAGGTCCACAATGGTTAATGCCACTGAGCGTGGAGCAACAGCCCACCCCTCAGACAAGGGATCTGGAAATTATTACAGTCTGAGCCCAGCAAGCATCAGCCCAACACTCAGATGAGAGAGGCCAGCATCATGTGAGGTGCCTTCAGATGGACCCTAGAACTACAGCAGATGAGCAATTATTCCCTTAGACAAAGTCTAGTAGACCCACCCTCAGTTCTAGTAAACCCATGTCAAAACCATATTCTAGCATTAAAGAAGATCCTGAAAAGGACAAAGGAAATGTAGGGGAAATCTGAAAGGGGTGGAAGTCGTCAAGGCAGAATGCTGGAAAGGACTTGGTCACTACCAAAGGTTGGACAGAAATGGAGCGACCTGTAGTTTGTGTTCCTTTCCTAACGTTGATATGCTCTGAAAGGCTTCCTCTCTTTAGAATGCACTTTCCCCATCTGGACAGTAAAGCAGGCAGGACTAGCGTACAAACCCAGATGGGTTTCAGATTCTTTAGGAGGCTTTTACATAATGAAATTGCCTTCCCATCTCCACCCAGCTCTACTGAATCTGAATCTGCAGGGCCCTGGAATCTGTATTTTAAGGGTCCTCAGGTAGTTTGGGAAACTGGATTCAGAGATCACCAAAGTCCCACCTTGCTGTGCCATTCTGTGATGTCTATGAGATTCCAGACAGAATGGACAAAGGAAACCATAGGGATGAAGCTTGAGCAAGACAAGCCCAGGCTTGAGAAGCCAGCCAGCCCTCACACAGTGGCCCCAAACTCAGAAACGCCATACCTCCAGGAGAGGATGCTTGGGGAAAATAAATTAATTCCAAACAACACTGGGCATATTTATGGAGGTCAGAGCCATCCGATGGAGCAGGGAGGACCACCATGTCTCGAAGTCTACTGGGAGCAACAAATTCTAGCTGACTGAATCACGGTCTGACCTGGGGTGGGCAACTCCTCTGTTTCCATGGAGTCCACTTTAGGACGAGTTTCCTCTCGAGACTTTTCTTTCTGAAACTGCTGAAAATAAAAACAATATTTTGTGTATAGAAACCACCTGAGACGACGATATACCCACTGAATGGGGAAAATACTGGCCCCTTTATTGAGAAATGGTTCTAGAGTCCCTCCTGTTTTGGAATGGAGAACATCAATCTTGAGATTGGGCGTCTGCTTCCCACCCAATGAGAAGCTGAATGTGACATTACGTAGTGTTTTTTTTTTTTTTTTTTTGGAGAGGTTTTTGCTATAGGGTGCGTGCACTCGCCAGACAGACAGAGACAGACAGAAAGCGAGAAATCACCCCCCAGGAGGGATGGCCACGCCGCAATCCCTTCTCCTCCATTCTCCTCTCGGGATCTTAGGCACACACGCATACGCGCCAGGTGTGAATTTTAAGCCACCGGGTCCAGGACACGAACCACGGTTGACTACATGGGACTCCAGCGACATAGCCATTATGCTAACTGCTGGTCCGACATTACATATTTTTAAAACTATACTCATTATGCATGTCTAATGCTGACGTGGTTCTGTATACTTTGCTTAGGTCGTTATTTCTCACAGGAAGTCTAAGTAGTAGGTATTATAATCTCCATTTGGATCAGAAAACTGAGGCTCAGAGTTCTATAATCTGCCCCAGTTCTCACAGCTGGTCAGGAGTGGGAATACCTCCCAGCTGAGTTTAAAGCCCATGCCCTTCTTCCTGCATCACCAAAGGTTCTATCTGGCCAAGAAGCAGCAGCCCAGCATGTCTGGGAATGTCTCAATACCTTCAGAGCGGACACCCAGTCTCCAGACCGATGCTGCACACGCCATAAAGGAAGGGCTCTAGAACCATTTCTCCATGATCACCTAGGCCAAAGTGAGACATGGGTCCCACCAAAGGTGAGGTGCTCAGGTGGGGTGCTGAGCCTATGCTTCAGCTTTTTTCCCAGGCACACTCTTAAGAAAAAAATTATAAAGTTTTATGTTTGTTTTTTGGGGTATTTTCAGGGCTGAATTAACTAAATGAACCACCAGGCTTTTGCCTCCAGATTGATGAGGCTTCCCCCAAACTCAGGTTGCTTACTATAGGCACAGACTGGGTCTACAGGGTAGGTTCCAAGGAGCTAGAGGTAATAGGAGGAGCGGATTTTTCAACCCCCTTCCTGAGCTTTTCTTTTTCTCCCTTCCTCCATCCTCATCCCTGTCTCACTGAATTTAAATTCCCAGGTGCTACCAGCACCGGATCCATATTCACAGAAACTCTCCTGGCCACATCTCCCTGGTTAGGGACAGTCCCAGCCTTGAGTACAAGGCTCGAGTCTTGGCACACTGACAGTTTTAGAGTTTAGGACTTTACAACTACCTTTCATCCATATGACAATCCGGCCTCTTCTGCAGACAAAGGAACTAGGCCATGGTCCCACAGTCAGTCACTGCTGAGGCTGTCCCCAAACCTAGGTGTTCTTTTGATTTGAAAGCCTGTGTCCTTTCTGCTTCAACCCTCTGGCATGGCCTACATTTGTATTTTGAACACTGAGCAGGTAAAAGGGCAACTGGCCAAATAACTCTGCTCAAATGTCTTCTGTAAAGAGTTAGTCCTTTGAATTAATAGGTTTTCCTCCATTATAATACAAATAAATCAGAAAATTAGCAATTTTATACCAAAAATCAGCCATTTATACCAAAGTGAATGGATTCGTCACCTTCTAGTCCTTGACATGACCTTCAGAAACCAAATAGGAATCAACTTTTTTTATCTGAGAAAAATAAGCCTAGGGACCAGCAGTTAGCATAATGGCTATGTCGCTGGACTCCCACGTAGTCGACCGCGGTTCGAGTCCCGGACCCGGCGGCTTAAACTCACACTGGGCGCGTGTGCGTGCGTGCCCAAGATCCCGAGAGGAGAATGGAGGAGAAGGGATTGCGGCGTGGCCATCCCCCCTGGGGGGTGATTTCCTGCTTTCTATCTCTCTGTCTCTCTCTGTCTGTCTGGCGAGCGCACGCGCCCTATGGCAAAAACCTCTCCAAAAAAAGAAAAAAAAAAAAAAATAAGCCTAGAAAAGTATTGAGTAGGCAGTGTTGAATACCCATATGCTGCGGAACCTAACCAGAACTTCTGTCTCCTGACCTCGGCTCCAGGGCAGGGTCACAAAACCCCACCAGAACTGGCCCAGTTTTGAGATTATCAAACCTACTCAGCGTTATCGCAATCTGTTGTTTATAATTGGCAACTGAAATTAACCTCTTATATTTGCGTCATTAAATTAGTTTCAAATCTTCAAAAAGTTTTCACTTTAATGTCTTAGTGAACAAAGCTATGTGCACCCCAATTAATTTTCCTTCGTTTTCTGTAGGCAATATTCAGTATAAGCTCTCTTGAAAGAGAAATAATTTCTGTAATCTGGTAATGAGATTTTAGTATTTTAAGTAAAAGTAATTTATCAAGAACACATTTTTTATAAGTTTTTATAGGCTGTAAAAATGTTAGAATTCTGGCCAACATGAGATCTGACAACTCTCCTAGGTAGGGCCCGGCTCAAAGATAGCAAGTGTGACAAGAAATGGCCCAGTGGGAGTGGGGGTCAGGGTGTGCTGGGCATTCCTGTGATGCTCCCTGAAGGCCACTTAAGGCACTGGGTGAGGACACAGAGCACCAGGAAGTAGATGAGGGACTGGGAAAAGGAGGGGCGTGCACCCAAACAAATTTAACTGTTTTCTATTTCTGATACTCACCATTGCATACATAGAGGGCCAGAAAGCTGTTATTGCATTTCCAAACACAAGTTGGTAGTAATAAGGAGACCAAGCCCAGCCCTGTGGAGAGCGAGTAGGGGGTGCCTGATAGACAAAGCTGAGGCCGATGTGTGAACTCCCCACACCTACATTGCCCGGGTCCCTGGGCCCATGGTGGAGCCTTCACCTGATACTGCATCCAGTTTACTCTCTCAGACTTTCCACACTAAGCAGTTCCTCTATGTAGGTTCCCACCTTTGGGGGACAGATTAGCGCCAGTCACAGTAGCACAGATTGAGCACCTGCTGTTTGCCCAGCCCTGTGCTAGGCTTGGAGAAACCTAGAGAAGACCCAGCTCCTGCCTGTGCCTGTCCCACCTTTCTCAGCCTCCTCAGAACTCTCAAAGCTCCATGTTAACTGGAACCACCTCTGGTTTTGCCCTTACTATCCCATATTGTGGTTGGCTGCATCACTCTTAGTAGGCTGTGAACTTCTCAAGGCCAGGGTCCTAGTCTGTTCCATCTTTGTCTGTCCCCTGGTACCCGGCCCATGGTCTAGAACACAGTAGGTTCTCAACAGAAGTTTCCGACTGGAAAGGTGGATCAGTGTTCCTTGCCCTGCCTGACCTGACCTTGGTGCCATCTTGAACATGGGTTTGGAGATTTGGAACAGAGCCTGGGAGGAGCCTAGAAAGGCCCATGGAGAAGGGAGGGCCAGGCCAGTGAATGACTGCCTCTCCTCTTGTGCTGCAGTTCACTGGCTGTTCACCACATGTGGGGCCAGCGGGCCCCACGGTCCCACGCAGGCCCAGTGCAACAACGCCTACCAGAACTCCAACCTGAGCGTGGTGGTGGGCAGCGAGGGCCCCCTGAAGGGCATTCAGATCTGGAAGGTGCCAGCCACCAACACCTACAGGTGCGTATGGGGCAGGGGAAGTCTGAAGGGTGGACCTGCCCTCCTGAGGAGGACTGGAACCCTGCCTGTGGGTGCATGTCTCCAGCAACCTGAGCATGCCAAGGTTCAAGGGCCATAAACTCCAGCCCATAGTAAGGAGTTAGGGCTGGAGGTGGGGAGATCTGGGATAACAGAATATGGCAACAAAGGAAGATGTGTCCTTTGTCACAAGGAGTTCACAGACACTATTTATGGAGATAATATGCATGCTTGAGCTGGCTTCAGAATTATTAGTAATAATTATAGTTATGATAGACTGTTCTTTGAATATTGCTTAATGCTCTTCAGATCAGGCAGTGCATGTAAACATGTTTAGGAAAAAAAGCTGATGCACGTGAAAGCTGATGTTCTTATCCTTGAACCTCCTTTCCTGGGAGATCCCTACTGTAGACTGCTTAGTTCATCTGCAGCCCCAACTTGATAGTATCCACTGGAGCAAGGCCCAGCAGGAGGGAGGCCTAATCCACAGTCACTTCGAGACCATGGCACTAAGCTAAGGGAGCGGAAGGACTAGAAGCCTGAGTGAGACCCAGACTGCAGGACCCCATGCCCAGAGTGTCTGTTTCTGCAGGTCTGGACTGGGGCTTGAGAATCTGAATGGCTTGCCAGTTCTCAGGAGCTACAGATGCAACCTTTGAGAACCATGGAGTCGAATCAAACCTTGGACTTAGACAATGTCTCTAGTCCCCATGAAAGCTCCATGACTAGGCAAGGCCAGGGCTGCAATCTCTACTTTACAAAGGAGAACACTGAGGCTCAGAGAGTCAGGAACCTCCCCACAGTCACGCAATCCGACTCCAGACTCCTGAGGCACAGACTCACTGCAGTGCCTTCTAGGGAGCCCCAACACACAAGCCCCTCCCTGGTGCAGGCTGACCTGCTGTGAGAAGTGAGCAATCCCTCCGCTCCCATGGCACCAACCCCCACCACGTCCACAGCCCCAGAAGGGAAGGGGTTTCTCTCTTACCCTGTTTCCTCTCCTGCTTAGCACGTCCTGTGGCAGCCCGGTCCTTGGGGCTTGGGTAAATGTTTTAAAGGGAGAGTCCTAAGTGCTTCTTAAATGATGTGCTGGACAGGAATGTGATAACAAGGTTTGGCTGCAATCAGACTAGCTGCTCTAGGCCCCACACATCCTCCATTAATGTCCCAAGATACCTGGCCACCCCTGGCCTGCCACACCCAGCAGGCCAGATCTCTGGGGTACCAGGACAGGGAGCAAAGGACCCCTGGAGAGAAGGGGATGAATGTTTGCTGAAGACCCACCCACCAGGGACTCCTGCTTCTAGGAATGGAGTATGTGGCTTGGTTATTGTTACTGATATTTCCGTGTTTTCACGTGAGGAAACTGGAGCCAGCGAAGCTCAGCAGCAGATCTGAGGCTGCATGAGCAGTGTCAGGACCGGGATTTAAACCAGGGCCCTCAGCTCACAGCTGTGCTCTTCCCACCGAAACCCACACCTAGAGGCTGGGAGGCACGCAGAGGGCAGGAGGGACGGAGGAGGAGGTGGATATAGGCGCTGTCTACCACCCACCTCCAGGAAGCCTCTGGAAATAAGAGCGGGATGGGGGGCAGAGGGGAGGAAGAACTATAGCCCACATACAGAAAGAAATATGGTCTGTGAAGTAGATGGGGACCCCAAAAGTAAGTGCCCAACAAAGTTCATTGTTCTATCCCCCTGCCCAGGGCAACTCCAAAGCCAAATTGACCAGAACTTCCCTGCTGCCCCCACAGACATAGACAGTCAGGTGACACCTCATATGGGAGTCCTCTCAGGCTGCGCCCCCCCACACCCAACACCACATGAATCAGGCCCACTTCCAAATTTGTGCAGGTTATTTAATCTCTGCAGTCTCTTGTTTCTCCATCTGTAAGAGGCAGGGGGTGCTGACACCTACCCAGCTGCTTGTGAAGATGTCCTAGAGCTTAGCACAATGCAGGCATGTGGCAGGTGCCCCTGGCCTGGAGCAACAGCACCAGCAGGCAATGGCCAGACAGCCTTTCCAGGAACAGGCCCATCCCATGGGCTGGGTTCTGACTTTTCTGTTTCCAAAGACTTTTTTTTAACTTCCTCAGATGGGCCCTATGTTTCAAAGGATTTGGCCTGGCAGACAAAGCACTCTCATGAAATAATCATTTAGTCATGCCCCCATGTATTATTAATCACAGCCGAATCTAAGCCCGGTCAGGGTTCTGAGCTGCAAAAAGTGCCCAGTATTGCCACACCGCGTTGGTGTAATTCCAACCAGAGTTGGAGAGCTCCTCAGACTCTCTTGTAGCCACAAGCATTGCCTGGGGGAAGCCTCCGTAGAAACATTTGCAAGGAACAGTTTGTCTGTTGAAGTCGGACACTTTGAAGAGTCCAAATTAGCAAAGGGGACACTATGATCTGGTCTAAACAGCGCCATATTGAAAAGGTAGGCTCCAAACCAAAAAACACTGGGTGTGGATTTTTGACATTGTTGCTGACCAAATGAAAACGCTCACAGATATTCTCGACCTTACCTCATCTTTGACCCTGCGTGAGACATGAAGCTTGGATGACAGTATCTATTGATCTCAAAGGCACAAACAATGATTTGCTTTTTAGACCACATCAAAATATCCCAGGGTAGAAGATCCATGATGGGAAGTTGAGTGCCTTTTTTCTAAAAGACTTTTATTCAAAGTAATGATTATTATGTAGGTAGTGCAATTCATCCAGTGAGAAAACCATGAGAACACCAGAGGAGGTGAGCAAAGGTCCTAAGATACAGAAGGTGGGAACCCCTGCCTGGGGACCTTGGACAGGGCATTTCCTGGGAGGGTGTCCCACTGGGTTAGCAATTTCTGGCTGCCCCCATGGCCCGGAGCTGTGATTTCCCCATGAATTCTCTGCCTTGGTCAGGGAGGTGAAGGGAGGGGAGCTGACACCTCCTGAGCACCTACTACGTGCCAGTGTGGGTCACCACTGCCTGAGGCTCCCTCAGGGATGTGTGCAGATGGAAGCACCCCTGACCCTACTCTGAACTGATAACTTATCCTGGGCCCATCTCCCACTCTCTGCTCCTTTGCCCACTGCCACAAACGAAGAGGCCCAGAAAGGGAGAGGAAGAAGGGGCCGGGAGGAGACAGGCAGCTGGCACAGAGGCTCACGTGCACCCCCTAAACCCCTGTCTGCTCTCACTACTCTCCCTGCCCTGGATTTGCCACTTCCTCTGTCAGAGCAGTGGAAGGGGATGTAGTCACTACCTCCAGGTCATGTGTCCTGGTGGCCAGACTTCCCCTCCTGCTTTGCAAATCTCAGTAAACCACATGTGGCACCTACTAGGACACTGCGCCTGACACCGTGTCTACAAAAGTGAGGAGCAGGCCCTGCCTGAGAGCAGCTGCAGCCTGTGCGGGTGGCAGGTCCACGAGCAAGCGCTGCTGTGTGACAGAGGAGCGGAAATGGAGGATCCCGCATTCAGAGGCCAGGGGAAGGCCTTCTGCCTGAGTTCACGAGTGGAAACAGAAAGCAGAGTTATGTCTGAGGTGCTGAGAGTCATCCACAGGCAGCAGGCAGGGACTTCATGGGGGAAGGAGCACGGAGGCCTGGGCTGCTGCGGGCAACAGAAGTTCATGCTGCCTGAGTCCTGGGGCCAGCCGGCTGGTAGGAGTCAGTACCTAGGCCTCAGGCCAGCGTGGGGGCTGCAGCCTCGCCTCTCAAATGCCTCTGGCTCCCTCTGGTGACGGCCTGAGGGTGGGAGTGAGAGAAAAAACAGACGGAAGGCAGTGGCCTCAGCTAGGGAAGAGTCAGAGAAGAGGAAATATGGGTAGAGAGGCGGGGCCAGGCCCAAAGGTGTTTGAGAGGTCGGACCAGCATGGTCTGAGGACTGCGGCATGGGGGTACCCAGGCTAGGGAAGCAAGGACCGAGATGCTTGCTTCATTGAGAAGGAGAGGAAGGTTAGGGTGCCATCGAGAGGGGCTCCTGATAACAGGGAGTTTCGGGCCATGGTTCCGAGTGACAGTGTAGAGTGTGCCCATGGGGGAGGGCACCTAAAGAGGATAGCAGGCCAGTGCAGTGCCACAGACCGTGGGGTATGTGCCGGGGGAGGAGGGAGGAGATCCCAGGAACTTCATAAAATGGAGACAGATAATGACAGAGCCTGCTCTGAGGACTGTCAGAGAATTCAGAGAGCTTGAGGGTGCTGTACCCCCACAGAGGCTTCCAGCGCTCAGCAGGTATCGCCTGCCACCTCTCACTCTTCCTGGCTTTCTTCCTTTTTTATCCCTCTCCCTCCCTCCAGTCTGCCTGCCTGCCTTTCTACCTCTCCCGGGCTATGATCCCCCTTGGCCCTCAGCCCTCAGCCCACCCCTGCACCCCAGACACAGAGGATCACACGTGAAAACATTTGTCAGGCACGGCCCACAGCGCTGGATGGCAGCTCTCACACGATTCACTCGCTCTCCAGACATGCAGCATAAGAGGCCCCCGATCCCAGCTGGAGCCAGATGACCCGAGCCACAGCTGTTCCTGACAGTCTCCATCAATGACGCTCAATGCCTCACCTGGCTCCCGGGACCAACGTGTGCAGCTGGAGGACCCTCATTCAGCTCAGTCCACAAGCAGCCATCAGGCCCCTGCTGTGTGCCGGCACCACACCACGGAGCCCCACTGTGTGCTGGGCCCTGATTCGGTGCTATAGGACTTGTAGAGAGGTTATGAACCCTCCCAGACTCTGGAAAGATCACAGGGCAGAAGATTCATTAATGGTCCACGCTGCCAATCAAGTTCTAGACAATAGTAGGAGAAGTGTCACAAGGCATGATTGATTGCCAAAGTAACTGTGGGTGGACAGCCATTGCTCTAAAGGGCACAGACCAGGGAGCGTCAGAGGCAGCGGGACTAGGCAGAGATGGATGGGCTGCAGGCGGAATGGAATTTGGGCACAACTCCTGCCACTGACATGCCACATGACCTTCCCTCCTCTCCGGTGGCTCCATCTGCAGAGTGAGAGAGGGCACTCTGATGTTCCAAGGTGTTTAGGGTTGGTGAGGAAAGAGCTGATAAAGGAAGAAATGGCTCGTGAACCTTGCAACAGGAATGGAGCCTGAGGTGGCCACACCAAGGAGCACGTGCCCCCACAGCTGGGCTCAGGGACAGTGCCCGATGGCTCAAGTGCCACCTGGATAATACAGCTGAAAGCAGGATCAGAAATTGCCTCCTGACCAATCTACACACACCCTGTAGGAGGGGTAGGAACTATCTCACAATCCTCATTGCATGCGTGAGGAAACACAGACCCAGACGAGGGAAGGGTCTCACCCAAGTTCCCACCAGCAGTTAGAGGCAGAGTCCAGAGGGCGTCTCTCACTTCTCCAGAGAGTGGTGCTGGAGAGGAATGGGGCTCTTCGTGTTTCTTCGACGGGGATCCACTCTCTCCTCCCCACTGGCACCCCAGCACCCCCTTCTAGGTGGGTGGAGGTACCACTGGTGTGCTGCATACCAGCCGTGCTCTCCTTCAGGATCTGGCCGACAGCCACTTTGATTTGCTGCTAATTCTTTATTTAAAAAAGATTCACAACTCAATTACATCAGGTAACAATAGCTCGCAGTCAATAATACAAAAAAGCAAACCCAATAAACATCCATTCTGACCAGGGAACATGGATTTCAATGAGTAAAAAAAAAAAAAAAAAAATTACAGCATCAACTCTTCGAGAACAGTATCTTGTAATTTCCAGTAAATTGGAATCACTGCGAGTCATTTTCCCCACTTGAGTGGCAGGTATATTAATTTCTTGTCGTTTGTCAGCCATCAAAAATAAATTCTTTATAAGGGATGGGGAGAAAGCGTCAGAGATTCAGTCTGAGGCTATTATTCTGGTGTGTGATTCACAGGGCTCGGGGTCTTCAAAGCACCGAGGCTGGCTTCCACGGGCTCCGTACAGAAGTGGGCCCTGGTAAAATGGAGCAGCCTCGAGCCCAGGCCCCCTTGGGCATGCTCTGGTCCGCCCACTGCCCTGATGTCACTTATTCATCCCCGTCTCCTCCCAGAAGTCCCACCAGGAGAGGAGTGGACAGCTCCCCAGAGGGTACCTCATAGCAGCAGTTACCCTTCGTCACTCTCTGGCTGCCCTGCCAGCACTGAATCAGGTCCCCAGAGGCAAGATTTCATTTCATGTTTTCAATGACCTTTCAAGCAGGAATTATTATCCCCCTTTGATAGATGAGGAAACTGGGACTCAGAGAGGGTCAGTAACTTACCCGATGTCACACAGCTGGTAACGCTGGAGGGCCACAGCCAGTGTTGGGGTAAATGCGAGGTAAACAAGGCACTTCAGGCACAACGTTGAAGCAGGCGCTCATTCTCAGGGTCAGTTGAGTGTGGGGTCAGCACCTGGGAGAGAGGAGCCTTGCTGTCCCACCCTACCCCTGGCTCTGAGAAGTGTGGATTTAGATCTGCATCAGTTTGGATTTAGGCCTGCATTCAGACCCTTGCTTTTCTCACTGTGGTATATGTCAACCCCAAGATCAGTCTTGTATTAGAAAGCAGAAACATCCAAAGGAATGAAGCTCTAATGGTGGGATTTCAGGCCTCAGGGAGCTGATAAGGAAACTGCTCCTCCCTCCGTCCCCTACAGCCAGCACAGTCAGGAAGCTGCCTGCCCCCCTTATCTTAAGCTAGCCCTCGTCCAGGTTAGAAACGTGGGGCTGAGGCCACCACTCAGGAAAGTAAAAATCTAGTTACTGGCACTTAGGTGCAAAGCTCCAGTCTGCTGGACTCCGTAGAGCTGACCCCAGCCCAGTCTTATCTTGTGCTTCACATCAGTTTGCAGTCTTTTCAAATCCACTTTTTATCTCCATAGGGAAAGGGTCCCTGTCCTCATTTCCTTCCTCAGTAGTGGGAACAGAGGCTCTGAGAAGTTGACCAGGTACCCTCAGCTCACACAGCCTGCAGAGTGAGGACTAGAACCTGCGTGTGACTCAGGGCTTGGCATGGCTCTTCCCATCCCACCTCACTGCTGAGAACCAGGTCAAGACACACACGTGCTGGGTTCAGACTTGGTTAGGGCAGGGCTGGAGAGAGAAGGGAGAGGCTCGGGGAGGAAAATGACAGTCAGGAACAAGCAAATTCTAAAATATAATAATTTGGCTAAATTTAAACATGTAAGAGAGTTCATAATGATTCATCATGCATGCAGATCGATGCAAATGACTATGTAAATAACTATGCAAATAATGCAGAAAGGAAGGAGCAGGGTGAAGCTCACCTCTCCACATAGAGCAGGGGTGGGCAGGACTTCACCCTCGAGCGGAAGTTTTCTAGGCAAACCACATCTTCAAGTTAAAATGACTTTCTTATGTGTCTTGATCAAGCCCCAGAAACCTGGGGCAGTGAGCAGGTGGGAACTGTGGCCTGCCCACACTGCCGCCCTGGACTACACCCTTCCTGGAAGCCGCCACAACCACCATTCCCTACCCCTACCCCGCTTCCACCCTCTGGGCTAAGTCATTCTGCTGCTTCTTGCCTCTCACCATAAGCCTCCCTTTCCTCTCTAACATTTAATTATCCTTATCACCTTTTTACTGGATCAGGATCGAGCAAGGGACTTAGGCTGGGCCCAGAGCTTCTCAGACCCCTCTCTCTGTGCAACCACATAAGTCTCCCAGCAGCATGTCAGAGAGGAAATGGCCTCTCTGAGGGGAAAAGCGTGGCTTTGGAGCACAATCTACCACTACCAGCTGTGTGGCACAGAATTACTTCATCTCTCTGAGCCTCAGTTTCCTCATCTGTCAGTTGGGAGTAATAGCACCTGCTGTTTATGGCCCTGTGGGTGCCATGTGCGCACCTGCACGCATCACGCCGTCATTGAGTTTGCTCAGTAACGGACTCCGACGTCCCTCTCAAACCTGCAGTCCATGCCATTTAGGGAACTATACAGATGTCCTATTCCAGCCACCTGCTAGAGCAGACAGACCTGAGGCGCCCTCACTCCTACCCTTCATTTCTTTCTGCTTGTCTAGGAGCCCTGTGCACCCAGCAGCTCCACTGTGAAGCTGACCTCAGCCCTCCACCCCTACCTCCCCACACACAACCAACCGAGGCTTCCCACTCCTGCCCCACTCTCCCATCTCCTTCGGGGCCCTGAGCACCTGACAACCCTTCCTCTGTGCAGAGATTTTCAACTTCCTTGGGGCATTCACCCATGATCTCCTTGTGACATCGCATGTCCATGTGAGCTTGGAAAAGAAACATGATTCTTCTTTACGAGGGAGGAGACTGGGACTTGGAGGGCACGCAGACAGGAAGTGGCCCCTCCAAACATGGAACCGCACTGCCCCTCCACTCTACCTCCTCAATGTAGCCACCCTATGGTGAGAATTCTCTTTTTATAGCTATGACTGTCTCTCCAATTTCTCTGTAAGCCTTCAAGTGTTTAGAGCCCATCTCAGGTCTCCTCTCGCCCACACAGCCGAATGCCCTTCCCGACATTCAGTAAGCTCCAATTGGTGCCTGCACACCCAGCCAGGGCAAGGGGTGCAATTCTCCAGGTGTGTTTCAGGGAGACCTGAGTTTCTCACCGATCACTTTAGCAAAGAGCCAGCCCTCCAGGCTTGCCTCTGCAGACGGGCCTGAGCTCTGCTTTGGACAGCCGCCAGGACGCTCCTCACATGCTCTGGACAAGGGATAGTTCCTAGAACTATGGCCCCACTGTGTCTGCACATGGGCAGAACTGTCTCGTGTCTCTCCTAGTTTTTCATGAAGGACCCTGGGTCTGAGTGCTTAGGGATGTGAGAGTCCTCCGTATCCCTCTCCTGGGCAGCTGCTGTCTGGGGAGGCATTTGTCAGCTGGTGTGCTTGCTGTCTTCAAGACACGCACTCTTCTGGTACCTTCATGACTTACATCCCATTTCCCCCATCCTCGCTTGTCTTATCCAAACAACCTAACTAAGAGGTGCCAGAAATAATCCCACATCTCCATGCACTGTTTTTCTTTTCTTTCCGATAGGTGCTTTGCAGTCTGCACACACACTGCTCCAAGAGGAGTGACTTTCGGAATGGGGGTAAACACTGTTCTCAGCCATGCCCTGTGGGACCTCCCTGTATCTAACCCCTGTGGGGAGACTCAGAACTTTGTACAAGTCAGCTACTGCCATTACTACCCCGCTAATAATAGTAATAAATTCTCATTTACTTCATTGTGGTGCCAGCCACAATCCTACACCTTCATGTCTTGATTCCTTTAACCTCTGCTAACACACAGGGACCAGGAGCGAGGGTCTCTTAGCATTACACCGTGCAGACCTGGAACAGAGAGGATAAGGTTCTTGTCTAAGGTCACATGAGTCCATTGATCTTGGGTAAGACAAGAAAGCCAAATGGGGAAATCCTAGATATTCAGGAAACCATCACCCCAACACTCACTCCACATTAACAGCCTCCTCTCCCTCTCCCTCTCCCTCTCCCTCTCCCTCTCCCTCTCCCTCTCCCTCTCCCTCTGTGTGTGTGTGTGTGTGTGTGTGTGTGTGTGTGTGTGTATCTGTCTGTCTGTCTGTCTTTCACTTCTCCCCCCCTTTCCCTGACTGGTCCTTTACCTTCCTGGCTTTGTGACTGAGGCAGCTCCCTGTCCCTCTCTGAGCTTGACTGTCCTCCCCTAACAGTGGGGAGAGGAATCCCTCCTTCTCGCCTCAAGAGGCTGAGGAGGACAAGAAACTGTAAGACCATGACAATGATGCGCCTGGTCCCCTGGCAGCTGCTGTGTTGGAAGGAAAGGGGTCGGTCTTCATATCATCGCAGGAGCCAATGTGCTTTGTCCCGTTGCAGCATCTCAGGCTACGGAGCGGCCGGTGGGAAAGGCGGGAAGAACACCATGATGCGGTCCCATGGCGTGTCCGTGCTGGGCATCTTCAACCTGGAGAAGGACGACACGCTGTACATCCTGGTTGGGCAACAGGGGCAAGACGCCTGCCCCAGCGTAAGTGCCCAGAGTGGGATGTTTTCCTCCGTACTCACCTGGGATTGGGGCAGGGCGGGGGGAGGGGGGGCTCCCGGAAGGTAACAATGCCCCACATTCCTTCTGGGAGTTCACATTCGAAGACAGCAGGACTCGCCCCTTGCTCTACCTGCAAGTGCCCCTCCTTTTCTAGGGCTGTCTCTGAGTACTTAAGAAGCATGTAGTGTGTGGTTACCAGGGTTCGCATCCCCACAGGGACTAAACTGAGGCCTGGGCTAAACTGGAGGACTGAATTCTACTTGAATGGCAAATGTTTATTCTCAGCAGAAGTATGAATTGGAGCCTTGCTAAGACACCATTATCTTTAGCCATAATGTTATAATCAGAAAAATACATGTTAAACATTTCCTGTTCAGCTCAAAATTACAGACTGAGAGCCACTTACACGGGGCAAGAGGCTTCAAAAGGTTCTTGAAAAATGCACATTATTAAAAAAACTATGCATATATTTCCACTTTTTGCACAAAAACGAGCTTGTACTTTAATTCTATATTCTGCAAAGGTCTTGACGTTGCATCCTATATGTACATAAATGCACAGAAAAAGTCCTGAACGCTACAAATGGGGCGGTTATTACTGAGAAGGGGACTAAGTCAGGAGTGCTTTATCAATAATGTTGGAATTATCACAAAAAGAATGTATTCATATATTATTTATTATTTATGTGGTTGGAACTTAAAAAAGGAAGATGGAGCAGAAGCTCAGAGTCGAATGCCATCTAGTGTCACACCTCCCATTTTACAGATAAGGGCGATGGAGACCAGAGAGATCAAGGAACTTGCACAGCCCCTCACAGCACCGCGCTCCTGCTGCTCATCCCCCACCTGCTTGGGCCTTCATTTTTATGACCTTTGCTCATTTCCATTTGTAGTCCGTCACTGGACAAGTCTCTGCAACTGCAGAGACAGCCTGTCCTCTTGGTTTCTGATCCCACTGGGGTGTCCAGCCATCAGAGAGGGAGAACTCCAGCAGCTGGAGTTGAGAAAATCCAGAGTGGTCTAAAATCAGGAGCAGGAGACAGTCAAGACTAAGTAGCAGTCATGCAAACCCCTGGCACCCCAGTTGTTCACCTATGCTGCGGGGGGGGAAGCAGGATCCTGGAGGGGCTCACACTCATCTGATGCACTGCTTTTGCCTGAGGCAGGGAGCTGTGTGCTAAGACCCAGGATAGCTCCTTTTCAAGAACTGACTCAAGAGTCACCTTGGAGGACAGATGTGGGAAAGAAGTTCAATTCCACAGAATCACTCAGGGCTCCTACGAGCCGGGTCCTGGGCTGTTAGCAAGACGAAAGCTGTGCCTTCCCTCCTGTACTTTATAGGGTTAAGACAAAACCGCAAAAGTAAGCCTAGCAGGCACAACCTTGTACATGAGAAATGTCTTGACTCTAGCTTTTATTTAGCAACTATAATCAGGACTTTCCAACCTGATATAATATATTAAGTCATTAAATTACAGGCTGCTGTAATTTTCACAGGAATTTATTGAGTGCTAATGTAATTCTTTCATCTAAGCAGAAAGATTGCATTGACTTCTGCGAGGAACTTTTACTTGATTGGATTGTAATCAGTTATGTCTTTTCACAAGACCAATTCTTTTTTGTTTTTTAATTCAATTGTAATCTACTTGTTCCTCTGAGTTGCTGCACTTTATCATTTTTATTAATCAACCTACTTGCTCTCAAACTTTGTGGATGTCCAGGGAGGGAGGGTTCCCAAGAGGGGGAGAGGTGATTCTCAGCTTGCCAGAGGGTGGCCCCTTCTGCTAGCTGGGGGGACATAGCATGGGCATGTGTGGATCGGTCTGCTCTTATTCCACAAGTTCACCCCGAGGAGTTATTTGGAAAGAGAAAGCAGTGACCATTTTCAGGTGCTACCTCAATCACTAGTTCTCTGTAGGCAGAAAAGTTGCATTTAGAGATGTTTCTCAAGAAAATGAAACGGACTCTCAGAGCTGAACTGCAGGATTCAGTAGCCTTACTGCTTCTACTGCATATCTGGGAGAATCGCACTTCCTGTGTGCCTAGAATGGGATCCAGCTGCTGGGAACACCTCACTCTCCCACACCTCCCCCACCCCCCCACACACACCCTTCAGTCCCTGTTCCTCCAAGTCCTTCTATACCTTACCTAGTGGCCTGCGTCTAAATCAGGGTTGTTCAACAGTGGCACTGTTGACATTTTGAAGCAGATAATTCTTTGTAGCTGGGGTTGGAAGAGCTGTCATGGCCATTGTAGAACGTTTACCAGCATCCTTGTCCTCATTCCACTAAGTGCCAGGAGCATCCCCTCGTAATAACAAACAAAAATGTCTCAGAAAAACAAAAACTAAAGCTTCAGACATTTCCAAACACCCCCCAGGGGAGGGGCAAAATCACTTTACTAATGTTAAATCCCACCACTACCACCATCCATAAGGCGAATATAAAGGGCAGCTCACATCCAAGACAGCTCTCAGTTCTTTTGAATTTATGCAACAAATATTTATGGATACCATAGCGTCTGTGCCAGCCATGTTCTAGGAACTTGGGCATATCAGTTCACAAAAGAAAGATCTTTGCAGGGGCCAGCACGTCTGCTGGTATAATGGTTGTCTCTGGACTCCCACAAAGTCAACCACAGTTCAAGTCCTGGACCCAACAGCTTAAAACTCAGGCTGTGGGTGTGTGCATGTGCGCCCAAAATCCCAACAGGGTAAAGGAGGAGAAGAGACTGTGGCATGGCCATCCCCCCCGCCAAGGGGAGGGTAATTTCTCACTTTCTGTCTCTCTCTGTCTCTCTGGTGAGCACAAATACCCTACAAGAAAAAAAAAAATCCTCTCTCCAAAAAAAGAAAAAAGAAAGAAAGAAAGAAAGAAAGAAAGAAAGAAAGAAAGAAAGAAAGAAAGAAAGATCTTTGCTCTTAGAGCTTACATTCAAGAGGAGAGACGGAAGTTGGACAGATAATAACTACTGAAAGTGTGGTGCTGAGCAGAAGCCAAGTGAAGAGAAGACAGATGTACCAGTGTTGGTGTCACCTTACAGCTTTAAATAGGGTGGTCATAGGAAGATTATTGAAAAAGTGCCTGGTGAGCCGCGTCCTAAGGGAGTGAACCCAGACCAGATGCGGGGTCCCAGGGAAGGGGTATGCCTGTGTGCTGAAGGGCCACCTGGATGGAGGGAGCTAGAGGAGGGTAGATAAGGGGTGAGGGTGGAGTAATGGGGCTGGGTCCAGCCTTCGTAAGGACATGTTCGACCATAAGAGGGTTTTGAGCCCGCAGTGACATAAAGTGATTTATGTCAAAGGCCCTGGCTACAGTGTGGAGAAGAGGCCTCATGGGCACAGAGGAACTGTCAGGGTCGTCGATTCAGTGGCTACTCATAATCGGGGCAAGAAATGGTGGCAGCCATGGAGGTGGTGCAAAGTGGTTGAGTTCTGGGCATTTTTAAATGTCAAACGCAAAAGGATTTCCTACTAGATTAGATGAGGAATTGAGAGAAAAAAGAGTCACGGGTGACTAGGCATTGCTCGGGAGCCCCTGGAGGAGGGAGCTGCCATCCTCTGAGTTGGGGGGTGTGGCAGAAGGAGCGGGTTCCAGGGCAAGGGCAGGAGCTCAATGTCAGGCAGACGCAGTTGCAGAGGTCTGGGAGACAGCCAAGCGGAGATGGCAAGTGGGTACAGATCTGCCCCTGGAGTTTGGGGGCGAGTCCAGGACGGAGCTAGAAATCTCAGAAAATTCAAATTTGAGACAAGCTGGGATTGCCCAAGGTGTGGAACAGTAGAGAGGACCAGGGCTAAGCCCTGAGGACTCCAACGCTTAGAGGCCAGGGAAAAGAAGACAAGTGAGCAAAAAGGGGCTGAAGAGGAAGAGCCGGGAGTAGAAGGGACTGACCAGGGTGTGGAGTCCTGGAACACAGGCAAAGAAGTCGATCGGCTCCGCTAAATGCTGTTGTCGGGTGTAGCCGTTCCCCACCCACCACACACCTGATCTGAGAGACAACTTGAGCAGGGCAGTGAGGGATGGGCAGGGTCCAGCCACCCTCAGGCGTCACCACTCCCTCCTCTCCCCCACAGCAGTCTCCACATGCTGCTTGCAGGAAGAGGGATCCCCAAGTGTTGGCAGTCCCAGTGCGGCATCCAGCAGGAAGAGAAGAGAGAGCAGTCTTGGGACCTGGGCCTTCTTAGCACCATTGGTTCAGATTCAGCAGCCCCTCCATTTACAAATAAAGAGGCAAATCCAGAGAAGTGAGGTACCTCGCACAAGATGGCCCAGAAAATCTCTCCAGAACCAGCAAGAACCAACCTAGGCTCTGTCTTTCATGCTCTGTCCAGCTGAGAGCCCACATTCCCTCCCGAGCCCCAGGCCTGGCCCTTGGGGCCTGGCATTTGCAGCAGCTCATTCGCCCCCACACACACCCAGGCAGCCATCAGCAGGGTTTCCGTTCCTGGTCTCCCCACTCCTGCCCCTCCCCCAGCCCTGGACAGCGCTGCACATACAGGCGAGAAATGTCAGCTCTACAACAGCAATTCAGAGCCTTCCACCCACACTAAATCCACTCTAAAAAATATCAAATTATTTCCATCATTAAGTCCAAAATGCCATAAAACAAATTGCATCTTGGCTATTTATCTGGAAATTTCTCTAGTACTCATTGCCGGCACCCCTGAGTGCGTTAGCATAAGGAGTGGCTTAAGATGGATTGCCACGTCCACTGGCTGGTTACACAGCGGCATTTGATGGAAATTTGATGTTTTATTGCCTTTTTTCTATTAAGTGAAAGAAAAGTCATCTTCTTCTGAGGTCAGGCTTGTGTTTGGAGCATTCCTCTGAGTGGTGGTGGCTGTTCTTGAAGCACCACCCTCTCTCTTTTTTTTTTTTTTTTTGGAGAAGTTTTTGCTATAGGGTGTGCTCACCAGAACAACAGAGACAGAGAGATAGAAAGCGAGAAATCACCCCCCAGGGGGGATGGCCACGCCGCAATCCCTTCTCCTCCATTCTCCTCTCGGGATCTTGGGCATGCACGCACACGCACCCAGCATGAGTTTAAGCCACCGGGTCCGGGACTCTAACTGTGGTCAGCTACATGGGAGTCCAGCGACATAGCCATTACACTAACTGCTGGTCCCGAAGCACCACCCTCTTTATTCAGGGATTCCCAGGTTCTGTGTTACAGTCATCTCCAGCACATCCCCAGGGACTCCCAGATACCTGAGCGCCCACCAGGAACACGTGGGCCCAGAAGTGAATCTAAATAAGGTAGCAGCGGCAGCCACTAATTCAGTCTACCAGGTAGGAGACACTGTCCAGACAGATGTCCTACTTGTATTACCTGGAGCAAACACCACAGCGACCCGTGGGATCCGTGTTCCCACCTCATACCAAAGCATCACTGGCACTGACCGCCTCCTCCGTGGTCGCCCAGGACTGGAGGTGAACCCAGGCTGTCTGACTCCAGGGCTCACTCCCTATTCTACCTGGCAGACAGAGAGCTCTGCTTAGGGCTGTGTGAGGGATTTCTGGAGGCAAGAAATGGGACGTCATTAGGGGCGAATGAAGTATCTGAAATGGAGAATTGACTTCCCGGAGATGAGCCAGGAATGACCTCTGAAGCTGGCCTCCCAGTGCCTCTTCTCTTCCCATGATGCTTCAGAACTGCAGCGTCCCCCAGAACCTCAGTGGCTCTCCTCTACCTAGAGAGCGAGTCTAGCTCCTTTGGTTGTTTTCAAGGCCTCTAGCCATGGTCTGACTGTCCAGGTGATTCCCTCTACCTGTCCTGGGTAACACTCCCTTCAGCCCATCCCACCACATAGGACCTTTGTCATCCCCTCTTTGGAGTCCAAAGGATCCTAACAGCTCCTCCTACAATATCTCTCCATCCTAAGATGGGCTTTTCTGAACCCAAGAGACTTGCGCTTTTCCCCAAGCACCTCACTGGCCACCTTCCCTCTGCGTTCATGCTACTCTCTGCTCCTGGAGTGGCCTAACCTTCCCCATCTGTGAGAAAACAAACAAACAAGCAAACAAACTCTCGTCCTTCAAGGCCCACTAAAAGCCACCTCCTACAGGAAGTCCTCTCTGCTCACCATTCAGCAGTAAAGGCTTGCTCTCCTTCCCCCAACTTCTCACAGCATTAGTATCTAAGCTGTTCTTGAGGTCCTTCCCTCATACTGTCCAGAATGCCTGTCACTTTGTGTCCTTTCTTCCTGCTCAGCACAACAGTAAGTTTCTGAGAGACAGATCCTCCCTTTACACATGGAAGGTCTGTGTGCTGACAAGTGGGGAATCCTGGATGGGGCACAAGCCTAAAGTGCTTTTTGTTTCTACAGACAAACCAGTTAATCCAGAAAGTCTGCATTGGAGAGAATAACGTGATAGAAGAGGAAATCCGCGTGAACAGAAGCGTGCACGAATGGGCAGGAGGTGGAGGAGGTGGGGGTGGAGCCACCTACGTGTTTAAGGTAAGCTCCCCGGGCATCGTGCTGGGAGCTGCACAACCAGCCTGGGACCGGGGCACTTGGATGCTCTTAGCCCCACTCAAAGATGAGCAAACAGAGGCCCCGAGGGACGTAGGGTCGTCTGTCCAGAATTGATTTGCCAGCCCAGTTTCACCATTCCAGCCTTTGCCAATGTGTATGTGTGCACGCATGTGTGTGTGTGTGTGTGTGTGTGTGTGTGTGTGTGTACAGTTGTCCTTCAATATCCACGGGGGTGGGGGGGACTGTCCCACAACCGCTACAGGAACCATAACCTCCAGTCTCTTATGTAAAATGGCGTAGTCTTTATATAGAAACTGCACGCAGCCTCCTGCAAGCTGTAAATCATCTCCAGATGACTTACGGTACCTAATACGATGTAAATGCTGGAGGAGCCGTTGCTGTACTGTATTGTTCAGGAACAACGACAAGGAAAAAGGTCTGTAGCTGTTCAGCACAAACACGGACAATCTTTTTTTTTCCAAATATTTTGAAAAATATCCAATGGTGGATACAGACCTAGTGGATACAGAGACCAACTGTGTATGTGTGTGTGTGTGTGTATACATACGTGCATAGACAGATGTGTGTGTGTACAGGTGAATAGATGTGTGTGTGTACAGGTGAATAGATGTGTGTGAGAGCGTGTGTGTGTACTTGTAGAGGTAAATAGACATGTGTGTGTACATATATTTATAGAAGGATAGATGTGTGTATATATGCATAGGCAGATAAATGTGTGTATACATATATGTATAGAGGTGTGTGTGTGTGTGTGTGTCTCCAATGGCTTTGTTTCACTGATGCAGAGCTAGAAGGAGTGCAGGCAGGGCTGACAGGTTATTGTACCATGTCAGAGCCATCGAACTCCTCGGACCACCACGAGGTAGCCACTGCCTGGCAGTCAGACCTTCACATCTAAACCAGGGCTCAGGGCTCCAGAGTGCAGCCCCGCTCAGATCCTCAGTTCTCGAATGTCTCCCCTGGCAGATGAAGGATGGATTGCCCGTGCCCCTGATCATTGCAGCTGGTGGTGGCGGCAGGGCCTACGGGGCCAAGACAGAGACGTTCCACTCTGAGAAACTGGAGAATAACTCCTCAGTTCTCGGCCTGAACGGCAATTCCGGAGCCGCAGGTAAAGCCCAGTCGGCCTCGGCCTCTCCCAGGACGTCTCCCAGGGCCACGTGGGCTTCAGCTCTGCCGGGAGCCATCACAAACCAGGTGCCGGTCTCTGGCACTGAGAGGCTGGGCACTCTGGATGTGGGTGCCCACGTTGAGGGAGGCACCTTGCCAGGCTGGGCCTCAGACTCAGAACACTGAGAAAAGGAGAGTGAGCCTTTAGCTGACCGGCCAAGCCCCCCCGCACCCCAGCCCTGGTTTTACCAAAATGCAGTGGCTAGAGCTGCCCCCTAAGGTTCCCCCTTCCTCTGGGGCACATGGGACCCCCAGTTAGAATGGAAGCTGGCGATAGAACCTGGGCCTCCTAGGCACCTGCCAGTCCAATCATTTCCTCCCTGGGAAACTTCTGTCTTGAATCTCCGCAGTGGGCCTCGCTTTTCTTGTCAGTGAGAGTCAGTGAGACAGAAAGAGGAACAGACACTGATTAGGAACGGATTCTCTGGTTCCCCGGAAGTCAGCCCTCTTTAAAGAGAGCAAGTGCAATTCTTCCTGGTGTTTTCTTTTCTCCCCCATCAGACCAAAGGAGGATCTTTGAAGTCATTTATAATTCGAGATTCATTAAAACAAATGCTCAAACTTTCTCTCCAATGGAGAGATGGCTAGAAATAGAAGCAAGGGAAAGAGCAGTGGCCAGGCCCATAGTGAGGCCGCCAACAGCATTTTCAGTGCCCCACCCCTCCCTGTCTAGCAGAAGCTCGCTACAAAGCACTTCCCCATCTGTTGTACGTGCACTTTCAAAACCATCCTGCAGGGTTTCCAGGCAGTATTATTCCCATTTTACTGAAGAATCAATGGGCTCGCTGAACTTTTCCCTCCGTGATCAAGCTGTTTAGTGATGGAGATAGAGCTCCACCTGTTCTTGAAAATGTTGTAGTTCATTCGTTTTGATGTTGGTGTCCGTTGTTCTCTCCCGCACACATTCCTGTGAAGGCTGCCCCCTGGGCGTGGAGTCAGAGCTCTGCTGGGAACTGAGCGGAGGGAAGAGGCAGGCCTGGTGTGGACCTGTCTCCCCTGATTCCGTTACCATGTGCTCAGTACTCACAGTTCTGCACACCACCAGAGCCCACTGCTTTGATACAGTCGGTCCCTAACGTAAATCCCAGAGGTGACTCTATGTCCAAGTCACAGGAGAGGAAACCGAGGCTCAGAAGAGAGGAGTTTCTGCCTGGAGTTTCACAGACAGCAAACAGTAAATCCCACTGGGCTAGCTGGGGCCTAGTCCAGGAGTCCTGCAAGGAGCTTTCAGTGCAGGGACCTTTGCAGGCCTCTGAAGTTGTCTGCCCAAAGTCTGGTGAGGCCCAATTTTAATTAGGATGGAAAGCAGTTCATTAAATGAGGGCCTAGCACCTTCGGAGCTGGTGGGCACAGAGCGAAGGCAGAGTGAGTGCAGCTGGCATGCTGCCTGCTGCCCCTCATCTCTAAACAAGCACGGGCCGGGCCGGCTTGCTCGCACCTGGGTGCACTCAGCTGTGGCCCGACAAGTCTCCTTGGGCAATGGCACTCTCCTAGTTTTCTGGCTGTGGACTCTGAAGCTCCAAGCCCCACTGAAGAGGGGCCCGCTGGGAACAGGAAGTGGTGAGTGCCCCTCAGGCACATCACGCCCTGCTTCCTTTGCCGAAGTGGCTGATCTAGCCTCCCTGGCATCCTCTTTAGCCATTCCTTTATCTTCCCGCAGGTGGTGGAGGTGGCTGGAATGATAACACTTCCTTGCTCTGGGCTGGAAAATCTTTGCTGGAGGGTGCCACCGGAGGACATTCCTGCCCCCAGGCCATGAAGAAGTGGGGGTGGGAGACCAGAGGGGGTTTCGGAGGGGGTGGAGGGGGGTGCTCCTCCGGTGGAGGAGGCGGAGGATATATAGGTAAAGATGATTCGTGTTCAAGGTGTCACCCCTGCCCCTCTTAGTCCTAGGCACCTCACCTCCCTGTCCTCTCCCGACCTCCCCTCCCTCCCCGGCCCGCCCAAGTACTGCACTGTGATGTAGTTGCACGCCTCCCTCGGCCTGGCCGGACCAGCCGGAGGCAGGATGTCGGCTTGAGAGCCAGCACCCTTCCTCCAGGCCTCCCTAGCAACTGCATCAAGATCCCACGTGAGTCTTGATCTCCCCCAAAGCTGCTGACAAAGAGGCTTTGGCTTCCCAGACTATTCTCTGAGCCACCCGTAAGGACGCGCTGGCATGAGAACCTTGGAGGCCAGGCACTGCCGCCCCATGCCCCGCTTTGGCCTGGGGACCAAGCCAACTCCTTAAGGGGCTGGTTTGTGGTTTCACAGACTCCTCACTCTCCTTCCTGGCCCCAGCCCACCAGCTGCCGGAAAGGCGCTGCTCTCCCGCTCCGTGGAAGGCAATTGCGGCAGCCTCCGCCCAGCCCTCCAGCAAGCAGCCTGCCATTGGCGCCCTGCTGCCTAGTCTCTGCTCCAGAACAGAGTGGCGAGAGCCTTCTGAAGCTGAGCGGCTGGGAGACGAGGCTCCACCCTCCCCCAGATTAGGACACACTGCATGCATGCACTGTGCTGTCCGTGTCTGTGTTTCGCTCTGAAGCTGTGTGTGAGATGCTCGTGTTAACCACATGCTCTTGTTTTCCAGGCCCTGAGGGGGTGGGGGGAGGAGCCAAGGGGGGAGCCCAAGATAACCCAGCCCCGGACGAAAGGAGGGACAGGAGCCTTAAGGCACAGGGCCCATTTCTCCCAGTGCCCCATCCCACCCCTGTATACTGGAGAGCAGCTCCCCAGTCCCCTGTCCTGACTGCCTGGAGGAAGTGCCTAGGGCGTCTCCCAGCCTGTGGTACCTGCAACCTCTGTGTTCTTGCTCACATGGACAGCTCCCAGGGGGCTCCAGCAGAGCAGTGGAGACTCCCTCGTGGGAGCTGGCCTGGATTTGGAGGGGAAAGTGGCATACACACCCAGTATCTGTTGAGCCAAGACCCCAGTGCAGCCTCTGTGCCCTGAGCCTCCCTTCCCTCCCCCCTTCCCCTGTCCTGGAGGTCCCCAGTGACCCCTGGCTTCGGCCAGAGCTGCATGCCCCGCTGATGCGCATGTGTGTCCAGACTTTGGCACCCACCTCTCTGTGTTAAACTCTTCTCTGCTTTGCCACAGGTGGCAATGCAGCCTCAAACAATGACCCCGAGATGGATGGGGAAGATGGGGTTTCCTTCATCAGTCCACTTGGCATCCTGTACACCCCGGCTTTAAAAGGTACCCCCCCTGCCAGGTAGCAGAATAATCTTCCTTAGGCCAGATCTCCCTTAAAGTGAAACCCCAGGTTACTGTCACATGTTCAGGATACAAAGATGACTGTGAGACCCTTGGAGGCAAGTCTTCTATGGCATATCTCGCCAAGTTGTCGGGAAGTCAGGGTGGGTGGTTCACTATGGACAGGGCAGCACTGACCACAGACAGGCAGGTCCTTGAAAATGCAGGAGGAAGAGCTGGCATGCCCAAGGGTCCCACATGGGGGCTGTCCCCTTGCACACAAAAGTGCAAGCATGGGGCCACATGCCTCCTGTCTGAGTCCCACTCACCAGATGCACCAGAAACTCCCCACACAGAGACGTGCTTCCCTTGGCAGTGGGCCCTAGTATCAGGGACCCAAGGCCCCATGGTGACCAGCGGAGATAAAGCACAACGGCTGAGAGCGAGGCTGTGAGACAGTCGTCATGGGCTCAGCCCAGACTGACCCTCCCTCCTTGTCCCCAGTGATGGAGGGCCATGGGGAAGTGAATATTAAGCATTACCTAAACTGCAGTCACTGTGAGGTAGACGAATGTCACATGGACCCTGAGAGCCACAAGGTCATCTGCTTCTGTGACCACGGGACGGTGCTGGCTGAGGACGGAGTCTCCTGCATTGGTAAGGGGGCAGGGTGGTGACAGGGGAGGGCTTTGGCACTTTCCATGATCCAGGATACTCTGGACTCAGTTTGGTGAGCTTCCTGCCCACTTCCCCTGCCTGTCACAACATGGGGGCCAGAAGAGCTCAGGTATAAAAGGTGGGTCATAGATCCCAAGGGAATCTTAAGAGTCATCCAGTCCCATCCCTAACCCAGGGCATGAACCCTCTGACATCCCCATCAAGGGGCCATCCCATCCCCACTCAGACATTCCCAGTGGAATGGCTCCATTGGCAGGGGTATAGGTAGATCCTATCAGAGGTAGGACCCTGTTCCTTTGAACTTCTTCTCAGGCTTCTTTGACAGCTACAGCCTTTCGAGCACAGTATTAGAAGGCAGTGCTCCCATCTTCCTCCTTTAAGTCTTTTCCAGATTAAATAACCCCAGTTTTTAGATTCGTTCATATAAGATACTAGTGTGTGTCTCCTTCCTGTGTTCTGGTGTCATCAGCCCTCTTGAAATGCAGTGCCCAGAACTGAGCAGGAGGCCTCAGTGTGGTCTGGCTCTCAGGGGCACAGGATAGCTCCCCTGTGAGCTCTGAGCCCAGTAGTCCGGGCCACAGGGAAGTAATCCAGCCTTCCGGGGTGTTACCAATGAGACACTCTCTTGCTGGGTCATATCGAGTTTGGAGTCACTTAGGGCCTGTAAATCGCTTCTACATCCACTTTCATCTCATTTTGCACCCTCCTCCCACGGTTGTACAGTTGATGTTTGGGCCAACATGAATTTGAAATTCACCCCTGTTACGTTTTCCCTCCACCCTAAAGCTTGTGAGTCTGCGAACCAGGCTGAGCCTGCTCCATGCCATGGTCCCCTGAAAAGGAAGATGTGACAAGGTCTCCAGGGATGGGAGGAGCAGGCGGCTTTTGTCCCAGCTGGGGAGGGTATTTCTGACTTGGGACCAACTCAAAGGAGAATTGGTGTGGTTGTCAGTGCCCATTGGGACCTGTCTTCCAGTGTCGCCCACCCCGGAGCCCCACCTGCCACTCTCGCTGATCCTGTCCGTCGTCACCTCTGCCCTCGTGGCTGCCCTTGTCTTGGCTTTCTCCGGCATCATGATTGGTGAGTTCTCCAGAGCCCTGGAGCTTCTGAGTGGGCAGGAAGGCAGGTCTGGCAGAAGTGAGTAGTGTCCCAGCCTGTGCCAGCGATGCCAAGGTGTCTCTCTGTCCTTCTAGTCCCTGGAATTGGGTGGGATGGAGACTTGAGCAATCCAGGCCAAGCCAGAACAGAGCTCCCCACCCTCCACCCACCAAAGCAGCTTCAGCTCCCTAGAGGAGCCTCTGATTCTGTCCTTGGGGGGCCTCCTGGCTGCTCAAGGGGACAGGGCACTCTTCAGGGGCCACACAATGGCTACAGCCCTGCCCTGCTCGTCAGTTTCATCGGTCATGCTCTGGTGGGCACAGCTCCCAGTGTCGCTCACTCTCTCTGCAGTGCTCAAGGCCGCTCTTCGCAGGCCCTCCCACACCTAGCAGAGAATGCAGAGTTGGTTCTGAGTGTATTTGCATTTGGCCTGTGAGCCAAGGTGAAGCGATCTGCAGGTCACAGAGACTCAGCATGGTGCAGCCAGGCTCCTTCTGCTGCCAGTAAGATGCCCAGGACAGATGGGCAGAGAGGTGAAGACAGGGGAAAGGCTCCTGGCAGCACTCGGAGTCAAGGAGATCCGGGGGTGGACAGGGAAGTGGCAGCACGTGCAGTGTCCCCATATGGTGCCATCCTTCAAAGGGACAAGCTAACAGGCCCTGACATTCATTGCTCACTTACTCCGTGCCTGGCAGTGTATCCATTCCAGTTCGTTGCAGCCTCAAGGAACCCTAGGGTCACAGTTGGTACATTTCACAGAGGAGGGAACCGAGCACTGAGGGCTTGACTCACTTGCCCTGACCAGTAAAAAGGGAGGTCTGGGTGTCTCCTCTGAAGGGCAATTTCATCCTGCCTCTTGGGGAAATTGGCCCTGCAGGACACCCTCACGGGTATAGGTGCAGTGATCATTGTCACTCATGCTGTCAAAGCTCTTTAGAATTTTTCTAAACCATGTTATGTGTGAATTCATTTTATTATGACAGCCCTGGGGCTGGGCCAGGGGAAGCAGGGCAGGAGTTACTGTCCCTGCATACAGAGAAGGAAATCATGGTCTGAGAGGCCACGTGACCTGGTCAGCATCCATCAGCTTGTAACAATCCTGGCATGGGATTAGAGCACCGGTCCTCAGACACCTGTTTAGAGATTGTTTCACCACATGGCTGTTCTCCAACTATGTGGCTTGGCAGGTCTCCAACTGTAGGCAGCACAATTGACCAAGACCCCAGCTGTGCTCTCACATCATTGCTGTATTTGCGCAGAGGCTGCCCCACCCAACGACAGCATAGCTAAATTACTAAGGTGGGCCCATTCCTGGAGGATAGGGGGCTCCTCTGATGGCCCACCTTGACTCCACAATTCCCCAGAGCCTTGCAGAAACTTCTAGAAGCCATGCAGCATCCAGAGTGGTTCCACCCAGCCTTGACTCTCTCTCTCCTCTGTGCAGAGTCAGACTTGTAGCACGGTCTGATGTTTCTCCCAACCTTTCCTGGTTCTCACCCCCATTTTCTCAGGTAAATACTTCCTAATAAAACTAATTCCTCCTTGGGTCTGCCTGTTGGAGGACCCAGACTAACATGACTGCCTCTTTATGATAAATAAGATCTTTTCCATTTACATGATTTGAATCTTTACCTTAAATGATGATTCAACTCAAGGTACACTTTCACATCTATAATCACTTTGTTAGTACTACTAAGGCCAATGGGAAAGCTTAGAGCTTTGGGAAGGAGATGGAAGTTATGGGAGGCTTCTTGGAGGAGATGGCCTGGGCTGCAAGGGCCAGGCAGCCTGACCCAGATCACGCTGCAGCTGACCTCTGTCTGCCTGCAGTGTACCGCCGGAAGCACCAGGAGCTGCAAGCCATGCAGATGGAGCTGCAGAGCCCTGAGTACAAGCTGAGCAAGCTCCGCACCTCAACCATCATGACTGACTACAACCCCAACTACTGCTTTGCTGGCAAGACCTCTTCCATCAGTGACCTGAAGGAGGTGCCCCGGAAAAACATCACCCTCATTCGGTGAATGCTCTCCCACCATCCTCCAAGGGGAGGTGCAGTCTAGAGAGTTGGTGTAATCATAGCACCATAAGAGCACCAGTGGGGCCATCCCCACAGGCACTTCCAGCCCTCCCAGGGGTCAAGGCTTAATGTTCAGGGCCATGTGGTGTGGGGGGGGGGGGTGGTATTTTAATGCCTGTGTATTCATGGAGTCTATAGAATGAAAGGACAAGTCATGGAAAGAACCAGGGCTCTCAGAACCACCCAGGTTCTCCTTCCCCAAACCTTCTAAACCCCCCTCTACCCCAGGTAGGCAAAGTGCCCTCCTCTGAGCATCCAGGACACCCTGTGCACACCTCTCTCATTCACTGACCACATTCCACTGCAAGAGGCTGCCAGTGACCGGTCCCTGCCCAGGGCATGTGAGCCTCCCCGGGGCAAAAGCAGTGTCGTATTCACTTTTCCAGTGACCTTGACCCTGGTAAATATTAGAGATATGGTAACTATTCTTGAATTTATAAACAATTGATCATTATCATAAACCTTTGGTTGGAGCCTTTCCTTCCAGTCCTCAGAAGAAGAGATGGAAAGCTGAGACTGCATAGCAAGACCAGGCTGAGGGTGTTGCTCCATGTTGTGCATGTGACCCCTTGCCTCTGTGCACGGACCATGGGCCCTGGACTCAGGGGTCCCAGCTGCTTCCCCACTGTGGCCTGCATGGCCCTGCCTCATCTCATCTTCTCTTTTGCACAGAGGTCTGGGCCATGGCGCATTTGGGGAGGTGTATGAAGGCCAGGTATCTGGAATGCCCAATGACCCAAGCCCCCTGCAAGTGGCTGTAAAGGTAAGAGGCGGCTCCCTCCTGAGCCTCACCTTAGCCCCTGGTCTCTGCGAGCTGCGGCTCTGAGCTCACAGCCTCCTCCTCGTTCCACCCTCCCCTCTGTGCCCAGACGCTGCCTGAGGTGTGTTCAGAACAGGACGAACTGGATTTCCTCATGGAAGCCCTGATCATCAGGTAAAGCCACAGAGAGACACCCCACCCCACCTCCCACTGGGAGGAAGAACATAGAGGCATTTGTCACAGATAGATGTCCCCAGGAAATGGGGCTGTCTCAGCATGTCCCCTCTTCCCCAGTAGCAGACTCCCAAACATTCAGGACACATCCTACTGGAGTGGAGCAACCCCTGATGGCTGGCTCAAAAAAACAATCTGTGTATCTCAGCAGCCCATGGATAGCACTCTGCCTGCAGCCAGCACCCCTGCTGTCACCCATTGGTTCTTGTTCCCTCCCTTTTTCTTAAGAAATGGAGCATAGCGTTTTTGACAGTAGAAGATGACATTGCCTTCCAGGTAACTCTTCCCCAAGGCCCTTCACCTGTCCCGCTAGTAGGTCCAATGTAAAGGAAATGTGCCCCTGACATGGAAGGGCACCCCACCCTGGGCCCTACCGGCAGGGCTCTCAGCCGCCCTACACCCTTTGACTTGTTGCTAGCCTACCCTTAAGGTGGAAGGCTGAGCACCTGAGACTCCTGAGGACATAGCTCTGACAGCAGATCCCCTTAAGGAGAAGGCAGATGTCTGACCTCACGGTCCAGCAGCTCATGGCCCCCGTTGTGCTAGGAAGCCTCTGAGCATCCTGGCCTGGGATTTGGGGGTGGGGGGGGCAGTGCCTGCACTGTCCCTTTGTTAGAAGTGGAAAAGGAAATGAGGCAGACCATGGGGGGTGGCACACTTATGGGGCCAGGAACCACAGGAGGGCACATAGTGGGGTCAGCACTTTGCTTTTAAAATACAACATTTATGCTGGCTAACAGAGGGGAAAGTCATTTAACAGGCAAAAGAGTGCAAAGTTTTCTGTTTAAAAATTCTGTAGTAATATTTGCTTTATTTAAAAAAATTAAAATTTAAAAATTATAATAATAAAATCACATTTATTTTCTGATTATAAATGTGGTAATAATACATGATTATTGAATAGAACTTGGAAAGTATAAGATTCTATGGAAGGAGACCCACATCACCTAGTCTTACTATCTGGCAATAAGTAACCATTACCATTTAGTGTAGAGTCACCCAGTCTCTCAGTTCCACGTGTGTATATGTGTAATGTGTGTGTGTGTGTGTGTGTGTGTGTGTTTGTGTGTAAGTGTGCGCTCATGTGTTCATGCCTGGCCCCCTGTCCCCACTGCCCTGTGTGTCCTAAAGTTTCACAGCTTCTAACCTCTTGCCCTCAATCCCTCCCGTGAGGAATCCATAGGAGACAGAGTGGACCAGTGAGGCCACCCCTGTCTCTGGCCCTCTCTCATGCAATGTCACCTGGCAGGTCTCCCACCGTCCCTCCTAGAGGCCTTCCTCAGAGAACTCAACCATGAATTTTAGCACCAATATCTGAGAAAGACATTCCCCTGCCCCCTTCCCCTCTACAACCCCCCACACACCCAAGTGCAGCGTCCTCCACCTCCACCCAAACACTCTCAGGCCAGCTGAACTGCTGCCACCCTGCCCTTGTTCGTTCGTCCCACCTGTTCACAGTGAGATCTCAGCTTAGGCTCAGCATGGGAGCCCTGCGGCCCGTGTTTACAAGCATACTTATACAATGTGGCTGATAAAAAGTCGCTTTATAACCTCCTCGCCCACTTAAGATGTTCCCAGACTCAACTCACTTAAACTTAGTACGCCTCCTCTGCTCTGCAGCAAATTCAACCACCAGAACATCGTGCGCTGCATCGGGGTGAGTCTGCAAGCCCTGCCACGGTTCATCCTGCTGGAGCTCATGGCAGGAGGAGACCTCAAGTCCTTCCTCCGAGAAACCCGCCCTCGCCCAGTGAGTGAGCTCAAGGGAAGGGGGGGTGGCGGAGAGCCTGAGAAACAGCATGCTCTGCAGACCTGGGGGTCAGCCAGTGGGCTTGGAGGAGGGGAATGGCCAGATAAGAGAAACAGAAGGCGATGACTGAGCCCCAGCCCCAAGGAGCTTGTGCAAGACCTGTGCAGTGGTTCTGTATCCTGAATCTATTTTTATGGCCACAATTCTGGAAAACCAAGCTAGAGACAAAGAGACTCTAACTCCTGGCTGACCTGGGAAGATGATGCTACATCCACTCTCAGCCCATGGTCCTCATCTTGTAAATAGAGATGATAATGCCCAACAGCCATCCCTACCTTGTAGCTTTGCTTCAAAAATAAAGAGCTGCAATATTTAGGAAACTGCTGTATTGCATTATGGTTAAGAGAACAGAATATGGAAGTGAAGAAACCTAGGGTGGACCCAGGAATCCCAAGCTTCAGCCCTGCTTGGCTGTCAGACACTCACGTGGTGCAGTATTTGCACAGGTGAACCAGGAGTTGAATGAGAATATCTTAGAGGCGGTTCTAAATTAGGAAACACAGCTCCTAGGAGACCTGGAGTCCAGTTCCAGTCTCTGCAGAGTCTTCAAGAGGCCCTGGTCATTAGAAACAGGAGCAAAGCAGATCTCCCAGATTAGGATCCAGGCTCCTTGAGGAGCAGTAGACTGTAGAGGCCACAGGGAAGATGAGCGTGGTGAGAGCAGTGACCACACCCCCCACCCCATGCCCTCAGGGAAACAGAACAACTGAGGCCCCAGAAAGCCCAGAACCAGTCACAGGGAAGCCCTGAAAGGCATGGCTGATCCCAGCTCACCTTCGGTTTGGCTCAGTTTAAAAGACCTACACTTAGTAGCCTCCATACGGTCACCGTCAGCCTGGGTGACCCTTCCTGGCATCTCAGAAGAATCTCATCTCACCCGTTGAAATGACAAGTGTATGTGAACCTGAGCTCGCCTGACAGGACACAGGGTTGGGGACCAATGACCAATGACCAAACCCATGTCATAACAATCCTCATCAGCATTATCACCCTCCTCATAGCTTTTGCTTTCCCCAACACCACCCCAGTAAGCAGACAGTGCAGACCTCACCGCCACTTTACAGATAAGAAAACCATGGCCCAGAGCGGCTCTATGACTTGCTAAGGCCACAGAGGAAATGGAAGAGTCGGATGGAACTAAGGACTTCAGAATCCTGACTCAGTGCCCTCTCTCATCTACTGTGCTATTTATCCATATGGTCCTTTCTAGGGAGCAGTGGAGTCCTTGAGAACCAACAATGCCAGGCATCCCAGAGTTTCTGCCTAGGTTCGGGCATCAGCCTCACTGGCTTGCCCACCACCACGTGAGAAGGCAGAGCCTGCAGCCCCCCAGACCCCGAGATTCTCATCAGTGCTGCTGGCAGAAATCAAATGAGAGCCACATGGCTTAACACCTCAGAAAGAAGCAGAGCTCAGGTTTTCCCTCTGGCCATCCCTGAGGCTTAAGGAAAGGAAGTATTATGCATGCAGAAGAGGGAGGCTAACTGCAAAGGAGTCTGGGAATCCAACACTTGGGCACGTCCGGAGACTTCAAAGGTGGGAGGGATAGGAGAGGAGTGGGCAAAGGCGTCTCCCTCCTTTAATGATGAAAGATGACTTACATATTATTCCAAAGAACAAAGCACCAGCAAGGAAAGGCAGGTCCTCATCCCTCCCATCACCTCCCATGCCAGAGCCACCCATGGAGGGTCAGAACAGAAGCCTGTGGTCAGGTGCAACCTGACAGCAGGCACTGCCACAGGGCCTCCCACAACAGAGAAGACAGGAGATCGCCCACCTTTGGGGGAGCCACTTCTTAGGGTCGGGATCCACCTTCTCAACCAAATCTGTTCTTCTAACTCATGGCCCCACTTTTCTTGTGTGTGGCTCTCCTTGCCAACTGTGCATCAGCATCTCCATGAGCCCACACCAAGACAGCACCCAGCCATCCTTCTCCTCACCTCCCATCTACACATCCATCCCAGCTGGTCCCTCCTCAGATACCCAGCACATGAGGGGTGATTATAAACACCTGGTGATGGCCCTCCAGGGTAACGCCATGCTAAGGTGTTTGAGGCAGCAGCTTCCCTGTGGGTTAAGAAGTTTTGTTGGGCTTCCCATATGGATTTTCAGGGCCACAGAACCTAACTTGGGAGATGAGGACTAGATCATCTGTGAGGGGAATGTGAATTACGGTAGCCAGGGGGGGCTAGCTTTAGTAAATCCCACACAGAAGAAAGGAGGAGGAACTGGCTAAAGTTGCACGAAAGAGAGGGCAAGCAGAGTTGGTCTCCAGGTTCTGAAGCTCACTGGCTTCCAAGACCTGAATTCCACCTCACTCATTTGTTTGAATCACCCCAAGACTTACAGGGGTTCCCTAATGACCTACTGGGTGTAGGCATCAGGCTGAGGGTACAGGATCAGACAAGGCCCTGGCCCTCACTTTGTCAGCGCTGGAACTCAGCAGGTCCACAGACCTGAGATCAGGCCAAAGGCCCTTAGAGACAGTCTAAGGGGACATGGCCTTAGATGACAAGTGTACAGACATGGAGTAACAGGGCAGATGTGCAGACACAGTGGACAGAATGGATGCCCAGAGAGACCATGTCTAGCACGGAAATTAAATTTATGGATACAGATGAAAATACTTGGTCCCAGGACCCCACCTCTTCAAGAATGAACGTTCCTTTGTCATATCAAAAAAAAAAAAATTGGGGAACCAGCAGTTAGCGTAATGGCTATGTCACTGGACTCCCACGTAGTCGACCGCGGTTCGCGTCTCGGACCTGGTGGCTTACAACTCACGCCGGGCGCGTGTGCGTGCGTGCCCAAGATCCCGAGAGGAGAATGGAGGAGAAGGGATTGCGGCGTGACCATCCCCCCTGGGGGGTGATTTCTCGCTTTCTGTCTCTCTGTCTCTCTCTGTCTGTCTGGCGAGCGCACGCGCCCTATAGCGAAAAACCTCTCCAAAAAAAAAAAAAAAAAAAAAAAAAATTTTAAGACCCTATTTAAAGCAAATATTTATTGAAGGCTTACTATATGCGAAGTATAGGTAACCTCTGTCTTTTAGTAGCCATTGTTTCAGTCAGTAATGACAACAGCCACTCAGAAGTCAGTAATCTTGCGAGTAAAGGTGCGTGTTTTTAACCACCATAGTCTCTTCCTGTCAGGAGCCCAGTAAGCCCACAGGTAACGACTGTCTGGGAGACACTGAGCGGGTAGGTGGTTCCTCAGATCCCAGAGGTCCACAGTCCACAGGTGAAAGCCCCGGAGGTGGACGGAGGTCAGTTCTTTGGCTCTGGCTTTGACACCACCAAGGCAGAAAGGGGCATCTGGTGTCAAGGAAGAGTCAGCCCATCAGGAAGCTGGAAATTCGAGGCCCCAGGAACTTAAAAGCTCATCATTTTCAAAGTGGATTTTTGCTTTTTCAAAAATACATATTTTGTGTTCCTTGTTTGATTTTTTTTTTGTGTGTGTGTGGGTTTTTTTTAATTTTTTGTGGGTTTTTTTATGCCATAGGATGTGTATGCTTGCTAGAGAGAGCCAGAGAAACAGAGAGGGAAATTGAGAAAACATCTCCCAGGGGGATGGCCAAACCACAGTCCCTTCTCCTCCATTCTCTTCTTGGGATTTTGGGCACACGTGCACACGCCTTGCATGACTTGCAGGCTGGCAGGTCCAGAGCTCAGACCATGCTGTCGGCTATGTGGGAGTCGAGTGCCTTAACCATCATGCCCCCTGCTGGCTCCACTTCTTCCTTTCATGTGTATCCATTTCAAATATATCTCAACTCCATTTTTCACTTGGTGAAAGAGCTCCTACCCCATGTTCTGCCATTCTTCACCTCCACACAGTGGAGACTGCTCTGGAAAGGGAAAGATACCAGCATTATCTTATCTTTCATTAATAGATATTATCGTTTAGGAGTAACCCTCCAACTGTCTCACACACACACACACACACACACACACACACAAATCATTCCTGTCCCCCCCCCCATAAAAGTAGGCTGTGGACCTAAACAGTGTCCAGGAAGCAATGTCAGTGCCCACGCACACATCTGCACACACACACACGTGCACATGCACACACACACATGCATGTGCTCAGACACATTTCAGAGCCCTGCAGCTCTCCCGTTATTCATTTTCGATGCACACTAGCATGCGGTAAAGACTCCAGTCATTTCCGTCACAAAGACACCTACTTAGCCCAGGATTTCCCTCACCTTTTGTGTTCTACAAACAAGGTCCTCCCCGGCACCCGAGCGCACGCGTGTAACCATGAGTGTGTGGCGACGCTCTGGGTGCCAGAGGAAGCACCAGGCTTCAGGGCAGGCTGGGGACCAAACTCATTCCGAGCCCTCCTTTCCTGGATGCAGCTCACAGCAGCGGAGGCGGGCTAGCTGCCAGATAACTGCCAGGGTAAGCGCTGGTTTTGTCACAATGCCCATACCTCCCCCACCACATGCACACACATACCCTGCCCCCCACACACACACGCGCACACACACACACACACACTCACACAATATACACACCACACGCCGACTGCTTCCGTGCAGGCTGATTTAGTGGAGCAGTTAATTGGCTCTGAGCAGCCAGAAAGGGAGCCCTGGTAAACCCGGCCCTGAGTGAGTGCCCAGCAAGACTGCGTCCCCGCGGCACTGCAGGCCCCCATGGTGTTCAAGACATCAGTGACCCTGGAATCCCGAGTGAGGGGACTGAGTTGCAGGCTCAGAGGAAGAGAATCTTCCTCAGGGCCCTACATGCTAGGACTGGGTCCTTCTGGTAGAAACAACATTTTCTTAGGAGAGAAAAGATATTGTTGATACTATAGCAAAATAAATGATTCTTTCCCTCGGAAAAATGCTACTTTTCCTTTCTTGGGGACATGAGGTGTCTCTCTCACACAGAGCCGGTACTTCCAAGCCTGACGAGGTCTCTAGAGAAACTAAATACAAAGAGCCTTGCCCTGAGACCCCCACGGCTCCGGTGCGCAGCCCTGTAGATACCTGCAGCTCCCGGATGGAGCGTGTCCTCTGCCTCTATGGAATCCTCTGAGCAATCCAGGGAGACCAACGCTGTCATGTCTCTCATAGATGAGGAAATCTAGTCTCAGAGAGGGTGAGCAGTTATCCCCAGGCCACGCGACCAGTAAGGGACCAGCCAGTGAGGCCCAGGGCAGCGTGGCCGGCGCTGAGACATGCCACTTCCGGTGCAGTGGCTGTGTTCTGTACGCGCTCTGGTTCTGCGCACTGTACTCCCATATGCTCTGCTCCTCTTGGCACCCTCACCTAAGAAGCTGTTTTAACTCCTTGAATCCTGCTTTTCCCAACCTAGATCCTTAAAGCCAAGCTCTGGACAATTTCAGCCCTACCCTCATTAGCTATGTGACCTGCAGTGAGTTACTTAACCTCTCTGAGCCCTCAGCCTTCTCATCTTTAACATAGAGATAACCCTCTCTTCCCCACTACCACATCGCATGTGGCATTAAAGAGATGATGTACATGGATTTGTTCTACTGACAAAAGGATACCACCCTCCCTAAGTCGTCTCCCCCACAACTGATGCATGGCCCAGGGAGGCATCAGCCCTCGCTGCCTTGGCCAGATGCATGCCACTGCTACAAGAGCCTCAGGCAGCCCCACTCTGTGGCAGAGATCCCCCCACAGGCTGAGCTGCACTCAGGCTGCTGCGTAGTGGGGTTGCATCTCCGCAGGCACCTCAGAACCGAAGAGCCCTTGGGTGTGCAATGTAGACGAGGGTAAGAGGGCTCTGAGTTTCTCAGCAGGGAGCCCAAGATTCCTGTAGGGCATTTGCACAGGTGGTCAAGGGTCGTTGAGGGGTTGATTCCCCCCCAACCCCCATGCCTTCTTGCATAGCCATGTGAAACACACCCCTCTAGGTAAAACTAGTCCAGAGCCATAATTACCCAATACCAGATTCAGAATATGCCCTACAGAAGGGTGAGGTGAAGTCCCTGCTTCGGAAACCTCACTTACTTGGGGACATTGCACAAGAAGCACAGAACAAAGTGAACGTGACCTTGCATAATGATGTGCCAGGCACACTTCAGGGATTTAGGAATTAAAAGAGAAACCAAGAGGAATATCACCTTCCAAAAGACTTCACAGTTGGGGGGCTGGGGAGCTCCAACAGGTGGCATGGTGGTTAAGGTGCTGGACTCCCATATGGCTGACCACGGTTCGAGTACCAAACCTGGCAGTTTGTTTTCTCTCTCTGGTGAGCATATGTGCCCTATAGCAAATTAAAAAACAACAACAATAATAAATAAAATTAAATAATTCTTAAAAAAAAAAAAAAAAGACTTCACGGTACTCAGCAAGACTCTCCAAGAAGCCAAGACAGACGTACCTAGAGCAGGTGACATCTCCTTTTGCATCAAAAAGTCTTGGTACAGATGAGCTGGAGATGACTCTTAACTGCCCAGCATTTCCCAAATCCTCTTCTTTTTCTGTCTGTTTTAAGGATGGATCGTCTTGAAGGAAATTCACTTTTTTTAATATTTTAAGGTATTTAAATTGAGGATTTTAAAAACAGCAAACCCTGGTTTCCTAACAGTCTCACTTATAAGTTCAGGGATTCAAATGCTTATGAAGATAGGGGAGAATAAACTAAAGGGGTAAAGACATCTGCCCATCCTGGATTCCTGTAGTTCCAGGACTCCCAGCCCTGGACGTGCACTACACGTGTCCGGAGAATTTTCAAAGGTACAAATGCTGCGTCCACCTAGAGACAGCAATTCCCGGTCTGGGCTGGGGCCCAGACAACTGGATTTATCTAAAAGCTTCCAGTTGGCTTCTAATGCACAGCTCCCTGGCAGAGCAGCTGTCATCCACGTTTGGCCTCCCGGACACCCCCTCACCCCCTGCACTTGAAGCCAATGTTCCAGATCGTCCCATCTCCCCCAAGAGTCTCTCGCCAGTGGGTCGCTTCTGTCTCCCACAGAACCAGCCCTCCTCCCTGGCCATGCTGGACCTTCTGCATGTGGCTCGGGACATCGCCTGTGGCTGTCAGTATTTGGAGGAAAACCACTTCATCCACCGGTGAGTCCAGGTGACCTTGCCCTTCCCACCGCCTTCTGTATGCTTCCCTGCTGTCCAAGGGCCCGGCTCTCCTCCTTCAGAGCAGAGTGACAGGCCTTTCTCCAGAGCAGTTTGGTAGATGCTGCTTTGTCTGTCTTTGATGTGGTAATGTACTCTATGAGGGCCTCACTTGCCCCACAAGAAAAACGTGTCTCCTAAAATATCCACCCCAGTGCCAGAGAGCTGCGAGTTACTCTTGCCGTCCTGCGGGCGCCCCTACCTGTATCTTCAGCATTCAAGTCCCATAACTTAAGGGTGAAAATCAGGCTCCTTAAGAGGAAGTTGAGGGACCAGCTGATGGCATAATGCACTGGACTTCCACGTGGCCAACCGTGGTTCAAGTCCTGGACATGGCAGCTTGAAACTCATGCTGGGTGCCTGTGCATGCATGCCCAAAATCCCAAGAGGAGAATGGAGAAGAAGGGATTGGAGTGTGGCCATGCCCCCAGGGGGGATGATTTCTTGCCTTCTGTCTGTCTAGTGAGCACATGTACCCTATAGCAAAAATCTCTCTTAAAAAAAAAAAAAAAAGAGGAAATTGAAGGAGTTGATGGAGTTCATAATTTTTTTCTTTTCTTTTATTTTAATTTTTTATATAAATTCAATCAGATTATTTAGCTTACTAAGTGAACATTTCAATATGTATGTGAACATTTCTCCCCAGTCCAGTTGATCAGAGTATCTTCCACCAATAACACCACACTCCCCATCCCATCAATGCTCTCTCTCCGTATCCCTCTTACAAATGTCCTTCCTTAGGTCCCTCTTCTCCACACACTCCACTTCTGGCACTAACCCCCATCTCTTGTGTTTGTACAACCTTAGGTCAATCAGTTTCAGTTACAGAGTGCAGACACTCAGTATATATTAAGTGGGGACATACAGTGTCTCTTCTTCATAACCTGACTTGCTTCACTCAGCAGTAAATCTTCCATATTCTTCCACTTTTTGTCAAAAGCCAGGGTTTTGTTGTTTTTTATGGCTGAATAGTATTCCATAGAGTATATGTGCCACAGTTTTTCAATCCATTCATCCGTACGGGGTTATTTGGGTTGGTTCTATGTCTTAGCAATTGTGAATAATGCTGCAATAAACATCGATGTGGAAGCACTTTTCCAATGAAGAATTCTTCTGTCCTTTGTGTAGATACTGAGGAGTGGGATTGCTGGGTCATATGGTAGTTCTATTTGTAGATTTTTTTTTTTTTTTTGAGAGAGAGATTTTCGCTATAGGGCGCGTGCGCTCGCCAGACAGACAGAGAGAGACATTAGAGACAGAAAGTGAGAAATCACCCCCCAGGGGGGATGGTCACGCTGCAATCCCTTCTCCTCCACTCTTCTCTCGGGATCTTGGGCACGCACGCACATGTGCCCGGAGTGAGTTTTAAGCCACCGGGTCTGGGACACGAACCGCGGTCGACTACGTGTGTGTCCAGAGACATAGCCATTACACTAACTGCTGGTTCCCTATTTGTAGATTTTTTAAGAATCTCCAAATTGTTCTCCACAGTGGCTGGACCAATTTACATTCCCACCAGCAATGTAAAAGTGTTCCCCTTTCACCACACCCCCGCCAACACTTATCATTTTTCGTTTTATTAATCTTAGACATTTTTTTTTTTTGGAGAGATTTTTGCAATAGGGCGCGTGCACTCGCCAGACAGACAGAGAGAGACATAGAGACAGAAAGCAAGAAATCACCCCCCAGGGGGGATGGCCATGCCGCAATCCCTTCTCCTCCATTTTCCTCTCGGGATCTTGGGCACGCACGCACACGCGCCCGGCGTGAGCTCTAAGCCACTGGGTCCGGGACACGAACCGCGGTCAACTACATGGGAGTCCAGCGACATAGCCATTACGCTAACTGCTGGTTCCCAATCTTAGACATTTTGACCGGGGTTAGGTGGTATCTCAATGTTGTTTTGATCTGCATTTCCCTTACGATGAGGGATGTGGAGCATTTTTTTATATGCCTTTGGCTACTGTATATCATCTTTAGAGAGTGTTTTTTTCAACTCCTTCTCCCATCTTTTAATAGGGCTGATCGTCTTTTTTCCAAACAACACCTTGAGTTCCTTGTGTATTCTGCTTATCAGACCCTTATCTGATGCATAATTAACAAAAATATTTTCCCATTCAAACGGCTGTCGATTCACACTAATTACTGTGTCTTTTGCCATGCAGAAACTTCTTAGTCTGATGTAATCCCACTTGTCTATTTTGGGGATGATCGACTGTGCTTTGGGGGTCTTATTTAAGAAGTCTTTCCCTACCCCAATGTCTCCCAGAGTTTCTCCAGTGTTTTCCAGGAGCAGCTTTATAGTTTGAGGTCTTAGATTTAGATCCTTGATCCATCTTGACTTTATTTTTTTATCTTTTTTTTTTTTTTTTTGGAGAGGTTTTTCGCTATAGGGCGCGTGCGCTCGCCAGACAGACAGAGAGAGACATACAGTCAGAAAGCGAGAAATCACCCCCCAGGGGGGATGGTCACGCCGCAATCCCTTCTCCTCCATTCTCCTCTCGGGATCTTGGGCACGCACGCACACGCGCCCAGCGTGAGTTGTAAGCCACCGGGTCCGAGACGCGAACCGCGGTCGACTACGTGGGAGTCCAGGGACATAGCCATTACGCTAACTGCTGGTTCCCTTGACTTTATTTTTGTCAACAGTGAGAGGTAGGGGTTCAGATTCATCTTTCTACAGGTGGAAATCCAGTTTTGCCAGCACCATTTGCTGAAGAGGTTTTCCTTTTCCCACTGGATTGACTGATATCCCTTGTCAAAAGTCAGTTGACAGTATGTTTGGGAATTTATTTCTGGGGACTCTATTCTGTTCCACTGGTCCTCCTGTCTTTTTCTGTGCCAGTACCATGCTTTTTTGATTACCACAGCTTTGTAGTATATTTTTGGGTCAGGGATTAAAATGCCACCCACTCCACTCTTCTTGTGTAGAATTGTTTTGGCAATACGGGATCTTTTATGATTCCAGACGAATTTTATGATTGTCTTTTCTAGATCTGTGAAGAATGTGTCTGGTACTTTGATTGGCATTGCATTAAATATGTAGATTAGTTTGGGTAAAATTGCCATTTTGGTTATATTAATTCTTCCAATCCAGGAACATGGGATGTCCTTCCACTTTTTTGTGTCATTTTCAATTTCTTTTTTTATCTTCTCATAGTTTTCCTTGTGGAGGTCTTTAACTTCTTTGGTTAGATTTATTCCTAAATATCTTATACTTTTGGTTGCTATGGTAAATGGAATAACTTTCATCCGTTCTATCTCAATCTGCCTGTTATTTGTATATAGAAATGCTATCGTTTTTTGTATATTGATTTTATATCCTGCAACTTTATTGTAATAATGTATTACTTCCAGTCATTTTTCCATGGAGACCATTGGGTCTTCTATGTATCCAATCATGTCATCTGCAAATAGAGTTTCACTTCTTCTTTTCCTATTCTGATGCCTTTTATTTTTTGCTCTTTCCTGATTGCATTGGTGAGGACTTCCAGTACTGTATTAAAAAAAGAGTGGAGAAAGTGGGCACCCTTGTCTTGTTCCCATGTTTAGTGGGAAAGCTTTCAGCTTTTCTCCATTCAGGATGATGTTTGCTATGGGTTTTTCATAGATGGCTTTTATTGTGTTGAGAAATGGCCCTTCTCTGCTGATTTTTCTGAGAGTCCCAATCATGAAGGGATGTTGTATCTTATCAAATGCTTTTTCTGCATCAATTGATATGACCATATGGTTTTTATCTTTATTTCTGCTAATATGATGTATTACATTTATGGTTTTGTGTATGTTGAACCAACCTTGCATTCCTGGAATAAAGCCTACCTGATCATGGTGTATGATCTTTTTTATAAGTTGTTGGATATGATTTGCTAGTATCTTGTTGAGAATCTTTGCGTCTATATTCATCAGAGATATTGGTCTATAGTTTTTCTTCCTTGTTCTGTCCTTACCTATTTTAAGGATAAGGGTGATAGAGGCTTTATAAAATGAATTAGGGAGAGATTCACCCTTTTGGATCTTTAGAAATAACTTGAGCAGAATGGGGGTTAACTCTTCTTTGAAGATTTTGTAGAATTCAGAGGTGAATCCATCAGGGCCAGGACTTTTCTTTGCTGGGAGGTTATTTATTACTGATTCAATCTCCTGGCTTGTTATGGGCCTATTCAGACTTTCTATATCCTCCTGGCTCATTCTTGGTAGATTATATTTGTCCAGGAATTTCTCCATCTCATCCAGGTTGTCTTGTTTCTTAGCATATAGATGGTCAAAGTAACCTCTAATGATGTTTTGAATTTCTACTCTGTCTGTTGTTATATAACCACCTTCGTTGCAGATTTAATTCACCTGGTTCCTTTCTCTCTTCTTCTTAATAAGTCTCACTAGTGGTGACAATTTTATTTATCCTTTCAAAGAATGAGCTTTTACTTTCATTTATTTTCTGTATAGTACGTTTATTTTCTATTTCATTTATTTCTGCTCGGATCTTTATTATTTCCTTTCTCCTGGAGTTTTTTGGATTATTTTGCTGTTGCTTTTCCAATTCTTTGAGGCATGATGTTAGGTGATCCATTAGCCTTCTTTCCGTCTTCTTCTTATGTGCACTAATTGCTATGAACTTCCCTCTTATGACTGCTTTTTCAGTGTCCCAAAGATTATGGAAACTCATGTCCTCATTGTCATTGGCTTCCATGAATCTTTTGATTTCAGTCTTTATTTCTTCAGTAGTAGGGGAGTCATTCAGGAGTAGGTTATTTAGTTTCCATGTATTTGGGTATTTTTGAGGATTTCTCTTGAAATTAAAATTAAGTTTAATTCCATCATGGTCAGAGAAGATGCTGGATATAGTTTCTATGCCTCTGAATCTGTAGAGGCTTGCTTTGTGCCCTATGATATGGTCAATCTTCAAAAAGGTTCAATGTTGGGGTGAGAAAAAGGTGTATCTCGTGGGTTTTTGGATGGAAAGTTCTATAGATGTCTGTTAAGTCCATTTGATTTATGGTATCGTTTAGATCCTTGATGTATTTACCTTTTTTTTTTTTTTTTTTTTTTTTGCCTAGATAATCTGTCCAGAGGGGATAGTGCAGTGTTGAGGTCTCCAAGAATTAGTGTGTTGCAGTCTATCTCCCCTTTTAGATCTAACGGTCTTTCCTTCACATATTTGGGTGCTCCTGTGTTAGGTACATAGATATTTATAAGCGTTATATCTTCTTGATCTATAGAGCCTTTTACTACGATATAGTGCCCTTCTTTGTCTCTTCGAACAGTTTTTGTTTTAAAGCCTATTTTGTCAGAAATCAGTATCGCAACTCCAGTTCTTTTTTGGTTCCCATTTGCATGGAAAACCTTTTTCCAACCCTTCACTTTGAGTCTATGTATGTCTTTTTTCCATGAGGTGGGTTTCCTGTAGGCAACAGATAGAGGGTTTCTGTTTTTTTATCCATTCAGCCAGTCTGTTTCTCTTGACTGGAGAATTTAATCCATTAACATGTAATGTTATTATCGATGTTACAGAATCTGTACAGACGTTTAAGTTGGCCATTGTCTTAGTTGACTTTTATTTCTTTGTTTCTGGCTGTTAATTCTTTAGTTTTCCTGGAACAGTACTTTCTTCAGGGTTTCTTGAAGAGCTGGTCTGGTGTTGGCAAATTCTTTCAGGTTTTGTTTATCTAAGAAGATTTTAATCTTTTTTTCCCATATGAAGGATAATCTTGCTGGATATAATAGTCTTGGTTGAAATTATTTCTCAAAATTTTCAATACATCTTCCCATACTTTCCTTGCTAGCATTGTTTCCGTTGAGAGGTCCGGTGTTAGCCTGGTGGGATGACCTTTGTAAGTCACTTCTCTTTTCTCTCTTGCCAGTTTTAGTATCATGTCTTTATCTGTGGTCTTTGAGAGTCTGGCTATAATGTGCCTTGGGGAAGATCTTCTGGGGTTGAGTCTATCCGGGGTCCTTTGTATTTCTTGGGTCTGGATGCTTGAGTGCCTCTCTAGACTTGGGAAATTCTCTTCCAGAATTTCATGGAATAGATTTTCCATGCTGTTATTACTTTCTTCACCTTCTGGGATGCCAATTCTGATGTTTGGGCATCTTATGGAATCTAGTGTTTCTCGTATATTATCCTCGTGTTTTTTTGTTATTTTCTCTATCTTCCTGGTGGTTTTTTCAAGATCAGAGGTTTTATCTTGTACATCAGAGATTCAATCTTCTGCATGGTCTAATCAACTTTTAATACTTTCAAGAGAGTTTTTGATTTCCTGTATTTCAGACTTCATCTCTAATAGCTCCATCTGATTCTTTCTCAGAGTGTCCATTTCTTCTTTCATATCGTGGAAGGACTTCTTAATCTCCTGAAGTTCGTTGTCTCTTTTCTGTTCCAACTTACAGAATTTGTTCATCATGTAGGTTCTAAATTCTTTCTCTGACATTTTGGTGACATCCTCAGATTTTAAGAGAGATGGAGGGGAGTTACTCTGTTCCTTTGATGGAGACATATTTCCTGACTTATTCAGACCTGAGGCTCTTCTCCTACTTCTGGCCATTAGATGATGTATTCACTTTTGAATATCTCTTAGGAGAAAGTTTCTTCGACTAAGAGCAAGCCTACATCCCTTTTCTGTGAACTGATGTGTGCAGAAGTACCTCTCCTGATGTTTTGAGTAATGTGGTCTCAAGAGGGGTACTCTATTCTAGATCATCACAGATGGTTCAGTATTGACGAGGATCCCAGGAACCTTCCAATATACTATGGAAGTTCAGAACTGATATTCAAGATCTGTCAAATCCCTCAGGAAGAGTGGAGGATGAAGAAGAGAGGATAATGTAAGAGGAAAGAAAAGAGTACAGTGGAGATTAAAGAAAAAGTCATGCGCTGCCAGTGGGCTATAGATGGAATGGGAGAACTCCTGCAGGGCAAAGACCTGTCTGGTCTGTGGGACAAGGGGGAGGAGAGAATTAGCAAATCAAAAAGAAATAGCAAAGAAGAAAAAAATTGAAAAAATGAGGCCCTGCCTACCTTTAAAGAAGGTGAGGTCCTAGTCTTGGGAGCCTGGTGTGGGCTGGGGGGCAGTCGTGCCCCAGCCTCAATGTCCCTTGCTGGGAAGTGGGCTATAGATGGAACGGGAGAACTCCTGCAGGGCAAGGACCTGTCTGGTCTTTAAAAAAGGTGATATCCTAGTCTTGGGAGCCTGGTGTGGGCTAGGGGGCAGTTGTGCCCCAGCCTTAATGTCCCTTGCTGGGAAGTGGGCTATAGATGGCAAGTTCATATTTTCATATCTTTGACAACAGGTAACTTGAAGGCAAGGACTCTGTTTAATTCATCTTCATATCCCTGGCAATATAGTAGGGGCACAATAAATGTTAGATAAATTAATTTTATCTACAATACTCTGAAATGGGGACCAGCAGATGGTGTAAAGGTTATATCACTGGACTACCACATGACTGACCGCAGTTCAAGTCCTGGACCTGATGGCTTCAAACTCATGCTGGGCACGTGTGCGTACGTGCCCAAGATCCTGAGAGGAGAATGAAGGAGAAGGTATTGCAGCGTGGCCATTTCCCCTGAGGGGTGATTTCTTACTTTCTGTCTCTCTGCATCTCACTGTCTCTCTGGCAAGGGCATTTGCCCTATAGCAAAAATCTCTCCAAAAATAAATAAATAAACAAAATGTTTAAAAAGTACTCTGAAATCAACATAAAGATTGTTTTCTTACTGCTATACTTTATTTCTTCTGCTAGACAATGGTACTTCAAAAAGCTCGTGAAAAACAAAATTAAAATACAAGTTTACTTTGGTGTAAAAATTTTTTAATCTATGCATAGTTTTTTCATAATGCACATTTTTCCATGAATTTGTGAAGACTGCCCCTCATACGTGATCTTTGTGTTTAAATGGTATTTAGTCTTTAATAAGCCACACTTCACATTAGCAATATCGTGGCTCACATTTTTCTTTCCCTGCCGATATTGATGACTTTCTTGGCCAACAGATTGTTTCTGAAGTCTAAAAGTAAATAGATTGTTAAGTTCTTTGCAAAGTTTGGTCTAATGTTTTGCTTGTGATCTAGTTAATAACATCTTGATGAACTCACACTCATTTATTGTCTTTAAAGAGTTTAAGGAATAGGGTCAGCCACTGGATCCCACATGGCCAACTAAGCAGCTTGAGTCTCAGATCCAGTGGCTTGAAAAACATGCTGGCACATGTGTGTGCATGCCCAAAATCCTGAGAGGAGGATGAAGGAGAAGGGACTGCAGTGTGACCATCTCCCTGGGAGATGACTTCTCACTTTTCCTTTTTCTCTCTCCCCCCCAGTGAGTGCATACACCCTATAGCAAAAACAAAACAACAAAACAACAACAAAAAGCTTAAGGAATATTCCTAATAATTAGAATATTTAAGTACAAAGTAGAAAATGAGATGTATGAGTTTATAAATAGAAAAACACGTACGCAGGTAAGGACTTCAAAGGTTCATGAAAAAACAGAGTTACAGTATGAACTTATTTTGGTGCAAAAATTTTGAAATCCACACATAGTTTTTTGTATCTGTTTTCATGAAGCTTTTGAAGGCTCTCCATATTTAAGACACTATGATTCCTCCCTAATAAAAATGGGGAAACTAGAGATCAGGATGTATACTTGCCAATCTCCCTGAAGGCACTCCTAATACAGGCAATAAACTTCCTTGCAATAGCTTCTCCTTTATTACTCTTGATTCTAAACCTTTCCAACTTGTGAGTCATTCTGCTTTATAGAAATAATAAAGGGGGGGGGGGGGGACAATCTTTTAAGTCTTTGTCCAAAGCTGCATACACTGTTTGCTTCAGAGAGTAGGTGAGTCCTGTTCTTGCCTTTTCAATTGTACCCAGAAATTTCTAGAAATCTCAACTTATCAACTTGGAACTTTATTGTTATTTAGTCAAGATGAGAATGTGCTCTCTGTAGAAGTTGTCCCTGGCTAGAGCCTTTTTTCCCTCTTTTGTCCATGTCCTTTAAGTCTGGATTCTTCTAGTGCAACCTGTGCATCACCATGATGACTTCTCCCTTCACTTCTCACAGATACCATTTCTGTTTTTGTCCTCACCCTATGTTAATCTCTACAGCATAAAGATTCTCTGGCTGAGAAATCATATCCATCTTTCCTCTGACATCTTGAAATCTGCTTTCCTAGAGTCATGACATATTTTAACTATATTATAGATGATAAGATAATAAGACCACAAGGTCCTATCACTTCCATGTCTGTAAATAGCAAAGGATGGAATTAGATCCCAGGATAATAGTTCTTTGCTCTTTTTATCATTTTTAAGAAATTAAATTGTCAAATATCAAATCAAGAACATATCAGATGATCAGTTTTAAGCAAAAGGAAACTTCTGGCAAAAACTTCATCTTAGTCACAGCTTTTCTTCTGAAGGATTTTGGTCACTTTTATGAGGAAGGCATCTTTTCATCATAGAAGTTAAGAGGTCTGTGGTGCACTCCCACAACCTAACTACCTCCAATTCTCGCCCTCTACCTTATATCTGCCCCTACGATTCAAAGACTTCCAACATGCACGACTTCAGAATTCAGAGCACAACTCCCTCAACAGATCAACATGCTCCCATTTCTTCTATTGGATCTGTTTCCTTTGGGCGTGGTTTATTGTCATTTCAAGAGTGATGTGTCATTCTACAAATTCTTGGTATGGTCTCTGATATTACATTTACTTTCTTGCTGTGAAATTCAAAATCACTTTTTAAAACAATATTCCATACACATCAGTGTAAAGACCTTTCTGGAGCCACAAGTATTATTCTTGGTCTACTTTCCTGTACTTCTCTTGAGAATTAATAACTGTATATCCAACTACTTTTCTTCTTTTTTATGTCACATATATTATATTTTTATGGTTTTCTTGGGGAATTTTATGTACCACTGTCCCTCAAAATTTGACTTTAACTTTCTGGATCAGGTTTGTGGTATTAACACCTATCTCCCACGCCAGCCCACCATTCTGGTTCCCCATGACGTGACCCCAATCCAGAACCGTTTTTAAAAATTCTGTCTTAATAGCCAATTGTTTTTCTCCTAGTCTTTTCTCAACTATGGACCAAAACCCTTATAGACCAGTTGAAAATATGAATGTACCATCTATGCCACCAAGGACATCTTGTTTTTCCTGCACAGGATTTTAACATTATGAGAGACCCATTCCAGACTTCTGGCCGCAGCTGTGGGAACAGCATGTCCAGAATGGGGAAGCAGTCAGAGAGGAGAGGTTGACAAATCTTTGGAAGCTTCTGCTCCTGCCCTAGAGTCATGCTACAGGAAAATGGACTATTTGAATCTAACAACCAAGACAACCATCTAAAACTTGAAAGGCTTGGTTCTTCAGCCATGTAGCTTAGAAAGACTTCAGACAAAATCATGGAAGTAACCATCATAATCTTTTTTTTTGTTTTTGTTTTTGTTTTTTTTGTTTGTTTTTAAGATGGGGCCTTGCTGTCATGGTTGCATGTCCCGCCTCAGCCTCCCAGAGTGGCTGGGATTACAGGAACACGCCTGTGCCCAGCTTTTAGGCTGGACCAGGAGTAGAACCGAGGCCTCCCGTGTGGTTTCAGCCTTTGGAGCACAGTGTCTTAGCAGCATGTACCACTGCAACTGGGCCAAATAATGGTTTATATTTTTTTAACACTAGAAATGTCTGGAAATATCTTACCTTTCTTGAATTTTATGTCATTGGAGTTATACCATTTTAGAACTCTCCTTCAAACAACTGGCAGAAACCAACTAGTAATCAATACAAAATAATAGCCTAAGGCCAACGGTATTTTATGACCCAATATCATCTGCTTTAGCTTATTTTTTGTTAATTATGGTAACACATAATAGCACCCTGTATCTTGTAGTGTTGTTGTGACAATTAAATATAAAGCACTTATAACAATGTGTATCACATAGTAAAAGGCCAGTAATTCTAGTTCCTACTAGAGTTATTTTCACGATTACTGTACCATTAAACATTTTCAATCATTTCTCCCACCCTTTTCTACTTCTCTGTTAGTTCTGAGGCCTAGAGTTGGTACTGTTTCTTTCATATCTAGATATAATATAACAAAGGAAATAACTGGTAGAAGAGGGAACTCTCTGAACTTCAGATTAGAAGTGAAAATCCTAGAGGGACCAGCAGTTAGCGTAATGGCTATGTCGCTGGACTCCTACGTAGTCGACCGCGGTTTGTGTCCCGGACCTGGTGGCTTGAAACTCACGCAGAGCGTGTATGCATGTGTGCCCAAGAGGAGGATGGAGGAGAAGGGATTGTGGCGTGGCCATCCCCCCTGGGGGGTGATTTCTCACTTTCTGTCTCTCTGTCTCTCTCTGTCTGTCTGGCGAGCACATGCGCCCTATAGCAAACACCTCTAAAAAAAAGAGAAAAAAAAAAGTGAAAGTCCTAGCAATGGATATTATACATCTATCTTCTCAGGGATAAAAATCAGGACGTACATCCTCCCCTTTTATTTTCTTTCTAGTGACATTGCTGCCAGGAACTGCCTCTTGACCTGTCCAGGTCCTGGAAGAGTGGCTAAGATTGGGGACTTCGGGATGGCCCGAGACATCTACAGGTGAGTGAGGACTGCCATCACCCATGGGGGCTGATCTCCTCAGCCTCACCCAGGTGAGAGAGACATGGTCGCCTGTATCTTTGTCTCCTGGTACCTGCTCAACTTTCACCTGAAACTTCATTGAGTTCTTTCCAGGGTATGAGAAAACAGCCTGAAGATCTAACTCTAGATTACACAATAATGGACACCACATTATTAACTGGGTTGTCTTCCTGGTTCTAGCCCTCTAAGCCTACCACATGCTGACATACAGAGTAACTTGGATACTTGATCTGCAAAAGTTTCCAAGTAAACTTTACTTACCTTACTCTACCCTCATCCTCAATACTCATGAGTTCTAGGTAAATGGTCGGAGTGTCCATCACCTCAGGCAACAGCACCCCAGAACCACAGGAAACTAGGCCTGGCTCACGGTCTGTTCTCTCTGTCCTTCGTTCAACTTTACTTCTTTTTCCCTGTCATATTCTCAAGCAACATAAAAAAATAATACATTTAACTTTTCTTAAACTAAAAAACGTAATGTTCCTATTGCACTTTCACTCTTCTCTTCTCAACTTTTCATTTCTTGTTTTGTAAGTTATTTACAACAGTGACTGGCTGCCTGAGTGGAGCAGGTCACCCCTTTGTGTGGTCACTGACGGTACCTTCCCTGACTCACAGGGGTGTAATGAGAAGAGATGGTGGTATAGAGCTTTAACTCTCTGGAGAATAAGTGAGATTCATGCAGACACCCCTCAAGGCCTCTCTCAGAACCGGTAACAATCTCCAGAGTGTTGATGCTGAAAGGGTCACACATGGGCAGTTGTTACTGGAGACCTCTCCAGGGCCATCAGCCACTGCCATCTGTCACATTTCCTCCACATGCTAGACTTTTCCTTCCATACCCTGGATCTCAGAGCTCCTTTCTTGGGATGCTCCCAAATTGTCTCTTATTCAAGATAAGATACTGCAACATGGCTTAGGGAGCCCTCTGTTATCCACGCTTCCCTCCTGCCTCAGCTGAAGCTAACTCCTGGCTCCAACCACCCCAACTTGCCTACAGTATCACAGTGCCCCTTAGACCCTGCGTAATACTAGCTGTCAGAAAGGGCCTTGCAGCAGAGCTTGGCCACTCGGCCCCTTCAGCAAACTTCTATGAGGCCTCTCCTACCTTACCTCAATAGAATGAGGCCTCAAATAGAATGAATCAACTCCCATTTGTGTCACTGAGCTTGGTATAAACCTACATTATTATACGAGGGGATTCATAAAATGTCATGAAAAAAATGAAATTAAGAGTTTATTTAGATGCAAAAAATTTGCAGTCCTTCCATACTTTTCTCATAATACACATTTGCCACAAACTTTTTGAAGATCCTGCATGTGTGTTGTTCTGTAGAGCAATTGCATATACCTGTTTCTTCCACTACACTGTATCCTTTGGAGAGAAAGACTCTGATTTCTGTCCTCAGAGGACATGGCAGAGGACCTGGAAGGCAGTAAGTACTCAGTACATATTTGTTGAAGTCGTTAATGACTGCAGGCAGCTGGCGGAAAGCTGCCTCCCATGGTACACCCAGACAAGGAACGTGCAGTTGCGGTAATGTCATTAATGCAACTCACTGATAAGAACTAATAAATTAATTCAGCTACCTTTAAGCCAGCTCTACCCCTAGCCCTGTGTTTCTGTCTGGGTGTGTCATGGAAGGCAGTTTCTCTCCAACTGTCTTGAGTATTTGTTGAGTGTTTGTATTAACCTGAGTGCCATGGAAGACCCAAAATGGGTAAGACAAAAGCCCTGCTCTCAGTTTTCCCATTTTGGATCTTGAGTTACTGTAGATCATCAGAAACACACCGTACTTATGAGGTTGGAGTAACGTTATTCATTGTAAGTTATAATATGCAAAACACCCCAGGGAAATCTAAACATCTGCTAACAAGCATCTTAGTCACTGCGGAGATCTTTTCCTTAACACCACTAGTGGGCTGTTGTGCCTCCTATTAATGACACCACAGTTCTTAACTAAATTATCTGTGTTCCCCTGCTCACCTCCTGAACTACCAAGGACCCTCGTTAATTTCAGCCCTTAATGGGTAGGTAGTATGTTGCTATGTTCCCATTCCTGGAAGAGCCACATTTGGTTTCCCTCTTCTTCCTCACAGAGCAAGTTACTACAGAAAGGGAGGATGTGCCATGCTTCCAGTGAAATGGATGCCCCCAGAGGCCTTCATGGAAGGAATATTTACTTCCAAAACAGACACCTGGTGAGTCCTTCTGCCACGCACCTCCAGGCATCGCTGCGGCCTACGGTGGTGCTCCTGGGCCAAATGATGTCACACTCTCAGCAAGGAGAGAATGTGTTAGTGGGAAAGGAGAAGGGAATAATCAACACATGCCTGACATCAGGGCCCTCAAATGTTGGTGTATATATATCGGGATCCTCTAAAAGCCTTCTTAAAACTTGGGTTTTTGGACTCTATCTCAAGAGTTGATTCAGAAGGTCTGGCGTGTGGCTAAGAACATCATTTCTAGCTAGTTCCAAAGTGACACTGACATTGTTGGGTGGGGGACTACATACTGGGAGCCCAGGCTCCCTCGCAAGGTGCACACACACACACACACACACACACACACACACATCAGTAAAGGGAGTCCTTTTAATTGCGTTCAACCCCATAAAGATGAAGAAGACGACAATGGCAACATTTGGGGAACTGTAAAGTTCGTGGACCAGTGGTTATAGCTGATATCTAAACCAACCACTGGGCCCAGAAGCAGGCTGGCTTACGCTGCTGAGAGCAAGAAAGGACCAGGAATCGAGAGGAGGGGTGTAGCAAACAGAAAAACTAGTTAAAGGTCTGTTTAGGAAGGAACTGAATCCTCTGACCCATTCCCCACCCCCAGAAACTTGGTAGCTCCCTACTCTGCCATCAGCACAAGAGTGGGCTTCCCTCTTTGAGGAGACTCAACATCACTCTGGTCCTGGGGACACAGACCTCACCACGAATGGGGTGCTCCAAGCAGGAATGTTTTTGTATAGGCCTGCTTACTTTGACCTCTCAGTGTTAAGAGCACTGGCAGCCAAGCAGGTGATTAGGGAATTCCTCGTGGAGCAACTGACCCAAGAAGAGAAATCTAAGTAGAAGAAATCAAATCTAAGAAATCTAAGAAAAAATCTAAGCAGTCATCAAATGTAGTAGGCTGAATAGTGGTCACCCAAAGGGTTCTGGCCCTAACCTCACAAGCCCAGAATTGCTCATTTATAAGAAAAAGGAGTCTTTTTTTTCTTTTTTTTTTTTTTTTTTTTTTTTTTGAGAGGTTTTTTTGTTTTGTTTTTGTTTTGTTTTGGGTTGTTTTTGTTTTTGTTTTGTTTTGTTTTGTTTGCTATAGGGTGCGTGCACTCGCCAGAAAGACAGAGAGAGACAGAGACAGAAAGCGAGAAATCACCCCCCCGGGGGGATGGCCACGCCGCAATCCCTTCTCCTCCATTCTCCTCTCGGGATCTTGGGCACGCACACACACGCGCCCGGCGTGAGTTTAAGCCACCAGGTCTGGGACTTGAACCGTGGTCGACTACATGGGAGTCCAGCGACATAGCCATTATGCTAACTGCTGGTCCCCAAGAAAAAGGAGTCTTTGGAGATGTAATTAAGTTGATGATCTTATGGTGGCTTAGTTATCCTAGATTATCTGGATGATCCCTAGATGCCATCACAAGGGTCTTCATGGGGGCGGGGAAGCAGGTAGTTTCACACTCACAGAAGAGGAGACAGTGTGGCCACGGCAGAGATTGGAGTGAGGACAAGGTGAGGATGTCCAGCGCCCACCAGAAGCTGGGAGAAGTCAGGGGCAGACTCTCCCCCCAGAGCCTGCAGAGGGAGCTCTCTCTGCCGATGCCCTGCTTTCTGCCCGGTGGTATCGATTGCAGAGGTCTGGCCTCAGGACTGCGAGAGAATGACCTCGTGTTGCTTTCAGCCACCGAGTGTGCGGTAATTTGTTACAGCAGCTACAGGAATCGAATACACCCAGAGAAACAATCAAGCTAGACACCCACCAGCTGACAAAGCCTCACTTTCATAGAGCTTTCCATCAACCTTTTAATGCCCCGGTCTTAAAATACGAACAGATGGCCAACACAAGATTCTAATCTAAAGGACACAAACATATAAAAAGGAACTTGGAGGGAGAAAAATGTAGAAAACCTAGGAAAACTTTTTAAAAACTATAATATCCTCAGAAAGGTAAGAAAAATTATTGTACCATAAGCAAGGGACAAAAGGTTATTTAGAACAATACTTTTAGGGAAAAAGGGCCCTTTGAAACCAAAATACGATGATGGGAGATGCTCCAGGAGATGGCGCATAACTCTCTGGAAGCCTGTGCGAGCTGCACGTGGCAACTTCCTTCAGCGAGTTCTGGAAAGAGGGAATGAGAAACTTCACAGGGAAGAAGCATGACAGACATGGCCTCAGTCTGGTGGCCAAGGGCAACAGCCACCAAGCCAAGTCACACTGACACCATGTGCCTGTGACACAATGCGATGAAAATGGGACTTTGCCTCTGTGGTCTTCCTCTCTTTCTAATCATGAGAAAAACAGACAATACCCCTCAAATCTGGCAAGGTCATCAAAAACAAAGAGAGTCTGAGATGTCGTCACAGTCGAGATGAACCTACAGAAACATGACAACTAAACGTAATGTGATATCCTAACGAAATTCTGAAACAGAAAAAAGGGAATTCAATAAAAACGAAGGAAATGTGAAAAAATCATGGGTTTTAGTTAATAATGCCTAATGTTGGTTCATTAATTATAACAAATGTACCAAACTAATGTGATGATAGAAATAGGGAGAACTTTGTGGGGTGTGTATGGAAGCTTTGTATTTGCAGTATCTTCACAGTTCTAGGCATTCTAAATAATAGAGTGCCGAACTTCTGTGACACCATCGTATCCTGCAGGACTGTGTAGCTGGAAGCCATATGTCAACTGCAGTTTGAGTCCCCAGCTGAGTCAGCCTGCAAACACACAGGCATGCCCAGGATCCTGGCAAGCTGAAGGACTGGAGAAAGGGGATCAGGTGTGACCAGAGTTCATTTCAAACAAGAAACAAATGAGAAGTCAAATGTATTTTTTAAAAAGAGAGAAATGAGAGAAAATAATGCCCTGCCAGATATTAAAATACACAAAAAATAAAACATAATGACATCAGGGCCAGCAGGTGGCCAACTGGTTAAAGGTGGTTGACCGCAATTTAAGTCCAGGATCCAACAGCTTGAAACTCATGATGAGCACATGTACATGCGTGCCCAAAATCCCAAAAGGAGAACAGAGGAAAAGGGATTGCAGTGTGGCCACCTGCCCTGGGAGGTGAATTTGTGCTCTCTCTCTGTCTCTCTGACAAGCACAGGGATCCTATAGCAAAAAATCTCTTAAAGCAATAAATAATAATAATGGTATCAATGCAAGAAGCAGACAAATACATAAACTGAATAGATACTCCAGAAACAAATCTATTTTAAATCATAAGTGAACAGTTAAGGGGAAGACTATTTTATGAATGGTGTTGAAAGAGTTACTTAAAAAAATAAATTAATCTAGATCCTTACCTTGTATTAGACACTGAATTAAATTCCAACTGGATTTGAAAGGAGAGAAAAAACTGATATAACTAGAAGAAAATAACAAATATTCATTTAATTTAGATGAAGCGAGGATTACATAACCATAAAATAAACAAAGGGGCCAGCAGATGGCATAGTGGTTAAGGCGCTGGACTCCCAACCGCCATTCAAGTCCTGGACCTGGTGGCTTGAAATTCATGCTGGGTGTGTGTGCATGCATGCCCAAAATCCCAAGAGAAGAATGGGAGAGAAGGGATTGCAGTATGGCCATCCCCTCAGAGATTGGTTTCTCACTTTCTCTGTGTCTTTGTGTCTCTAGTGAGCATATTCACCTTATAACAACAACAACAAAAACATAAACTCGCTAAAAAAATTATTAAAATTTAAAAAAACACACAAGAAATCACAATTTTTAAAAGGTTTTTGCCACAGGGTGCATGCACTCACTGGTGAGAGACAGAGATAATGAGAGGGAAAGTAAGAAATCATCCCCCAGAGGGGATGACTATACCACAATCCCTTCTCTTCCATTCTCCTCCTGGGATCTTGGGCCACACATAGATGTCCAATGTGATTTTTAAGCCACCAGGTCCAAGACTCAAACTGCAGTCAACCATGTAGGATTCCAGCCCTGTTCCCCACTGTGCCACCTGCTATTCCTCATCACAAAATATTTTAAGATAGATTTCACTACCTGAAAATAGAAATCTTTGCTATGATAAAAAGTACAGTTAGAAAGAAACTAGTGAAATAAACTAATTTGAAATTTTTTAATAAAAAGGAAACATCTTTAAAATGTAAAGAGTGTAAAATTAAAAAGAAAATTGATACTAAAATAATGCACGGGGTCTTCAAAAAGTTCACAGAAGATGCATATTGTGAAAGAGAACTACACATGGATTTTAAAAAAATTTTTTGCACCAAAATAAACTGATAGTTTGACTCCTTTCGTGAACTTTTGATGTCCCCATGTATGCCACAGGATAAAAATGGGCAAAAGATATGAACAGATAATCCATAGGAGAAAAAAATGAAGTGAATTAACACTTGGGAAAGAGGCCAACTAGACAGTGGTGGTTACGGCAGCTTGATCCCACATGGCTGACTCTGCACTTCAGCTCCTAGACCCTGTGGCTCCCGAAACAAGCTGGGCATGTGTACGTGCATGCCCCAAATCCTGAGTAGAATGGAAGACACGAGACCGCGATGTGGCCATTACCCCTTGGGGTGCTTTCTCACTTCCCTCTCTTTCTCCCTCTCTCTCCAGCAAGCACACATGTCCCATAGCAAATTTTTTTAAAGTAATAATATAAATAAATAAATATTTGGGAAAACCTTCAACTATGGCATTTTTTTTTTTTTTTTGGAGAGGTTTTATTTTTTTTTTCTTTTTTTTTTTTTTTTTTTTTTTTTTGCTATAGGGCGCGTACGCTTGCCAGAAAGACAGAGAGAGACAGAGAGACAGAAAGCGAGAAATCACCCCCCAAGGGGGATGGCCACGCCACAGTCCCTTCTCCTCCACTCTTCTCTCGGGATCTTGAGCACGCACGCACACGCGCCCGGCATGAGTTTAAGCCACTGGGTCCGGGACTTGAACCGCAGTCAACTACATGGGAATCCAGCGACATAGCCATTACACTAACTGCTGGTCCGCAACTATAGCAATTTTCAAGTCAATAATTTGAAACATTCTGGCTTTTTTATTTGCCTTAAAATAAGCGAAAGTTCTCATTATTAGTAAAATTCCTCGTGTTTGTGAAAGTGCTGCTCTCTTGCCCAATGCCGGTGGTGACACATTTGGAAATGAAATTGGCAAAATGTACCAAGAACTTTTCAGTGTTCATATTCTTTTGATCTTGTTATTCTAGTAGAATCATTTTACATTTTACTAGATTATCCTAATCAGGGAATTTATCCTGCGGAAAGTATCCTTTTTAAAAATGCACAAAGTGGGCCAGCAGGTGGTGAGTGGCTATGGACTCCTACATGGCTGACTGCAATTCGAGTCCCTGACCTGGCGGCTTGAAAATCATGCCGGGCACATGTGCATGCATGCCCAAAATCCCAGGAGGAGAATGGAGAAGGGATTGCAGCGTGGCCATGACTTCTGGGGAGTGATTTCTTTCTCACTTTCCCTCTCACTGTCACCCTCTGTCTCTCTGCAGCAAGAGCACACACCCTATGGCAAAAACCTGAAAATAAAATAATAAAAAAATAAAAATGTACAAAGATGTTCACGATAGTAATTTCAATATTTTGAAAACTGAAAACAATGTGGAAATGATAAGGCAAATTATGGCACAACTACTCAATGGAAACTTGGACAGTTGTTTCGAATTCTATTTATCAAATGTATTTGCATGGAAAATGTTTATATTATAATGGAATGTGCAAAAAAATCAAAGTTCAAAATTGTACATTGAATATAACTGTGATTTTAAAAAATTTAAAGCACAGGGACCAGCAGTTAGCATAATGGCTATGTCGCTGGACTCCCACATAGTCAACCGCGGTTCGCGTCCTGGACCCGGTGGCTTGAGACTCACGCTGGGCACGTGTGCATGCGTGCCCAAGATCCAGAGAGGAGACTGGAGGAGAAGGGATTGCGGCGTGGCCATCCCCCTGGGGGGTGATTTCTCGCTTTCTGTCTCTCTGTCTCTCTGTGTCTGTCTGGCGAGCACACGCGCCCTATAGGAAAAACCTCTCCAAAACAAAAAATTTAAAGCACAGAAATTTGGCCGAAGCAAAGTATGACACAACAGTAGAATCGTTCGGTGGCACATCACATGGTGCTTTCTCGTTCTTTTTATTCTTCAGCACTTTAATAGTGTATGCTGGAAAAAGCTATAATGAGAAAATATCAAAACGTCACAACACGTGTGTGTGTGTGTCCTTGCCCTCCACATCCCTATCTTCTGTCCTGTGCCCAGGTCCTTCGGCGTGCTGCTGTGGGAGATCTTCTCTCTGGGGTACATGCCGTACCCCAGCAAAAGCAACCAGGAGGTTTTGGAGTTCGTCACCAGTGGAGGACGGATGGACCCACCCAAGAACTGCCCCGGGCCCGTGTATGATTCTCGGGAACATTTCCACTAGTTACTAAGCACACATTTTCTTTTCAAAGAAGAGCTGGAGCCACTTAGGCTTTTATTATTAAGATGTACAGGCAGATGTCTGTCCTCACTTAATACATCCCAAGACAGGAAATGGACTTGTGACTTCAGTGAGATGGGTTGGTCTTCCAGCCCCTCACAGGCGGTAGCGCTGCTCCAGTAAAGGTATCACCGCTGGAGACTCTGGACTCCGGACTCCCCAGGTCTACAGTCCGCAAATACAACCCAGGAGTTTCTGGCTCAGGCGCAGCCCCCGCTGCCCGCACCATACGTCTGAGTCTCCTTTAAACATTCCACTCCGCACACTTTCTCCTGTCCGTCCGGCACCCTTCATCTCCTTCCAAACGAGGAAGATAGGAAATAGGATAGAATATTGTCCCGGAAGCGGCTCTAAGTTAGGAGTGGAACGAGGAGCCCTATTTAACGTAAACACCAGGACGCCGGTGTTGACCCCTCTGCACCTGCATGCTGTCCCTTGGCTCATCAGCAGGGGGCAGCATATGCCGACTACGTAGGACCCCACTGACCTACCACCCTAAAAGCTGGTGGCATTTAGAAAAGGGCTGGGAGTATCGTAGTTTTTTACCCGTTTCTCCTGATTTTATTTTATGTACATGTTCTTTCAGATACCGGATAATGACGCAGTGCTGGCAACACCAGCCTGAAGACAGGCCCAACTTCGCCATCATCCTGGAGAGGATTGAGTACTGCACCCAGGTATGGACGCTGTCTCCCCTTGACTAGCATTTGCTCTCTATGGAAAAATCTTAAAGGTGGAAAATATCAAAATATTATAGAAAAGTTACACCAGAGAGAAATATTTGTGAGGATGAATGAATGAATTATAAAACGAAATGATTGGTATCTCAGTTTACCCGTTCAATTACACAAATACTACTGACTTCCTTGTTCCCCAGCACACATGACACGGGCCGCTCGGTGATCTGGGGAGCTGCTTCAGCTCTGAGCATTGACTCAGTCCCTGCAGGGCAACCCGTGGTGTCATTAGTCAAAACTGGAGCTCAAGAGAAGCATGAACCCACCTGCTCTCAAAGAGTTTATAGCCTGGCTAGAAAATTAACAAAGCATGAAATAATTAATAGTATGCAATGCTGGTATATAATTATGACAGTATATAATTACGGAACAGTACGTAATTGTCCAACGATATATGTTAGGAGGTTAAGATCATGGAAATGCAGCATCGTTTGGGAAAATGTTAGCAGCAGCAGCACTTGTGTAACACTTGTACACAAGTTACTTTTTGCGTGCCTTTTATCCTAAGTGAAGAACACAAAACATCCCCATTTTACAGATGAGGAGGAAAGGCTTGGAAAGGTTGACCAAGTCCTGGTTTCCCCCAGTCCTGCAGGTGCCTATCCAGATCCCGCTCACATTTCCTCCAGCGATGACTGGACTTCCACCTCTCCCCTCACGCAGCAGACAGCTGTGCTGACCTCGCGGAGAGAGCAGAGCTTATCGAGGGAAAGCGCCCTGTTTGCTCTGACACACATGTACCTGCATCTGCAGCCATTCCCCCCGCCACCCCCTGTGTCCCTCATCCCCTCAGGCTTAGCCCCTCGCCTGTGTCACCAGCTGCTCCCTCAGGGACTAGGTGCCAGGTTATCTCCCCTCTCCCTGTACCTGCTTTTCCCCTCCCTTGGCTTTCACTCTGCCAGGTATCCATTGTATTTCTTAGAATTCTGTGGAAGCCTCAAAGAACCAACCTCTCTGAAGTTCCTCCACTCAGTGGTGACAGAACAAGGCACATTTTCTTTTTCTTTATTTTTTTTTTTTGGGGGGGGGCAAGGTTTTTGCTATAGGGCGCATGCACTCACCAGAAAGCCAGAGAGAAAGTGAGAAATCGCCCCCTCAGGAGGGATAGCCACATCACAGTCACAATCTCTTCTCCTCCATTCTCCTCTTGGGATCTTGGGCACACACGCACACGTGCCCGGCATGAGTTTAAGGCACCAGGTCCAGGACTCGAACGCAGTCAACTACGTGAGAGTCCAGAGACATAGCCATTACGCCATCTGCTGGTCCCAACAAGGCACAGTTTCTAAACTACAATCATTTTCCAGCCTCACAGGCCTTTAACTCAGGGAGGCAAACCGGCACTGTCTTCTAGGTGGACTTCACTTCCAAGTTATGGGGGGTCTTTCCGAGAACTGTTGAAGATATTCTAGGTTATTATATTGTAACATGAATGGGATACACTCACTTAAATATCCTGACCTTCTTCTGAGTATTCTTCTCTAAAATATATAATATCCCTCTTTAAAGCAGGAAGTTATACACAGCATGTTCTAACTGACTACTATGGACGTTAATGATCAGGCAGAATACTGGAGTCATATGGGAAGGCCCAGGTTCAAATCCACTGGGCACTTCGCAGGGAACCTATGATCCCAACTGGCTGGAAGGCCACGGGGGCGGGTAGGTCACAGCACGGTGAGACCCTGTCAAGGGTGCCTGTCTCTCTTGTTCGCTCTCTCATGAAAGAAATACAAATTTTTAGAAAATAAAAATAAGGAATGAAAGACCTTTATAAAGAGTCAGAAGGTAGTTATTCTTTATTCTTAAACTGTTTTACTGGTGAATACTGGACCAATGTCCTTTTCTGTTAATCTCGAGTAATGGGACCTTTTCCTAATTTGCATAAGATAGTAAAATCAGACTACCCCAAGTCGAAGTCTTTTACAAGTTTTCCTCGCAGCCTCTGCTTTTCAGTTAGTGCCGATGACTGATACGTAAGCTAGCACTTTTGGTTTTGGAAACGGTTTTCCCCACAGCACTTCAGAAATTTCTGAGCTCCGCAAAAGCCCCCTCACATCCAAACCAGCTAGAGAGTCCCCATGTGGGAACTGCACAGTGGCGAGGTGCGGATGTGACACACAGCTAATCCCGCCTAGCACCCCCATGGGATGAAAGTGGGAGGCAGCTAGACAAAAAAAAAAAAAAAAAAAACCTGTACGCTGACAGGTCTCTCCTGCTCCCCCCCACCCCACCCCAGCACCTTGAAGTCAAACACACGTACTTTTTTTTTTAATTGGAAGGATTTTATTAGATGCAGATTGAGAGTGCTTAAAAATTCTGACTTTAATATTTTTTTTAATCCACTGATCTGTAAAACATGGCCAGAAGAGCTCCCCTGCAAAGCCTTTAAGGGTGAGGACGGCTCCCAGCCCGCACCCGCAGTGCCTGGAAGGGGCACGTCTCCTCACACCGCGCGTTTCCTCCTCGGTGACCTCAGCTCGGACGCCGTCATCGCCGAGCTGCCTCCCGGCCGACCTTTGCAGAGTCGGCGTTTTTAATCGCTCCGTTTCTCCTGCCCGCAGGACCCGGATGTGATCAACACGGCTCTGCCTGTAGAATACGGCCCCCTTATAGAAGAGGAAGAGAAGGTGCCCATGCGGCCCAAGGACCCGGAGGGCATCCCTCCTCTCCTGGTCTCTCCGCAGCAGGCCAAGCGGGACGAGGAGCGCAAGGCGGCGCCCCCTCCGCTGCCGGCCCCGTGCTCGGGCAAAGCGGCGAAGAAGCCGGCGGCGGCCGAGGTCTCCGCCCGAGTCCCTGCAGGGCTGGCCGCCGAGGGGGGCCACGTTAACATGGCGTTCTCGCAGTCCAACCCGCCGTCGGAGCTGCACAAGGTCCAGGGCTCCAGGAACAAGCCGACCAGCTTGTGGAACCCGACGTACGGCTCGTGGTTCACAGAGAAACCCGCCAGCAAGGACCGTCCTCCAGCGAGGAAGGAGCCCCGCGACCGGGGAGGCTGCCCCGTCCCGCCCAGCGCGGCCGCGCCGCCGCCGCCGGGGAGGCTGCCCGGGGCCTCCCTGCTCCTGGAGCCCTCCTCGCTGACTGCCACCGTGAAGGAGGTGCCCCTGTTCAGGCTGCGTCACTTCCCTTGTGGCACTGTCAACTACGGCTACCAGCAGCAGGGCTTACCGCTGGAGGCCGCCGCGGCCCCGGGGCCTGGGCACTACGAGGACCCCATTCTGAAAACCAAGAGCAGCGTCGGCCAGCCCGGGCCCTGAGCCCACACCGCCCTCCTCCCTGGGAGCCCCGAGCCCGCTGGAGCCAGAGGAGGCCCCACCCCGAGACCGACGTCACGTTCCATGTCGTGCCAACTTGTTTTGAAGTGCCACATGAAAGCTGTGTTTTCCAAACGCTTTAGAAAGGTTTCGAGCATGGGTTCATCTTTTTCTTTCCGAAGAAGAAAATATCATCCAACGAGTGACAAATACAAGGCCCCGACGTGGCTGCCAAGGGTTTCTGTGCATGGATGTTGTGTACCTCCTTCCGCTTCCACTGTGTGCGCCCCCCAGCGTAGTCGGCTGCTTAGTGTCTCGTAGTTGCCGTCATAGTCTTCTTACCCTGTTGGTGTAGACACGACCCATTTGAGGGGAGAGGGAGCAGAAATAAAGGAGTTGTTTGTAAGGACTCGGCATGGGGAAAGACATCCTTTACTTGGAAATGAAAACTCACAGGCGACTGACACGCCGCCGTAGATGCCGATTAGAGGCTTCCGCTTGTGCTGATTCACCGATTATACAACATATGAATGGTTGCCGTCATACAGGAGAACATGTATATGCTCATCTACATGAAAAACATACATTCCGAGTGCTTCGAGTTTGAGGAAACACCAGAGCAGATCCAGAGAGTTCCACATCCTATTAATATACCTCATGCCTTAAGAAAATCTTCCTGCTACAAGTGGAAAACTGAGTGTGAGGTTTCCTACTGGATTTAACAGTAAAGATTTAAATTAAATTACGTATTTTAAAGCTTTCCACTAATTAAACTCTGGTCATTTAAAAACAGTCTAGGCAGCAAAGGTACATCAAAGCATAGAAACATACCCACTTGTGGGCCGTTGGTCTTAGGCCAAGGCCTCCTATCAGCCTAAATCATGACGCCTGCACCCATGGACGTTTTCGCAGGGTCAGCGGTGGCGGGGCCAGGAGCCATGGGCCCTCAGGTGGTCCTAAGGAGAGGGGTAGCAGTATCTGCCTTCCACTGTTCACCTGAGCTTTTTCTCTCAATCTCGTGACACTAGCATGTCGGGAACACGAATGTGCTGACGCCCAAGCAGCATCATGTGTAGAGCTGTCAAATGAGATTTTAAACAAAGAATGTTTCTGGGTCAGCCAGTGGCATGGTGGATAAGGCAGCTGGAGCTCACATAGCCACTGCACGGTTCAAGTCCCAGAACCAGCAGCTTGAGAAACGTGCCAGGCATATATGTGTGTGTTGGCCCAAAATCCCAAACAGAGCCGGACGGAGCAGGGGTTGCTGCATAGCCGTCCCCCATCTGGTAATTTCTCCTCCCCACGTCCCCTCTCTCTGGTGAGTGCGCATTCTTACAAAATTTTTCTAAAACTTAAAAACAAAGACTGCTTCCTCTGGGTGGCCATGAGGAGAGGAATTGAGGAGCACTTGAAGAGTCGAGGCTGACACTGACATGGCAGGAATGCTGAAACTGGTTTTCAGACTTGAAACTGATTTCCCGGCGAAGGAATCAGTAACCATGTGATGATGGTTTATCATTAGGTTTCTATTTCAGTCTTAATTTCTGCTTTCTGTATTCTCATGCCCAGTTTCTTTCCTGGTGGCAACTGTGCCAAAGCATCTCTTCGAGAAGAAAACATTTCGTATTGTTTTCTAGGTAAGAAGCATTCCAAGCCAAAGGCCTGTGCGTGTTTGTGTGTTTGTGTGTGTGTCCCCGTCTCAGTCTCACCTGCATCAGAAGTCTCACTTTGCACGTGGGAAGCCCCCGTGTCCTCAGCCAACGCTGGACAGCTGCTCCTGAGACGGCTGCTCTGCCCTGGTTCTCTGCACCTGCGGGAGCCCCACGCCCTGGGCCACTTTCCTTTACCTGCTTATTTGCCAAAAGTGCTGCCATGAGACGTGCATGAAGATGGGACACCAGTGAGCTCACCTCTGAATAACTGCATCGTGAAGTTCTGGGTCGCACAAAAGCAAATAGTCTAATCATGTAAACATATTTGAACTCACGCACCACCTGAAGATCTGAAGATGCTCAACAATCTCACTTTGAGAAACTCTCTCCTCAAAGGATGATGACAGAGGCACTGTCAATAACTGAAAAAAAACAATCTCATTTCATATGTGTAACCAGTAACCAGTTCAGCAGGAAGCGAGCTACAAGGTTAAATCACCAACTCTTTATTGTTACTAGTGGGGGTGGAGGGATCTTATCCCTCCACACTCTGAAAAACTACAAATCCATCACATTTTCAGGTTGTGCCTTATTACCACTGAGATTGGTTTGTTGATTTTTCTGATCATCTTTACTGGTATCAACTTTCATGTAAATGGTAGTCAAGTCTCAAAAGCCTGTATCATGGGTAAGTAAATAAAAACCCCACACTGAGATATGATGACCTCAAGATGTTTCATTTAACTCGCTGTAACCCTGGGGATATTAATCCGGACTTCCGTCCACTCCACTACCGCTCCGGCCATATGGCGCCAGCAATGCACACAGATGCTGTGGACTCAGATAAACTTATTAACGATGATAGAAAGGACCACCTAGAATGTGAACAGGCACAATTAACGTTTGCAGGAGCTATGATCATTAAACCATACGCTAGTATAATTATTTATATTCCGTGTCTATAAAGAAGCCCATCAAAAGTGCACAACTGTTCCGCTGGAAAACTGGCAACTTGTGAGGAATAATATGCAGCACCTCGAAATTATAGCCAATCAAAATAGCAGGAATAAAATTTATTTTAAAGCATGCTCTACTTAGTAGTTAAAAGACCAGATTCTCTTCCGCCAGCTGCGGTCGAGTCCTGGCTCCCCGAAGGTTAGCTTTTCTGTACCTCGATGTCACCATGCACAAAAGGACAATAACTTCCCTTCCTGCTGCCCCTCAGGGAGACCATAAGCTGTCTGGAGGCGGGTGATACATGTGACGCAGAGCTGCGTGTAGGTCAGGGCGCTCACGCATCCCTGTCCTCACAGCCAGCAGCACCCTTATCTGGCCCTCTTGCTCCCCCCGTTTGGGCCATGTTTTACTTCACCTGTCACTTGTTGCATGACTAGCCAGAGCTTCATCGGGACCAAGTCCTTTACAGCACAAAAGAAGAATGAAAAGACTTTGAGCTAAGTGCTAAATGTTAGAAATAAGCATCCAGGAAAGAAACACGTTTAATTAATTTGAGGAATTCTTTGTTTTGTTTTTGGCATCTCCATCTAGTACTTAGTAAACCCTGTAGTGAGCTGTAAGATATTACAGAACTGCAGACCAAGTTCGTCCTGGAAAATGTGCAGCCTTCATAGACAAATTTGCAGACCACTAAGAATGTCTAATGATCAGGTTATTTTAATACATTCTCGTAACAGCAGGATTAAAATGTACATGAGCTTTGTAGAACTAAATCAAGATGCATAGGAATGGAGACTGCTCTAAACAACAGTCCTCCCATGACGGGATCCATGAATTGTACGAAGTGCGTTGTCAATCTGGCTTTAGCTAATGATGTTTTAGATGGGTCCCTAAAGCACACACAATTTGACTTTGCTAATTTCACTGCAGCAGATGGTTCCCGGTGTTGTGTGAACACACAGAACAGAGCCAGCGTTCCCGTCATTCTCGATGCGATACCCCAAAATAAGAGATCATTGCTGAGAATAAATAGCAAGGCTTCTGTTAAGATTCTATTTTCATTTGGTATCCTGAGTAGGAGTATTTAATTTCTAATGTATTGAAGTACAAAACTATTTTTAGCTCTGGCTTAACAACTTTAAAACATGTGGAAAGCTCAGTAAGAATGCGGGGGCGGGGGAGGAGGAGGCATATACACCCTGACCACAGAACCGAAGCAATCTTCTCCTCGGCTTCAGCAATATAAAATGAGCGTGTTCCCCCTCACACATAATGCCAGCACCACTGTCTAACCTCAGAAAAACTGCAAGTGTTTGGGAACAGCAGATGGCGTAATGGTTACATTGACCACAGTTCAATTCCCAGGCCCGGCGGCTTAAACTCACGCCGGGCACATGTACGTGCGCGCTGGAAATCCCGAGAGGAGAATGGAGGAGAAGGGATTGCAGCGGGGCCATCCTCCCAGGGGGTAATTTCTTGCTTTCTCTCTCTCCTCAATCTCTCTCTCTCTGTCTCTGTCTCTCCGGCAAGCACACGCGTGCAATAGCAAAAAATCTCTAAAAAAAAAAAAAAAAAACTAAGTACCCAAGCTTGTTTTCAGTGCCTTCCCAAATCCTTTTCTTGTGTCCCTCCTCTTCAAACACACTGCAAGTTTCTCCCCACTCTACCCGCCTACTGCAGCCTGCCACCTCCTGGTAAGCAGGTATCCACAATTATGTCCCCGCCATCGCTGAACCCTCATTTCAGACAGCGCTAGCTGGAAGGCAGTCGTAGCCAACTCGCTCCCACGAAGCCTCAGCAACCAGGGCGTGCATTGTCCCTAGGGTAGTCGCTTACTGAGAGGTTAGCTGCCAATCCAGGTGAGTATCTGATAGATACAATTCCGGATGATTACGTCATTTTGGCTGAGCGCTCATCAATCACTTGAGAAGCAGCCGTCCAGAGACTGAGGTATTGGACCGCAGCCACCTACCGCTGTGACTTGGGCAAGTTACTAAAGTTCATTTTAACATTTAAAAAACGAAGAATCTGGTTTCGAAGTGCCCTTCTCAGTCTACGATTCTATAAGGCTTCACAGATGTAAGACAAATGCCACACCCAGTAGGACGTGTGCGTGTGTAAGAGAGGGAAAGGAAGGGGGAGTGTCCTTGACCCCAACTCTTAATTCACTTGGAGCCAAAGCCAATTAATTCAATTCACAACCCCAGTGGGCCGAATTACGTGTAATCTTTATACAGAATTAGACCAGAAAGTTTAGGACCAGTTCTCTGTTTACTTTCTCTATGCGAAGATCTCTTGAACAATTCCAAAAATCATTACCTCAAGAAAAAGAGGTTAACCAGGAAAGGTTTCCCCAAAGAAGCAAAACTGACAAGGCCACGAGGGTCGTGTCCGCGTGACGGGCTTCACGCCTTCCGTGTCACACCCCGTGTTTCTCTTTTGTTATCTGCTGCAAGGCAGCCTTGTTAGCAAAGCCCGATCAGAAACCTTTTCTGTGGGAGCTTATCTTCCCCCGCAGCGTGTCCAGGCCCGCTCTGACCCCTGGGTGTCAGCTGTCAATTTGCACCTCTCAAAGCCTATCCCGGAGCAAGGCAGCGAAGCCCAGAACACACCCAGGTCTGGGAACGGGGCAGCCGTGCATTCTGACATTCCTCAGCAGCTGTGTCCAGGTGCCACTTAGGCATCTTTGTTCCCGATTGCAACAGGCTTAGATGAACCCCCTTTACGAGTTCACACGGCAGGCAGATTTCCCACATTTTATATCAGATCTAATAGCTGGGAGGAAACAAATTTAAACCTTTTTGTGCCAATCTCGAAGTAACATTTATAAAGTCATTTCATAGTCCCCAGAAGAAATAAAGTCATTTTAAAGACAGAACTTCCTTTTATGTCCATGTAGTCCCAGGGAGCAGCTGGCGGTGTTTTACGCAGATCAGAAACCAAGGCAGAACGCGCATCGGCTTCCTCCGGCACAGGCCGGCGCGCCGGGGAGCCTCAGCAAGCGCACACTAGTTCCCAATCCCCTCAGCGCTAGTTCCTTCCAGAAAGAGAGGGGTCATTTGAGAAAATTATAATATTTTTAACTGATATATATAACCTATTGGAATTCTTATTAGAAACCCACTTTTACTAGCCGGTTCGATAGAGGTGACTCTAATTTCCGTTTTACATTTCTGCTCTGTATGGCTCTGTGTGGTATATAATGCAAAGCACATTTCCCCTGCCATGGGAATGAGGCTTTTTCCGACTATTAAAATGCACTTTTAAATCCATTTTAGAATACATTTTCCAAAGATATGGAAAAGTAACAGCGATCCTTTAACAAGAACTGTCGGAGACAGAAGAATAAAAAGAATGGCATTAAGCTGTGCGTACAAATTTTAACGTGATTTATTTCCAGGTCAGTCTGATACATATGAAAAATAATCATTTCAGGTCTGCAACTGTGTTAGTCTACTCTAGTAAAGGCCCAAAGAACCCCACTAGGCTGGAGCTGAAAGAACTTAACCTCTTGACACAGGCCAAGAACACAGCACCTGGATATTTAAACCCCCCACACTTTAAAGATACCTAACATTGGGAACCAGCAGTTAGCGTAATGGCTATGTCGCTGGACTCCCACGTAGTCGACCATGGTTCGCGTCTCGGACCCGGTGGCTTAAAACTCACGCCGGGCGCGTGTGCGTGCGTGCCCAAGATCCCGAGAGGAGAATGGAGGAGAAGGGATTGCGGCGTGACCATCCCCCCTGGGGGGTGATTTCTCGCTTTCTATCTCTCTGTCTCTCTCTGTCTGTCTGGCGAGCGCACGCGCCCTATAGTGAAAAATCTCTCCAAAAAAAAAAAAAAAAGATACCTAACATTCAAATCCAGTACAGGCCAGGTAGACTTCGGAAACGCCCTGTATGACTCTATGTAGCCAACTGAAACAAGTCTGATTACATATCAGCCCTGGGGACAGCCAGTGGCATGGTGGTTCTATCAGTGGGACTACACGTGGCTAACTGTGCAGTTCAAATCCCAGACCTGGTCGTTTGACAAACACACTGGGTGTGGGTGCATCCAGGACCCAAAGGAGGATGGAGGAGAAGGGACTGCGGTGCGGCCCCTCCACCACCCCTCTCCTACCCCCACGCTCCACAAGCACACGTGCTCTACATTCAGCTAAAGAAAAAAATCTACTCCTGAGACCAAAGTCCTCCCGACAGAGATGCCTACGGGTCAGCACCTCCAGCAGCAGACTCAGATCTGGGCTTACGAGGATTTTAGAGCTAACTGAAACCCGATCTATGAATATTTTGAAAACGCCACTGGTGCTCACTGAGAGAGGCCGCATTTTAGGCGAACAGCACCAGCGGAAACGTCTAAAATACCTTTACATGGTTCAGCACTTTCGGCCCCTCCTGAGCTCCGCGGTGACCACCGGACTTCCGGATCCAAAAGGCAGAGTAAACGGTGAAACTTGTGACTTATCGTCATGAAAATCCTAGTCATGAGAAGATATTCTAAAAAGATAAGAGGGAAAGAGGCTCCCTACCCCTTGGTCCTGTTTTTCTCAAAGGACAGCATAAATGAAAAACAGTGTCATTTCCATCTCAGTGAAACTGCATGCGTGTCAGTAATACAGTATGCCCATCCACTCTAATGCCACCATGTATAAGCTCTCTCCAGGGCTCCTATAAAAAGAAGCATTAGCGGGGGACCAGCAGTTAGCATAATGGCTATGTCACTGGACTCCCATGTAGTCAACTGCGGTTCAAGTCCCGGACCCGGTGGCTTAAACTCACGCCGGGCACGTGTGCGTGCATGCCCAAGATCCCGAGAGGAGAAAGGAGGAGAAGGGATTGTGGCGTGGCCATCCCCCCTTCCCCTCCCGGGCAGTGATTTCTCACCTTCTGTCTCTCTGTCTCTCTCTGTCTTTCTGGAGAGCGCACACGCCCTATAGCAAAAACCTCTCCAAAAAAAGAAGAAGAAGAAAAAAGAAGCATTAGCAGAAAGCTTCTGTAGAAAAATTATTCCCCCTATACAAAGGCATCTATCTTGCCTGCGATAAAATCCTAACATTCCTGCCAGTTTGACTTGGGCTCCCTTTCCTCATTAGCTGCATATTCCGGCAGCCGGTGTGACACCTTGTAAATAAGACCTGTATACCAAGGGATGTAATTAAGTAAACAATTACTAAAAATACATGTGGCCACGTGAGTTCTTATACTAACTACTGGATTTTTATTATTAATCAGTGTAGTCAAGCAAAGGGCCTGAAGAAAGATGAAAAAGAAATCCTCCCACTGACTTGCAAAATGGTGATACATATTTTATGTTTCTGAGTCAGCCATTTAGATAACTAATTATCTGGTGAGTAGTTAAATGACCGAATTGGTGTCTCAATTAAGAACGATTCTTAACACAGATGTTTCTAGCCACTGGTCAGGGTGGTTTCAGTAATATTATCATATATTCTGAACAGCCTCGAAATAAAACGCTGAGATAAAAATACTCGGCACTGGGGACAAATGTACACGCTGGGAGAATGAGACCACGGATATTACCATGTGCTCCAGATTGTCGTCACAGCAAAACGAATTCAAAGGCATCCCCAGACAAAACAGGGAGGGAGCGACCTCGCGCCTCAGTGCTGGGGCTCCTCCCGGCTCCCTCACCCCTCCACTCAGTCTCTCTCTCTCTCTCTCTTCGTGTTACCCTGTGGGGGCGAAGTTGGGCTGCTGGATTCTAACCATGCTTGTCCTCTTTCTTCCCCTCTAGTAAAACTCCCCTGTGCCATGGGCTGTCTCTCCAGGGCACGTATCTGAAACCAGCCACGGATGGAGAGTATCTTTACCGTAAACTGCCGATGGCCTTCGATGCCTCTGTTCCTTCAGGAAACATTGACTGAGCATCTGCTAGGCGCCAAGTATTATTCCAGGTGCCGGGGACAAAGCAATGGACAACACAGTCAAAAACCCACCCCCTCAACCTAGAGCAGGAAGACAGAAATAATAAGCAAGAAGTTTAGCGTGACCAAGGGTGATACACGCCAAGGAGGAGAAAACCTGGGAAGGATAAGGAGCTCTTGGGAGGAAGGCACCAGCTCTCAGCTCATCACATTCGGCACCCCCTGCATCTCAACTTTAGCTAGAGGGTGCACGTCTGCGCACGACAGAGAGAGAGAGAGAGAGACCCCAGTGGGGCCTGGCCATGTCACAGTCCTTCTTTCCTCCGTTTCTCCATCCCATTGGGTTTGGGGCACACACATACACATGTGCCTGGTATTTTTTCAAGCCACTGGGAGCTAGGATTCAGACGTGGGGTGCAGCTCCCTCTGCACAGCCCGTAACATCTAGGCTTTGGGGCTGGCTCTGCATCTGAACATTTTTAAGCTCTTAAAAACTCCCCCCTAAAATGTAAAACAAAGCCTTTTTTCTAAAAACAAAGATTTTTAGTAAAAGGTTGGTATTCATAAATTTTATCTAAGTTCAAAGTGTGCCACCCTACACTAAATAAACGAACGCCACTGTATTAAAAGCTAAGTGGCTTTAGAAACTGTATGAACACATTCTTAAATGAGTTACTGTTCAGCAAAACAATACTAACAGGAGGATGGCTAAAAATATCACTTTACTTACAGAGTAAAAAGCCGAATTTTTTTTTTAGGAGGAACAGGACAAATCCAAGCCCTTATGATAAGAGGGAAGAAAAATTCAAAGCTTACAGGGCCTGAAAAACTGTGAGGAGGTGGGTGGCAGGGAGGGTAAATGACAAGATACCATTCCAAAACCGAGCAGCTTCCCTTTTTATTAATGCTCAAGTCAATGAATGACATTTCATAAACGAAATACAAATGAGAATGTCTAACTTGTATGTATAGTATATGTAAACATACATGTTCTATGGGTTGAATGCCTAGTCTAAATATGAAGAGAACAATTGGGTCTTTGACCTCAAAAATGAATTCAATGTTGGCATCACTGTTTCTGACTTACGGTGTTTGATATTGAACAGGAAGAATTGTGGACACCCAAGTTCAGTGTAGTCATGGATTTCATGTTCAGATATAAATAGCTTTTAAGAAATAATCTGTATAATAAAATAAGTTTACTTTGAATTGCAGTACAGTCATTTTCTTCAATCAATAAAAATATTCCTTGATTATAAAGCAGCCTTATTTTGAAAATGTATTTCAGGAAAATAGCTCTAGCCATATCTGCAATACCATACTTTTTTAAAAAGGCAACAAAGTGACAGGATTTAGATTTAAAATAGTATATTGCAAAATAGCTCAACATGTTATTTCTAAGCACAGGCAAGCTCCATTCTGAAGGATACTTTTAATCTTATAAAGCAAACTGTTTCAATATTTCTGTGGTTGTTTAAAGTCTAAATATTTACAATAAAAGATAAATTTTTACACATATAGGACATTAACTTCTAGACGTCTCTACAATACAGTTTACATTATTGCATCACTCTATTATGAAGCTCTGTTTGTTAACGCGTGCTCAAGAAGGAAAATAAAAACATGATACAGTTTCATAGCTTTATGGCAGGCTGAACTTTACATCTGGAAACATTAAGGAAACAGCAACTACAGCAAACACCGCACTAGTTCTATGAGTAATGAAACAAATACCCAGAAATCATAAACAGTTAAATGAATAACTAAAACACCCCTCCTAACACATCTTAATTTGTTCTCTTCTGATAAGTACATTTTAAAAATGTTTTTAACATCCCAGGAGGAAAGGATGAAAAATTTTCCACAAAGATCAAAGTGCATGTTTTAAAAGTGCTTCGTGTGTGTGTGTATTACAAATCTATCCAATAAAGAAGTTAAATAAATATGTGCAAAGATTCTAATTATGACTTGAATTCATTAACCTTAATCATGGGCTTGTTGGACTTCATCTAGGTGAGGCAGTCAAGCGGCAGAAGAAAAAGCTGAGCTCGCTCACTGTGTATGGGGCAAGAGCACTCACCCACAAGTCAGGAGACCCACACCTATTCTCACCTCTGGTGACCAGCTAGTTAGACCGTGGGTAAGATGGATTTGGTTCTAGGCACCGGGCAAGAGGCAGCGCTAGAGCAGCTGCGGGGCCCTCCAGCTCCAAAACTCTAAGAATAGTTTAGATGAGGCATTCCCAAAAGGGCAAATCATTTTACAAAAAATATTTTAAAATAGGGAGACCAGCAGTTAGCATAATGGCTATGTCGCTGGACTCCCACGTAGTCGACCGCAGTTCGAGTCCCGGACCCGGTGCCTTAAACTCACGCCGGGCGCGTGTGCGTGCGTGCCCAAGATCCCGAGAGGAGAATGGAGGAGAAGGGATTGCGGCATGGCCATAGGGGTGATTTCTCGCTTTCTATCTCTCTATCTGTCTCTGTCTGTCAAGCGCACACGCCCTATACAAAAAAAAAAAAAAAAAAAAACTCCAAAAAGTAAAAAAGTTTTTAAATATACTAGTCATTTAGCTTCTATTCTCTTATTGTACTTATTCATAATAAAGCAGAGAAAGAAAGAAAAAAAACTCCAAAAATACTTGACAAAGGTCGTATGAACTTTATATAGAGTAACCAAAGCTAGTGTGACCCTTCACAATTACCCAGGATTATGTGCAAAAAGGAAACCGAGCAAGCCGAGCAAAGCATCAGCGGGTCACGCAATGGCACAGGTTTTTTCTAAGTCCCAGAATTTTCTTAGGACTTAAAGCTTTAAAAAGTACTTATTCTTCAATCGCTTTTAAAGGACCATGATGCCTGGAATTCATACTTGAGGGTTTTTAAAGGAGTCTCTCTAAATTGTTACAAATGTTTTCATGAAGGTAATTCTACGTGGCAATGTTAAATAATGGGTACATAAACTTGCCATGGGCTCTGTTCTGCACCAAGTCTGTTTGCACACATGTTCATGGGTATGTATATTCGAGCTCGTTTAATGTTTGAGAGGTGAAGCTCAGCAGTTCTCATCCACCAGCTTCGACCCATTAATGCCCCGATAGGTGACTCTGCTCGGCCTGACTAGCACTCCGTGGTTTGGCTTACAGGTGAAATAGCGCTTGTCGCCCACTGAGCCATCATTTTTGCCCTTGGCGCTTCGGAGCTCAAGTCCAAGCCAGATCCCGGAGGCGAAGTCGGTGGGGCCCACGTACCTAACGGTCCCCATCTCGTTTGAGCTCGTGAGCAGGACCTGAGAGCCCTCGTGCAGCTTCACGCTCCCCTCCACGCCAGCCGCGGTGGCCGTGCTGCTCCAGCTGCGACGCAGGGCGGTTCTGGATCTGTTCAGGAGCAAAAAGTCAGACAAAGCCTTAATGCAAAAGCCACCAACGTGACGTGTCCAATCCACCTCCACGGGCACACCGGAATCCAGACTGTGGTTCTCAGAAGCGAATGCTTTATGTGTACAACTTCCCTTTTCTAAAAGTCTAATTATAATTAGCATCATTAAAACATACTTTTAACATTTTAAAAGATTTTTTGGTTTTAGCTATTTTAATACTACCCTAATCTGAACTTAAGATTTCTCTTGCAATTTCTACATATAAACATAAATATTAAAAACATATATAGTTTTATATGTGTATGCACACACGCACACGCACACACACAAACACACACACACACACACATTTCAAAAAGTTCATGGAAATGTAGAATTAAAGTATGAATTTCTTTGGAGTACAAAAACATCATTGAAATCTACACATTATTTCTTTATAATGTGCATTTGCCGTGAATTTTTTGAAGACCACACGTATATACCCTCTGTATGTATGCGAAAACATCAATTAGAAAAAACATACACTTCCATCTATTTAACTGCTATTAATGTTATCAAATAAAACAAAAGTAAAAGAACCTGGAATTTGGGCTGTGATAGATTTACATGACTTTTGGGTCACTTTTTAAATATGTATTTATGTGAAAATAAATTTTAAAAGCTATTAACCCATAATTTCATGGGGGGGATATATATATGCCTTCTATGTGCGAGTTCTGGTTACACTTTGGGGTTAGCGTCCTCCTCGCCACTGCCAGTAAAGGGGGTCTGGCCTGGAGCAGGACTCTTTTCCTTTCGTTTTCCCCAAACATAACCTCACCTCAACAAACCGCAGATGTGCCAGGCACCTGCCACCAACCTGACCTAGTGACGGAACCACTTGGGACTCGGTAATGGGCCTGCCCAAGGCCCCAGCCAACCCCGCCCAGAGCTCCCCCACGTCCAGTGGGAGAGGTGGATCCCACTCCTGTTCACCCGCAGTAGAAACACCATCAGGGTCTTGTTGCCCTGTGACCTGAGCTCTTCCAAAATGGCTCTCCCAAACTACCCATGCTACCTGGAGCCCTCTACCCTCTGTCCCTTGCCACCTCTCCACCAAAGGAATGACCCCCACCCCTACAGTAGACGCAATGCAGAATCTGCTACCAAAAGCTCATGGAGTCTTATTGTGAACAGAATCTAGATCCCACTTACTGTATATTTTATTCCACTCTCCATAGTTTTAATGCACTGACACCCATGATGTCTCACTTACTCACATTAACCGCACTGTAAGAAAGAAACTCTAACTTTATGGATAGAAAACTGAGGCTCAGAGATTTATCCTAGTCTGTATTTTCCAGTAAGTGAGATAATTTCAATTAGAAAATATCTTTAAATTATCCTTTACCATGTCAAATGCACAAATATAATAATAAACAAATAAACATGTAATACCTATAAGAAAAAGCATAAATCCTTGGGACCAGCAGTTAGCATAATGGCAATGTCGCTGGACTCCCATGTAGTTGACCGCAGTTCGAGTCCCGGACCCGAGGGCTTAAACTGACGCAGGGCGCATGTGCGTGCGTGCCCAGGATCCTGATAGGAGAATGGAGGAGAGGGGATTGCGGCGTAGCCATCCCCCCTGGGGGGTGATTTCTCGCTTTCTGTCTCTCTGTCTCTCTGTCTCTCTCTGTCTGTCTGGTGAGCACACACACCCTATAGCAAAAACCTCTCAAAATAAAACAAAAAACAAAAAGAAAGAAAAAGAAAAAAGAAAAGCATAAATCCTTACTGAAGAATAAAAGAAAAATGAAAGACCTGTTTCTAGATAGAAATATATCTATGTTAATACTCCAAATGGGTCACTTTTACAAGCTGACAAAACTTACTGCTAATTTTCACATAAATAATAACTATCATTTCTAGAGCACTTACTGTGTAATCCTTCACATTCCATTGTCTCACTCAATCTCACCCAAACCAGTGAAGGGGTATTACTTCTTCCTACTGTCAGAAGTGGGGTTCAGAAACAGTAAGCCCAGGGCCAGCAGGTGGCATGCTGGTTAAGGCGGCTGGACTCCCACAGGCTGACCGCGGTTAGAGTCCCGGACCTAGCAGCTTGCTTTCTCACTTTCCTTCTCCCTCTCTGTCTCTCTCTGGTCAACTTAAAATATATATAAAAAAAATAAAATAATGACAACAAATAAAATTAAATAAAAATAATTCTTAAAAAAAAAAAAAAGAAAGAAAGAAAAGAAACAGTAAGCCCAGCGTGTAAGGTCAGAGTGATGGTAAAAGTAGAGCCCAGTCACACCCAGGCTGTGTGAGCAGACAGGACAAGCTCTCACTCACAGCCATAATGGGAGAAGGAAACTGAGAGCAGGAAACTGAGAGAAGGAAAAAAATTATGATAAGGCAGGACCGGCAGGTGGCATGGTGGTTAAGTCACTGGACTCTCACGTGGTTGACCGCGGTTCAAGTTCCAGACCCAGCAGTTTGAAACTCACGCCAGACATGTGTTCGTGGGTAAAATCCCAACAGGAGAATGAAGGAAAGGGGATTGTGGTGTGGCCAGCCCTCCTGGTGGGAGGGATGATTTCTCACTTTCTGTCTCTCTGGGGAGTGCTGCCCTGTAGCAAAAATCTCTCAAAAAAAAAAAAAAAGAAAGAAAAGAAAGAAAGAAAAATAATAATGAGACAACATTTGCATTGCCATCATGTTTAATTATCAAATTACAATAGTGACAACAATGCAGGTCTGTCATAAGAATATACATTTAAAAGACAGAAATGTCAAAAAATTATAAATACAAAAGGACTTCCAAAAGTTTATGAAAAATGAAATTAGGGACCAGCAGTTGGCATAATGGCTATGTCATTGGATTTCCATGTAGCTGACCGCGGTTCAAGTCCCGGACCCGGTGGCTTAAACTCACACCGGACGCGTGTGCGTGTATGCCCAAGATCCCAAGAAGAGAATGGAGGAGAAGAGATTGCAGCGTGGCCATCCCCCTGTGGGGGGGTTATTTCTTATTTTCTGTCTCTCTGTCTCTCTGTCTTTGGCAAGCGCACATGCCCTATCACAAAAACCTCTCAAAAAGAAAAAAAGAAATTAAAAGTTTATTTCGGAGCAAAAAATATTTTTAAATGTATGTCTAGCTTTTTCATAATATGTGTTTATTAACTTTTTAAAGAACCCTAGTGAACATTATTTTATCTGTGATAAAAAGTAAAATTTCAAAGCCATAAGAAAGCAATGAATGCTGAATTAGGGATGCTATAAAAATTAGTTAATTGTGGGACCAGCAATTGGGCATAATGGCTATGTTGCTGGACTCCCACGTAGTCAGCCACAGTTCAAGTCCTGGATCCGGTGGCTTAAACTCAGCCAGACATGTGTGCGTGCGTGCCTAAGATCCTAAGAGGAGAATGGAGGAGAAGGGATTGTGGCGTGGTCAACCTCCCCTGATGAATGATTTCTCACTTTCTGTCTATCTGTATCTGTCTGTCTTTCTGGCGAGCATAGGCGCCCTATAGCAAAAACCTCTCAAAAAAAAAAAAAATTAATTGTATGGGAGGAAAAAAAATGTGACTCTTACCCTCATATTTTAAAACAAATCCCAAATAAATCAAAGAGTTAATGCATAGACTGAAAAAAGAGAAGTCCCAGAAGAAAATCAAACTTATTTCTATGATCTCATGTACACACACTTGCACACACACAGATATAGGAGGGAGGGTATAGAAACATACTGAAAAGTTTGGCATCTATTATTAAGTTATTATTGGTAGGGTTTTTTCCCATTTATTAGCATGTCATAAAAATGTTTCCATATCATAGTAAGGTCTTCAAAAACAATGCAAAAGTCATACCAAATAAAGCTTTTATTAAAGAACATGGGGATATACAAGATATATCAAGGGGGAAAGCCTTTGAAAGGATATATGGAATATGATTCATCTAACTTTGCTTAAAATGTAAGACACATGGGCCAGCTCCACTGCCTAGTGGTTAAGGGGACAGAATCCCACATGGCCAACTGAGGTTCAAATCCCAGCCCCGATAGCTTAAAAAACACACCAGGCATCAGGTGCCTGTGTATACGTGCCCAATGTCCCAACAGGACAGAGAAAAGGAAGAGCACAGATCGTGGTGTGATCGCACCCCACTGGGGGGTATTTTATCCTCTCTTTCTCTCTCTCTCTCGCTGCCTCTCTGGCAAGCACGTGCACCCTCTGGTAATTAAAAAACATTCAGGTACATGCATTAGGGAAAAAAAATGAAAAAGTATATAGCAAAATGCTGACAGCAATTGATCGCATGTGGGGGACAAAATTACAAATGATCTTTAGCCACACTTATTTTCCTTAATTTTTAAAGACTGTACAATCAACTTCTACAATCAAAAAAGTTTTGGGTTTTTGGGGGTTTTTTCTAAGGTTTTTGCCATAGGGCATGGAGAGAGACAGAGAGACAGTGAGAGGGAAAGTGAGAAATCACCCCTGTGGAGATGGCCATGTCACAATCCCTTTTCTTCCTAGGATTTTGGACATGCATGCACACATGCCTGCTATGATTTGCAAGCTATCAGGTCCAGGATTTGAACTGCAGTCAGACAAGTGGGAGTACAGCACTTATACCACCATGCCACCTGCTGGTCCCCCAAAAAGTTTTTAAAGAAACATGTAACAGCTCTCTTTCGCTCACACTGGGGCAAATTTCTCTCTGCCTCAAGTCCATTAGGTTTCTTACCCAGGAATTTTTCATCAACTCTGACTGTGAAAGTTCCATGTTTCTTCTGGAAGCTCATTTATTTCCATATAAATATGCAAGAAAAATTTGTATAGTGTTTGGTAAATATCAGTTAATTCATTTTCTCAACTCATATTCTTGAGAATGCATCACGCTTCCAGATTAATAACAGTGCAGCATAACAGTGCAGCACACAATCACCTCTGTCCCCTCGGCAGAGGGTCATTCAGTCTTTGTACTGTCTCTCTTACCCCTTAGATAAGGGACAGACTTCCTAGCCAGCACCTCAGTCTCTTTTGTTCCTGAGAACTGTGGTCACCAAACATTTTGATCACATGCTCTATAATGAAAAATTAATAAATTTTAAAGCCTATCATATATCCTTAATAAAGGTGTAGCTGTATTTTTTTAATCAGGTAACTAGTGTCAATGTGCATAAACATTAGTGAAGCTTAATTCTTATTTTTATAGAAAATAAATAGATAAGTGCTGGTACTTCTCCTCACATCAGCAGACCACCTCTGTATAACCATACCTGCTATATAGTTCCCAGGGATCAGACTTCTTTTTCTCCTTCCCTTGTTTCTCTATACCATGTTCTTCCACTCACCAACATGTTGTCTCTGATCCTGATACCTCGGCCCTTCTAGAATCCTTTATATCCTGGTTATCTCTTCTTAGCAATTTCTTCCATTCTGCCTAAGAACTCCTGAATATCTTCAATAAACTGATGCATAAAGTTACTGCCTTTAAACTCTCTAAACTACTCAAGTGAGACCAACTTCAAAATTCTCAAAATTGGTGATAATTTTGAAGAAGGAAAAAAAAAAAGAAATAAAACCACCCAACCTCTAAGCAGTACCTAACAGCTCCTTAGGAAAATCCAGGGGTCTCAAGTGAAATTGTAGACCTTTGTGAAGCCCCCTGAGACCTCGATGCCAGACAACTTTGTAAATGATCTGCATCTCTGCTCAGCTGAGCATCAGGTGCTCACTCTCGGGCTCTGATTTCTAGAAGGTTTTAGGGCCCCGCTATTTAAGCAAGTGCACTTCCCTAGTCAGCCAGCCTTTTCCCCAGGGTATTATCCATAGATTAATTGGCAAGGTCTTAAAAAAGAAAGACCTCTTAAGTGTGTTCATGTTGGTAAATTCATTTTACAAGCTGTAATGATGTACAGTTATTGAATGTATAAAATAAATTAAATTCTAAAAAGAAAAGAAAAAAAAGATCTCTTTATCAATCAGTCTAGAAGAGCTTCTAAAAGTAAAAAAGCTTCAGAAAATCATTGAGGGTAGTAAAATAAGTCTGGGGGAAATAAATATAAAAACAAAAAAGAAAAAAAAGAAAAAAAAGCTTTCGGGGGGCAGTATATTCTACAAGGGGAACCAGGAACGATTTTAAAGTAATTTTAAGATTATTTCTTGTAAATAGGCCTTATATTTCATACATTGCTAACACTATTAAGTAAAATCTCTGATTAGGTAAATAAACAGAATTTAAAATCAATCCACTCTACTCAATGACAACACAAAACATAAATTCCTCCAACTTTTATTAACAATACTAACCTCTTTGAAGAGAAAATATATGCAATGAACTATTTTTAGTCACTGGTGATATTTTTAATTGAGTTTGCAAAGGAGGGAGGAAGAACTCTTCATGATACACTCATCACACCTTTTCTCCTAAGTGTTAAAATTCTACTCAGTAACGTCAAAGATACAAAATCCCACTTTTCTTCCTTCACAGAATCCCATCACGTTCATCTTGAAAGGTGTTTTTCTAAATCTTCTTAATACTCACTTGGCAAAAGCATTTCTTCTGTTAATCTCTTTTTGGGAAGAAGCAGAAGTTGTGCTGAAACTTCTCCTAAAACCTACATAGGAAAGTTAAGTTTAGAAGAGGAAAAATAATCACAAATCTTTATTAAAAGCTATCTTTCATCATTTCTTCTAAGGATGCTCTACTATACCAGTGTGTCTTTGGAAACAGAAAGCAAAGAATGTGAGCATGAGGGGGCTTCAAAAAGCTCACAGAAAAATGCAATTAAAGTGTAAGTTTATTTTGCTACAAAAATTTTTGAGGGGCCGGCCGGTGGTGTAGTGGCTGAGGTGCTGGACTCCCACATGGCCAACTGTGGTTTGAGTCCCAGACATGAGAAGAGCTTGCTTTCTCAACTTTCCCTTTCTCTTTCTCTCTCTCTCTCTCTCTCTCTCTCTCTGTGTGTGTGTCTCTGTGTGTGTGTGTGTGTGTGAATGTGTGTGTGTGTGTGTGTCTGGTCAAATCAAAAGAAAGAAAGAAAGAAAGAAAGAAAGAAAGAAAGGAAAAGGAAGGAAGAAAGAAAGAAGAAAGAAGAAAGAAAGAAAGAAATCTTTCAACAAAAATGTTTTAAATCCATTCATAGTTTTTTTCATAATATATATTTTCTACAAACTTGTTAAAGATACCTCCCTCATATATATATATATACATATATATATGTGTGTGTGTGTGTGTGTGTGTAGTTAAGATTTTCTGATGAATTTTTATTCATATTCCTAATCAAACTATGCACATATCTGAGTAAGTTGATATCAAGATATTATTTCTGAAGATTTTCATTATAAAATTTATTGAAGACCAAACAGAATTTAATTATACTTTGACGAAGCTGATTCTTTTTTCTATCAAATAGTAGTCTTAACAATCACATTTAAAAAAACAGAAAAGGATAAAAGTGTTTTAAAACACTATCATTAAAGATATATCACTTATAAAATAATGAACAATAAACCTCAAGCTTATGATTATTAGCATCTCCAAATTAGAGGTTTTTTTTAAAAAAAGAGAAAGAGAGACTACACAACAGGTAGAACTAAAAAAATTTTTTGAGAAGTTTTTGCCTTAGGGCAAGTGTGCTCACTGGAGAGAGAGAGACAGAGACAGAGACAGAGACAGTGAGAGGAATGTGAGAAATCACTCCCCAGCAAGGGGAGAGATGGTGATGGCTACACTGCAAGCCCCTTTCCTCCATTTTCCTCCCAAGATCTTGAGCATGCACACATACACACCCGGCATGATTTTCAAGCCACCAGGTCTGGGACTCAAACTGCGGTTGACCATGTGGGAGACCAGTGACACAACTGCTATGCCATCTGCTGGCCCCTCAGAAATGTTTTAAAATGAAACATAATTTCTAGTTCTGGCAGTTCTGGTAGACCAAATGTGCTGAATAAATCTCTACTGAAACAACTCTAACCTAAAACAATTATAACTTTTTAAATACTATAGAACTAACACAAAATACATAATTTCAAAAAGCTAAGCCCAAAAAGCAAAACCATGAGAGGTTACCAAGCACCAAGGCAATCTGCCACGTTATGCCACGAGGGTTTCCAGTGAACTCTAGAGAACTTGGACTTCTGCCTTCCTGGCTGCACAGATGCCAGGGAAGGAATTAAGCCCCAGGGCCTGCCAAGTGGGGGTGCTCACAACACACTCCTGGTGAGAGCAAGGATCCCAGGCAGCTCACTTTCAGTGAAAGGATAAATGAGAAGCAAAATGAAACACCATTCAGTTGAAGACAAAAGAAAGTGGCTTTTGTCAACCTTAATGCTCAATAGAAGGCAAAGTTTTCTCCCCTCAGAATTTGTAACCACGAGTCAAATTCAATTCATGTGATCTGTGTAATATTAAGAAAACATTGCAGAGAATATAATTAAAGTAGTCCCAGGTTAGCAGTGCCTCCCAGCAACTGGAAGAAGTAAATATAACTTTTTCTGAAGGCATTCACCCAGACCTCAAAATTCTCATATATAAAATTCTGAGTAAAATACATATCCCCTAGTAACAAATTACAAAACTCATAAGGAAAGAAGGCACCATAAATTAGGCTCAACAAAAACAGACGGCAGAATCTGACTCATGAAGACTTTAGAGACTGAATTATTTAACAAAATATAACAATATTTAAACTGTTTAAATACATAAAAGAAAAATCTTGAAACTATGGAAAAAGAATAAATGACAGTAACAAAAACATTTGCAAAAAGAAAGAAAACTGTTGTAATTAAAAACTTTGTGGCTGAATCACGCAGCAGAATAAACATAGCTGCAGAGAAAATCAGGAAATGGGAAGATCTGAAGACATCCAGAATTCAGTCCAGAGTGATAAACTCTGAAAAAAAACATGAAAGAGGCATGGGAAAGAAAGTGAGAAAGTCAAATCTACTAAGCAGAATTTTGTAAGGAAACATGGAAGAGAAAATATTTATTGGCACTGGATAAAAATATTACAGAATTGAGGGCCAGCAAATGGCATAGTGGTTAAGGTGCTGGACCCCCACATGGCTGACTGTGGTTCAAGTCCCTGACCCAGAGAGTTGAAAATCACGCTAGGCACATGTGCATGTATGCCCAAAATCCCAAGAGGAGAATGGAGAAGGGATTGCAGAGTGGCCATACGTGAGTAATGAAATCACAAAGGGTGATTTCTCACTTTTCCTCTCTCTGTCTGTCTCTGTCTCTCTCCGGTGACTACATGTACCCTACAGCAAAAACCTTTAAAAAAAATTACAGAATTGATCTAAGTACCAATTCTCAGATCCAAGGAAGACCCACAATGCCAAACAGGATTAATAACATCACCTAGACATAGTAGTGCAACTGTACAATTTGTTACAAAACAAGGAAATAAGACTTTTCTAGGTAGCCGAGAAGAGAAGAGAAGTCACCTAGAATAATATGGATTAGACTCATAGGTAACATTTTTTTAATGAAGGTACACCCTCAACAAGGCCTTGTCATATTGTGATCCCCGTTCCTACACTCTCCAGGCTCCTCAGGGTCCTGGGAGCCTGTGAAAGCACCCAACATGTTTCTAGGGCAACCCAGGTTGAGCTGGGCCCATGGTCAGCCACAAAGCCTCCAGCAGTGCAGTCCAGTACATGACAGACTGCTCCACCTAGGCTAGGCCATGTAACTTCTAATCAACAATGACAGAAGACTAAAAACAATAAAATGATACTGTAAATGTGCAGGGAAAAAATATCTTTTGATCCAAAATCTACACCCAGTAAAACCATCATTAGAAAAGACAAAAACTGAAAGAGTGCAACCAACAAACCCTTTCAAAAAGAAATGTAAAAGAACATAAGGGAGATAAAAACAAAAAGATCCCAACTGGAGGACTTGAGGATTAAGGGGTAAAAATATTTGTAAATATGTGAGTAAATTAAAGAAAGTCATGCATCACTCAATGATAGAGACACATTCTGAGAAATGTTAAGTGATTTTGTCTCGTACCAACATCATAAAGAGTACTTAGGGTATAAGAACACTTAATACCTGATGGTATAGCCTACTACACACCCAGGCTATATGGCATAACCCAATACCATCTTATGGGATGACTATCATGCATGTGGTCAGTCGTTGACCATAACATCAGTATGCAGCACATGAACATATTATTTAAAAAAAAACTATTGAGGTCAACAGGTAGCATGGTAGTTAAGGTGCTAGACTGGCACATGGCCAACCACAGTTCAAGTCTCAAACCCGGTGGCTTGTTCTCGTACTTTCTCTCTCTCTCTCTCTCTCTCTCTCTCTCTCTCATCAAATTAAATAATAATAATAAATAAAATGAAATTTAAAAACTATTATAATAAATGCAAAATTCATGAGGGAAATAAAAGAAACTGGACAACTTAGTTTCTAAGAATTTTCTATTTTGGGGAAAAGGATAAAAATTATTAGACTTTGCTAAGTATGTATGTTAAATTACCTATAATAATTACTAAGAAGTATTTTCATTGAGGAGTTTCAAAACATCCATGGAAAAATGGAATGAAAGCGGTTTATTGTAGAGCAAAAAACTCCTGAAAGCTATGCATTCTTTTTCATAATATCCAGTCTTCCTGGGCTGTTTGAGACTCCTCATAGAGTATAGCTTTTATACAAGTTGAGAGGATAAAGGGGACAGAAAAAAAGGAGGGGGATAAGAATCAAAGCCAAGAAAGAAAAACCCCTTATTAAGTACAAAAAAAAAAAAACTGAACAAATAGAAACCAAGTAAAAATACCATAAATAATAATAACACCAGTAATATATTAATAATTATAATAAATGCAAATGGTTAAGCCTTTCCAGTAAAAAGAAAAAGATTATCAGACAGTATTTTTTAAAAAGCAAAACCCAACTTTATTTTACTTAGAAAATATTCTAGAAGCATAAGCACACAAATAGAGAACAAGTCAACAGGCAGGAAAAGATATATTAGGCATACACTTAACCAAAAGAAAGATAAAAGAAGGCAAAAAAAATTATCATAGAAGCAGTATCATTTATCTTAACATCGAACAATAAAATAGAAAGGTATAGATCTAACAAAGCATATACAAAGTCTAGATGAGGAAAGCTGTAAAACTCTGATGAAAGAAATCAAAGACAGAAATAAATGGAGAGGCAGATCACGGTCATAGAGAGAAAGGCTCAACGTTGATATTTCAGCTCTTCCAAACTTGACCCATACATTCACTTAATCCAAGGCAAAAGCTCTGAAAGTTATTTTGCGGATATTAACAACCTAATCATAAAGTTTATACAAAAAGACAAAAGTCTCGGAAGAACACAAGATCAAAGGAGAAGACCTCAATCAGTAGACTGACAACTACTAAGCCTGAAAACACAGTCATGAAGAGGGGTCTGGTATAGGCAAAAGAATAGACAATCAATCAGTGGAACGGAGAACCCAGAAATAAGCCTACACAAATGTAATCAACTGATCTTTGATAAAAAGGAGAGAAGAAGGTCAATGGGACAAAAAGGTAGTCTTTTCAACAAATCACAAATTACTCTTTCACAGAGTAATTTTTCAAAAAAAAAAAAATCGAAATTATCTTTACCATCCAAAAAGTCAATTCCAAAATGTGAAACTTTGAGAAAGCAACATAGGAAAATACCCTTATTATTTCTGTTTTAAGAAAAGACTTCTTTTTTAGAGAAATTTTTGCTCTACGGTGCACACGCTCACTGGAGAGACAGACAGAAAGTGAGAAATCACCCCTGGGGGATGATTGCAATGGTTACAATTGCTACAATCCCTTCTATGTTCTCTCCAGATCTTGGGCACCAACACAAATGCACTCAGTATGAGTTTTAAGCCCCGGGTCCAGGACTCAAATCGCGGTCAACTACATGATAGACCAGCAACATAACCATTACGCCTTCTGCCAGTCCCAAGAAAAGACTTCTTAAGACAAAAAATACAAACCATACTATGGTTTGCTATTTTGGCTATATAAAAATTGACTTCTGCTCATCAAAAGACATCAAAATAATAAAAAAAGTAAAAAGATAAGTCACAAACTTAACAGGATATTCATAACTCGTAAAACTGAAAAAATAGGGAACCAGCAGTTAGCGTAATGGCTATGTCGCTGGACTCCCACATAGTCGACCGCGGTTCGCGTCCCGGAACCGGTGGCTTAGAACTCATGCCGGGCATGTGTGCGTGCGTGCCCAAGATCCCGAGAGGAGAATGGAGGAGAAGGGATTGCGGCGTGACCATCCTCCCTGGGGGGTGATTTCTCACTTTCTGTCTCTATGTCTCTCTCTGTCTGTCTGGCGAGCGCACGCGCCCTATAGTGAAAACCTCTCAAAAAAAAAAAAATTAATAAGATAAAGATGAGCCACAAAAAGAAAAGCGAGTAGGGGCCGGCAGGTGACAAGGTGGTTCAGGGCACTGGACTCCCACATGGCCAATCATATTTGAGTCCTGGACCTGGCAGCTTGCTTTCTCACTTTCCCTCTCTCTCTCACTCTGTCCCTCTCTGGTCAAGTTAAATAAATAAATAAAAATAAAGTTAAATAAAATAATTCTTAAAAAAAAAAAAAAAAAAAGAAAGAAAGAAAGAAAGAAAAAAGAAAAGTGAGCAAGAGATCTTTGATAGGTACTCATTAAGGAGGAAATCTATGTGACCCAGAAACAGGAAAGCAGGCTCCACAGGCTCGACTTCATTTGTAATCTAAAAATGTCAACTAAAATCACGAGATACCAGTAAAACCCATGTGAGTGGCAAAGAATTCTAAATCGAACAAGCCTAACATGGGGAAGGGAGGGAGGAACAGAGTTGAGGTGCACTGCCGACAGGCATCGTAATCCTGTCAGATACGACCCTGGAAAGCCGATAGACACCCCACGCTTGGCAGCCTAGAGGAACCTTGTACATGAGCACAGAGCAGTGTGTAACAGGAAATAACAGGGTACCTCCCAAATGGCCATCAGCCACATAAAGAATAATAAATCCCCCTGGTTCATTAAATAACAAAATAGCAACGTCGATAAAAACTGAACATACTTATTGGTTCATCAATATATGGGTGATAGAAACATAGGAAACTAAAGGAACAACTAAGGTAAAATTAGAGACTCATAACCAGAGATTGGGGATATGAAGGGGCAGGGAGATGAGAAGAGGGCAGGGGCCCTCGGGGGTGCTACAGCACAGGGACGTGTGCGACAGCCGTGTGCTCTGTGCTGGCATGACCTGCATGGATACATTTTACATATTCTTTTTATATACACACAGGTTGAGAAGCCCTTACTCAAAATGCCTGGGAGCAGAAATGTATTCGATTTTTCCAAATTTTGAAGTATTTGCATATACATACTAAGAGATCTTGGAGGTGGAACCCAAGTTTAAACAAAATTCATTTACACTTCATACACACTTTACACATATAATCTGAAGGTAAATGCATACAAACAATATTTTTGTGTTTGCAGTGTTCGATTGTGACCAGGTACGGAATTTTCCACCTGTATCATGCCAGTGCTCAAGAAGTTTTGGATTTTGGAGATTTCAGACTTTAAAGCTGCAGATTAAGGATGCTCAACCTCTATATATTTCACAATAAAAATGTTTCTCTACATGAAAGCAAAGGAATAATTATTAGAAACACAAAACTGTGTAATCTTACCAGGGTAAGAATGATTCTGTTTATTCGAAGAAATTTCTGAAAGCGTATCCAAGGAATCCGTTACTCTATGAATAAAACAAAGAACACCTTATTAGAAGTAGCTGATTTTCAGATTTAAGACTGGCTGTCAACTAAGATTTTCACGCCAGATGGTATTTATTATTTCTTTCATTCAATAAACAGTTATTGAGCACCTTTTATGAGCTATGAATGAGCTTTAGTCCTGGGTAGGAGGCAGGCAATAACCAAATATAAGAGGTCCTCACTATGGAGGGATAGTTAGCTTAGAATAAATGCTAGTTAAGTCGGTCGGGTCCCCCATGGCCGACCACACAGTCAGAGTCCCGGACTGAGCAGCTCAACAAATACACTGGGCACGTGTGGGTGTGTGTGCAAAATCTCTAAAGAAGGAAAAATGGAGGAGAAAGAAATGCAGTGCGACCGTTCTCCATGGCGGGGGGGGGGGATGCATTCTCACTTTCTGTGTCTCTCTCTCATGCGTGCGTGCACAGGCCCTCTAACAAAATGTCTGAATAAATAAATAAAGTGAACTAATTAAAAATAGAGACTTGACTTCCTTAGGAACCTTTTATCTTCCAAAGACAAAAAGATAAAACTAAAAAGCATGAAAAGTTCATTTTAAATTTAACAAATGTTAGATTAAAGCTATTTAAAAATCACTAATTCTTAAATTGAACAAAAAGATATTGGCTGAGTTTGTGTACACATGCGATTTTTTTCTTGATAAAATTGTATGCCTAACACAATTCATCATCCTTTACTTTATATCTGACTCTAAGCACAATCACAAAGGTCACTTTCCCGGAGAGTTTCTCTTCATTTTTTGATATTCAAAATCATTGTCTATTTTTAAAAAGCCGATCCTGGCTGGCTCATTTTCTCTCAACTGTTTACTGACCTAAATGTGCAAGGCCTCCATTTGTCAGTCACTTTCTCGAGCATACTTATATTGCCATCAAGAAATGCTGCAACTCTCACCATATTTGCAATTTCGTGTTGCAATTTGTATGTGCCACTTTTTTTCTTAATAAATAATCTACTACAGAAATCGATGAGAGACTGACAGACACAGACTTGATAAACAGAATACTAGAAAGAAGGGATGATGGATAATTGAGAGAAACAATCAGTCCGGTAGTAATAAGCGTCTAATGGTAAGAACTAAGAAAACAGATATCATAATAATAAAGGTCACTTGAGCAACATATGAATATGTGCATGTGTGCGTGCGTGTGCGTGTGCGTGTGTGTGTGTGTAGGACGAGATGTTATCTAGTCAGTGAGTTTTCTAAGACTTTCTCTAAAGAAATATTGATTGATATATTCACAGAAGAAAAGCTATTAACTGAATGAAAGCTGGATGGGTCTAAAACTTCATTCACACAGAGAAAAGAACATGTGCAAAGATTTGGGATAGTAGGCACATTTTAATCTTTAAAAAAAAAAATCACAGAAAGGGGTGGAGTGGAAAGGCTGGTTGCAAATCTGTGGAGGCATAAGATGCAAGGTGAGATCGTGAATGGTCCCTTAAGCCGTCCCCAGTTTACAGTTCTTTCATCTTAGACCTGTGGTGTCTTTAAAGAGTGCCAGGGCTGGTACAGATGATGAACTCCTCAGAATCAGGAACTACGTCTGCTTTATTTGCTTATAGAATGCCTAGCGCAGCACAAAGTGCTAAAAGATACTTAATAGAATTTGATGATGATGAATGAGACAATCAGAAGATGACAGGAAGACAGCTGGATGGAGACAGCAGTTCATTCAGAGAGTCCTATTTCTCTTAAGAAGAGGGGGCTGCTTTGAAATGCACCACCTTTAAGAAGGCCAAATAAAAGGCAAACAGAAAATAAAGTTAAAAAAAAAAAAGCTATGCTTTATAAACAAATGAGGGGGGAAAATAATAAAACCATGAGAGAAAGTAGCCTCACAATATAGAGGAGAGAAGGCTGTTATGGCATAACAGCCACTGAACTAGAACCACGTGTGATCAATACTTACCACGCCTGAGAAATGCCAAACTATGCACTCTGGGCAATCAAACATGAAGAGAATCCCAGCCCCCTGACTAGGAGACACGGAAGACTGTGGCAACATGTTGATGAAGTTACATCCAAAGCAGTAAGAGGACACAGAAGACTGATTGGTCACTCAGCACAGATTTTACCCCCAAATCAATCATTTACAAGCTGCAGGTCCTAAAGACAGTCACTGAAGCTTTTTTTTTTTTTTTTTTGGAGAGGTTTTCGCTATAGGGCGCTTGCGCTCGCCAGACAGACAGACAGAGACATAGAGACAGAAAGCAAGAAATCACCCCCCACGCCGCAATCCCTTCTCCATTCTCCTCTCGGGATCTTGGGCATGCACGCACACACACCCGGCGTGAGTTTTAAGCCACCGGGTCTGGGACACGAACCACGGTCGACTACGTGGGAGTCCAGCGACATAGCGATTACGGTAACTGCTGGTTCCCAGTCACTGAAGCTTTTTTAGCCATTCCTGGCTAGGGTTAGAAGCACACATTCTGACACTGATTACCCGGCCTGAAACCTCTCACCCCTTGGGAGCACACCTCACTTCATCTCCCTGTGCCTAAACTGCCTCATCTGTGAAAGAGGGAGAAGTATGCCCCAAGGGGAGCAGTGGAGGACGGTGGAGGATGAAGTGAGTTAACCCAGGGGAGTACGGGAAACACTGCCCAGCGCGTACAAGGGCTATTCTTTAGCTGTGAGCTCGAACCTCCCTTACTTTATTTATAAAATGATTACTAAAAAGTGCAAACCAAGGGCTTCAGAAAAATAACAAGAAAATAATAAACCTGGGCTGAAAGCCCACCACTAGCTATATCTAGCTAAGTTACTTTCTTTCTTGAAACTCGTTTCTTCACCTGCAAAATGGGAATGATTGTAAGGCCTTGCCTTACAGCTCACTGGGCTTCGGGATCAAGGAGCAATGCACGGAAAGCACCGTACAGAGCCTGCCCAGAGCGAACGCACACTGCGTGCTTCTAATAGTGCTCATTATTTCCCGGCTTGCCTGGCCAAATACGTGTCAGAATCAAATACAGCAACATATAAGTAGAGCTACTTTATAAACTACAAAATGCTGTGCGTTAAATGGTACATTATCAGAAAGGAGAAAATAATATAACGTACATCACAGAATAAGGAAATAAATTTTAAAATTACATGTAATTATTTAGTAAGAAAAATAAACTGAGGAAGAATATAAAATGGATATAAAAACTTAAACTGGCCAGCAGACAGTTACACCATCCAGCTGAAGACCAGCAGATTGGGATCACAGGTCTAATCTCATGAATGCGTTGACACCATGTATGTGAACTCTTATTTAAACATCAGTATCCCATTTCCCACCCACTGAACAGCATACCAAGCCAACTTCTTTCCGTACATAAGTCATCCACATATGGTACCCAGCATTTCATGAGGACTTGTTTCTGTTCAACTTAATGTTTCAAATGAGAGTGAGGTGGAGTAAAAGTGGACTATCTTAAGAAGAAACATAGAGGAGGTATATTATGTATAAATCCTTGAAGCTTCACTTCCCCCCAAGATCTACTGCCTATCTATTTTTGAAAACTAAAGAAATCAGAGGAAAAGCCATTTTGGTTCCATTAGATTTGTAGGAGAATGAATGGGGTGCCTGCTGGCAGGAAATTTAATGTAGTTAGGATGTGACTGAAGCAATCAGAGAGCATTTTTACTTTTGTTTGCATGACAGATTAAGCCTGCTGCTCTCACTGTTCTTAGCTGCAAACGCCACTTCTAATAGCCTACACATACTCATAGGGTTTGCAAATGAGGAATAAAGGAGGGTTTTAAAATTGCAAATCCTCAGCAAAGCAAATTTAGCTTTCCACGAGCCTACTCTCTGAAGAAGATGGCTAGTTAACCCCTTGAAAGGAGGCATGAGCTACAGCCGGGACATGTCTTCCATATAAAATCAGGGTCTCTATAAACCATTACAAATATGTGGGTCATCAGAAAAGTCACGATGCGTTTTTGCATAGAAAAAAATACCTCATGACTTCTCAATGCAAAAAGTTCTTGTGAATAAACATGCATTCCATTTTGCTCACCTTTGCACCCTGGATGGGGGAGCAAATATTCCATATCTTGGAGAACAACTAAAATACTGCACACCTCCAACCGAACCATCATTCTTGCCATGGGGTTTTTCAAGTTCTATACCATACCAATAGCCTGAAACACAAATATTTCATATTAAAAGTAACTACACTTTATCCAGAATCAGTATGTTATTATACAAACCCAAAGTCAAATGGTTTAACACTTTTCACAAATGACCGAAATGGTGGAAGAGCATCATTAAGCTTTCAAATGATAAAATTACAAATCAAAACTCAAGACTGAAAAGTGAAAAGAAAATATGGTACAAGCACAATTACAGGGTAGTACAAGGGAGGAAATAAGCATAAACATAAATTGGTGAAGGATTACCTGACACAAGTAGTGTATGATCCAAATATATCTACAAACTATAATGATAACAAACTGTCCTTGGCTTAGTGATACAGTGGGTTTCAGTGAGAGAAGTGTACCATACATTGAGATGTAGAAGTCATGCGATAAGCATGCAATCTTTTCCCTTTATTTCTCTAATATTAAAACATGACAAACAGTTCTTAAATAATTTAAGAATATGTATAAAGAAAATACCACTAAACATTATGGTGACTTTGCTTTCTCCTTTTTTTTCCCACCATGATGAAAAAAAAATTTTTTTTAATATTTTTGTTTGTTTTCGCCACAGGCCATGTGCAGTCACTGGAGAAAGACAGAGACAATGAGAAGGAATGTGAGAAACCAGCCCCACAGGGAGGATGGCCATGCTGCAATCCCTTCTCCTCCACTCTCCTCCTGGGACTTCAGGCATGCATACACACACACCCAGTGTGATTTTCAAGCACCAGGTCCTGGACTTGAATCATGGTCAGTCATGTGGGAGTCCAGAGCTTTAACCATCTATGCCACCTACTCATCCCAAGAAAAAACATTTTTAATCTAAAATGAAAATACTTAGAGGTTAGATAATAAGAATTCTCTAAGACTGAGATTATTTAAAAGGGCTCATTCTGAAGAGAGTAATAAGATTCCCTTTTCTGGAGAGTCCAAAAATAAAGGAGCAAGGTTGCTTTTAGTGTGGTTCCACTCAGTGTACAGTAACTAGACACACGCTCCTAGGAAAAGGATTCTCAGATTAAAGGGTCCTCAAGACCAGTTAAAAGTGCCTAATGATAGAACCAGCAGATGGCGTAATGGTTACATCGCTGGACTCCCATGTGGTCAGCCAAGGCTCGAGTCCCGGACCTGGTGGCTTAAGCTCACACCGGGCACGTGTGTGTGTGTGTGTGTGTGTGTGCCCAAGATCCCAAGAGGAGAGTGGAGGAGAAGGGATTGCAGCGTGACTATCCTCCCTGGGAGGTGATTTCTCGCTTTCTGTCTCTCTGTCTTTCTGGCAAGCGCACACACCCTATAGCAAAAAATCTCTCAAAAAAAAAAAAAAAAAAGTGCCTAACGGTCCATCCATTTGTGATTTAAAAGGTAAAAAGGAGTCATTGAATTTGGTTTCTCTGGATTAGTATCAAATGAAAAATAAGAACAAAGACATAGAGAAACATCTTGCAAATTTCAAAATACAAAAATATTATTTCTTCCAGGTTGCTAGTTCAGAAAGTTGATCACATAGCCTCTAAACACCAACATAAAATAAGTTCTTAATTTTTTTTCTGCTTATGTTCAAAAGATGACTCTTGAGCCCATTTCCAGATATTGAAGTGAGAGCTGAAAAGACTCATGTGTGACCAGTGTCTTTTATACTTACAGAGTCTTGCTATGCAACATAGGTGATGATATCTACAAACCTACTGTGTAGCTACACTAACGCTGTGAAAACAGGTCCTCATGTTTCTGAACATCCTAAACCAGGTAAGCCTGCTGCTATCATCATTTCTCTGAGTGCCACAGTTAGAATTTTCCAAGTCTTAACTTCTTTCTGCCTTTAATGCTTTCCTATATAATTTTTGCACTCTACCATCTTAATTTACAATACAATTGCTACATGTTTACGATATACCTAGTGTGTAACACACAGCAGACATTACGACAAGTATTAACAATAGTGAATACACATTGTCTGGTAGTGGTATGGTATGACTATTTTCCCATTTAAATGTTAATTTTCTTTCTGAGGTAGCACTGATAAAAATGCTGAAGAGGCTAAACACAACCTTTCTCTAGTCTACATCTTATGGTCTATAAAAGCCTAGATATTACCACTATTCTTCAGAAATGACTGATCTAAATTTTGATACCACAAGAAATATATCTGCTACCTCTGTAAAGGGCAGAATGACTTGGACGAAGAGTTTCCAACTTCTATCATGTTTGCTTTGTACTTCCTAGACTTCTAAATGCCTTATATTGGAATTTTAAAATTAAAGGTCAATCTAAAATGATGCATTTGTATCCAAGGGGGGGAAAAAAAACACCATTCTAGTTTTGTTTCATATAATCAGAGAAAGGGGACTCAAAAAACATATGGTGATTATAAAAATAAAATAGCCTACCTATAGTGTTCTTGATTTTTTACTTGAGAACTATATTGAGTACATTCTATGAATCTCAATGATGACCTAAGAGCACTATCAATTATAAAACATATACCCATCACAAATAAATTAGCTTGCAATTGGAAGTAAAACAGGCACACACTGCAAGGCCACTCTCCATGGCTGACTCACGTGCCTCCGCATCTCAAGGACAGAGGCACCGATGGACTTCATTCCAGACCGTCCTTTCTCGGATCTGTATAATGGACAGCCTTGGAGGACAGATAGAGTATCCCTCCAGAGCAACAGGCAGGCAGGCTGAACAAGTTCAGCATGAAGGTTCAGATTCCTTAGGCTCAGGCTGCTCTCCGGGAACATAAACCACTCGTATGCTGTCACCTGGCCCTCTCTCTCCCCCTGTGGCAGTCACAGCTCAGGGAACAGTGCAAGAACATGCTGAGAGTCAGACTACCACTCTGTGAGTGACCCAGTCCTCTACCATGACCCAGGATTCTTACATGTAGTATCTCCCACCAACATCTATGAAACTGCAGCAGACTAATTTTTAGCCTGCAAGTAGGGTAAAATCTCAGATCCTTCAGAGTTCTTGGCAGAATGCTACAGAATTTAAAAAAAAAAAAAAAAATCAATGGTCTTGGTAACCTTTTCTTAAAATGCTGCAATGCCACCATGTGTTAAAAGAGCATATTGCTGTTTAAAACATACAAACATGGTTTTGTTCAACTGCCTATTTATATTATAATCAGTGAAAAGGCAAAAGAAAGTAACCTTTACTTTTGTGAACACAATGTTAAGTATAGATTGTAATGAGTAATATAAATAAAACCGTATTTTAAGGTCCAGGGTACACAAAAGCTTTCTTGTTTTCCTTTGAGCTTGCTTTTCTCTCTAAGCCATTCTGATAAAAGCTATACAATTAACTTATCATATATTCATTTTTAAGATTATCCTTAGCAAAAATCTAAATCTAATCATAAAATGCCTTCCCTGTCAGTTAGCACTCTCAGCCATCAGAAAGTAAAACTAGAGAGTAACAGCTAACTTTAACTTAGACAATTTACAACCCAGTTGGCAAGAAAAATTTATGACAACAATCAACCTGAGTAAAAACAGTTTGAGTGCTAATCATCGTTTCATATTTTCTGTGCCACTGCTACAATCCACAAGAATTATTATCAAGAATCCTCTATAATTACAGCGAATTCATATGTTAAAATACAAAACTTTCTGTCTTGTAAAGAATTCAAATTTTTAGCAAGAAAGATACGGATGAGTTACCTGGAGCAAAGTTGGTTGTCCCAAAGAACTTAATCGTACCAATTCTCTGGCCGACCACCAACACTCTGTCTCCCAGGCGGAGTTCTCCCTCACAGCGGGTATTATTTGCTACAGATGTTGCTGAGGAATTCAAACCTGTTTAAGTGGTTGGTGGGGAAGAGGGGCAGGGTGGGAGAAGGGGAAAGAAGACAAAAGGGAAAGGAACTCAAAATCACATTAGCCAAAAATAAATAAATAAATAGATATTCTAAGACAGCTAACTAGAAATTTTGGTATTTGATGCCATCGACTACAGTTGTGTTTTTCACATATGAGGTCAAAATACTCAAAGGGAACATAAAGGGTTTCCTGAGAGAATTGTTGCTTTGGGAAATTCAAGATTCCTAGAGGTACCCTGTTACCAGGATTTCCTGGTGAACTCTCCACTGAAATAGGGGGTCACCGAACTTCTTCTGTGAAGAGCTAAATAACAGATATTGCAGACACTGCAAGATGCCATCTCTTGTCACAAATACCCAACTCTGAACTCAGGAAAGCAGATACAAGTAATCCATTATTTTTTAAAGTTTATTTTATTCTTTTTTCTTCATATTTTAATTAATTGTTTAAATTATTATTCATACATTAAAACGCTATACATCACTTTGATTGTGAAGAGACTTTATCCAGCATGATATACACCTCAGTCCAGCCAATGTGCATGGTTGTGTTCTAATAAAACTTTATTTACAAAACTGTAACTATTCTAACAAACTATCCTAATAAAATGCTAGAATTATAGTACTTCACTTGGACTTGGTATAAATGATACAAAAAGGGAATGTGACTTGAAGGCGAAATTGCTCTAAGGTTCCAGTCACACCAAATCGATTTCTATATTAAGAACCCTCTCAACCTGATTTAAAACTAAATTCTGATATGCACACAATTAAACATCAGAAACCCTAGAGAAATATCCAGAAAGCACTTCAACTACAATAGCTGAGAGAGAAGAGGTGAGCCCTGAGTCCTATCACAGTGGTACATAAACAAGGTTTGAATGACGAAAGGCCTAGCTGAGGGTCTGGGATGGAGAAAAGGTCCTACCGTGAAAAGGAGAGACGAAGCATGGCAACAAATACAGGAACACAAAGCCACAGCGAAGGAAGGTCTGGATAAAGCACTACACTAAAAGTCCTAGGACCTCCTAATAACTGATATTCTATAGCACTCCTTAAGTGCTTTTCATAAAAATCATAATGATAAATAAGATACAAACTGAGGAATTAACTAAAACATGGTATTCACAGCTAGTAGGGGGCACACCTAGATGAAAACCCAGACTCTCTGATGAAAAATTTTCAACTCTGGGGACCAGCAGTTAGAGTAATGGCTATGTCGCTGGACTCCCACGTAGTCGACCACGGTTCGAGTCCCGGACCCGGTGGCTTAAACTCACGCCGAGCGTGTGTGCGTTCATGCCCAAGATCCCGAGAGGAGAATGGAGGAGAAGGGATTGTGGCGTGGCCATCCCCCCTGGGGGGAAATTTCTCGCTTTCTGTCTCTCTGTTTCTCTCTGTCTGGCGAGCGCATGCGCCCTGTAGCAAAAAAATAAAAATAAAAATAAACTCTCAAAAAAAAAAAAAAATTTCAACTCTGTCACCAAGCTACCTTCAGAAAACTGACCAAAGGTGGCGAGTTCGATGATGGGATACAATGAAGCTGAGGCCCAAACTGACCTCCTCCCCTACCCAACCCATCCCCTAATCCTTCCTTCCTTCCGCTCTAATTCTCTAACCTACTGTTCCAATACTGTCCACTCTCAGCAATTCACATCTCCCTCAAATGGAAACCCATAGAAAAAGTGAAATATGTGTTGACTGTACAACATTTTCTTAAGGAATGTCTCTAGAGTTCCAAACACGGGACTTCCTCTCTCTTATCTCTCATTTTCTCACTCCTGCTCCCCTTTGAAAGGACCTCTCTCACACGCCGATAATGTTCATCTTTACTACTGAATCTATATAACCCTCTAATTTATAAAAGGAAAAATATTAAATATACAGCTAATTCTTATAAATTTATTTTTAAAAAGGCAATCCATACCCACATATAAACTTAAAAATCAAATATATGTCAAAAGTCCAAATACCCAGGGAAGGGGCCAATAAAATGTAAAGAAAATGAGGACAAGCATAGTGCCTTCTCTCCTCACAGCATTAAAGAAAAGCTGGTTGGGTGGAGGCAAGAGAATAACTATTCAGGTAATAATTAAATAATAAATAATCCCTACTCAGAGAATAAACATTCCAGGTAAGCATTTGAGCAAAACATTTACACTGTCTACTTTCAGGGTCCCGAATTTTAGATTTATTACATCAATGTTATTGTTGAGGGCGTGTAGATTTTCCTCCATCCAATAAAGTTAGTATTTTAAAGATAAAATATGCATATATACTCCTAGGGACATTTTCTATATATAATACTGATCCCATACAAATGCTAACGGTATTAGTAAAAGATGGCCCAGCCATGGAGGCACAAGCGGGAGGGCACCTTTGTGCAATGACTGAGGCCACATGGGAGTCCTGGGTTCAGTTCCCAGCCCAACCTGAATAGGCCAGATGCACTGGTACATGTCTGTGGTCCTAGATAAGTGGGAGGCTGGAGTGGGAAGGATCATGGAGAGATCCGGACAAAAATCTCTCCCTCTCCCTCCCAAGATCCCATCCCCCCAACCCATTAAAAAAAAAAAAAAAGTTTTAGAAAAAGAAGATAGTAATTATTATGAGGTTCATTAAGAATCATGTATGCCTGAATGGCTTCATTTCCTTCTGGACAGGTTTACTATAAAGGTAAATAAATAAACTGCAACAGACAAGGCTATGTTGATTTCAACAAAAAGTGTGTGACATGCTGTTTCATGTACCCTTACACAGAGCTGAAGAAATGCAGACTGAAGGAGCTATGCAGGATCCACACTAGTTAGAAAAATATACTGGGACAAAACGTCATGGTCACCCTGGAAGAGGACCAGCTGAATTTCTCTTGCATGGTTTTAGCAATGACTTGAGTAAAAGCCGAGAAACCATGCTTTTCAAAATAGAAGATGAAAGGCATGTGAATAAGCTAATCTGTAAGATACAAAAAATAAAATTCACATGGAACAAAGTCACTGGGAAAAAAATTAAATGAAAAGAAATGCAAAGTCTTGTATCTGCCAGCAAAAGGAAGACACCTAGCTTAAGGCTCAGGGGGAGGCAGGGAAGAGTGCGAGTAGTTCAATCTGATTGAAGTAAAGGGTTCCTTCTACACATTTAAAAAGAGCAAATCTACTTACAAACAAACCAAGATAAAAACCACCAAGAAAGCCTGGTTGAAAAAGCCATAGATACCAGCACTGGCTCTAGATGAAAGAGATGGGCTTTTGCTCATTGTCTTCTTGTTATTGCTGCTCGAATTCAGCTTCCTGGGGTGACTCTGTTTGTGTTCCAAAGAAGATGTGGAGGAGGAGCTGCTGATGGATCCACGCAGGGTACCTACAATTGGCAAAGAAAAACAATGAGTGCAAAATCACAAGTGTACCAATAAGATGCTTTTTCAGGCAAATCCTTCTGAAACTCTCCATGCAGCTTCCTCAGCTCCAGATTAGCAACTGTCCAATTTGATACCTGATTTTACCCTAATACATTGTAGTTCTGTATAAAAGATTTTAAAACACAAGCAATAGCATTTTAAGGATTCACACTGCAAGATCGCAATCTTACATAGGAGAAGGCCTCAGAGCCTTAACAGAAACCAACTCTCTAATGCAACCACTACTACCTTAGGTGAGATAGGTCCCTTCTTCTTTAGACAAAAAAGAAAAAAAAATGCTATTAATACATTTTAAGGGAGCCAGCCCATGGCCTGGTGGTTGAGAAGGCTGGATCCCACATGGCCAACTGTGAAGTTGAAGGCCCACTCTCAGAGGCTTGAAACACATGCCATAAGTATGTGCATTCATGGACAAAATCCCAAAAAGAGGAAGAGATAAGAGAGATGGGATTGCAGCAAGATCATTCCCCACAAGGGTTGCTTTCTCGCTTTCTCTCTCTCTCTCTCTCTCTCTCTCTCTCTCTCTCTCTCTGTCTCTCACATGCACACATACCCTCTGGAAATTTTATTATTTTGTTGTTGTTGTTAGAGATTTTTGTTATAGGGCACATGTGCTCACCAGAGAGACAGAAAGCAAGAAATCACCCCCAGGGCAGATGGCCATGCCACAATCCCTTCTCCTCCAATCTCCTCTCGGGATTTGGGGCACACATGCACACACACCTGGTGTGAGATTTTTTTCTTTTTTATAATTTATTTATTTTACATTCATTCATGTGAGTTTTATTAAGCCACCCTTCTGGGACTCAAATTGCAGTCAAAACACATGGGAATCCAGCAACACAACCATTAGGCCATTTGCTGGTTCTGGAAAAAATCTTTTTAAATAATAAATATATTTAGGTAATAAAAATTTAATATTAAAAAAAAATTTTTTGGAGAGGTTTTTGCTATAGGGTGCGTGCACTCACCAGAAAGACAGAGAGAGACAGAGAGACAGAAAGCGAGAAATCACCCCCCAGGGGGGATGGCCACGCCGCAATTCCTTCTCCTCCCTTCTCCTCTCGGGATCTTGGGCACACGCACACGCGCCCAGCATGAGTTTTAAGCCATCGAGTCCAGGACTCGAACCGCAGTCAACTACATAGGAGTCCAACGACATAGCAATTACTCTAACTGCTGGTCCCAATATTGAAATATTTTTAGTTAAATCTGAAGGCAAGTAGGAACACCCATGCTCTATTCCCCTCATGATTTGAAAGCAAAAGGCAACTTAAATATTTTTGTCAAGACATCTGTGCTATGGAGTTTCCTTTTATCCTCTCTTTTCATCTAATCCAGTATTGCCATAATTTAAGTGTATTTAATAATTACAGCACAGGATTTTTATAGGGGAAAAATACCTTATATATAAAAAGATAACTTCATTATGAGGCACTAAAGAGATTTTCAGGGGAATTTTTAAAATAACAACAATTTTTCCCTTGCCAATTTTAAAACACAATCTAAGTATAAGTTGCTTTTCACTATATTATTTTAGATCTCTACCAGTAACTTAAGTTTTGAACAGCAGACAGTATAAATGATATTACCATCTTTCTCTGTGACAGCTTTCGATTCTTCTCCAGGAGGTAATGAAAGTGTGGATTCAGAAGCACTATCTTTTTTTGATGTCATTAATCCTAGAACACAGAAATAAGACACTTAGGAAGAGAGAATTTTGCTTAACATTAAATATTATTTAAATCTATTTTTTAAAGGACATGCATTCCTCATTATCTAATAAGTCTTTTCCACTTTTGAAATCACGTTAGATAGTAAGTCCACAGATAGTAGTGGCCGATTATTTCATTATTCAAAAATGTAAAAAAGAATGCTTTCCCAGCTCGTCCAAAAAGCTAATCTCCCCTAATATCATTAAAATACATTTTAAACCTATAGAACAGTCTGCTAAGGATTTCTAAATGATGTGAAGATTTAAAACAGTTGCCGAATTGTCTGATACTTATCATGCTCATTAGTGAATGTGTTGGCAGAACACCAGCAGGTAAGACCTATGATGGCTGAGACAGCTGCCTCGCACTTGCTGGGACTTACAAACAACTTATATGATTTTATCAGTATGTGCGTGAAAATTCATTATGGTGAATTTTCCACATAGATCGTGAGTTAAAGGTTAAATTTTTTGCCTATCATTTTAGCAACTATTCATTTAGGTGAGAGTTCTGACAGTAAGAACTCCAGTCATCTCTGCCACTGCTATTCTTTTTATTTTTTTCTTGGAGAGGTTTTTGCTACAGGATGCATCCTCACCAGGAAGACAGAGAGAGACAGAGAGACAGAAAGCAAGAAATCACCTCCCCAGGGGGGATGGCCATGCCACAATCCCTTCTCCTCCAATCTCCTCTCAGGATCTTGGAAATGTGTGCACACGCGCCCGGCATGAATTTAAGCCACCAGGTCCAGGACTCGAACCGCGGTCGACTACATGAGAATCCAGCAACATAGCCATTATGCTAACTGCTGGTCCCCGCCACTGCTATTCTGAAAATAATTGCTCCACTCTCACCACACCCAATGTCCTACAAAAATCTCCCTTGGAAATTAAAGCTCCCAAACAATGGCCTGCCTTAGTAAGACTGCTGTTTCAATTGCACAAAATAAATTGTTTAATAAGGAATCGAATAGACTGCACCCTATTTTAAATTTCATCAGTTATCCAATTCTATTCATGAAGCATTTGGGGTAAAGATCCGTGCTTAGCATCCTGAGTATCACAAACAAGGATAAGACCTGACCCTCACCCTAAAGGAGAACCTTTCCAACCTAGCATAGTGGAAAGACATGGACATGAATAACTAAAATAAGAGGACACTTTTCACATAAACGCTAACGTAGGAGGAGGAGACAGTACTGCAGCTATGAAGATAAATCAACAGCTCATTGAGGTCACAACCAGAGATGGTTCTTGAGGGATGAATAAGATTTCTCCCAGAAAAATACTGGAGGTATAGTCAGGAAGAACTGAGGGTAAGAATTCTGTATGGACAGAAAGAAAATCTTAACAACACAGAGAATAATGAGCAGCTCATTTAGCAAAGAGCACTTTTGGGGTGTGGCAAAAGGAAAACTGGACAGAGAGGTCACAGCAAAGCCTCAGAAAATGATAGTGCCTGCTTAAGGAACAGGAATCTTTCTTTAAAGAACAAGCCTGAGCCAGCAGGCAGTGGAGAGGTTAAGGTGCTGGATCCCACATGGCCAACTGAGTGGTTCGAGTCCCAGGTCTGGTGGCTTGAAAAATCACGCTGGGCACATGTGTGTGCATGCCCAAAATCCTAAAAGGAGAAAGGAAGAAAAGGGATTACAGCATGGTCCTCCCTCCTGGGAAGTGACTTATCACTTTCTTTCTCTCTGTCTCTCTCCCAGGATCATTTATGCCCTGTAGCTAGCTAGCTAGCTAGCTAAATAAATAAATAAATAAATAAATAAATAAATAAATAAATAAATAAATAAATAAATAAATTTAAAGATAAAAAAGGTTTTTGTTTTTGTTTTTGTTTTTCATTAAAAAAATAAAGAACAAGCCTTTGCTGGGCTTTGACAAGAAGGGTTGGCACAGAGTTCTAGTTATAAAAAATATTCCTCTGACAGCATGGTCTAGAAAGAAACCAGAGGAGGAGGGGCTGGAAGCAGAGCCCATTAGAAGTCATTACAGCAGTCCTGGTATGAAGGTCTGACTATGACAGCAGAAACTGTGTGGGGGCAGGGGAGGGGGTGAGTAAGAGAGATTCTATGACTGACTGCAAAGGAAATCTCTGCATTTCAGTTCTAAAGTACCCATTTGGTTCCTTCCTTTTATTGGAATTTTTTATTAAAACAATTGGAGACTCACATGGAGTAATAAAAAATAATACAAAAAGATTCCTTGTACACTTTGCCCAATTGTCCCCAAAGATAACATTTTATTAAACTATAATATGCCAACTAGGATATTGACATTGGTATAATTCGCCAATCTTACTCAGATTACCCCAGTTTTATTTGTATTCGTGTGTGTGTGTGTGCATGCACATGTGTGTTTGTAACACGTACACATCAGTTGGGTTTTTTTTCCCTGTGTTTTCTACTCTGCTGAAACTCTCCATTTGTCTAAAGAGTATCCACCCTTACCTACTGGAACATGGTTATATCATGTTCTTCAAAGCCTTTATGTGTCAGTTACAATCCTGTGTCATCCAAGTTGGCAGCCTTTGATTGCTTTTTCTTTGCAAAATGTAGAGATTTTCCTGGTTTTTCATGTTCTGAATAATTCTGGACTGCCCCACAGATTTTGAATATCATGTTATGGGGCACTGAGTCTTATTTAGATCCTATGGACAATGTTGATTGTTTTGTTTTGCTTGCTTTAGCATAAAGGCAGTCACCCCAGTTAGGCTCAGGCTCTCAGTTCCCACCCACTTTCTGTGTACTATAGTTCCAATGGCAGTTCAGTTTCCAAAGCCTGTGCAGTGCTATTCGGATCTGTCTGACGTGTGTCCTGCCCAGTAGTCAGTCTGGGACCTGGAGAGTGGTCCACCTAGAAGACCAAAGCCTTTAATCAATCCAGGCACGTGCAACTTAGGGGGAAGCCTAGGTGTTCATATTCAATATTTTGAGGTCACTTTCTTTAGCTTCCCCTTCTCCAAGTGGTCTCCCTGACACTTTTCTGCTTTTGAGCACCCCTTCCTGGTATTCAGTGAGAAATGCCTGGGCAATAGGGTCCCTGCACTGTCATACAATTTTATGGAGATAGTTTTAAAGGACCTAATTAAAGAAAGATATTCCAAGCTCATTATTAAAAGACTGGCTATTGGGAAGACGTCAGTTCTTCTCATATTGATTTAAGGTTTAAATGCAATACCAATTAAAACCTCAACAGATTCCTTAAGATGAAACAGCTTATTCTAAAATTTATATAGAATTATGGTTTATAAGGCCTCAAAACAGACAAGATAATCTTCAAGAATAAAATAGGAGACTCTCCTCTACTAGATATCAAGATTTTTTTTACAAACTAGAGTAATTCTAAAATGCAGTATTGACACAGGGATATTCAAACAGCCCACTGGAACAGAATATAAAGACCAACCAAATTTTTGGACACGATTCTTTCATCATAGTAGAAAGCCTTTCTGCTTCAGCTATTGATAAGCTGACAAGTATTTATTGAGAATCTATTTGGTTCTATGAGCTACAGTGAATACAAAATTATAAAATATTCTGACAGTCCATTTAGAGTTTAAAATTTTGCTGAGGGCACAAAAGCAATAAGTGGACACCGCTCAGGACTCCAAAATCAGATGGTATGAACAAACAGAACATGCAAAGCTAGAGAATAGAGAGATTAAAGTGAGCTGGAGGCATGGGGGCAGGGGACACAGGAGCAAAAGCCAGATGGGAATGAGGAGGTAGAGGATGGTGAGGACCCTCAACGGCAGAACTTAAATCACGGCAGCCACAGAAATACTGGGAGACGAAGAATGGAGGGAGGAGTGAGGACAATGAGTGCAAGTCAGGGAAGAGAGAGGACAAACCACAGTTCAGCTGTGGGGGCGGGAGGAGACTATATCAAATAAAGGCAGAGGATTGCTAGTTTCAAGAGTCAAGGCTTTTTCTAATAATAAAAAATAAAATTCACTGAACATCCTTGAATAGGTGGAAAGCACAAAGCTAGTTGTGTTTCATAAAGATTTATTAGAGGTATAAAATCTAGCTTTAAGATTAGATTACAGGGTGATAAAAGGATGGAGTCAGTAGGAGAAAGAAAAGGAAAGGAGAAATCTGAAATATTCATGTTAGGGACTGAAATCATTAATCATGATTGAGACTTACAAAACAAAGATGAAGGTTTTACTAAATTCAGGTTTCACGGTTGGCTAACAGGAGTGAAGCAATCTAAATACTAAGAATTGTACAAAGAAAAATGACAAAGACGGTTCACTCTCTGGGTTGACCTACCCGTGTTTACTTTCGACGTGACATGAGCTACATCAATTTTCTGGGACCTAATGAGAGGCACGGCTTTCGCAGAAGGAGTGTGTGCCAGATTCTTCCTTCGATCTTTCGCTTTACTTATCTTTGAAAGAGGTGCAAAAATACCTATGGGAGAATGTAGAATTTTAGTTAGTGTTAAAGAAAAGCATTTCAAACAAAGGGGTAAGTTAAAACTACTCTGTAATATTAATCTCGAAAGTTCTTTTTCAGTGCTTAGCACGCGTCCTACCGTGAGAGACAGGGAAACAAGACACAGCCCTTGCCCTCAAGGAGCTTATAAACTAGTTGTCAAGACTAATGACATGCACAGGAAATTAGGAACAACATACAAAGTACATAGTTAGGCGTTAGGAAAAAATCAGGGAAAAGAGGAAGGAAGATAATAGTATTCTCCCATTACTAAGCTTTTGGCAAGTAACCATGCACTATGAAAAACCTATTCTTCCACATCACTTCATACCTCCTTTGGGACTTATATTTTTCCCACACTATAGCTTTTTATGTCCATGACTTATCTCTCTTCCAGTGTGTAGACTTCTTAAAGATAAAATTCAAATATTATTCATCTCCGCATTCTCTCACTGTATGTACATAATTACAGAGCCTTATACATAGTAGGAATATAATATTGGATTGGCAGAAAAGTCATGACATATTTTCTATGTTTTTCTAAACAAAAATGCATCACATTGCATTAAATAGGTAGATTAATTTGGGTAGAATTGCCATTTTGATTATATTAACTCTTCCAATCCATGAACATGGGATGTCCTTCCATTTTTTTGTGTCATTTTCAATTTCTTTTTTTACCTTCTCATAGTTTTCCTTGTGGAGGTCTTTAACTTCTTTGGTTAGATTTATTCCTAAATATCTTATACTTTTAGTGGCTATGGTAAACGGAATAAGTTTTTTCAGTTCTATCTCAGTCTGCCTGTTATTCGTATACAGAAATGCTATCGATTTCTGTATATTGATTTTATATCCTGCAACTTTACTGAATTCATGTATTACTTCCAGTAGTTTTTCCATGGAGACCATTGGGTCTTCTATGTATACAATCATGTCATCTGCAAATAGAGAGAGTTTCACCTCTTCTTTTCCTATTCGAATGCCCTTTATTTTTTCCTCTTTTCTGATTGCGTTGGCGAGGACTTCCAGAACTATGTTGAAAAGGAGAGGAGAAAGTGGGCATCCTTGTCTTGTTCCTGTGTTTAGTGGGAAAGCTTTCAGCTTTTCTCCATTCAGGATGATGTTCGCTATGGGTTTTTCATAGATGGCTTTTATTGTATTGAGAAATGGCCCTTCTATGCCAATTTTGTTAAGAGTCTTGATCATGAAGGGATGTTGTATCTTATCAAATGCTTTTTCTGCGTCAATCGATATGACCATATGGTTTTTGTCTTTCTTCCTATTAATATGGTGTATTATGTTTATGGTTTTGCGTATGTTGAACCAACCTTGCAATCCTGGAATAAAGCCTACCTGATCATGGTGTATGATCTTCTGTATAAGTTGTTGAATACGATTTGCTAGTATCTTGTTGAGAATCTTTGAGTCTATGTTCATCAGAGATATTGGTCTATAGTTTTCCTTCCTTGTCCTGTCCTTATCTGTTTTGAGGATGAGGGTGACAGAGGCTTCATAGAATGAATTAGGGAGAGATTCACCCTTTTGGATCTTTAGAAATAATTTGAGCAGAATGGGAGTTAACTCTTCTTTGAAAGTTTTGTAGAATTCAGAGGTGAATCCATCGGGGCCAGGGCTTTTCTTTGTTGGGAGGTTACTTATTACTGATTCAATTTCCTGGCTTGTTATGGGCCTATTCAGACTTTCTATTTCTTCCTGGCTCATTCTTGGTAGATTATATTTATCCAGGAATTTGTCCATCTCATCCAGATTATCTTGTTTCTTAGCGTATAGATGTTCAAAGTATCCTCTAATGATGTTTTGAATTTCTACTATGTCTGTTGTTATGTTACCAGCCTCATTGCAGATTTGATTCACCTGGTTCCCCAGTCAGATTGTCTAATATTAAAAAAACAAAAAATGATAAGTGTTGGCGGGGGTGTGGTGAAAGGGGAACTCTTTTACACTGCTGGTGGGAATGTAGATTGGTCCAACCACTGTGGAGAATAATTTGGAGATTCCTCAAAAATCTACAGATAGATCTGCCATATGATCCAGAGATCCCACTCCTCGGTATCTACCCAAAGGACAGAAGAATTCTTCATTGGAAAAGTGCTTGCACATCGATGTTTATTGCGGCACTATTCACAATTGCTAAGTCTTGGAACCAACCCAGATGTCCCCGTATGGAGGAATGGATTGAAAAACTGTGGCACATATACTCTATGGAATACTACTCAGCCATAAAAACCAACAGAGCCCTGGCTTTTGACAGAAAGTGGAAGAATATGGAAGATGTACTGCTGAGTGAGGCAAGCCAGACTATGAAGGAGAGACATTGTATGTCCCCACTTAACATATACCGTTTGTCTGCATTCTATGTCTGAAACTGATTGACTAACAGTTGAACAAACACAAGAGATGGGTGTGAATGTCAGATGAGGTGTATGTGGAGGAGTGGGGCCCAACAAAAGACATTTAGAGAAGGGATACAGAGATAGAGCATTGACGGGATGGGGAGGTGTGGTGTTATCTGTTGAAGATATTTCGATCAACGGGTCTGGGGAGAAATGTTCACATATCGAAATGGTCTCATTGTAAGCCAAACAATATGATTGAAAGTATATACAAAAATAAATAAAAAAAATTAAAAAAAAAAAGTCTGTGGAAAAGAAAAAAAAAATGCATCACGACTTTTCTGATGACCCAATAAATCTTTTTAACCATAAAATACAATCTTCCCAAAAAGCCTAGCCCTTGGTTCTTGGTAAACAGAAACAATACAACATGTAGTGGGAAGGAACAGCATGAAGGGACAGAGGGAGGGAGGGGCCTGTCTATTTACAGCCACTGGGAGGACAAAATTCCATTAAAAAGAAGTATATCTAGGTAATAAACTAACCACTATAAATACGTATGCACAGATATTAGGGATAGTGAACAGATAGGGACCAGCAGATGGTGTAACAATTGTGTCACTGGACTCTCACGTAGTGGACCACAATTTGAGTCCCAGAACTGGTAGCTTAAAACTCATGCTAGGCATATGTGTGTGCATGCCCAAAATCCTAAGAGGAGAATGGAGAAGGGATTGTGGCATGGCCATCCCCCTGGGAGGCGGGGAGGAGTGATTTCTCACTTTCTGCCTCTTTCTGTCTTTCCAACTAGCGCATGCGCCCTATAGCAAAAATCTCTCTCTTAAAAAAAAAAAAAAAAAAATCAAGATAATCTGGCTAAGATATTTACAAAGAAGGAATGAAATCACAACACACATATTATACTCTCTAGTTGAGTTTCCAACCTAACAAAGACAAATTATAACAAATATATTTTTAAAATTTTTAAAGTACAGTAGAAGTGTTCAAAGACTACAAAAGCAGAGGGCTTTGTTAACAGCTAAAAAGTACCAATTAAACTACTTTTCTGCTAATCCTAAAATTCTTTCCTCCCCTGAATTCTGTTTATTTTGTCCTGATTTTCCTGCCTCTTTCTTTGTTTTTAACTTATTCACAATTCTCTCTTCTGTATCTACCCATGAGATTTTCCTTGACTTTCTATTTTATTTTCTCTAAGCTACTTTTCTTGCAAACATATACTCTATCTTTTTCTCTCAAACTTGGTGCCGGTGCTGGTACTAATGAGTATAACTGCTACTACTAAGGGTTTGAAGAAAGAAATTATTTTATATTCTGGCAAGACCAATTTGTACAATCTTTCTGGAAGACAAATATCCTGCCCTAATCCACTTTATGAAATTAATTATAAGAAAATAATTACACTTATGGATGCATACAAAGATTACGAGATAACACTGCATATATTATAAAGAAAAGATAGATTTCATGAGTCAAAACAATAAGTTTAGTGGAATGTTCCATTTTCTCATATGCTACTATGATCCGATCATGCTTCTGGAAATTAATCATGAGAAAAAAATCCAAATTGTAGCAAAAGATTGTAAACCTGGATATGTCATTATTGCAAGATTATTCAAAAGTACGAGAAAACATAATTGTTTGACAAAAAGATGAATAAGTTAACTATACCTATGAACTACTATATCACCATTAATAAGTTAAATAACAAAGATTAAATGATACAGAAAAATGTAAAAGGAAAATTCAAATTATCATGTATTTATTACATTACAATTATGTTTTTGAAAAATTATCTGGATATTGGTAGAATTAGAAAAAGTGAACATTAAAAACACTTATGAGAGCATTTGGAATAAGAATTATTTCACTGGGGCTAACAGGTGGCATAGTAGCTAAAGCGATGGATTCTACACATGGCCAACTGCAGTTCAAGCCCTAGACCCCACAACTTGAATGTGCTATACAAATGATGACCCAACACGTATATAAATTCACTTTGGAAATTATCAAAAGATATAAAAACAGTATGACTATCAAATATTAAAATGTATTATAAAATTTCTACAATCTAAAAAAAAATCTAATATGGGGTAGAATTAAAAGACCAATGGAAAAAAACAATTCTGAAACAGATCATAGCTTGTGTAAGAACTTAATTTATAATAAAGGAATCCAAAGGGAACCCAAAGGGAAAACAACAGATTTAGAGAGAGAGAAAATCATTGTTGAGAAGAGACAAACTCATTGGGTCTGGAGAATCAAGGTATTCCCCACTGCCTGCTGCTTTCCACCTAAAGTAAGGTGGCTCAGGAAAGATGACTCCCATTTTTACATAACCCAACACCTTGCCCTCCAACTTGCCTTTAGGAAATGACAATGACAATGACGAGGGTGGGGGAAGGACAGAAGAATCTTTGTCCCACTCAAGCATGCCCCTTCTTGGGATGATGAGAGTCTGAGAATCCACAGCCAGTCTGTTGATAATTTAAGTATTTTCCATAAATCTGATTTATGTATGCCCTGCGTGTTGCTAAAGGTTTTTGACCCTGCCCTTAGTCTGCTTGACAGTTGCCAAATTTAGCTATCAGAGAAAAATTAATATTAAATTCTTAACCTCACACCACTAACGAAATAAATCCCAAATAGGTTCAATAATTAAGTATGAAAAATGAAAACATCCAAAGGAATAAAATATATCATTTATAACTAACCCTTGAATTAGAAAGATCTATCAAAGCTTAAAAGCAATGTAAGAATTTATAAGGAAAAGTCTTTTAACTATGAAAGATATACTCTAAAAACTTTGCTCAAAGGCAAATGACAAACTGGGCAAAATATCTGTAATAAATATAAAGACTTAATATCTTAATTATGTATTTTTTCAAACTCCTTAATAAGAACACTAATATCTCAGTTTTTAATGGGCAAATAATATGAACAGGAAATTGCCAAAATAACACAAAAATACACATACTACAACAAAACACTTTAAATGTTCTACTTCCCCACAATCAGAGAAGTACAATTCAAACAGAAATTTTCATGCACCAAAACAGAAAAATGAAAGAAAATGGAGCCACTAGAAATCACATTTTTAAACAATATTTAAATATTTTGGGAAGTCTTAATATAGTATCAAGTTAAAAACACAGAGGAGAGGGCCAGCAGGTGGCACGAAGTTAAGGATGCTGGATGCCACACGGCCAACTCGGCAATTCGAATCTTGGACTCAGCAACATGAAAAACACGCCAGGTACATGTGTGTGCATGCCCAAAATCACAAGAGAAGGAGGAAGGAGGGACTGTGGCATGGCCATCCTCCTAAGAGGTGATTTCTCACTTTCTCTCTCTCTCTCTCTCTCTCTCTCTCTCTGGCGAGTACACATGCCCTACAGCAAACTAACAACAATGACAACAAAAAAAGTAGATAACTACATGTAAGCACAATCTTGTGAAAAAAAAAATTAAACAGAAAAACTGTACAAGTGATTATTTTCCTTTCTCCTTTTTAATATTTTCATATTTTATACAATAAGCATTTTTTACAAACCAAACAATTTTAATAGTCCAATAAGGGGCCGGCAGGTGGCATGGTTGTTAAGGTTGCTGGACTCCCACCTGGTCAATTGCGGTTTGAGTCCTAGACCTGGTGGCTTGCTTTCTCACTTTCCCTCTCTCTCTCACTCTGTCCCTCTCTGCTCAAATTAAAATAAATAAAATTTAAAAAGTTTAACAAAATAATTTTTAAAAATAGTCCAATAAAATGAGGTTCCATCATAAGTACATGACAAAGGGAAGCTAGTAATTGTGGTTTATTCGTAATAGCCCACTAGTAGCTAACATCTGTAGAGTGCTTACAGGGAATTAAGCACTGGTCCAGGTACTTTATACAGTTACCAACACATGTGATGCTCACATGAATCCTGGAGATCTCCATCTTATAGAGGACAAACTGAGGCACAAGAAGAGGAAGAAGGTCACATGGCTTGGCAGGTAGAGAAGCTGATTAACACCCAACCAGTCAGGTTCCAAAGCCCACACACTTCATCATCATACCATACCAGCATCATACCATACCTCCCAGCAGGCTATGAGATGAAATACTATGCAATCATAGAAAATAATGTGATAGAGAAACGTTTCATTGCAGAGGAAATATTCACGGCACAGCAAGTGACAAAAGCTGACTGAAATCGATATATCAGGGTATGTATGTAGGGGTATGTATGTAGGGCTGTGTGTGTGAAGTGGAGGGAATTTCTGTTGGTGTTTTGCTATGGGATACGTGTGCTCTCCAGAAAGAGAGACAGATAGAGAGGGGGAAAGTGAGAAATCACACCCCACAGGGTCAAAATCCCTTCTCCTCAGGATCTGGGGCATATACACACACATGCCCAGCATATTTTCCAAACCGCCAGGTCAAGGATTTGAACCACAAACATAGCCACATAGGAGCCAGTCACTTTAACCACCATATCACCCGGCTGGCCCAAGAGAGAGAGGGGAATTTAAGAAAATATCTGTCAGAAGAGAATCACCCTAGCTCATAAGCAGAATCATAAAGCTGGCCTCACTCACTTCCTAATTTTTCAGGCTCCTCATGACCTGCAGAGCCTGTATTTCCTTGATAATAAGGTCTCTCCCTCAGCCACTGATACCACCATAGCAGGATTTAAGGGAGATCTGCAGGACTGGCTGTGCTCCAGGTGGGTTGCCTTCTTCCGGTCACCATACTGCTCACAGCGAGAGGTAAGCACAGCCCTCACAGCTCAGATCTCAGTGATGAGAACATCATCAGTCTCCCCACCGAACACCACCCAAGAGATCAATCCCAAGAAAAGACAATTTCCCCCCCAAAAAATAGCAAGGCAATCCACCACATTTCCTTTTTACTGGTCACTGCCAGATGCCTAAGACTCCCACCCACTGGTTTTCTTAAACCATAAACCTGACCCAATAGCCCAATCCTCCCCACACCTCCAATCCCTTCTCCTGGCCCTGTGCAGCTCCTGGTCTCCCGTCAGTAACGGCCTGCTCTGTCTCTCTGCTTTCTTCACCTTTTCCTACAGCAGCACCCTGGCTCTCTCCTGAAGACGCTGCTTCCCTGCAGTCCTCTCATGTGGCAGCTGCTGTTTATCCCACGCCATCACCTGACACTAGCCAGGAGTGGGTAAAGTGTTTATTTTATCATTTTCACTATCATAGCCCATTTCCAGAACTTTGATCTCTCTGGGAGGAAGTAGAGAGGAAGGGGGAGGAGGGAAGGGGAAGGGAGGGAAGGAAGAGAGGAGGGGAGCAGGGCAGAACTGACTGGAGGCACAGGCCAATCAAACAACTCTGCTATCCACTCTCTCTTCCTTTGGGAGCCACAGCCACTCCTTCAGTAAGAACTTTCGTAGCTGGTTGGCTCTCTGCCCTTTCCTCCTGTCTTTGCTCATGGAGACTTCGACGCCCACCGAGGAGCCACCTAACACCCTGGCTGTCAGACCCTTGAGCTTTTCACTCCCAGTGAGCCTTCCCTCTGCCCCAGCTAAGCAAACCAGGCTCATCCTAATCTCTATACCTCCATGATTTTTATCAAAAGCATCAACTGTTTCCTATTATTCCTATTACTCACTTAAGTACCCCATCCAGCTTCTCCTCATCGGGAACTACGATCCAATCACTTTCTCACAGTCTTTCTCATCAGCCCTCATCCCTCCCGACCAACCGGCATAGATTTCACAGTGCATTGTTTTAATTACTCCCATGCATACATCTTCAACTCCACTGCCACTTTCCCCTATTGTACATTCTAGAAAAGAGCTAACCCTGCTGCTGCTCCACATACTTGGTACCCACAGGGTGTTTAATATGACTTCTGATCCTGAGCACTGTCTTCTGCTAAGCTGATGACCAGGAATCTCAAGTGTGCCCTCAGCCATGCCTGAAAGTCTGCCACACTTCCTGATCTAGTCACATTCCCTCTCCTCAAACCTCCAGCTACCCTTCCCTCTTCTACAATCCTACAATCCAGGACTCGCTTATTTTCTGAGGAAATAGAAACAGGCAAAAGAGAATTACTTATTTTTCCACTTCTGTGTGCGTGTGTGTGTGTGTGTGTGTGTGTTTTCTTTTTTGAGAGGTTTTTGCTATATGATGTGTGCACTCACCGAAAAGACAGAGAGAGACAGAAAGCAAGAAGTGATCACCCCAGGGGGGATGGTCACACTGCAATCTCTTCTCCTCCATTCTCCTCTCAGGATTTTAGACATGCATGCATACATGCCTGGTGTAAGTTTCAAGATGCCACATCTGGGACTCAAACCATGATGAACCATATGGGAGTTCAGCTTTATAACCTCTACACCACCTGCTGGCCCCACCACCACTTCTCTTCTTAAAAAGTGGTAAGTTATGCCTGATCTAATGCAAGGTTAACCGTTACACTGAACTCCTTTCCCTGTTTAATTTTTTAAGCACTTTCCTCCTACAATAGTCCCCTACTCTCCTAGAATTTCAATTTCTACCTGTCTCTTAGATCCTTCTCATGAGTAAGTGTGAATGAATAAGCCAAAATCAACTCCTATCTTTAAAAAGCCCTCTCTAAATCCACATCCTACCCATTTATTACATGAGTCATCAGGGGAAGGTATATTTAAACAAAAAGAATTTAACTATTTTACATAAATTTCTACTGAGTTAAATAACATTGACCTTACCGTACTTGGGAGCACACTTAAAATACTGGACTTTCCCAACGCTTCCATTGTGTTTTCCTTCTGGCTCATCCAATTCAATGCCTGCCCACTGCCCACTCGCAAATTCAGTTGTTCCACAAAATCTTAGTGTGCCAACCTAAAGAAAATATAAAGTAAATTTTGAGGATATTAGTAATTCTAAGAATCCTACTCTTGGAACTTTACCATGAAAAAGTTTAAAATTCATTCTATCAAAACAGACTTCAGAAAAAGAAACACTACCAAGGATAAAAAGGAAACATTAAATGATAATAATAAACTAGTCAACTCAACAAGAAAAATGTAAGCATCCTAAATGTGTATGGACCCAACAACTGAGTTTCAAACTGCATGATGGAAAAACCAACTATTTGAGAGAAGAAACACACAACTCCACATCACAGCTGGAGACTTGAATGCATCTCCCTCTCAGGAACCCACAGAGCAGGAAGACAATCAGTAAGGATATTAGAAAAACTAAAAGCAGCTATTCGCCTGCTTGACCTGGCATTTATTAAGCCCACCACCCAAAACAGTAGAATGCAAATGTAAAAAAATAAAAAGCATTTTTCTTTAAAAGTGCTCTTAAAACATAATGGAATTAAATAAATCATTAATAGAAATATATATGAAAATTTCCAAATATTTGGAAATAAAACAATGTACTCCGAAGTAAGCCATAAGTGGAAGAGAAGAAAACCGTATGGGAAATCAGAAAATATTTTAAATTGAGTGAAAATGATAATATATCAAAATTTCTAAGATGCGGCAAAAGCATGCTTAGAAGAAAATCCACAGCATTAAATTATTATATTAGAAAAGGTCTTGGGCCAGGTGGTGGTATGCTGGGTAAGACGCTGGATTCCCACATAGCTGACTGTGGTTTGAGTCCCAGACCTAGTGGTTTGAAAACCACAACAAGGAGATAGATAAATAAATGTGTTTTAAAAAAAGAAAAGGTCTCAAATCTGGGCCAGGCCCATAGCCTGGTGCTTAAGGAAGCCATGTCCTACATGGCTAGTTCATGCTCGAATTCCGGCCCAGCAGCTTGAGAAACATGCTGAGTGTCACCCGTGAGTATGCCCAAATCCCAACAGGATGAAGAAATGGAGGAGCAGGGATGGAAGTATGACCATGTTCCACAGGGGCTGCGCGTGCGCGCGCGCTCTCTCTCTCTCTCTCTCTCTCTCTCATTCTCTAGCTTTCTCTGATGAGCACATGACCTCTGAATATTTTATTTATTTATTATCATCATAATCTTGTTTATATTACATTGAATCACATATAACTTTACAGTGTATTACATTTCTTTTTCCAGAAGGAATACCATGCATATCAGTCAATACAGAGACATTAAAATCCCCATTTCATAATCCAATAGCTTTTCATTATTTTTCCTGATCATCATTATCATTATTACAATTACTTTTTAAACAGCCAATCATTACTTCTCATTTTGCTTGCAAGAAGACTTTACCCAACATGAAATACTTCTCAGACCAATCCAGTTGAGAATACTATAAACGTCGTCATCAACAGGTAATATGCCATATCTGTGTGACCTCTGAATATTTTTTAATAGAAAGAAAAAAGAAGAAAAGGTCTCAGATCAATTACCTAAACTTCAACCTTCAGAGGCTTGAAAATAAGGGAACCAGCAGTTAGCGTAATGGCTATGTCACTGGATTCCCACGTAGTCGACCACGGTTCGCGTCCCGGACCCGGTGGCTTAAAACTCACGCCCGGCGTGTGTGCGTGCGTGCCCAAGATCCCAAGAGGAGAATGGAGGAGAAGGGATTGCGGTGTGACCATCCCCCGGGGGGTGATTTCTTGCTTTCTGTCTCCATGTCTCTCTCTGTCTGTCTGGCAAGCGCACGCACCCTATAGTGAAAACCTCTCCAAAAAAACAAGCAAAAGGAAGGAAATAAAAAAGACAAGAAATTGAGAACAGAAAAACAATAGAACATCAGTGAAACTAAAAAGCAACTTCTTTGGAAGTATTCTTATTAATAAACCTATAGCTGAAGACCAAGAAAAAATAAAAACAGAGAGAGAGGATACATATTACAAACATCACAAATGAAAGAGGGACTGATAACAGACTCTTGGTCATTTAAAAAGATAGTAAGAAAATACTATGAAAACTCTGCCTATAAATTGGACAAATAGGATAAAATGTTCCAATTTCTTGAAAGACATAAACTGTCAGAGTTCAGACTGGATTGAATTTATAGTTTAAAAACCTTTAAAAACTCTGTCTCACCAGTAAATTCTGCCAAACAATTTAACAAAAAAAAATTAATATCAATTCTATCCGAACACTTCTAGAATGTAAAGGTGGAGAGACTGATTCCCAATTCATTTTACAAAGCCAACATTACCTTCATACCAAAATAAAAGACATTATAAAAGAATTATACACCAATATCTCACATAAATAAACACAAGAATCTTCAACAAAAAAAATAGCAAGTCAAATCCCCCAATATATAGAAAGGCTAATACATCATGACCTAATGAGGTACATCATGGGAACACAAGGCTAGTTCAACATTTGAAAATCAATCAATGCAATTCATCAAATCATTACTAAAGTGGAGGGAAAAAGACTTAATCTTTACAGATGCAGAAAAAGCCATCAGCAAATTTTAATATCTTTTCACAATATTAACAATTGTTTAAAATTCCTAACAAACTATAAATAAATGAGAACATCCTCAACTTAATAAAAACCATCTATTCTGGGACCAGCAGTTAGCGTAATGGCTATTTCGCTGGACTCCCATGTACTCGACCGCGGTTCGAGTCCCGGACCCGGTGGCTTAAACTCACGCCGGGCGCATGTGCATGCGTGCCCAAGATCCCGAGAGGAGAATAGAGGAGAAGGAATTGCGGCGTGGCCATCCCCCCGGGGGGTGATTTCTTGCTTTCTGTCTCTCTGTCTCTCTCTGTCTGTCTGGCGAGCACACGCACCCTATAGCAAAAACCTCTCAAAAAAAATCTATTCAAAAGCTTCATCTAACAATTATATTTAATGATGAAACAACAAGTGTTCTACCCTTGAGACTGAGAAGAAGGCAAGGGAGTCAGTTCTTACCTTTCCTGTTTATCATTTTACTGGGGACCTGAGACAAGGAAGATGTATACACAGATGTTCCTTGACTTACATTGGGGTTATGTCCCTATAAACCCACCGTAAGTTGAAAATATCATGACTCTCAAATGTATTTAATAGACCTGACTATTCAGTCTAGCTTACTTTAAACAGCTCAGAACACATACATTAGCCTATAGTTGGACAAAAATCATTTAACAGAAAGCCTATTTTATAATCAAGTGTGGAGTATCTCATGTAATTTATTTAGTACTGTACTGAAAGCAAAAGCCAGAATGGCTGTATGGGTACTTGAAGTATGGTTTCTATTGAATGCACATCCCCTTTCATACCATCAAACATTCTAAAAAGTCTAAGTCATATAGACTGGAAAAAAGGAAGAAAAATGTTTCTATTTGCAGACAAGTGATTGTTTACACAGCATACCCAAAGAATCTATAAATAAAAAAGCCAATAGACCAGTAAATTTAACAAGGTTACAGAATACATAGTCAATATACAAAAATAAACTATTTCTATATACTAGCAATGAACAATTGGAAAATGAAATTTCAAAATGCTACCATTTACAATAGCATCCAAAATCATGAAAAACTGACCTACAAATTTAACAAAGTATGAGTAATATCTATATGTTTCAAACTACAAAACCCTGATTAAGTTAATAAGTAAGCCATACAGGGATCAGCAGATGGTGTAATGGTTACATCACTGGGTGGGCTTCCATGTAGTCGACCGAAGTTCCAAGTCCCAGACCTGGTGGCTTAAAACTCACATCAGGCACATTTGTGTGCATGCCCAAAATCCCATGAGGACTGTGGTGTGGCCATCCCCCATGGGAGGTGATTTCTCACTTTTTGTCTCTCTGGCAAGCACATGTGCCCTATAGCAAAAATCTCTCTCTAAAGATAAATTATATGTGTGTGTGTGTGTATATATATATATATATATATATATATATATATGCATATATATATGTGTGTGTGTATATATATATATATATATATATATATATATATAAAATAAGAGATTGATATCAATAGAAAAATATGTTGCATCTGTGAATTACAAGACTAGTCACTTTTAAGGTGTAAATCCTCCTAAATCTGATTTATAGAGATTCAACACAACTGGATTCAAAAATCCCAGCAATATTTTTGTCTATAAAAATCTACAAGCTGATTTCAAAATGTACATAGAAAGGCAAAGGAACTAGAATAGTCAAAACAATTGAAAAGAAAAATGAAGGTTTAACACTACTTGATCATAAAACTTACTATTTAAATCAACACTAATAATTATGGTATTGAAGAAAGGTTAGTCATTAGATCAACAGAGTGGAATAGAACCCAGAAATATACCCAAGTGTATATGGTAGGTTGATTTTTGGAAAAGGTATAAGGAAATTCAATGAAGAAAAAAATAGTCTTTTCAAACAATGGTGTTTGGAACAAATAGATAAACATTTTTTAAAAAATGATAGCCAAGCCACAGTGGTATGTGCTGCTAACACTAAGACGCTATGCCCCAGGCTGGGAGGGATCAGCTGGAAGACCTAAGTATAATTCCCATCCAACCTAAGTGCCAGGTATGGCAGTATATGTCTAGAGTCCTACTCTGGAGGCTAAGGCAAAGGATGGTGATGGTAAGATTGCTGTCAGGAAGGAAGGACATGAGGCTCAGTACTCTACACAATAAAAATTAACTCAAAAGTAAATATAAAGTAAATGTAAAATATAAACTATAAACATCTGGGGAAAAAAACAGTATTTCTTAGATATATTAAACACACAATTCATAAAAGAAAAGTTGATAAATTGGATTTCATCAAAATTTTAAACTTTTCTCTTTAAAAAGATACTCTTGAAGAACCAACAGTTAGTGTAATGGCTATGTCACTGGACTCCCATGTAGTTGACTGTGGTTTGAGTCCCGACCCGGTGGCTTAAACTCACGCCAGGCGCGTGTGCGTGTGTGCCCAACATCCTGAGAGGAGAATGGAGAAGGGATTGCAACATGGCCATTCCCCCAGGGGGTGATTTCTCACTTTCTATCTCTCTGTCTCTCTCTGTCTTTCTGGTGAGCACACGCGCCCTATAGCAAAAACCTCTCAAAAAAAAAAAAAAAAAAAAAGATACTCTTGAGATAATGAACAGGTAAGCAACAAAATGAAAGAAAATATACATGAAAGGAGACAAAGCAGATGTTAAAGTTAAATCTAGCTAATTGCTATATGCACATTCACTATATATGCTTCTACTTTTGTATTAGCTTTATTTTATCCAAAGTTAAAAAATAAACCAAAAACAATAGAATAACTCTCAAGTCCATCTTCAGACAAGTACAGGAATACTATAGAAGCTAAGTGTCAATTCTAAATTTAAAAAATAATTTATGCATCAATAATTTCTTGATATTTTAGCTCCACAGACAGGATAACAAAAACTAGTGGGTTGTTGGAAAAGTTATGATGCTTTTTTTCTATAAATGCATTCTCTTGTAAGTTGGTGACTATGTTTTATTTCCCTTGTGAAGCAATTTCCTCAATAAATCAAACCTCCAAATGTCACTATTTTTTGAGAAACTTGCATCTCCCTTCCCACAAGTCCACCCAAATGTTGAGATGTAACCATGCTGAGAAATTCAGTGCCTAAGAGGAAATTGTCTGTCCTAGTCCCTATAACTAGCTCCTGATTAACCGTAAAATTAAGAACAAAAAACAAGTTTTTTAAGTGCTCCATATAAAGTATGAAAGAAAGAAAGAAAGAAAGAAAGAAAGAAAGAAAGAAAGAAAGAAAGAAAGAAAGAGAGAGAAAGGAAGGAAAAGAAGGGAGAGAGAGAGGGAGGGAGAGAGAGAGAGAGAGAGAGAGAGAAGGAAGGGAGGGAGGAAAGGAGGAAGGAAGGAACTGGTAACAAGTCAATGTCCTAAGGAAACTGACATTTTGGGGAAAACAAGTGTCAGGAACATTTTCAATGGGGTGGCCAGAGTTGTTGTCCTCTTTGCTGCATATATCTTTATTATCAGGTTATATAATATGGATGAGTTCCCAGTTTATGAGATCTCAAAGACAAACACCCATGGGTGCCAAGGATCTCCTTGCTCAATTTCTATACAGTAGTGGCATTGGAAGAAGCAACGCTTGAGTTCAGTTCAAAAAATGGTGTTTGGAACAAATAGATAATGATAAACATTTTTTAAAAAATGATAGCCAAGCCACACTGCTAACACTAAGAGCTATGCCCCAGGCTGGGAGGGATCAGCTGGAAGACTGTATAATTCCCATCCAACCTAAGTGCCAGGTATGCTGCAGAGATCATTTCTCAGTTCATGCCTCTAAAACCGTCTACCAGTCCTACTATACTCCACTATTTTCCCATTCAAATTTTTTTTAAAAACATATTCATTATTAAATTCAAAAGTTTATATTCCTAAATGATTATAGAAAACTTACATCTAAGTGTCACACTTTCCATTAAGTATCTTTCTACCTATATGTTGAACCCATTTATAAAAACCTGAAAATTCTGACCATACTGTATCCACTTTTGGACAAAGGCCACAGACATAATGAACCTGAACATGGTGTAAGGATCATTCATAGTTATTTACTATACCTTCTGTCCTGCAATAACAACACGATCTCCCAGCTTCAGGCCAAGTGACGTAAGCATTGCCTTGCCAGTCACATGATCATAGTTTGAAAGCATGGCCTTTGTGATATTACATGACAGAGGCACTGCATCTAATAGCATCTGCTTGATTTCTTTGGCAGTTGCCGCAGCGTCGGCCATTTCTAATGGCATGTCTACAGGGTCTGGAACAACATCAGCAGGGATCTGTCCTTTGTCATTCTGTAAAGGAAGGTAAGAGACAACGTTCAGTTTACATCTTCTAAGAACTCCATACAGTCATGTAAAAGTACTTTAAGGAGACTTTTAAGACAAAAGTATTGATCTTTTATTTATTCCCAAGTATTTCTGAACATTAATATCTACCAGACACCATTCTAAGTGCTAAATATTTCACAGTGGAAAAAAGAAGCCCTGCCATACATATGTTCTGGCATGAGATAGACTATAGACGATTAAACATGTAAAACATACGGTATATTAAATGGCATTGAATATCATAAAGGAAAAAAAGAAAAGCAGGAGAGAGGGGTTAGAGAACATGGGACAGAAGAGGCCACTGGGGAGCTATTTATTGAAAGTGGCAAGGGACGGCCTCACAGATAACAGGCATTTCATGGAGATCCAAAAGAGACGAGAGTGCTCCGGGAGGCTATCTGGCAGATTATCACAGGGAAGGGCAAGTGCCAGGCCGTGAGTGGAGGCCATGCCTGACTGCGCAGATAGAGAAGAGCCAAGTTCGGGAACAGAAATCACAGGAACAGCTGGCTTCCCGATCCCAGACCTAATCATTCCACTACCCCACAGCTGCCACTTCTGCTCTGTGACCTTGGGCTCCTGCCCACTCATGGTGTAACTCAGATTTCAGAAATGGAAAGCTACAGGATTTTAAAAATTAATTTGCTTCCCGGGGACCAGCAGTTAGCGTAATGGCTATGTCGCTGGACTCCCATGTAGTCGACCGCGGTTCTCATCCCGGACCCGGTGGCTTAAACTCACGCCGGGCGCGTGTGCGTGCGTGCCCAAGATCCCGAGAGGAGAAGGGATTGCGGCGTGGCCATCCCCCCTGGGGGGTGATTTCTCACTTTCTATCTCTCTGTCTCTGTCTGTCTGGCGAGCGTACGCGCCCTATAGCAAAAACCTCTCCAAAAAAAAAAAATTAATTTGCTTCCTAAAATGTTAGAAAACAACAGAAACAAGCACCTTGATGCACCTCCCCCAACATCCCCCAGCCTTGCTGCCAGGCCAGGATCATGGGCACACCCATGCACACGCACAGGCTGAGGCAGATCCAGGGTGAGGACCCAGAGCCAACCCACATGGTCTCAAGAAGTGCCCCTACTGCCTGTGTCACCACAGCTGGACCCAGAAAAATGTGTTTTTAATACTTCTAAAATTTGGACTATAGTTAAGAAACAGTTCTTTCCTCACTCACTATAAAGGAAAGACTGTGTCTGAGATATATCCTGTGGCAAGATGGTCAGTTACAAGCCTACTGTCATCTGCATGCTGTTCGTGAAATAAAACACCTGTCATACAAATTATCACACTTGGTTTTGGTTTTTGTTTTTTTTTTTTGCCAGAAGGTGCAAGTGCTCACCATAGAGACAGAAACACAGAGAGGGGGAGCAGGAGAGGGAGAAAGCAATCCTGAGCGGGTGTGGTCATGCCACAGTCCCTTCTCCTCCATTTCTCCATCCTGTTGGGATTTCGGACACACATGCACATGTGTCCAGTATTTTTCAAGCCACTGGGGCTGGGACTCAAACTGCTCAGTCGGCCATGCAGAATCTGGATCTCTTAACCATCTAACCATGAGGCCAGCCCTCACTTTCTCCTGGCATCAGGAAAAAAAAAAAAGCTATGAACAAATCAGACAGGAGCTCTCACTGTAGATGCATAGATGATAACCAATTAAAAAGCAAAATACTAGTAGTATTTCCAGTTTGCCAATTAGGAAAATTAGGCAATAATAATAACTCACCCTGTGTCACTGACACGATCGCCAGCAGAGATGGCATTATAACCCATGCTGTCAGCACCCTAACCCAAGCCCACTAGACCCTGAGCCTTCATCTGTCTCCCGTGATAGCTTCCCCCAAAAGATTTCTCTCTCTTCGTATGTTCCCTAATCAAAAACCTTAGACTTAACAGGAAAGAGTCCAGATTGTTATCTTCTTTCAATATGAGGAATTGAGATTCCTTTAACGGAGAAACTTTTTTCTTTCTTTTTCACTGTTGATAATCTCTTTCAAATAATCCATATGGATAAAAGAATGAGGCTTTTAAAACAGACTTAGTTTGCAAATGTTTCCCATTTGTTTGTTTTAAAATTCAAGTCCATTTGATTCTAAGTAAAAATATAGTAAGAAGATACATTATCGGATTTCTGGAATGGTGATAGAATAATAAAATCCCACATTTCAAGGAAAATACAAAATATAATAAAGATATACATAGCACTAGTGTTTACTCTCTTAAAAAGGGGGGAAGGGAATTAAAATGTACATATTAAAATATATTTACAATAGATATCTTACTTTAGACTTTTACATCTTCACTTTTTGGAGCCACTTCTGTTAACTCCCATAAAATCAAGCAACTAAATCATTGTTAAGGAAACTAAATAATAGTAATATTAACAAAGTAAAAACAATGATGATGTCTTCCCAGAATAAGAAAGGTTAACTGCGATCACTTTCTTCTAAAATAGTGGTTATCGAGGTACAGGTACGGTCCAAGAGCTTCTGCTGACCCACATGCTGATTGTTTTTGTTCTTCTGTTCATGTATGTATTAACTCTTAAAATATGGCAATCTGTTGGTTTATTTCTGGTATGAATTAATAATTTAGCTCAATGAAATACCTCGTTACATCTTACTAATTTCAAAATACTATCCCCACTCGTAGCGTTTTGTCAACAGTTGTGCTGGCCAAAGCAAAGCTATGCCGCCTTCGCATTGCAACCAGAAGGAACTTCAGTGGCTTTCTTACTTCTACTCCTTCTGCCTAGTATGGTCTTCTCATCTCCCTCCTACATCCATTAATTCCTGCCTATACTCAATGCACTCAATTTAGATATCGCCTCTGAGAAGCCTTGGGAAACTCCCCCCAAGACTGTGGCCCCATGGCACTCTGTGACCCACCCACCCATCACATCACACTGACCTTAGCACACAACAGGAGACTGACTGCTTACCTCCCCCTCCCGCCATTCAGGCTGTCTCTGCAGTGAGGATAAGGACTTTAACTTTGTATTGGTATATTCTCCCAGTGCCCAATAAGCAACGCAGGAACAGCCCATGGCATGGTGGTAAAGGTGACTGAATCCCACATGGCCAAGTATGCGGTTCAAATCCTGGACCCAGTGGCTTGGAAACACGCCAGGTGCATGTATATGCATGCCAAGGTCCTGGAAGGAGAAAAGAAAGAGAAAGGACTGCAGGATGACCGTTCCCCCCCACGGATAGGGGAGCTTTCCCATTTTGCTTCTCCCTCTTTCTTACTATGTCTCTTTCCAGTGATTGCATGTGTCCTACAGCAAATTTTTAAAAGGAAGGAAGGAAGATTAAAAGCTTGAGACTAACCAATGGAGTTAAACAGAAAGAAACGTGGCAAAGAAGTAGCAAGAAGAGGAGAAATAGAAAAGGGGAGAGAAGAGGAAGCTTTTTCAAACGTTCTCTTCAGCTCACCCCCAATCCTTTAAGAGATGGTATAGACCCAATTTTTAACAGCCAGAGGCTCAACTATGGTGACACAGCAGTAGTGCAATGCTCTGTAGCACTGGAGGCCATTGGAAAATTAGGGTTCAATTCCGAGGTTGACCTGTACACACCCAGAGTGTGAATATGTTCCTGTGATTCCGGCTGGCCAGGACAGGGTGTGACCCTGTTGAGCATGTTTCTTTTTCTGTCTCTCTCTCTCTCTCAAATAAATAAGTATTAATAGATAAATAAATAAAAGAATTCTTCCCAGAGCAAGTCATTGTTATTAATATGAGGAAAATGAAAACTGAGAATCATTTTCTAGAAGACAATAAAATGCCAAAGGATTTGAAGATAATAAAATTCAATGCTGTGTAAACTTCGGAAATTAGTGACATTATTACCATGAAAAATCTTTTTTTTAAATATTTACTAAATATTTATTTCCATTCTTGAATGTGCATTTAGAGCTAATTCTCTTTCCAAAAGAATTTGAAATATAATTTAATAGAAAAATGTAACTTTAATATATGCATTTGTGTTTAACAGCTAACATTTCATAAATGTATCAAAGGCCTAAATGAAAAGATACATAAACTTGAAAATGATGGCACACTAAATTGGATTTTATTCTCCTAAATGGAGGCTTTGTAGAACTTATCAGTGCAAGTTGATAAGTTATCACTATTATGCCTTAAATTTACACGAGACAAAGATTATCATTATTACTCTTGATATGTGGCACAAAATTATAAAGTATTTGCCTGTTTTTCTATTAATAACAACATCCAGAGTCAACTCTTCACTGAGAAATCATATATGACTTTTTAATTCTCTTAATATTTTTTACTTTCCAGTCAATCTCTTACCCTAAATGCGGGATTTGCTCCATGCTCCAATAAGCATTTTATGGCACCTGCACACAAGTTATATGCTGCGATATGCAGAGCTGTTCCAAAATTAAAGTCACTGCAAGTGGCATCCACATCTGCAATTAAACACCACAAGTGTATTAACTAAAAGTTTAAATTTAGCTGTTACAATTTAAAAGGAGACAGGGCTTTTAATTTAGGGGGGAGGAGATTAGGGAAGAGACTTTTTAACTATTTATGAGACTTAAATCAACCTACTAGAAGCATTAGTTCACAGTAGGACAAAATCTTTCATTACAGTCTGGTTAAAATAATTATGATTTTATCAGTACAATAAAATTCATTTTACAATGGAGTTATACTCACATGAGTTTTCTAGCTATCACAAACTAAACTGTATTTAAAAGCAGTTAATGGCAATAATTTGTATTTATAAAAGCAACTAGCAGGCAGGCAGGTGATGTGGTAGTTAAGAGCGCAGTACTCCCACATGGCCAGCCACGGTTCGAGTCCCAGACCTGGCAGCTTGCTTTCTCACTTTCTCTCTCTCTCTCTTTCTCTCTCTCTCTCTCTCTCTCTCTCTCTCTCTCTCTCTCTCTCTCTCTCTCTCTCTGTCACTCTCACTCACTCCCTCACTCTGTCCCTCTCTGGTCAAATTATAATGAATAAGTAAATAAATTAATTTAATTTAATTTAATATTTTTTTAAAAAGCAACTAGCTTACCATAACCTCGCTCTAAATCTCTTGCATATTTGGCATAAAAACTACAGAGTTTAGTTCAGATATCAGCAAACCATGACCCATAGGTCAGATATGACCCATTCCCTGTTTTTGTAAAATTGTATTGGTACACAGACACACTCAGCCTTGACTGCTTTCACGCTACAACTGTGGGACTGTGCAGGTGCACAGACCATATTGTCTGAGGAGTCTAAAATATTTACTACCTGGCCCTTTACAGTAAAAGATTGCCAATCCCTGGTAGGCAAAACAAGGCAGAATTTTCAAACCAGTAAAAGACTAGTTAAACATATAAAAATGCTTGCATTCAGAGAAAGAAATTCTTAATTGTCTTAACAAACTTAGACTTTCTAATAAGAAAAGGAATCTTGCAATTCTAAGGACATCTTAATAACTTTTAATAACTCGTCATGTTATACTTAAACACAGGAAATCCTCCAGATTTGGGAATCTCATTTGAGAGATTTCCATAAGAAGGGTTTAATATTCCTCCAGTTTTACAAATCCTACTTTAAACTAAATGACACCACCCCATACAACATACTCACAACTGCAGTAACCCAGACAAGCTCAGGACAAACTCTGTTACATATTAAAGACTTAGTACTGTCAACAGAGGCTTTTCTTTCAACATCATGCAGAAAGTTAAAAAAAAAAAAAAACGTAGAATTTTACAAAGAAAATGAACAATTATGTAAATCAGAGGTTAGAAACAAAAACCCTGGGGAAATTTCTCTACTGAATCTCAAGCATGCCCTCTACAATGAGGAAGCATTGCAGACTCTCTTCAATTTCAAGTATTCACTTGCTCTCAGATTTTTCTCAAAAGAAAACTAATTCCAAAAAGAAAGACCAGAGAGAAAAATCTAAATACCAGGACAATCAATTAGATATTCTGATCTTCAATTTCATTCATGATCTTCACCATCATGATAGGGGGAAAAAAACTGAAATTTCATTCTTTTAGTTGAATCACAGAATTTCTGAACTGAATGCCATCTAAAATGAGTATTCTTTATTGTTTCAATACCTAACTCTGAAGGCTTTATTGCTCCTGGTTTTATTGCTTCCTGACTACCCAGACGAGATAAAGGAATTATAAAGCATATAGAATCAATTACACATAAAAGCCATGTTACAATGGTGAACTGCAGAGATATGAAAACCCAGAGAATACATTTTTATTTTGTATCTCTTTGTACTAAGGCTTTTGTAAAAGAATAGCAATTAATCTTCAATAAAGAAAATTTTATCTCAGAAATAAAATGGGGTAAGGAGGCATATGAAACAAGATAGATTAGAGGTAAAAATCTCCCTGAATTAAAATTTTATGCCACTAATTAAGTGCTCAGTCGTAACACATCATGGTGATCTGATAGTACTTGCCTTTGGGTTTTGATGTCTTCAAAATCACTCTTATAAGTTCTGGGACATCAAAATAAGCAGCATAATGCAAAGCGTTCATATTTGTCCAGCGACTCCGCAGACTGACATCTGCTCCCAGATCAATAAGTTGAGTTGCAAATTTTACAGCTGTCTCAACATCACCTAAAGGAGAGTTCCCCAAATTATTTTTCTTCAGTACAAATTTTAGGTTCCAATGGGTGGCTAGCTACTAATGCCTTTTAAAATCCAAAGCAAACAGCGTCCTGAATGTACACTTACACCTCAACAGTTTCACTTTTAGGATTTATTCTCAGAAAATAAGCACACTCTAGAATGTGGGTAAACACTTAGCTGTAAAGATGTCCATCTCTGTAGTGTTTATTATTAATAAAATTCTGAAATAACCTAAAAGTATAATAATAAGAAACTGGTTAAGTGAATATCTATGGAATGGAACACATGAAGCCATGACAAACCATGCTCTAGTGCAGTGCTACTCAAAGTGTGTCCTATGGGCCACTGCCAGTCTCAAATTGTCATTGGTTGCACTTTTTGTAACTCTCTTCTTTTTCCCTATTTAATGTGGGTTTTTTTCTGATTGTATTCATTCCAATGTAATTTTATGCCTTTCAAGAAATATCTGAAATATCTGACATCTTTATTTCATATTTGTATTATAAATTCATTTCTTATGGCATTTTACAAAAGTAGCAGTCTATAATGGATTGTGGGGAGAAAAAAGTCCTTCGCCAGTAACTGAAGAAGCCCTACATCATACTTTATTGAAAAAGAGACAGACAATCACAAAATACAGTCGAGTCAGAGAGACAGGTTTATAAAATGGAAAAGCACAGGATATTATCAATTTCAAAAAATACGCCCATGCATGAATGTACACAGGACTTCAAAAAGTTTGTGGAGAACAAAATTAAAGAGTTTATTTCGATGCAAAAAAAGATTGGAATTCGGGCAGTTTTTTTCTAATATGCATTTTCCATGAACTGCTTGAAGATCCTGCATATATAGAAATAGGCCTTGTATGAGCCTAAAAACTGAGGTCTGTGAGGATTAATATGCTTGGAAAATTGACTGTGCATTGTCAAAACTTTGCTGTAAGCCCTCTAGTCTCAACTGTAACTAGTTATTCTCACTTAGTGAGAAACCAGGCATGAAGTCTTCCAGAAAGGTTGGGAGGATACAAAGAAGAGAACACGGTTTTCGGAAGGACCTAACTGAATCCTCCCCTGTGCAGGCGCTATCACCACCATTGCTACGCTTCCTTCCCAGGGGCTCTGACTGCCATATCACAGGTTGTGTAAGCATAAATGCAGATTATCTCAGCAATGAACAGACTCACCACGTACTTACCAATGCCGTGAGCACCAGATTTGCAGGTATAATGTAGAAGAGTCATATCTGTCAGCCCATCTCTATCATTCACATTGCAACCTCTCTTAAGAATCTGAGGAAGCCAAGAAAATATGATTACAACGTGACCACTGAAGCACCAGTGACTTTCAAACCAATGCCGAATGACTTCTCAGTAAATGTACACTTAAAACTCTTCCAGTCAAGGGTCCATTTTAAATCTGTACACAGTAACAATAATGAAAATTGAAGTTGTCACCGCATTAGAGGAACTATCTAAAGATTAGGCAAAGGTCATCTGGCACTCCGAATATATTTCTCTAAAAAAATTAGGAAATTTTTCCTTCAAATGGGTATAATGATATTTGAAAAACTGTAAATGCTCTCTTCCTACAACATGACGACATGCTGGTCAAGAAACTCACCCTCAAAAAAAATGGGTATTTTTAAAAATTATACTTAAGACTAGATCTTTACCAAACCACCCAAAAGTATACACAGAATACTATGGCAATCAAATCCCCTCCTAAAATGCATAAAGTTAAAAAAAGAAAAATAAGAAAAATGCCTCTCCCTGCTCCCCCCAAAAGTCAATAATGCCAGACCTCCAGGTGTAAGAAAGTGCAGAACAGGACAGAATAACAGGAAGAATCTACAGCATTAATTCATTACCCCATGAGAAACCTGGAAATACACAAATAATAAACATCAGAAACGTTAAGGAGTTTCTCCTTTAACACTATCTTCCCACTGGAAAGATGGGGGTGGGGGGAGCTATACCATTAAAAACCCTAACAGTGCAAAACTTAAAATGTAGAAACGCCTTACCTCATTTCCAATAATGTCAATGTTTTGCTGGACCTGAGGAACCCACTGTCTTAAAATGGCAAATAATTCTGAAACCGAAGTTTTGGGATCAAAGAGGATTTCCTGACATGAAGCATCATTAGGATCAAAGAAAGAAAACTCTGTTTGAAATTTAAAAAAAGAGGGGGGAGGTAGATTAAATTTATTAAAACTGTCAAATAAATACAGTGAAAATAATAAATAGTAAGATCAAAGTTTAAATGACACAAATATTTTTAGATGCTAGATAAAGTAGGTTTACCTTGAGCAAGTTTCAAAACTAATTCTCCTAGAATTATCAAAAAATATGAATTATGTCTGAATTGTTGTGACAATAAGATTTTCATGCATCATACTACATTCTAAGGTTAAACCAAATGTGAGTGCACAGATCTCAAATTTCTTTGAATCTTGCAAGTACTATTTCTAAGGCACAGAACAATTTCTCAAATTTTATTGATATTCTTGCCTTTCAAAATATAAGGTTGGGGCTGGCAGGTGGTGTGGTGATTGGAGCGCTGGACTCCCACATGGTCGACTGTGGTTCAAGTCCTGGACCTGGCGACTTTCTCTCTCTCTCTCTCTCTCTCTCTCTCTCTCTCTCTCTCTCTCTGTGTGTGTGTGTGTGTATGCACATGTCTCTCTCTGATGAAAAAGAGAAGAAGGATAAAATAAAATAATAAAATAAGTAATTCTTTGAAAAACAGATAAATGTCATGAACAGTAGATTCACATCTGTGATTAAAGTATGCATAAAAAGAAATATGACAAAATCTTAAGTGTACTAAAAAAAATTTTAAAAAAACATGTAAATATATATTCTTTTTACCCATTGAAGAACCAGAGGGGAAATACTATTCCAGCCAAAAAAATGAAGTAATAGCACTCAATGCAGAAATAAAAAAAGAACCTTGGGACAAAATAATTGGGTTATTTTGAAATCTGCATTAATAAAAACATGGACTACTAGACAAAACTGAGCATACAATCTAAATTATTTCTTAAAACTTCTTTCCTAAGATTCAGAGAAAAGTTAGGTCTCATTCTATAATTAGAGAATAGACTAGTGTGTGAAAAAAATAATACTTCAAGAGACGAAAATCAGATTCTACTGTCCTGAACAATCATACTAGCTCAATGTGACCCAACTAGTAAGTAGCAAATCTGTGGCAGAAAACCAGGTCTTGTCACCAAAGTCTTTCTTCCTCTGTTATGCTACTCAGATAACTCACTACTGAGCTCAGATTGTGACAACACACCAAAGTAGTGGGGTTCTTTTTTTTTTCCTTAATTTTCTTCTTTGTATTTTTACGTATTTTTCAAAATTATATTATATAAACATAATTTTTACTTCTAGAGTCAGGATAGCTAAAAGATGAAAAGAATGGCACCAAACCAAAGACATGTATAAAGGGAAGCAACAGTTCATTATAAGAGAATAAAAAGACTACTAATGAGATGCTATACAAAATCTTAGACAACAGAATGATCTTGTTAAATAAAAATCAAAATGGACGTGCGGACAAACCTTTGCCTCTGCGCCAATGTCCCATTCCCAGCCCAGCAAAACATAAACACGCATTTCCCAAAATACCTGTTTAAATTGTAAATGAGCCTTGAGCTTTATTTCTCTGTCACCATGACTCAGCACACTATAGCAAATTAGCAACAGCCTAGCTAATCCTGTTGGCCTAACCAATAAGAATTAAAGCTATATGAATTTCCTCTGGTTCAAAATACAAAGGATAATTTAGAATTACAGTGACCACTTTGGAAAATTTCTAATTTAGATAAAACAGTCTACTTTAGGGGTACCCTTGAAAAGGGAGGATCCTGAACCACTCAGAGATAATGGAATACATTGTTTGGATCCAGCTCCTTTTATAAACTAGTAACCTTTGTATTATTGTATCTGATACATGGCTAAAATTTTAATGAAAACTGTAAGATCTCTGTGTGTATATGTTTATGTATGGTTATGTTAAACAGATATAAATAAAAACAGGTGCTTATATGAGGAGACTTTAAAAAGTAAGTGAAAAAATGTGTATTATGGAAAAACTGGAGGGATTTCAACCTTTTTTTTGCACTAAAATTAACTTTTTATAACATGTCTGAACAAGGTCTAGTTTGAGACCAAGAAGGGTAATAAGATATTATTCAAATAGAGCCCCTATCAGTAACATGAATTCTGCTAAAATTGAAGCAAGAGAAAAACATCAAATTTATGGTGACGTTTGAGTGAAGAATGATGAAATCACTGATACTTTACAAAAAGTTCATGGGAACGATGACCCAAAGAAATCAGCAGTTTACAAATTGAATAACTTGTTTTAAGAAGAGATGAGACGATGTTGGAAATGATACCTGCAAAGGCAGAACTCCACATCAATCTGCCAAGAAAAAATTAACCTTTCATGTCCTAACTGAAGAGGACTGATTAACTCAAGAAAAAATAGCCAACACCACACACATTTCAACTGGCTCATATTACACAGTAATTCTGAGAGAAAAATTAAAATTGAGCAAACCTTCTGCTCCATGGGTACCAAAATTACTGCTCCTGGATCAGTTGCAGATGAAAGCAGGGGTTTCGATGAAAATTTTAAACAAATGGGCTTAAGACCCGGAGGCATTTATTCAAAGAACTGTAACAAGAGAGGACACGTGGCTTTGCTGTGTGGTCCTGAAGACAAAGCATAATCAAGGCAATGGCCACAAAGAGGGAAGTGGTCCCGTCAAAGCAAAAAATAATCCATCAAGTGTAATGTCATGGCAAGAAGCTTTGTGGAAGCTCAAGGCATCTTGCTTGTTGGCTTCCCAGAGGCCCAAAGAATAGTAACATCTGCATATTGTGTTTTAAGAAAATTAGCTCCAGCTTTAGCAGAAAAATGCCCCAGAGAACTTTACTGGAGAGTCATCTTCCACCACCACAAGGCTCCTGCTCATTCCCCTCGTCAAACAAGAACAATTTTGTAAGAGTTTCAACAGGAATCACAGATATCCACCTTACAGTCCTGATTTGGCTCCTTCTGACTTTTTTGTTTCTGTATCTTAAAAAAAAAAAAAAAAAAAAAATCTTTAAAGGGAACTCATTTTTCTTCAGTTAATAACATCAAAAGGACTGCACTGACATGGTAAAGTCCCAGGACCTTCAGATTTTTAGGAAAGACTACATGGCTGGTATCACTGCTTACAAAAGGATCTTGAACTTGTCAGAATTTACATGGAGAAAGAAACAAAACTTATACTTTTACTTTATAAATTCCATTTTTCCACAAACTTTTTGAAGCCCCCTCATATAAATGAAATATACCTAAAACTTTCAGAAAATTATGAACTAATCCAAATGTTTTTGAAGTTAAAATGACTTGAGCAACTTTGATAAATAATAATATTATTGGTTTGAATCTTCTAATATGTTTGACAAACCTCTCAAAAATGAAATTTTGACCTCAGACTAACTGGGATTTTTCAGAGGGCTCCAAAAGTCTCAAAAAAAAAAAAAAAAAAGAAAAGAAAATGTTCTCTTTTCTAATAAACCAGAAAGATGTTAAATTAATTAGGCTTATTTGCATGGAAAGCATTGTCAAATAAAATTGAAACTAATTAGGCTTATCTACTATGTTAAATTGCATGGGAAGCATTGTCCAATAAAAGTGATACTTAACCTTGCTTATGTTATATCTGAATGGCAGTATGTTATTAATATATATGTTACAGAAACTGAATGAAATCCCTAGATATTTTATTATGTTCTGGTATAATTTTATCAGTCATAATTCATTATCTGAAAAAGTTATCACAGAAATAACTAACTTTCTTTGTCAATTACATTATAATGAGCTCTAATCAAATCTTTAATGATGGCCATTTTAAAGTTTTGTCATACACACACATTATTTTACACTGGCACTTTCCTGAAAACTTTTGCAAGCAGCTATGATTCAAAACTGTAAGATTTATGTAAAAGACTCCTGACAAGTACAGGTTTCTAATAACCTTAAAGTTATTCTGTTGAACTGGGAGAGAATTTCCAGAACTCTAAGGGAAAACTGAGAGCAGAAGGAAGGTAGATATCTAAGCACCCGTGCATTCTAAAAATAAAATCCTCTAAATCCATCATGTGCTTAAAATGAATGTTTTCACATAATAAAAATGCTGACAGAAGAAATAAAAGCATTTAGCTTAAGAGGTAGAAAAGCAATAAGTAATTGTATTTTTAAAAAAGGAAAAATTTAGCAATTTTATAAAAACCATAGCAAATGATTTTAGGAAAAACTATGAGTACAAAAAAGGCCATAAGACAGAAGTCAAGTTACTGTTCACAGAAAATAAGCACAGCTACTTAACATACCACAATCTGAAGGCATTGGTGCTGCAGAAATGGAAAAGATTACTGGTGTGTCAGAGCCCGAAAATAAAAATGGGTATCTTCCAATCAAAGGATTTCCTTCTAATGGAAAATCTGGAAGGTCCTCTATGGTCATCTTCTAGAAAGCCCCCTATAATGAGAAAGAGAAAAAGGTTCCACTTTATTTGTATGCAACTTAGATTGCCTTCAATCACCAAAAAAAAAAAAAAAAAAAAAAAAAAAAGCCTAAAAGTTCTTTCAATGTCTAACTCACTGACATTTCAACTTCAATCTTCAAAATCTTTTACAAGAAAAGGGACCAGCAGTTAGCGTAATGGCCATGTCACTGGACTCCCATGTAGTCAACCACAGTTTGAGTCCTGGATCCAGTGGCTTAAAACTCACGCCGGGCACATGTGCGTGCGTGCCCAAGTTCCCGAGAGGAGAATGGAGGAGAAGGGATTGTGGCGTGGCCATCCCCCCAGGGGGTGATTTCTCGCTTTCTGTCTCTCTGTCTCTCTCTGACGAGCCCATGCACCCTATAGCAAAAACCTCTCAAAAAAAAAAAAAAAATCTTTTACAAAAAGAAAAAAATTCCTTTCAGCAAACTGTACCAGGTTAAAAATACACATTGCTTCACATTATCTCTTACACAGTCAGCAGTACATATAATCTCTCTAGACAAAGCCCAGAAGTAAAAACATTATAATAGTTGAAAACATTTTTAAAATGCTGAACTAATCTAAAGGGTGACAACCTCTTACTCATGGTAACGAACAAGGGCCTATAATCTCTTATAGATGGATGTTTAATGTCTCACAGTGCTGACACAGGTTATAGTATTTGTCATCTCACACCTCGGGCCCTATGCTCATCACAAAAATAATCTAGTTTAGAATGTTTCCATTATTTTCTTAAATCACAAAAAACTCTACTGGAAATTAATCATGTCATTCCTGCAGATCTAAGGGCTTACAGAGATCGTTCCACTTAATGTACAAAGGTCTGTTTTTTTATCCTAGCAGAAAGTGAAAGGCCATACCTTTTAAGTCACGTCACTTATTTCTTTTTCCCAGAAGACATGAACACTTAGAATAAATTTGCTCTAAATTAGACCCATGGTACACCCTACCCTATATCTCAGAAATAACGTAGAAAGCAGAAAAAATTGCTTAAGTAAAACTAAATTATGAAGCTAAAATCTGCCCAGTTCTTTTGCATCAGATCTTTAAATTATGAAATATTAAGAATCTTATGTCTGTTTTTAAACATATGCAGAAAATCATAATATAAAACCTAGTAAAAATGATTCTGGATTAGTTCAGTAGAAAGAATAGCATAAGTAAAAACTGTTAACTGACAGTTTAATCTAGCAGCAGATAATGCCACACTAGATATTACTTAATGTCAACTCTACGGTTAACTAACTCTGTATCTAGTATTTTTTTAAGTTTTTGCTATAGGACACATGTTCTGGCCAGAGAGAGACAGAGAAATACAGAGAGAGGGAAAGTGAGAAATCATCCCCACCACCACCCCAGGGAGAATGGCCATACCCCAATCTCTTCTCCTCCCAACATTTTGGATATACACTCTCACACATGCACCCAGCATGACTTTCAAACAGCGGGGTTCGGGACTTGACCCACAGTCGGCCACCTGGGAGTCCAGTGCCCTAACCACCATGCCACTTGCTGGCCCTATATTCAAATTATTTTTATCATCACCTTCCCATTACAAGGAAATGGCCATCTCTCTGAGCTAATGGTTTCTTCCCAATTTGATTCGTATGTTTTCTCAAGATCAGCAGAAACTGGTAGAATCAGATGCTTTTCTACTCATCAAATGCACATTTATACGAAATTAAATATTATACATTAAATGACCTAATCTGGTTGTTTCTATTTTAAAGGTGTTCAAATTTTCTAGGATGCTAAACTTACTTGCCATCCAGTAATTCGAATCATTCTGACATTAACCTTAAAACATAAATAGGATAATGACAAATCAAGGAACTGGTGTTACACAGCAGCGACGATCTTCCTCAAATACTATCAATTGCAAACAGTAAGGCACACTATGAAGACAGCCTTCCTCCAACACTCTAGCTTCTACCTAACTCAGGATTTCTACTTGCTGGCCTCAACTTGCTTGGTGGTAACTTTCAGCAAATACTTTACAAGGGCTTAATGCTCCCTTTCAAGTCAAGGGACAGAAGTCAAATTTAGTGAGTATTTATTAAGGAACCACTGTGTATAAGGCACTGTTCTAGATGTTTCGGAGACTGCAAAGAGTACAGATGATCCATGCTCATTGGTAGCTTACTATCACTAATAACTAGGACAAAATGAGGTACATTCTACCAGTAAGTTCCAGGGCATTTCCTATGGGGGCTCCTAAGAATCAGAAATGGTACAGTGAACAAGGTATCGCCTACAGTGAGTCCTGAACTACGGACAGGCAGAAATAGAAAAGGGGAGCACCTGGAAGAAACAGTAAGGGGAACTTGGTGCATAGCTCTGAAAACATAAGGGTAGGACTGTAATCGTGTTTCAGGCTCTACTGAGGAGTATTTAAATACTTCATCAAAAACAAACCATTTTATACCATGAGCACTGGAAAACTGCTGATTCTCTAAAAGGCAGTGGTATGGTTAAAGTTGTATTTTAGGAAAATTAATCTGACTCTAATCACACAGGAACTTGGACCTGTTTTTTCACATCTTTAATTCTTCACAAAGTGAGGAAGTGGTTTTCTTTCTGAACTGGTTAAGAGAAGCCACCAAATGACTGCTTTCGAAGGGTGGGTTTTTCTCATTGAAAAAAAATGTTGAAAGTGACCCCAGGGTATCTTTCCCTTCCTTGTGGACTGCTGAAATCCTTAAGGATAAGAACTGTATTGTACACAACTACTACTTACCATGGGAGCCAGAACGGTTTCTTGCACGTAGTTAACAAATGTGCAAATGCTGAGTTTCAAGGTAGAAAGCTAATGCAGACAATGAGATATAATCGATCAACTTTATTATTTGGAGGATGCTGCTCTTCAACCAGAGGAGCTACATTACTTTCTACTAATGCAGTGAACGTTCTTCGTATTTTGTGCCTTCACTCTATTTTTCTCTAAGTCCTATCCTTTCTTCATGAAAAGCCCAACATCTACTTCGCTGTCCCACCAAAGAAAACTAGACACCACTATAAACTTTCATATCATCTCAGAAGCCTCCCTAAAAGCATTTCTGGATCAGAAGGCCTATGACACCTGGAATCTTGGTCTAATGGGGAGATATGCTGATCTGGATTATATACTTTCATGTCAAATCCTTCAAAGGTTAACAGTGAAAACTGGGCAGATGAAACAGCCAAACATAAAAAGTTAGCCTTGATTAACCGCGAACAGAACAGATGCCTTTGCTGCCTATAATAACTAGAACAAAATTCCACAAACATTGATCCCTATAGGGATTCCATCCTACTCCATCACCCCAAGTTAGCCCTAAGTAAAAGCATCTTATCGGATGGCTCTACATCTTGTGATTTTTCAAGGATCTCGGGCCCATGTCTTAACAGAGAGCAGTGATAAATGGAGACGACCACTAACTCTGTTTCAGAGTGGTTCAGGATTGTCAGGGCCCCACTAAAGGGCAGTGCTGAAGCCAAGATGCCCTCAGATTAACTGGAATATGGCTCAAGAGCAATATCCTCAAGCTGTTCAACTATCAGAAGACCTAGTTGTGTCTGCATCAGTTGAAATCATGAGGCCCCTTCATTTAATTTTCTATAGTATTTTGTCATGATTCTTTATTTCCACGAGATGAAAAAAAATTAATCTAGCCAAATAAACATTTAAAGCTTACCTTCAATGACCCTTTTATCGGCTATCTAAGTAACATCTCTTCAATCGCTAAACAGGTATTTAAGGACACTCGACACTAAGCCCTAGAGAGACTATCAGAGGTAAGATGCCTACCCTCAAGAAGTTCATTTATACATTCAAAAAATATATATCAAGCAATTCTTATAAGTCTTAGCGAGGCATAGCAAAGGTAAATAAAACAGATATGCCCGCGTCCCCATGTAGATTACAGCCTACTGTTGGATTCCTACCAGACAGCTGCAATGAGTGTCCAATAATAAAAAGTATTATGACTATAAGAGCACATATTCGAGGGGGCCAATGAAGGCTTCCTAGAGGACTAATAACTTAAAACTGTGATGTCTGACCGGGTAGTTACTGGACCTAGTTGCTTATTTAAGTTAAAAATTCAGTCCTCTCAATTTCTAGCCCCATTCAAGTGCTCAAAAGCATATACAGCTAATGCTACCACACATTGGTCACAGAAAGTTCTACTGAAGAGCACTGAAGGGAAATTGTGCAGCTCCCTCTCTACATAAGATAATATATGCAGATGCCTGAAACGAGAAACAAGGCTAACACAGGCAAGCCCACAGCGGCAGAGTTAACTACAAATAACTAACAAGGGAACAGTAAGCCTGAAAGTAACCAGACATATGGAAGTTTAAACAGGAAGCAAGAGTGTAGCTGACTCTACAGTCTAAGATCACTAGCATGAGGAATCTTCCAAAAAGCTCAAGGAAAATGTATATTTTGAAAAAATTATACATCATGTCAACAATTTTCTGCACCATGGTAAACCCATACTTTAATTTCATTTCTCCATGAGTCTTTTGAAGTTCCCTTTTTTGTTTCAAAATTGGAATTGTTATAAGCAATAAATGGCCCCATATAAATATACTTTTTAAAAAGGCCTTGTCAGTGGGACTGTATCTATAAACCTGAAGCATCTGAAATAAATCCTACAAAGGTATACCCTGTGTCAAATCTACCAAATAGAAATGAACACACACATTGCATTTCAAGATTGAGTCTTACAGTCTAGGTAGTTCATATCAAACCAAAGTATTAAAAATGCATCATATTTTTAGAGGCCCCAGTGGGATATGCCTCACATTTACATGAGCAAAATAAGACGGAACCAGGATGGCTTTGCATCGCAAAGCATTTCACGTCTCTGCTTTCCCTCCACAGTTGCTACATGACCTGATCCTGTTTCTTAAGCAACTTACTTTAAAATTGTGCAGACGATTCATAAATGACAGATGTCAAAGCGAAAGTGAAGTACAACCCGAGTGTCGGGCAAATGTTTCTCAGGACGAGTATAATTTATTAGAATGTTTCAAAGGCACCGTTTTTACACTATGCTTTTGCTACAACGTGAACCGCATCTACCGTGGAACACAGGAAGTTATTGTCCCATGGGAATATCATCCTCTGATACATATCAAAACATTGTCTCAGAACAGAGTTGACATCCAAATAGCTTATACAGTCTGGGTTAAGTGAACAGTCTGACAGCTCATCACAAGAATGTGAACACTATAAACTCATTAATCTAATCCACACGGGTGCAGGCTAAAACGCGTCTCTGTTTAGGACAGGTCCCTTCCAACTTCCCTTCCCAACGCTGGTGGTTTCGAATTAAGGACTCTCAGGGCAGCAGACTGGAAGGAAGGTCATTCTGCTTGGCGTTGAATACCCACTGGCAAAAGGGCAGCCGTGGGAGAAATCGGAAGGGGCTGGCGTCTGGAAAACCACGACAGACAGCACAGGACGCAGCGCAGCAATGCGTGCGGGGGACTCGGAGGTTGTCTGCGGCGCAGAGCGCCTGCCAGGGCCAGCTCCGCCGCCCGGGGCCGCCCGGCCCGCACACCTCGCGGCATCTCCTCCTGAAGTTAGGCCGGCCCCTGGCCACCGAAACTAGACGCTGTACCCAGCCGGGTGGGCCGTGCCCCCCAGGAGGCCTCCCCGGGAGGCGGCCACCCGGCATCCAGAGCCCGCAAAGCCTCCGCGCGGCCCTTCCCGAGCAGTCAACCGCCCCGCGGGCCCCCGCGCCGAATCCCACCCAGCCCGGAGCCCGCCGCGCGCCCCCGCCCCACCTGCCTCCTCCGGGTCGTCTCGGAGCGGCCGGCTGGGGACGCGGGGGCGCGGAGGAAAGGCGGAGAGGCGCGCTCCCCGCCCGGCGCTGTCTCCCGTGGCCGGCCACGGAGCCTCCCGCCGCGCCGCTGCCCGACCTCGCCCGGGTCCCTCCCGCCTCCCGCTGCGCCACACGCGCCGGAGCCGGGCCCACGCGGGGTCGGCGCGCGCGCGCAGTGCAGGCGCCCGGGAGGCGCGCAGGCCTCGGCCTCGGCCCCGCGCACGCGCCGCGGAGTGGGGACGAAAGGGAGGGGGAGCGGGCCGCGCGCCTGCGCTTGCGTGTCTCCCACCTGCGTCCCGCGCCCCTCAACAGGCAGGTGCGTCCTTAGCGCAGCAGCGGCCTCCACGGTAGCGTCTGGTGGGCTTCAAGGGCTACCCCTGCGTGAGTGGCGCGCGATGGCCGCAGGGTGATGCGTGCCCACGGCTCTGTACGTCCTGTTATACCCTGGCTTTCCAAATCTGGCCTGCTACCTGTCTTTCCCGACTTGGACTCCTTCCACCAGTTTCCTAGGGGCAAGTACCACGTCTTACCCTTTCCAGGCTCCCGAGTGTCTGGCCTCGCGTGTCCTGGAGAAGATCCATCCGTCTACTGCCAGTTTGCACATCTTGCTGTAAACGCCTAGTCAATGCTCTACCAGATTACACAATCCAGGAGTGTGGGTAGTCATCACAAGAGTTTACGTTCCCTACTGTTTCTCTTCGTCCTTACCTGCCTTCTCTCCTGATCCTTTCTCAGTCTCCTAAGAACCAGAAAGTGGTGCAACGCTAACAGGCCTGAGTGCTGGCATCCTGGTTCTCTATCAGCAGGTGGAAAGAAAGGTGTTACTTAGACAATGAGTTCCTTGGAAGAGGAGATCTTATGAGATTGTGACTGAGGTTTGTAACACCAGGTTACACCTGAACAGCTCCCTGAGGCCTGCCCTACCACTCTGTGCTCCTGTGTTCCCCAAGCCCAGTGCCTGGTGTCTCCCGAAGAGCAAAGTTAACCACCTCATCACACACCAGAGCACCTTTTCCTGTTGGAATCATTAATTCCCCAGACTACAAAAATCCACTTCCAGTTGCTTGAATCTTTACAACAGCCTCTCATGAGTGGTCATGGTTGAACTCCTCCAATAATAAGGAACTTGCTACATTTTATAAGACAGCCATTGTATCCCTGGCCAGCCCTTCTGAAAATTTCTTCAGCTCCTTGTATTTCCTCACTGAATTCTGTCCCTACCCTGGGGACTCTCTGATCCGACCCTAGTTCAAGATACACAGGACGAGCATTCTCTGTCCCTTAGGCTGCTCCTTATTTGACATGGCTACAATCTCACTCACCAGCATGCTGAGGGACTCTTTCGGATGTGACCCAACTTGTCTGTTCTCTTAAATGTGATCCTCAGGAATGAATGTGCAGCCTGCCCAGAGCAGAGGAGAGACCACTGCCTCTTTCTAGGTCCCGTGCTTCTGTTCACATCGCTCAAAATGTCAACATAGTTGTGTGCAGGAGTCACATCACACTGTTGGTTGGGTGGAGCACATTGTCAACTAAAACCCACAGTGCTTATGCAATCTTGAATACCATGACCATCCCACGTTCCTGGCCAGCTGCCAGTTTCTCTGTCCCTGCAGGCTCAGCATCTTCACCCAGTCTTAGAGATGACAATGTGACTTGGGTGCTTCCTCCTCCCTTTGAGGGTTCCATCATCCTATCCCTACTTTCGTCACAACCTCCTCTTGTCTGGCCATCCACCCCTTTAACTGGTTGAAAGAAGAAAGACCATCTGCCCTTGGTGGGTGTTAAGCACCTATAAGTGAGGCCTGTTGTCACTGAACCACAGAAATGCATAAAGACCTGTGTGTAACAGGAGCTACTGGTGAGGTTGCCATGGGTGTGCAGTTCACTTTTATTGCTGATTTAAATTACCCCTCATTATTACGAGGTGACAGGGTGTGGCAAGTGAGTTCTTTCAGCAATAATAAAGATCTCTGTTAGAACCAGCCAGGCCACTGGCTTTTCCTGTTACACCCCAACACCACACAGTACATAGGCAAATTCCTAGACTCGAAGCCACCAGGGAGAGTATCCTCACTCACCTGGTTGTATCTCGTCGAAAAACTAAAGGTACTCCCTGGACCATCATCAAGAGTACAAGCACTCCCAGAAGTCATGCTTCCTACGTTCTACACACTGTATAAGTCTTCGAACCAGGTATTGCCTCGCTAACAAGAATGAGACTGGACAATGACATGCGGCCAGAACTTGGGACCTGACATATCCATTGGGCTAGGAAGGCACACAGTGATATGGTCCAGCAGCAGCTACTGAGATTCAATTCTACCTGAAGGTTTAGGAAGGTTCCTGGCCCAGGTAGCAATAGGCCACAGTGCCAGGAGATGATCAGCACCATTGGCCAGCGTCACAGTGCGGAGACAGGACATTACCAACTGAACACTGTATGACACTTTACCTACCTTCCCTTTACAAATGCAGAAATAGACTCCCAGAGGCTGTATAAGTTGCTCCAGGTAACTGGAGGCAGAAAGTTAGTTTAACACAAAGGCTTCTGATCTGAAGACCCATGTTAACCCATTATTCTGCATCATCTGTATAGAATGATCATCATGAAGGACCCAGAATGGCTGTATAGAAGCAGTAGGGATCATTCAGAAATTCAGGCAGTTGGTCTCAGAAAGGTGGCTGTCAGGACCATGAAAAAAGGGTTAGAAAAAAATGGACAAAAGAAGGCAGAGTCACTGCTCTTACACGGACTGGGTTTTAGGCGGGACATCATTCCGAGGGGAAGAAGACAAGGACTCAGTTTCCCTAATGTGGATGTACAGAGGACAAAGGCCTTGGGACCGTGACAGACACCCAGCTGTCAGAACTGGGGCACTAGATTGGAGCTTCGCCAGCAGAAATGGCTCAATGCAGAATGTCTCACTGGGGACCACCCCTAAAATCTTCTTGTCTGTCATGCTTGCAGATGATGTGATCATCAGCTTAGGAAACCCCACAGCATCAACAAACTGTTCGAAGTAATGTTAGTTCAGTAGGGTCGCCAAGCGCAAGATCAGTTTCTAAAAATCAATAGTTCCCTCTACACCAGCAGCAAGCAACTAGGAACCGGAACAGACAATAAGGGACCATTCGTAACGGCGACAAAACTCTAAAGCATAATAGTCAGGAATTACCTAACAACTTGCAAGAGATGTATGGGGAAATTTCAAACCTCTATTTAAGGACATTAAAATAAATACATAAGTAAATAAAGAGATAGACCATGGGCAGGATGACTTTGCATGGCAAAAATACCAATATAATCTCTAAATTCAAGGTTACACCATCCAAAATTCCATCAGAAATGAAAATTGTAAGGAGCTCAATAACTTACATAATATGTCATGAAAAATCAAATTTGATATTATTACATCAATATTGAAAACAAGAGCAGACAGAGCGAGGAGACCTCCCTGCCAGATACATACTAGCAGGTGTAATGTAGTGATCAAGCAGTATGGTACTGGCATACAGAAAAGCCAAACCAAATGGAGAACCAGAAGCAGACCCATGTAAAAATGGGACCTGAATATACATAAAGGTGATAACACAAATCAATGAGAAGGTTTAAGCTATTTAAAAGATGCCACTGGCCAAACTGGTATCGTTCATGAATAATAAATTGGGTGACCCATGCTCATCATATATAAAGGTAAACTTCAGATAAATGAAAGACCTACATATAGGAAAGAAAAAAAATGGAGACTATGATTGTAGGGTAGGAATTTACTTTATAAAACAAGACTACAAAGCACAAACTGAGAGCAAAAGATCAGGGATTTAACTGCTTCACTATTAAAGTTTCTCTTCGATTAAGAATAGCACAGATTGGGACCAGCAGATGGTATAATGGTTACGTGTCTGCACTCCCACATAGTCAAATACGGGCCGAGCCCCGGACCCAGCAGCTTGAAACTCACACCAGGCACGTATGCAATGCGTGCCCAAGATCCCAAGAGAAGAATAGAGGAGAAGGGATTGTAGCGTGGCCATCCCCCCAGGGAGTGATTTCTCACTTTCTGTCTCTCTGTCTCTTGTCTTTCTCTGTATCTCTGACAAGCACAGGTGCCCTATTGCAAAACTCTCTCTTAAAAAAAAATAAAAAAGAATAACACAAATGAGGGCCAGTCCATGGCAATGTGACTAAGGCAGCTGGATCCTACATGACTGATTGCATGGTTCAGAGTCCCAGACCCCACAGCCTCAGAAACACACCAGGTATGTGTGCATGCCCAAAATACCAAAAGGAAAGAGAAACGGAGGAGGAGAGATTGCAGCATACCATGCCCCATGGAGGGGTACTTTCTCACTCTCTCTCTCCCTCCCTCTCTCTGGCGAGTGCATACTCCAGCAAAATTTAACAACGGAAAAATGGCACAAATGGCGTAGCCAGGTGGCAGAGTCCATAGCAAGCTGGACTGCAGTGCTGGAAGCCACATGGCCAATGGCAGGTTTGGATCCACAGTCAACTCGCAGTGCACAAGGCACATGAGGACACCCAAGATCCTGAGGACCTGGAGGGCCAGGAAAAAGAGATCCTGGCACAACGAGACTTTGTCAGGGTTTTCCCTCACTCACTCTTACGCATGGCACATGCACTCTCTATCATTAAAAAAATAACAAAAGAGATTTTTTTTTAATTTTTTGAGCAATTTTTGCTGTAGGGCACATGTGCTTGCTAGAGGGACAGAAAAACAGAAAGTGAGAAATCACACCCACCCCAGAGGGATGGCCTTGCCTCAATCCTTTGCCATTTTCCTCTCAGGATTTTGGGCACGCACTCACACCCAGCTGGCATGAGTTTTAAGTCACCAGATCCAGGACTCAAACTGCGGTCAGCCATGTGGGAGTCAAGCAACATAACCATCATGCCATCTGCTGGTCCCATAGATAATTTTATCATTCTTTTTTCTTTTTTTTAGAAAAAAAAAAAAAGATAAAATACTGGTAGTTATTTTTCTTAATAAAGAAAAAATCTTTTAAAAATGATAAAGTACTGGTAATTACCAAATTAGTAAAGCTGAATAATGAGCCTTAATTTGAATTTTCTTCATAATAAAAAGGTTTTTTTAATGATGCTCCAAAATGGCAGGAATTTTAGCCTATTTCTGTCCCTGCTACCTCCCAGGTACCTAGAATAGTATCTAGCACATAGTACAAAGTCAGTAAACATGTGTGGACTGAAAGGGCTAGGTTCTTCAACATTCCGGTCTCAGGAAAAAGATAGACTTTGGATCTGTAGAATTTAGGAACCACAGAAGTTGTTTCTGTATCACATGCATGCACACACTTGAAAATTCGAGGTGTTCGTATATCACAAAAGCTCCTTTAGCCCCTATCTACAAAACCAATCCAGTTTTATCCCAGTTCAGTGTAAACCACCAGCAGGTTTATTAACATCATGATTAGGAGTGGAGAGAATATTACACCCACTGGAGCTGCCAAAGAGGGTAGAAAGCAGCTTGCACCTTGTCAACAATGGATTGAATGATTCACCTAGCCAAAGAAAGCCATTGACAGACCAATTAGCTGGTACTGAGTCATGAGAAAGTCTCCTTTGTGACAATACTGCAGGTAATAAGAGTGTTTCTGACATTCCTCACCTAACCGTAGTTGAAACAGGCAAGGTAAAAAATAAATAAGAATGGCTTTTCCAGATTCACATGGCATCGACATGAGCAGAGTAAGTATCTTTTTAAAGGCCCATTAAAGCATATCACACAATACCTTTATCATCTCAAGATAATCACAACCATAAGGCACTAAAGGGCACTTACAAAGGCAACCAAATTGCACATTGGTGCATTAAATCACCAGAAATGTGTGTCTCCTATTCGAGGGACAGTGTGGACACTGTAATTAAATGGAGTGATGGAGGGAGAATGTCCTGTATGCTCTGCAACCCTAGCAAGTTACTTAATCTCTCTGAGCCTCTGTTTGCTCCTTTGTGAAATAAGATAAAGAATACTGACTTCAGGTGTGTATATACACTGAGCACAGGCCTGACTCAGAAGCCTCAGTAAGTAGCTATGGTCATAAGACCCGAGCAAGAGAAAAGATAACCAGCCACCTGCCAAAGAAATAGTGATAGGACTCAGCATGTCCAAAGACTAACACATTGCAGGATGGGGTGAACCAAAAAGACTTAGAGGAAGAGACATATTGTGTGCTAGATGGAGAGGATAATAAAATCTAACTATGTAAATGAGGAACGAGCATTTAATTGAGTGCTTATTATGTGCTGTGTGTTGTTCTAAGTACTTTCATTCTTTTATTCCTGTAAGATAGATACCATTTCATTTTTCCAGTTAGAGAAATCAAGGCACAGAGCACTTAGGTAACTTGCCCAAGATCGTATAGTAAGTAGCAGGACCAGGATTTGAACCAGAGCAGTCTAGATCCAAAGATTAAACTCAACTGCAATGCTTTGCAAGAATAAAGGCTTGGAGACAGAAAAGCTCAATGTGTGTTTAGAAGAAAGTAATAGGAGAGTTTATGTCTTAGTTTGTTCAGGCTGCTAGAACAGATACCATGGATTGGTGGCTTATAAACTACAGAAATTGGGACCAGCAGATGGTGTAATGGCTATGTCCATATCTGGAATCCCATGTAGTCCACCACGGTTCAAGTCCCGATCCAGTGGCTTAAACTCATGCCAGGCACGTGTGTGTGCGTGCCCAAGATCCCAAGAGGAGAATGGAGATTTCCTTCTGGATTGTGGCATGGCCATCCCCCTGCGGGGTGATTTCTCGCTTTCTGTCTCTCTGTCTTTCTGGCGAGCACATGTGCCCTATAGCGAAAACCTCTCAAAAAAAAAAAAAAAAAAAAAAAAAAAAAAAAAAAAAAAAAAAAAAAACTACAGAAATTTATTTCTAGCAGTTCTAGAGACTGGAAAATCCAAGGTCAAGGAACCAGCACCTTCAATGTCAAGTGAAGACCTTCTTCCTTGTTCTTAGCCATCTCATTGTGGCCTCACATGGCAGAAAGGGAAGGGAGCTTTCTTGGGTCACTTTTATAAAGACTGTAATCCCAAGGGCCCATGCCCTTCCAGTGGGGGTTGGGTTTCAACAGGCTGTCTGGGGCAGAGCCCATGGTAAGAGACTAGTAGATAAGCAGGAAAGATAGAAGGCCAGACTAGGACTGGCCTTGACTGTCACATGGAGTGACTGAGAGATTATTCTGTGAGGACAAGGTAAAGCCACCATGGGTTTCTAAAGAGAAGAAGATTGAGGAGTCTGTCAGCTTTGTCCCAAACAAAAGCTCCTGCCTAAACCTTATGCCCATATCTGCTACATATTTTTTTTCTTTTAAGCATTTTTATTCTTTTTTAATATCCCCGAGTTTTTAAAACTGAATTAATACATAATAATTATACATATTTACAGGGCATGGTATTCTTTTGATACATGGTATCCTAAAAAAGAAAAAAATCTGAATATTAGAAGCAGATCATGAATTCAAGCATTTTGAAGTGAAATTTAACAGTTGAAAGTAAAAGTTGCCTTTAGATTCTTAGCCTCTATCAATTCGAATTAGATTTCTTTACATAGCAACTGATTGTACAAATAATTTCTCCAATGACAGCTTAGTTTTTATATTTAATGTGTGCTTAATAATAACCTGCTTTCAAAATGAAGTGGAGACAAGTTATACAGATGCCCTTGGGGGATGAAAATCTATTATTTCTGCCTTTCCCATCACACCTCATTAACCACTTCCCAGCATAACAATAACACCCACATATCATCATTGTAACCACTTAGTTCTTATGTAATAAAGTAGTCATAGATCATCTGTTGAATATATGCCCACTAGACAAAGCACAGTGACAGCGCAGAGACCACAGCTATACCACTCCCTCAGGTAGTGGGGTGCCCACCCTAGGCACCCCACTTCTTTTGGCACCCTGGCTTTTACTTCTCCAACCTTACCCATGCCCTCGCTCAGATGTCACAGCAGGGAGATTCTTAAGACTTGGCTTGTCATGGAAGATCTACCAGGAAGCTGCATTTCCACCGACTTAGAGACACATTGCTAGTAGCTATAGCTTTAGTCCCTTTGCAAGCAATATTCACCGACCGAATGAAATACGTGTGCCACTGCTGCAAAGGCCATGGCCACACTCAGGTCTCAGCTGCATCTGAGACTGGCCACCCCAAAGCACACTGGTCCACCTGATCCTTAGCTCTTGGAATCCAAAAAGGCACTGGAAAGCAAATACAATTCATAAAAGAAGCTCTCGCTCCTATTTGTCAAGCACTTACTAAGTAGTTCTTGGTATCAGCAAATACCACTAGGTAAGTCCTTGTCCTTAGGGAAATTAAAGCTGACAAAAAAGTGGAAAGTACGATAGAATGCTAGTTTCTAAATTGAAACATACAGGGTTTGCCCATGACTGAAGGGGTTCCCAGGATACAGGACTCTCAGTTTTTTGGGTTTGTTTGTTTGTTTGTTTGTTTTGATGCTTCATTTTTTATTTCCCCTCTGCCCCCCCCCACCCCCCTTGGTGATGGCTGTACCCATTGGAGCATTTCTGAGCGCATGACCGTAAGTAAATCCGGAAAGAAAGGAGCGGGATGTTTGTTTGTTTTCTTGTTTTTTGGGGGGGTTTTCTGTGGGGTTTTCTTGCTATAGGGTGCGTGCACTCACCAGAAAGACAGAGAGATAGAAAGTGAGAAATCACCCCCCCGGGGGGGATGGCCATGTTGCAATCCCTTCTCCTCCATTCTCCTCTCGGGATCTTGGGCACGCATAGGCACTCGCGCCTGGCGTGAGTTTAAGCCACCGCATCTGGGACTCAAACCACAGTTGACTACATGGGAGTCCAGCGACATAGCCATTACGCCAACTGTTGGTCCCAGGACTCTCAGTTTTAAAAACAGAATAGTGCCAGAAAAACTGGAACTAGTTGGTCACCTACAGATAGATCAAAAGGCAAGTTCTTCATCAGTTTTGATACCTTGACCAGATAAAATTAAATGACCTCTCAAAGACTCCCCTCTTTATTTATAAAATGATTATCATAGTAATACATTATCACATTTCTCATAAAAATTAATTAAGCTATTGTATAAAAAGAACTTAGCACAATGCTGGATACTGAATAATTGCACAATAAGAGTTACATTGCATATATAATTAATAAATATGAGATAGTATATAATTAAATCCTGAATTAAAGACTGAATTAGGTACTTGGGGAACTAAAAAAGAAAGATCAGAGAAAATTGAATCGTTAAGAAAAGGCTCCTTAGAGGTAGGATTGACAGATAAAATATAGGTGGCCCAATTAAGTTTAATTTCATACAAACAGTAAGTAAAACACATGTCCCATATTGTTTTTTAATTTATTTTTCATCTATCTGAAATTAAAATGTAACCAGGTATCTGATTTTTTTATTTACTCAAAAGGCATACCTACATAGAAAAGAGAGAATTTAAATTGTTCAGAAGGGAAGGAAAAATGGCAAGCAGAGAAATAAACATGAGAAACAGCAGGCCCAAGAGGAGCACCACAGGGGACAGGCTTGAAAGGAGGGAGAAGGAGAGTCTTGTAAGGTGGGAGAAGGAACACCTTGATTTTCAGAGGAAGGTTCAAGATTTGTTGCAGAACATACGGGAGAGCTAGTGGTAAGGTGCTGGGTCCCTGGGATAAGGTGGGACTCAAAAGGGAGAGCGCTTGAACCGGCTCAACTGATGCTGGGTCTAAATGGAAGACCATGGGTTTGGTGCCCCAGCCAACCTGTATGTACTCGGAACATGTCCGTATGATCCTGGCTGGAGGGGAAAGCTGGCAGGGGGATTGCAGCATGTGACCCTGTTCAGAGTGCTTTTCTCTCTCTCTCTCTCTCTCTCTCTCTCTCTCTCTCTCTCTCTCTCTCTCTGTCTCCCTCTCACATGAAAGAAGTAAATAAACTTAAAAAGAGGAAGAAAGGATGTTTCAGAGAAAGAATGAGGGAGACGTCATGAGGGAAAAGAATGGGTCCCAAGATGTTGCCAATGTTTTGAACCCAGTGTGAGAGGGAGAATAGCAGGGAGATGGAGTTTATGGCTGCAGAGGCATGGCCTGAACTCAAGTGTAGGCGATATAAATCAGAGAAAGAAAAAAAAAAAAAAAAACAGAGGAGAGGTGAATGCACAAATATTGTGAAGGAAGGTAATGTGTGTGGAGAAGATGTGAACAAAATTGTGAGTATGAATGTGTTCTTTCACTATTAAAACTATCTTGAATCTCTGCGATCTCATTATTGATGACCTGAATAAGCAATAACGTGTAAATCTAGAGAGGTCTCTTGGGGTAAGTTAACTAAGACCAAGGGAAAACAAATTAAAATATATGTATATATATGGCATTTAATGCCCTCCTTGCTCTTCCCCTGGTAGTGAAAAGAGATTAAAGCAACAGGGTGCATTCAGTTCCTTCATTGCTTTCCTCCCTCCTGAGAGACCCCCACAGGATCCTCCTGCCCACCAGAAATGACAAAGTTTTTCAAAGAGATTGAGCTCAACACAGCCAGGGGCCTGGAAAACTCAGAGCAACTTCCCTGTGGGGTCTGTGTTGTTATTTTTGACCTCTCAAGCTGGTTGCTTTCTTCCTGATGTGTGTACACAAAATTCTACTCTGTAGCAAATTCAAAACCCATGGCCCCCGTTTGGTAGCTTTTCCCCAGAAGAGCAATGCTTCTCTTTAGAAACACTCCCTGGCATAACCTTTTAATTTTGATTCAAAGAAGCAAACAGTGCAGAACACCTGCCCCGAGATATATGTGAAACCAAAAGTCAATGGTCCTCAAAGACCCAAAGGATCTGCTTAGAAACCGAACACTCAGCATTTAGCAAGTTCTGATTACTCACACCATGTTCTGGACACCTGTCCTGGGTGCTCTTTAAGGCCCCCTCCCACCTCTGCTTGATGCAATAAAGCCCATACCTTCAACGTTCCTGCCTCTGTGCCCTTGTGCATGCCACTCCCTCTGTGTAGACTTTGCATAAATTCTACCTGCACCTGTGCAAATCCTACAACCCTTCCAAAGCCTTTCTACCTCTCACTTCCTTTATGAAGAGCTCCCTAACTCCTATAAACTGCTCTAGTTTCTTCCCTTAGGACACGTTTTACAATCGTCTACTCTTAATTGCTCATGTGGAAGCATTTCATCTTACTTTCCCAGTGAGATTGCAAACTTCATGAGGGCAAGGGACATTTCTTAGGCATTCAATACCTACTCGCTGTGTTAAAATTAGAATTTCACATCGAAATTTGTGTGGCCCAGTTGTGTTGGTGCAGTGCTATCACACAGCTCTGCAATGCAGGAGGCCATATGCAAGATCAGGGTTGGGCCCTTCACCCCACCTCTGACTTGGGCACTCTGAGTATGTGCATGTGTACTCAGATCCCGGCTGGCTGGGAAGACAAGGGGAGGATCCTGTTGAGGGTGATTTATTCTCTCTCTCTCTCTCTCCCCCTCTCTCTCTATCTCTATCTCTATCTCTATCATCTCTCATTAAAAATAATAATAATTTTTTTAAAAAGAAACTGATTTTTTAAATTAAATTTATAACAAATGTATCACACCATTTCAAGAGATTAAAAGTAGGGAAAATTGTGAGGGGACATATAGGAATTCTCTATACTATCTGCTCAGTCTTCTATAAACCTAAAAATAAAGTCTATTAATTTTTAAACTGCTTTATTTAACAGCTTTCTCCAAATCCTAAAGTTTTGTCTTTCAAGAGACAATAGGAAACAAAGAGAAAAAGACAAAGAAGTCATTTAGACAATAGACTAGTAAACAAAAGTCAATTACTTCCCTATACACCAGCAATGAACAATTAGAATTTGAACTTAAAAATAAAACACCATGTACATTAGTACCAATAAACAGAGAAAATGTCATGTATAAATCAATAAAATATGCATGCATACATGAGAAAAACTATAAAATTCTGATGAAAGAAGTCAAAAGAGATCAAGTGAAAGAAGAGATATTTCACATTCATGGGTAAAAAGATTTGATATTGTCAAGATGTCATTTCTTTCCAACTTGATGTATAAATTCAGTGCAATCCCAGTCAACATTCTCAAAAATCATAATATTTCATAGATATTGACAAACTGATTCTGAAATTTAAATGGAAAGGCCAAAGATCCTGAATAGCCAACATAATACTAAATAAAAAGAACAAAGTCAAAGGATGGACACTAATGGGCTTAAACTTTTACTATGAAGTTAGAGTAATCTAAACATTGTGGACTTGGCAAAAGAATAGGCAAATAAATGAATGGAACAGAAGAGAGAACCCAGAAATACACCCACACAAATATAGTCAACTGAGCTTTGACTAAGAAGCAAAGGCAATTTAATGAGGGAAAGGGGGTAAAAAAGAATAGCCTTTTCAAAGAATGAGGCTCAATCCACGAAAGAAAAAACTGATTCGTTGGATTTTATTAAAATTTAAAATTCCTGCTCTGTGAAAGACCCTGTTCAGACAATGAAAATATAACCCACAGACTAGGAGAATATCTTTGGAAAACACCATACTAAAGGACTGTTAACCGGGGCTGGTAGGTGTGGTGGTTAAGGGCACTGGACTCCCATATGGCCAACCCCAGTTTGAGTCACAGACCTAGTGGCTTGCTTTCTCACTTTCTCTCTGTCTCTCTGTCTCACTCTGGTCAAATTAGAAATAATTATAGTAATAAAGTTAGATGAGATCATTCTTTTTTTAAAAAAAATGACGATTAACCAAAATATACAAAACATAAACAAAAGCTCCTTTTATTTATTTTATTTTTTTGCCAGAGGGTGCATTTGCTTGCTGGAGAGACACACCAAAATCCTTCCTACTCTAGTTTTCCTTTCAGAATTTTGAGCATGCCCACACATGCACCCAGTAAGCTTTTCAAGCTGCTCAGTCCAGGATTTGAACCATGTAATCAACCATGCGGGATACAGCTGTCTGAACCACTGCCTGCATTATCAGATGGCCCAAGTTCTTTTTTTTTTTTTTTTTTTTTTTTTTTGAGAGAGAGAGATTTTGGCTATAGGACATGATGTGCATTCACCAGAAAGACAGAAAGCGGGAAATCACCCCCCAGCGATTATGGCCACAGTGCAACCCCTTCTCCTCTATTCTCCTCTCAGGATTTTGAGCTCATGAATGCACACACGCCCAGTGTGACTTTTAAGCCACCAGGTCCAGCACTCAAACTGTGGTGGACTACATGGGAGTCCAGTGACATAATCATTATGCCATCTGCAGGTCCCTCAAATTCACTTTTTAAATGCTTAGACAAAATCCACAGCTATTAGAATGGCTAAAATCCTAAATGTTAGCAACACCAAGTGTCAGTGAAGTTGTGGAACAACAGGAACTTTCATTCATTGCTGGTAGGAATGCAAAATGGTACTTACTTTGGATCACAGTGTGGCCATTTTTCATAGAGCTAAACATAGTCTTAACATATGATCCAACAATCATGCTCTTAGGCATTTACCCAAGTGATCTAAAAACTTATGTCCACACAAATGTTTTCAGCCACTTTATTCATAACTGCCCCAAACTGGAAACAACCAAGACATCCTTAGGTGAACAAATAAACTGTTATATATCTTTTGAGTTGTTGGGAAAAGTCATGATGCATTTTTGCATAGAAAATACGTCCTGACTTTCCTGACAATCTAATATATAATGGAATTTTATTCAGCAATAAAAAGTAATGAGTGAAGGGCCAGCATGTAATGCAGTGGTCAAGGTGCTGGACTTCCATGTGGTCAACTGTGATTCCAGTCCTGACTCAGCAGTTTGAAACCTAAAATCCCAAGCAGAAAATGGAGAAGAGATTACAGCATGGCCATCCCCCTCGGGGATGATTCCTTGTTTTCTGTCTCTCTGTCTCTCCAGCGAGTGCAAGCACCCTAAAGCAAAAATCTCTCAAAACTTTAATAATAATAATAATAATGTGCTATAGAGCCATGGAAAGACATAGAAGAACCTTCAAAACATATTGTTGGGACCAGCAGTTGGCGTAATGGCTATGTTGCTGGACTCCCATGTAATCAATCGCAGTTCGAGTCCCGGACCCGGTAGCTTAAACTCACACCGGGCACATGTGCATGCATGCTCAAGATCCCAAGAAGAGAATGGAGGAGAAGGGATTGCAGCATGGCCATCCCCCCTGGGGGGTCATTTCTTGCTTTCTGTCTGTCTTTCTGATGAGCGCATGTGCCCTATAGCAAAAACCTCTCCCAAAAAAAAAAAAAAAAAAAAAAAAAAAAAAAAATATATATATATATATATATATATACATATATATATCGTTAAGTGAAAGAAGACAGTTCAAAAATGGTACATACTATATTATCTCAACTGTGTGGCATTCTGGAAAAGGCAAAATTATGGAGACAGTAGAATAAGTCATGGTGGTCAAGCACTGAGGAAGAGGTAAGGAAGGACGAATAGGTGAAACACAGGGGCTTTTAAGGACCAGGAAACTATTCTGCATAGTACTAGTGAATACATGACATTGTAATTTGCCAAAATCCATAGAATGTATAACACAAAGAATGAATCCTAATGTAAACTATGGGTTTTACTCAATAAAATTCATTCCCAATAGCCAAGATGCTTGTTATTCAGATAAGCTGCTACCTCCTCAGTTCTTACCCTTTGGGATTCTGTGACCTGAAATGAAGCTTATGTCTTACAGATATTCTAATGAATATCAATATTGACTCTTCAATTGTAAGAGGGGGAAAAGACTGGATTGTGAACCATTTTTAATACTCTATTCAGGCTCATAGCACTGAACTTTTTGATCATGCTACTGTGTGTGTTCAGAAGGATGCATTTCTGTAAAATATGTCTAAATTGCCTCACAGTATATGTCCAATTACTGAAACCCACAGTTATTAGTCTAAAAAAATACTAGCTTTCCTTCAGGGTCAGCACCTCCACCTTAGTAGAAATGGCATTTATCAGAGGTCTACGTGGGCAGGAAGATTCATTTTACAGTGAGACTTACCCAAATCATGTGACTGTCTTCTCAACGTTGCCCAGAAAAAGAATTTCCAATCCCTCGTGGGTCTTGCTCAATAAAAGTTCCAATTGTTTAGAGTGTTGGTTTGGAGTGTATGGAAATAGGTGTTTTCATAATGGGTTCCCTCGGGGCTCTGTGCAGATTCCAATTGCAGAAAGCCAGGATGGTGGTGGCAGGCTTTGGCTTGACTCCCTTGGTGGAGTCCTCCTCTGAATACGCCAGGTACTGTCCCTATAGGCAACAAATACATAATAATGACATGTCCTGAGGTGCTACGGATACCAGATTTAAAGGGCCAGACATGGTTCATTGTGACCTTAACATACTGCCTCTAGGCCACAAGCAGCAATGGCGGAGGAAGAACAAACATTAAAGGAGCCTGACCCTTGGCTTCACAGCAAGGAAGAAGCCCAGTAAGTTTGAAGAGACTCTCTAAGCCACTGTCAAGTTGTTAAGGTCCTACCCTGAATCCCACCTCTGGGCTCCTTTCATATCAGATTTCCTGAAGCTTTCTTCTTCTTCAAGTTGGTTAAGAAAATTTGTTTCCAGAATTGGGTATTATGTCTGTAAGACATAAGCTTCATTTCATGTCATGGAATCCCAAAGGGTAAGAACTGAGGAGGCAGCAGCCTCTCTGAGTAACTAGCATCTTGGCTGTTGGGAATGAATACTACCAGAGGCTCAAACTTTGGAGAGCAAAACAGTTCTCATCTTTGCCCAAATCACACACCACCAAGGACTAGGTGCAGGGGTTTCTTTGTCTAATGACAGACATGTCATTAGTCCCCATGTGTTTTGAAATTGTGCTCTCTGATAGACTCTTAGGAACAGAGTGGGCAATAGAAATTGCTGAGACTGTTGCGAATTTTTGTCTACAAGCGGGTAAGTCATGACTCTGTTCAAGGAAAAAGCTTCACTCTAATGCTAGGCCCAGAGCTTCTCAGAGCATGGCAGCCTTTAAAAGATAAAATAGAACTTCATTCATTTTAGTTAAAAATATCCTGTAGCGGCATTTTTCCAGTCTCCATAGTGTAAGAGTAAATCTAACACACACATCACAGGCTGCACCTCTCTAGCCCTTAATAAATTCAGAGCCCTTGGACTCAACCATAACTGTGCAATATCTGCTCCCCCTTAACCAAAATGAAAACTCCAGTTACTAGGATCATAGATCTGTTTAAAAAGAAAAAAAATGATGAGTTAATGGCTTAAGGAACATCAAAGAAATTAAGGAGGTGTCCCTGTCACGCATTTTAAGGTGAGGAAGGCCTTAGAGTTTCTGAGAACTTTTTCAAATAGGAAACCATTGGACAGGAGCTGGAGAAACCACAGTTGTATTGAAACAGCACTGCTAGCTGTGACAGAACAGAAACTGCATTTGTCAAGTGACTTCTCCCTTCCCTATTTCAATTTGAACGTGAATTCTCAACCATCATCTACCTAATAGGCATCCTTAACCTATAAGTGTTTACCACTCACTCTAAAAAGAGTAGCCATCCTTCGGTATCCCAAAATTTTCTGATTATTATTTTTTCACAGCTATAGCAGTAATGATTACATGTGATGAAGACTTTAAAGAGTCAAAAGATCTCAAAGTACCTCCAGCATCACACACAAAAGACTCTTGGAAATGGCACTAGAGTAAGTATGTCACATGAGAAATCGCTGGTCTCTCTCATGCAGGGTTTCTGACTTGGCTGTGCTGCGCATGCTCTCTGTACTGCAGATGTCTACGTGGTGCACTGTCATCTCCATGCAGAGAGCACATAGCTTTCCCCAACTGTCCCCAACGCATCAGCTTAGAACACCATGGTAGACTCAGTGTGCAAGTAGAGAAAGAGGTTCAAGGGTGTGAGCAACATCTAAAGAGACCCCCAAGAAAAAGGGCAACACTCTTACACAGTATTCACAGCACATTTCTACCCCAGTCTGAAGCAAGGAAAGTGAATTTTAGAGGATGAAGAAAATGCACATTCTTCCCTATTGGCTCCTGCCAATGCCTCTCCAGGTCAGGGACGCTAGTGAAGCCATCCATAGGGATCTGTCTCCCAGAGGAGCTGGGACCCGCAGATGGCATAACAGTTGCATCACTGGACTCCCACGTAGTTGACCGTAGTTCGAGTTCTGGACCCAGCAACTTAAAACTCATGTCGGGTGTATGTGCCTGCATGCCTAGAATCCGAGAGGAGAATGAAGAAGGGGTTGAGGCATGGCCATCCCCCCCGGAAGGTGATTTCTCACTTTCTGTCTCTCTGTCTCTCTCTGTCTCTCTGGCGAGCACACATGCCCCATAGCAAAATATCTCTCTCTAAAGAAAAAAAAAAAAAGACACAGAGAAGCATGGAGAGGTCTAGAGAGGGTGAGCAGAAGATATCCAGACAACCTGCAATTTTATATTTTCCTCCTTTGGATCACAGGGTTATAATCTGAGATAGGCCTCCTCAGAGAAGAAAAATGTACTTTTTCCATCTCACAAGACTTTACTCTGCTCTCTGATATAAAGGGAGTATTCTGAACAGAAATCCGAATAGGCTTCATCATGATTTCTGTTGATAAGACGTCGCAGTGACCCTCTGAGCTGCCTCCACAGATCAGGTAATAATTGGGAGGACAGCACAGAGTGATTCTGTGGTCTGTTCTTGAGATTGTGCTGACACCTGGCTGCCTGTAATTATTGGAGCCAGTACAAATTTCACAGTCACTGCCTTGAGTGTGCAAAAATGTAATTTTCTCTATTATTCTATAATTGAATGTAATTTCTGCCTTGAGCCTTCATTCTGCCTCAAAGCAGAGAAAATTTAATCTAGTCACTTGCAGATAAACTCATTCAAATTCAGTCATTTCTTATCAATTCAAGTTTATAATTCAGTCACAATTGAGTTTGACACTCTTTCTCTCCTTTTTTTCCTCTCTCCTTCTTCCATGGAACTGAACTTAAGCTCTCTAGGGCTTCTTTAAGGGGTCCGCCTCCTAGTCTGTCTAGCTCTGAGCATCACAGATCTCAGGTGCTCTCTTGAAAGATGGTCTTGGTGGTTTGTGGGACAGAGGGGAGGTTCCCATTATTTCTCTCCACTGGATCAATCCTCATCTAGTTCTCACATCTCATCCTGGGCTGACCTACTGGCTGTCTCTCTGCTCAATTTTTCTCTACATGGAAGCCTTTGGAACACTATAGATGCTTTCCTATGGGAGACCTGTGGGAAAAGGGGTGGAGGGTCTCCCAACATTTTGGACCTAGACACCATTCCTATTCTGCCTCATCAAGATGGCATGAGGCATTTCCCCAAGGCTTGTTAGCTTGCTCTCTCCCCAGCTTAGGCTATGGCCAGGAAAGGGGGCACAGGCACCCCTTTTCTCCGGGCCCTTCTGACAAGGCCTTGAGGTCAAAGGAAGGATACACTCACATATCACCCTGAGATTCCCTTCAGACTTTTCCCCATCCCCAGCTATTGTGACTCCTATCCCCTGACAAACCTTTTCTGCCTTCTACCTCAACAGAGCCTTTGACTTTAGAAAACAATGATTCAGTAACTTTGCTTCTGGTGCCTTATCAATGGCTTCTCCCTAAAACGGTGGCTGTCCTGGCTATAAGAAAAGTGATTAGGACCAGCAGATGGTATCATGATTACATTGCTGGACTCCCACATAGTTGACCAGTTCAAGTCCTGGACCTGGCAGCTTGAAACTCACACTGGGCATGTGTGCATGTGTGCCCAAAATCCTGAGAGGAGAATGAAGGAGAAGGAACTGTGGCATGGCCATTCCCCCGGGGAGATGATATCTCACTTTCTGTCTCTCTGGCAATCGCACGTGCCCTATAGCAAAAAATCTCTCTTAAAAAAAAGAAACAAAATTGCTTGAGGTACACTGAAGAACTCTGATGAGTGGAAGGAGAGAGGAAAGTATCCCTATTAACATTTCACATACCATCCTACCACAGTATAGTCTGGTTTATTTCCATTTATGACGTTACCTTGTGAGGTGCATAACAGCAGTTAGGCTCATTTTATCACATGACTTAAATTGGCTCGTAAGAAAATTCTAAAAGAGACTGTTCTAAAAATATTTTGGAGAAACAGCCACTTGAAATGCATGTGTACTGCCACCCCCATCTCCCCCCTCTTCCCCTCCAGCTGTTCATTTGGATATGTAAGCTACTGAAGAATGGTACTATGAGCTATATGACATTCTCCCCAAATTCATATGTTGACGTTCTAATCCCCAGTACCTCAGAATGGAGATAGGATCTTGAATGGGGTAAAGTTAAATGAGGTCATTAGGGTGAGCAGATTATCCAGTATGACTGGTATCCTTAAGAGAAGATTAGGACCATGTGAAGTCACAGGGGAAATAAGCCAAGGGAAGAGGTCTTAGAAGAAACACCCCTTCCAACACACTGGTCTTAGACTGCTAGACTCCCAGACTGTAAGGAAATAAATTTCTGTTGTTTAAGCTGTCTAGCCTGTCCTCATTATGGCAGCCCTACCAAACGAATACAGACGGTGAAAAAACATCAGTCACTTGACTTAACAATCACACCTCTTATCCTCATATCCTTTAAAGTTCCACTTTCACGTAAATGCTCACTTACATATTTTTAAGTCCTCTCATTCTTTTACTTTTTTTTTCCCCCAAGAGAATGTAGCATCATATTTCAGCCAGTTCACTTCCATTTTAAGATTCTTTGAGGGGTTAAAACCAGTCCCAGAAATCCCTGAGAGAACACATCATTTATAATTTTCCATCTTGAAATGTGTCTGTTTCCTGTTTCAGAGACAAAGTTCAATCTAGTCAAATTATTGTCCTCCCATATTATGAGTACTCAACTTTTAAAAATAACATCTTTCTAAGTATAAATTTATCAGGGCATTTACTCCTGGGCTCTGTATTCTGTTTTACTGATCTATGTATCAGTTTTGTAGCATGCCAATACCATGCTATTTTGGTTACTGTAGCTCTGTAGTGTATTTTGAAACCAGGTAGTGTATGCTTCAAACTTCATTCTTTTTGCTCAAAATTGAATTGACTACATAGGATCTTTTGTGGATTCATACAAATTTGACAATTGCTTTTCTATTTCTGTGTGAAAAAAATGACACTGGAATAATTTTTTTTTTTTTTTTTTTTTTTTTTTTTTTTGGAGAGGTCTTTCGCTATAGGGTGCGTGCGCTCACCAGACAGACAGAGAGAGACATAGAGACAGAAAGCGAGAAATCACCCCCCAGGGGGGATGGTCACGCCGCAATCCCTTCTCCTCCATTCTCCTCTTGGGATCTTGGGCACGCACGCACACGCGCCCGGCGTGAGTTGTAAGCCACCGGGTCCGAGACGCGAACCGCAGTCGACTACGTGGGAGTCCAGCGACATAGCCATTACGCTAACTGCTGGTTCCCATACACTGGAATAATTTTGATAGAGATTATACTGAATCCATAGATCAATTGGGGTAATACAGACATTTTAACAATATTACTTCTTCCAATCCATGAGCATGGAATATTTTTCCATTTATCTGTGTCTGCTTTAATTTATTTCATTAAGGTTTTACATTTTACAGTGTACAGATCTCTCACCTCCTCATTGTTTATTCCTAAGTATTTTAAATTTTTTGAAGGTAGTGTAAATTAGTTTGTTTTACTAATTTGTTTAGGGTAGTTCATTGTTAGTGCATAAAATTGCTGTCAATTTTTATGTTGGTTTTGTATTCTGCAATTTTACTGAATTCATTTATTAACCATCAATTGATTTTTTTAAAAAAGGTGCAAATAACATACAATATGGAAATGACAATCTCTTCAAAACATGATGTTGGAAAAACTGAATACCCACATGCAGAAGAATGAAATTGGACCCTTATTTCACATCATATGTAAAAAATTAAATCAACTAAAAATGGATTAAATATGTAAACATAAAAACTATAAAACTGCTGGAAGAAAACACAAGGGAAAAGTCTCTATTATTGGTCTGAGCCATGATTTTCTTGGATATGACCTCAAAAGTACAGGCAACAAAATGAAACTAGACCAATTGACTTGACCAAACTGAAAAAGCTTCTGCCCAACAAAGGAAACAATCAATAAAGAGACAGTCTACAAAATGGGAGAAAATATTTGCATACACACATCTGGTAAAGAATTAATATCCAAAATACATAAGGATTTCAAATAACTCAATTAAAAAATTAAAATATGAACAAAAGACCTGCATAGAAATTTCTCAAAAGAAGACATACAAATGGCCCACTGTTAGTTGAGTAGTGATGTACTACTCACCAGGAAAAATGCAAATTAAGGCCATACTGGCTATTATCAAAAGGACAAAAGATAATAAGTATTGGTAAGAATGTGGACAAAGGGGGACTCTTGGATACTGTTGGTAGAAATATAAATTAGTACAGCCATTATGAAAAGCACTGTGGAGGTTCCTCGAAAAATTAAAACTAGAACTATGATCCAACAATCCCACTACTGAGTGTATAACTAAAGGAACTGAAATCAGTATGCTGAAGGGATGTCAGCACTCCCAAGTCTGTTGCAGCATGATTCAGAATAGATAGCCAAGATAGAGAATCCAACTAACTGACTGACAGGTAAATAGATAAAAGATCTACACCGACATACATACATGGAATGCTATTTAGTCTTTATACAGAAGAAAATTTTGTCATTTACAGTAACAAAGATAAAGCTAGAGGACATTATGCTAATTTAAATAAGCCAGGTGCAGAAAGATAATAATGCATGCTCTCACTTAAAGTGGCCTACAAAGAGTTCGTGGAAAATATATATTATATAAAAACTATGCATAGATATCCCAAAAATTGCACCCAAATAAACTCATACTTCAATTCCATTTTTCCACAAAATGTGTGAATTTCCGTCATATATGTGGAGTCTTAGAAAAGTCGAAGTTGGGTGGGAAATGGCAGAGGGTGAGTAGGAAGGAATCAAGAGGGAAAAAGAAAGAAGTAAAACAGTTAAAAAACACAAAATGGAAAGTTAGCTGTTGAAGAAATAGGTGTGCTGATACCTTTGACTGGGCCAATACTCAGTGTATTCTGGATGGGCAAATTCATTTTGTATGCAGTAATGATATACAGTGAATGAATACAATTAAAAAAAGAAAAAGAAAAAATAGTAATTAAAAAAAAGTAAACCTCATAGAAGCAGAGACTAGAATAGTGGTTTTCATGGTCTGGGAGGGCAGAGATGGGAAAAAGGGGTGGGAAGGTATAGTCAAAGAAAACAAGTGTCACAAGATCTAGGCTACAGCAAGGTGGGTATAGTTAATAATAATGTATCAAGTGATTGAAAATTGCTAAGAGAGTAGGTCTTAAATGTCACCAAAAAAATTATAAACACATGAGGTACTGGATATGGTAATCAGCTTGGTCTAACCATTTCACAGTGTATGCGTGTATCAAAATATCACATGGTACATCATAATATTCACAATTTTTACTTGTCAATTATATCTTTTTTTTTTTTTTTGGAGAGGTTTTTGCTATAGGGCGCGTGCGCTCACCAGACAGAGAGAGACAGAGAAACAGAAAGCGAGAAATCACGCCCCAGGGGGGATGGCCACGCCACAATCCCTTCTCCTCCATTCTCCTCTCGGGATCTTGGGCACACACGCACACGCGCCCGGCGTGAGTTTTAAGCCACCGGGTCCAGGACGTGAACCGTGGTCGACTACGTAGGAGTCCAGCGACATAGCCATTACACTAACTGCTGGTCCCATCAATTATATCTTAAATACATTATTTATTAGGGTAGTTTATGAAATATAAATTTAATCTTTCTAAACATAACAACAAAGACAGAAGTAGAAAGAAAAAGACTAATAGAGTTGATTACATAAAATGATAACTCCTACTGTAATATCAAACAAAATTTAAAAGTAAAAGGAAAACTTTTTAAAAATATTAATACTATATAAAGCCAAATAAAAGTTGGTATCCTGAAAATTAATTTTAAAAAAAAGATAAATATCTCAGTGTTTAAATCAACAAAGGACAGGTACAATGATTTTTTAATGAACAAAGGACATGTTAATTTTTTAAATAAACAGAGAACGTGTACATGTACATGTACAAAGGAAACAAAATACGCAAATGGCCAACAAAACACTTTTTTTAAACATACAAACTCTCTAGTAAGCCAGTAAATGCAAATTTAAACTAGATGTCATTTTTCCTCTTTCAGATCAGCAGAGATTTTTTTAAAAAACGATTATGTCCAGTCTGGCAAGCTAACAATAAAGTAGATATATTTTCACACTGCTGCTGTGAATATGAACAAGTACAGTCTTTCTAAAGAGTAATGTCACAGTTTTTAGCAAAGCCTTAAAAATGTTTATGTTCACAGGGAGCATAACTCCTCACGCCTTACGCATGGCTGAACACAGACACTTTCAATGAGTACAGGAAAGAGGAGGAGCAACTCCACAGCGGAGCACTTCAACAACCACCACTGCAGCCAGGTGACCAAGGTGAACAGCAGCGGTCATAAATCATGTTGCGAGTAGATATCACGTGATGAAAATGGAACATTACTTCTGTGATCGTCCTCCCAAAAACCCATAACCTCAATCTAGGCGTCCAAAACATCAGGCAAACCCCAGTGGGGGGACATTCTATAAAATACCTAGCCGGGATTCCTCAAATCTGTCAAAGTTATCAAAAACAAGAAAAGTCTGAGAAATTGTCATGACCAAGAGACATGAAAACCAAATGTAATGTGATACCTTGGATGGAATCTTATAAGAAAAAAAAAAAAAAAAGAATGTTAGGTAAAAGCTAAGGAAATCTGACTAAGGTATGGACTTTCGTTAATAACTGTGTATCCATATTAATTCATTAATTGTAACAAATACATCCTCGTAATGTTAAGGTGTTACTACTAGGAGAAACCATAGGGGTAAGGGAGCTAGGCGCTCTGATCAATTTTTCTTTTTTTCTTTTTTAAATTTCATTTTCTTTTATACAATCACATTATTTAGCTTACAATATGAATATTTTAACCTGTGAACATTTCTCACTAGTCCAGTTGACTAAACTATAAAATATGTTTAACAGAAATTGGCACGTTTCTTTATCCCATTAATGCTTTTCCTCCCCATTTCTCTTCTAATTGTTCCCCCTCAAACCCTACTCTTTCATGGATGTAAATACAGATATAGTGTGTGTGAAAGAGTAGGTCAATCACTTTCAGTCATAGAGTGCAGACACTCTGTATATATTAAGTGGGGACATACAATGCCTCTCATTCATAGCCTGGCTTGCTTCACTCAGCAGTAAATGTTCCATATTCATCCACTTTCTGTCAAAAGCCAGGGTTTTGTTTTTTTTTTTTTTATGGCTCAAAAATTTTTCTGTAGTTAAAGAACTATTTTTTAATTACATTGATCAATTTTTAAGTTTTTACATTCTTTTTTTCTTTATTTGTGGTAGAGTACATGCATGTGAGAGTGTGTTTCCAACATGTTTTCACACTGACCAGGCTGGGGATTTGAACTGTATGACCACATGGGATCTGGCTTCTCTTGAGCAGCATGTCACTTCGGCACCGTGGAGCTAACCCAACGCTTATACTCTTTAGCTAAGCAATTCCACGTCTCAGAATTTGTCCTGAGAAAATAATCACAAATACGGGTAAAGATTTACCTATGAGAGTATTTCAGTATTATTTATAATAGATATAAATATTCTATAATAAAAGTCTATTTAAAGAAACTATCTCGGGGCTGGCAGGTGGTGTGATAGTTAACAGCACTGGAATCTCACATGGTCGACTGTGGCTCAAGTCCCAGACTTCTTACTTTCTCTCTCTCTCTCTCTCACTCTGTCCCTCTATGGTCAAATTAAAATAAATGAATAAAAAAGTTAAAATAATTGTTTTTTTTTAAAGTATCTTTTTTCTATTATGAAATAATATTGCTATTAAAAGTGCTGTATAGAAAATGCAATGACATTAATATAAATTAATGATATATTAAAAGAAAAATTAGGTTATAAGTTATATGTACAGCAAGAATCTGTCTTTATTAAGACAGAAATAGAACTGATAGAATAGAATAGAATGATTCATTTTATTTTTCTTTGAACTTATCTATGTTTTCTAAATTTTCATATGGCATATATTGCTTTTTTATTGTGATAAAGTACACATAACATAAAAGTTTTCATTTAAATCACTAAAGTGTAAATAGGCATTTAGTATATTCACAATGTTATTCAAACACATTCTAGATCACGGAACCATGATCTAGTTCCAGAATATTTTTATCACACATTAAAAAAAAAAAAAAAAAAAAAAAAAAAAAACATACCCACCAAGTAGTCACTCCCATTCTTCTCTCGCTCAGTCTCTGACAATCACTAATTTGCTTTCTTTCTCGATGGATTTGCCTATTCTGGATATTTCATATAAATGAAATCACACATGTGTGACCTTTTGTGCCTGGTTTCTTTCACTTAGTATAACATTTTCAAGATTCATCAACACTATAATATGTGTCAAAATGTCATTCCTTTTTATGGCTGAATAATATTCCATTGTGTGGACATACCATATTTTGTCTTTGTTTTTTAAATATTTACTTAATTTTATTTATCATTTTTTTTAATTTGCTACTGAGAATGCATGCTCACCAGAGAGAGACAGAGAGAGGGTGTGAGAAAGAGAGAGGAGGAAAGTGAGAAAGCAAGCCACCAGGTCCAGGACTTAAACTGTGGTTGGCCATGTGGGAGTCCAACGCCTTAACCATTATGCCACCTGCTGATCCCCCATATTTTGTTTACCCATTCATCTTGTTGATGAACATTTGGGTTGTTTCCATGTTTTCTTTTTTTTAATTATTTATTTTATTTTTTTATTATTATTATTTTAACTTGATCAGAGAGTGAGACAGAGAGCAAGAGAGGAAGGAGAAAACAAGCCACCAAGTCTGAAGGGACTTGAACCACGGTTGGCCATGTGGGGTCCATCACCTTAACCACCACACCACTTGCAGTCCCTGTTTCCATGTTTATCTACTGTGACTAGTGTTGCTGTAACCATAATATTCAGCAGCATTTATGCATTCCTGTTTGAACATATTGTGTCAAAATTTTTTAAAAATGCTGTCCTTAAAAGATAACATCTAAATAAACTGCCTTCACTGAGTCTTCCAATTTGTATCAGTATCAACTCACTCAGAAATTCCGTTGTCTACTTGTGATCAATGACCCAACATTTCATTCAACAAATAGGTTAAATTTTAGCCCAAATTATCTAAGAAGATGTTGGACAATCTTTTTATTAAGAAAAAGAAGAAAATTTAAATGGTTACTATTTTAAATTTACAACACACAAAGTGAACTAATTTTAGATAGGGCTTTGGAAGAATTGAAACAATAATATTTAGAATTTGTTTAGGTTTTACATTTCCCTGTGTCTAGTTTATTTTTTAAGTGAATTTTTTTTTGAGAGAGAGATTTTTGCTATAGGGCACGTGCACTCACCAGACAGACAGAGAGAGACAGAGAGACAGAAAGCGAGAAATCACCCCCCGGGGGGATGGTCATGCCACAATCCCTTCTCCTCCATTCTCCTCTTGGGATCTTGGGCACGCACGCACACGCACCCGGCGTGAGCTTTAAGCCACCCGGTCCGGGACACGAACCGCGGTCGACTACGTGGGAGTCCAGCGACATAGCCATTACGTTAACTGCTGGTTCCCATTGTGAATTTTATATTTTAATCCTTTATCACCAAATTCTACATAATATTTTGCATCCTATAGGCAGTGATGAAGAAAATAAAATTTGCATTTAACTTTCATGTTACCAGTGCAGTATTTCAAAGTTGGTGGTCAGCACGAGAGGTAGACTGGTTCACTATTTTAGATTGCCTAAGAGTTAGGCAAATTCTCCTAGGAAAAGTGCCAAGTTATTAATCAAAAGCTAATCGTATGGTAATACTACTCAGCAATAATAAGCTATAAACTACTGCATAAAACAACATGAATGACTTTCAGTATAACTATGCTGAGGAAAAGAAGCTAAACCAAAAATTAAATACTAAATGAGCCCATCTATATAAAATTCTAGACAACACAAGCCAGTCTGTATTTTCTCTTAATATATCATAAATTTATATCCTGTGACAGAAAAGAGATCAGCAGCTTCTGGAGGTAGACAAGAAGGGGTAATAGGGAAGAGTTAGAAAGTGGCAAGAAAACCTTGAGGGTGATCGATATTTTGTTATCTTGATTTTAATGATGGTGTCATGGATGTGTGTATGTGTGTGTGTGTGTGTGTGTGTGTGTGTGTGTGTTAACTTATCACACTGTACATTTTAAGTATAAGTGCCAATTTTACTTCACTAATACTATAAAACGTTTTTAAAAGGTTAATGATTTGGGCTGCTCATATAATTATTATGAAATGTGGTTTAAATGAGTTCCTAACATTGGTACCTTCCTTCTATTTATTACCATTTACTGTCAGAACAAAAAAAAAAAAAAATGGAAGGGTCCTTTGATGTACAACAGGTTTAAGGCATTCTGGTTCTTGGTGTCTTTATAAGTAGCCCATTTTAAAATTTTAACAGTGGGGGCCAGACAGTATTATAATGTGCTACAAAGCTGATCCATGTGGGAAAGTTCTGGCTTTGCATCTGGGGACCTCTCTGAGTGAACTGGGCATGCATGTCCCCAAGGTCTGGGGCTGGCTGAGGCTGGGGACAGACCACGGCATTGGGGTCTTATTGGAAGTACTGTCTCTTTGTCTCTCTCTGCTTTTCTCTTGTGCTCATGGAAGAGACAAATAAACCTTAAAAAATTAATAAAATAAAATGTTAATATTGTTATAAGTTAGAATTTGCAATAATCAACTTCCTGTCCCATATAAGTATGAAAAGGAAATTAGTCCAGTCCAGGAGTATACCTTTTGTAAAGCCAAAGTATTTTCATCATCACCTCCCTGAGTTATTCTTCAGAGTGCATAGTGGATAATTCATCCCCCTTAAACATTATTATGAGTATTTACAGGGTTTTTTATTTGTGGGGGAGGGATATGTTTGTCTTAATAGTCCTAAATTTATAAACAGGCATTCAAAACAGTGGTGAATGGCAGAAATGAAATTTCCCAGAAACAAGGACTTTAGTGGTGGTTGGTGCCCAACACCCATTTGACGTAGGCAAACCATTCGTGTGAATAAATGTAAAGAGATAGTAAATCTGCTACCTGCTCTTCAGGTCAGGGGCAATTTTGTTGAACTCTCAAAATAGGTTACAGTATTTAAATAGAAGGAAAAATGCAGAGTTGCCTATACTATTCTTTTTTTTTTTTTTTTTTTTTGGAGAGGTTTTTGCTATAGGGCGCGTGTGCTCGCCCGACAGACAGAGAGAGACAGAGAGACAGAAAGCGAGAAATCACCCCCCAGGGTGGATGGCCACGCTGCAATCCTTTCTCCTCCATTCTCCTCTCGGGATCTTGGGCACACACGCACACGCGCCCGGCATAAGTTTTAAGTCACGGGTCCAGGACACGAACCGTGGTCGACTATGTGGGAGTCCAGCGACATAGCCATTATGCTAACTGCTGGTCCCCCTATACTATTCTAAGGACTCTTGGCTAGTCCCTCTCTGTAACTATGGGAAATGGTGAGACTCAGTTCTTACTTATATTCTTGTTTATTTTAAAGAGATTTTTGCTATAGTGGCATGCACTTGCCAGAGAGAGAGAGACAGAAAGCAAGAAATCATCCCCCAGGGGGAATGGCCACACTGCAATCCCTTTTCCATTCTCCTCTTGGGATCTTGGGCACGCACGCACATGCACTTGGCATGAGTTTTAAGCCACTGAGTCCAGGACTGGAAGCACAGTCAACTACATGAGAGTCCAGAGACGTAACCATTACACCATCCGCTAGTCCCCTTACTTATATCCTACCATGAATTGATATCACCCGATGTCTCTCTCGAAATTTGCCTTACACAACAAAGTTATAAATGACGAGAGTGAAGAGTCTATTTTGAGAAGCTTATAGACTAACAGCCATCATCTGTCCAAAGCCCAGAGTACATGTGTTTAAAAATAAATATACACTGGGACCAGCAGACAGTGTAATTGTCATGTTGCTGGACATCCATGTAGTTGACCGCAATTCAAGTACCAGGCTCAGCAGCTTAAAACTCATACCAGGCATGTGTGCATGCGTGCCCAAAGTCCCAAAAAGAGAATGAAGGAGAAGGGATTGCAGTGTGACCCCGGGGGCGGGAGGGATGATATCTCACTTTCTGTCCCTGTGTCTCTCGGGTGAGTGCACACGCCCTGAGGTTAAAACCTCTACCTAATTCATTAATTAATTGAACCAATCAAAAGTCAAGAAATTATAATTCGTTCCTAATGTCCTATGGAGAATTAGTAAACTATCACACAGTTTACGTGGACACAGAAGCAGTTTTCTCATAGATTCTTCTGAGAACATGTGGCTGAGCAGTGATCTGACACTTTGGGAAGGATTCTCAATTAATCCCTCCCTCTTCTCACTCAAAGCCTCACAGCCCTTCTCCTTCACCATCTCGTCTTCACACTAGAGCTCATGTCCAGAAGAAAAGGACAATTCTCTGTGTTATAGGTGGAAGGAGTGAGGCCTAGGGGCAAAGTCAAAGATCTAGGGATTTTTTCATGGGCTTGGGGAGAAGAAAAGGGCAGAAGTGGAGGAAGGGACCTCTATTCAGGGCCCTGGATTCAAGGCCTTTTCAGTTAAGAGTGGTCTTTCCAATCAGCCACAAGCTTCCATGAAAGCTAAACTTAATTTTATCTTTCCTCTCTTCCTTCCTGGTGCAGAGTTTTGTTCATAATATCAAATTCCAGGGTCAATACGTGGCGTGGTGGTTAAGACGCTGGATTCCCACATGACCAACCATGGTTTGAGTCCCAGACCTAGTGATTTGAAAATCATGCCAAAACATGCATGCATGCTCAAACTCCCAGTAGGAGAATGGAGGAGAAGGGATTGTGATGTGGCCATTGTCCCTGGGGGATAATTTCTCACTTTCTCGCTCACTGTCTCTCTCTAGCGAGTGCTCACACGCTATGACAAAAACCTTAAAAAAAGCAAAGAAACAACAATGTCAAATTCCATTTGTGGATGTTCAGTTTCATATCCTACTTATGCAGTGTGAGCAACAGGTGGTGTGAGTAATACAAACTATGAAGTGTTTACGACAAAGCCCTGGCACACTCGGTAAATGTAACCATCATCATTGTCGTCTCTGAGGCCCTAAGGTAGCTCGCATTGTAGTTTTTCTTTACTTTCTAACTTTCATATGTGCACAGATTACCTCTATGAAAAACAGTATAAACCTTTTTTTTTAATTTTTAAAAATATTATGAAGAACTTATAGAATTTAAGAAGCCGGAAGGGCACAAAGGTATTATACAATCTGATTAGTCTCTATAGTATTTCATCTGAAATCAGATCAATAAATCTTGACCAATAAGGAGGGGAGAAAAGGATTCCATGTTACAGCATTTGAGAATTAGGTTCCTATCATAGTCACTAGTAAAATGAGGAAGACAATCAGACTTTAGGCAATCTCACTTTCATATTATGGTTCTAAAGAAGCAATTTCTTGTTTTCTCTTAGGGCTAAACTACTTCAAAACCACTTTTTTTTTTCTTTTGCTATAGGGTGTGTGCTCTTTCTAGAGAGACAGAGGAGAGAGAGAGAGAGAGGGACAGTGAGAAATCACCCCCTGGGGACAGCCATGCTACAATCCCTTCTCCGCCAGTCTCCTCTCAGGATTTTGGGTACGCACACACATGCACCTCGTATAATTTTTTTTTTCTTTTTTTGGAGAGGTTTTTGCTATAGGGCGTGTGCGCTCGCCAGACAGACAGATAGAAAGCAGGAAATCACCCCCCAGCGGGGATGGCCACGCCGCAATCCCTTCTCCTCCATTCTCCTCTCAGGATCTTGGGCACGCACGCACTCGCGCCTGGCGTGAGTTTAAGCCGCCGGGTCCGGGACTCGAACCGCGGTTGACTACGTGGGAGTCCAGCGACATAGCCATTATGCTAACTGCTGGTCCCCACCTCGTATAATTTTCAAGCTGCTGATCTAGGGCTGGCCATGTGGGATCTAGCACCTTAACCACTAGGCCACTTGCTGGCCCCAGAACCACATTTTTAATCTCGAGGATATCAAAGGCATCCTTGAGAATTGTCTATTAAATGTGAAAGCTCAGTGTTGGGAATATGCTAGGCCCTCACAGATCCCTGTAAAATCTCTTACAAGATATTTTACAGGAAAGCCCAATATACAAAAGATCTTCCAAAAGTTAATGGGAAACGCATATTATGAAAAAAACATGGATGGATTTCAAAAATTGTTTGCACCAAAATAAACTTGTACATTAATTACATTTTTCCATGAGCTTTTGGAAGTCCTCTCCTACCAAACAGATAAAAATGGAGGTGATTACTCAAAGACCTATCTAGGGTTCCTTAGAGCTGAGTTTGAAAATCATTAACCTATTTCAATTCTCTCATTTTGAAATTGTCACAGCAGACAGCCAGATATGGTAGAAAGAATTAGAGCCTTGGAGTCAACCAGACGTGGGGTTTAAGTTCTAGTCTGAGCACTTTCAGAATGTTTGGCCCAGTCACAGACTTTGGCTTCTCAGATGATCCTGCCCACTTGGGTACCCCCCTTCTCCACCTACCTGCGTGCATGCATATTTATAAGTTCACGCATAGATTTCTTTTTTTTTTTTTTTTTGAGAGGTTTTCGCTATAGGGCGCGTGCGCTCGCCAGACAGACAGAAAGAGACAGAGAGACAGAAAGCAAGAAATCACCCCCCAGGGGTGATGGTCACGCCGCAATCCCTTCTCCTCCATTTTCCTCTCAGGATCTTGGGCACGCACGCACATGCACCTGGCGTGAGTTTTAAGCCACCGGGTCCGGGACGCGGTCAACTACGTGGGAGTCCAGCGACATAGCCATTACGCTAACTGCTGGTCCCAATGCATACATTTCTGTGAAGGACTTTGCCTAAGAAATGTCTGCTTTCAGGAAGAAGAGTTAGCAAATTCATGAATGGTGCTTTAATTTGCACCTATCAACTTTGCTATATGTCCTTTGGGTGCCTTAATTATACACATCATTGTTTTTTTCTTATGTGCTGTGAAAACAATTTCATATGGAAAATGTTTATGATGTGTTTAAGTAAATGAGAATAATATTGGGTCACTGGAAAAGTCATGATGTATTTTTTCTATTTTTTAATACAAAATGCATCATACTTTTCCGACAATGGCACGTACATTATGATTGGTGACAGTGTACAATATATATGCAAGTTGAGGCAAAGACGGTAATAAGTCAAAATAAAAATTGTAATAATTATAAAATTCAAACATTTTTATGAAGTACAAACATTATTACTGAAATCAACATATTTTATTTTAATAAAATATCTCTAGGAATAGAATTACATTCTGTGTTTTTCTAGAATAGGTACTTCAATCAGTCATTAATAGGTAGCCATTTTACCTGTCCAATTCCCTGGCCTCAACCACCATTCTGGCAAGACAGAGTCCTGGGAAATGCACCAGCTAAGAGCCAGAGACCCAGGAGTCTGGGCTGAGGTCCAAGGTGGCTAAGCATCGGACTTTCTGTGGAATCTAGAATTCAGAACCAAGGGTTATCTGAAAGCCTCCATCCAGGGACAAAATTAAAACCAGTCATCATCTAGCTAAACAATCAATCCAGAGGTACCTGTTAGAAACAGAAGAGGTTTTGAAGGACTTCTTACGCTGCAAAGAAAATCTGAAGTTGTTTCTTGTAGATTCCTGTAGCCCTCCTCCTGGTAGAGACAGAATTTGGGCATATGACTGAAAAGTCCACTTTGAATTGAACGTCAAAGCTTAAGTGAAGCTTGTAATATAGGGGTTGTACCTCCACCCACCCCACCCCCAAAATATAGTAGGAATAACACTACTTTCGTAATCAGAGAGATTAGGGCTCATATCCCAGATTAGCTGCATGCTATTTACATGACTTGAGCAAATTACCTGAACTTTCTCAGGTTCAGTTTTTTTTTTTTTTTTAAAGAATTATTTTATTTAATTTTATTCATTGCCATTATTTTATTTTTTGGAAGTTGACCAAAGAGAGAGAAGGAAAGTGAGAAAGCAAGCTGCCAGGTCCAGGACTCGAACCATAGTCAGCCATGTGGGAGTCCAGCCATCACAACCACATTGCCACCTGCCAACCCTGTCAGGTTCAGTTTTCTCATCTAGAAACATGGATGTGACAGAGGAGGCTACTTGAACCCAAAAGTTCGGTCTCATCTTCTATATGTGTTGCTGAAAAACAGTTTCTTTGAGTGTATTTCCAAGATCTATTTTTGCATTTAAGTGGGGCCATGTGACAATTCTTGCCATTAGAATGTGAGCAGAAATGATGGGTGTCAATTCTGGGCAAAGACAGGTATCTAGCCTACATTCCCTATACTCTCTTCCCTTTCTACCTTAGAAGTCATGTATTAAAGATATTTATGCTTCAAAATGAATCCCTGAGTCACCACTTGGAGGAGACTTGTTTAAAAGAACATCCAAATTAGAAACTTCTACACTGGAACTGTGTGAACAATAGTAACTCTTACTATGTTAAGTCATTGAAATTTAGGGATTATTTGTTACAGCAGTTAGCCTACCCTGAGGTAAATAACTAATTTATAGGTAAGAATTGAATCTATTTCAATTAAACCTCTTCTCTTATTATCATGCAAAAAGATAACTAGATGAATTTTTTCCCAAATTTAGAGGGTATATTCAGAATACTTTGATTCCAAACAGAAGCTAAAATTTGTACATAAAATTTGCATAGGTGAATCCTGCACGATACTTCGGAGTTCAACAGTCAACCTCCAGAGGTGATAGAGACCAGTGTTATGATTCAGGACAATAAGTCATGCATACCAAGATTGGGTGAAAACAAACATTTTAAACAAGGCATTTCTAACAAGATCACCAAATCAAAAGCCACTTAGGGCAAACGTTTGAATGTCACAAGATTTCTGATAGAATTGATGGATTGCTTTAAGATATGTAACAGTAGCCAGAGTAATTTTTTAATGATGGTTAATGATTCTCCAAAGCAAGCAAGAGACCAGTTAGTGAAAATATTACAAATACAGATACAGATCTCCATATAACTATCACCCAGTTAAGATATAGTACATTTCCAAAACTCTAAGAAATGTCTTCATGTTTCTAATTAGCCAATTGTTCTCAGAGATACCACTTTTCTGAGCTCCATAGTAATATATTAGTTTTGCTTCTTCTTGAACTTCATATAAGTGGAGTCTTTGAGTATACATTCTTTTTTTAAGATTGATTTATTTAATTTTATTTGTTGTTATTATTATTATTATTATTATTATTTAACTTGACCAGAGAGAGAGAGAAAGTGAAAGTGAAAGCAAGCCTTCAGGTGTGGGATTCGAACCATTGTCGGCCATGTGGAAGCTTAACATCTTAACCACCATACTACCTGCTGCCCCAAATATATATATTTTTTTTATGTCTGGCTTCTTTCACTCATAATAATAATTTAAAAATTTATCCATGTTGTTATATGTTTCAGTAGTTTGTTCCTTTTAATGCTGAGTATTCCATTGTACAATTATTTCAAACTTAGGCTATTTCCCTATTGATAGACATTTGGATTGCTTTCCACTTGAGACCATTATGAATAGTTACTATACATAATTGTATACTACTCCCTTTGTGGACCTATGCATTCTATATTCTTGGGTAAAATCTTTTTTTTAATTATTTTATTTAACTTTATTTATTTTTAATTTTGATTAGAGAAGGACAGAAAGAGAGAGAGAGAGAGAGAGAGAGAAAGCAAGCCACCAGGTTCAGAACTTGAACTGTAGTCAGCCATGTGGGAATCCAGCAACTTTAACCACCATGCCACCTGCTGGCCCCAGGGTAAAATCTTAGGAATGGAATTGAAGGACCATCAACTGAATGTTTAATTATCAGTTTCTTTTTTTTTTTTTTTCTCTTTAAATTTATTTATTTTTTACATTAATTCACTATACATCATTACAACATACAAATGAATTTTCCATCCAAAATACACTGTGTATTGGCTCAATCAAGCACATCAACATACATGTTTTCAGCAAATAATTTTCCAATTCTTATGTCTTGTATACTTTGTTTTTTGTTTTGCCATCCTTGATTCCTTATCCCTCACCCTCTGCCATGTCCCACCCTCCTCCCACATTGTCTCTGGTATCCATGGTTGCTTTCTATGCCTTCCCCCCCCCCCCCCATTTAATTGATTTGCTAATGAATTTAATTAGTCTAAATATATCTAATAGCTAGCACAGCTGATATATACCTATACATGAACCCAAGTCTGACTTTAGGCATAAACCCCAGTGAGTAGAATGAACATATTATAAAGTAGTGCCCAGCTGGGGCTATGTAGCTTACTGCAGTCATCAAATATGCATTTTTTTAAAAATTTGGATATGAACAGTTTTACCGTTTTTTTTCCTCCTGCAACTTTTTTTTTTAAATTACTTAGCATTCATTCCCTGAGCATCATCACAACATACTAAATGTGGTTTCCCATCTAGAATAAACTGCATAGTGGCTTAATCATGCACATTATCAATAATATTCCATTTCTACTTTCATACATATGTATACGTATATATATGTTTTTTACCCCATGTTTGACCCTCTACCCTTTCCCACTCTCTTATTACACTATCTCTGCTATATACAGTTGTCTTCCATTCCTTTTTCCCCAACATTTTGTTGATCACACAATATCATAAGTAATCTAACTACTTTCAGCAGGTAATTTTGAGAAGAGTAGTTTTGAACTGGTAATGATATTTCCTTGAAACTTAAAGCCTAGAAACAGGTTAGTATTCTGTTCAAATAGTAGGTACATGCACCTATCAACAGCTCAAGACAGGACAAAAATCCTTTAAAACCGGAAAACAAAGCTTAGGAAAAAAGCAGCAATAATTTAGTCAAGTCACAGAATGTTGTTTCATCGGTTCAGTCTCATGTACTTAATCTTTCTTCTGTTAAGTTTCGATCTTCCAGATTGAATTCTGGGATATAATATTCATCTCCAAACATTGTCCCTACAATTAAGTTGCCCATTTTCTTAGTTTTTGAACTCTTATTTCTGTGTGTCTGCATTTAATTTTACTGACATAGCACTCCCTTAAGAACTTCTTGGAGTTCTGGTCTGGTGCTGGTAAATTCTTTCAGGTTTTGTTTATCTGGGAAAGTTCGTGTCTTTTCTTCCCAGATGAATGATAACCTTGCTGGGTACAGAATTCTAGGTTGAAATTGCTTTTCCCTTAATACTTTGAATATATTTTGCCATTCTCTACTCGCTCGCATTGTTTCCTATGAGAGGTCTGCTGTTAGTCTGATGGGATACCCTTTGTAGGTAACTTGCCTTTTTTCTCTTGCCAGTCTTAGTATCTTGTCTTTGTCTGTGGTTTTGGTCAATCTGGCTATAATGTGTCTTGGAGAAGATCTTCTTGGGTTGATTCTATTTGGGGTCCTCTGTATTTCTTGGGACTGGATCTTTGAGTGCCTCTCCAGGTTTGAAAAGTTTTCTTGCAGGATTTCATGGAATAGATTATCAATGCCCTTATGAGTCTCTTCACCCTCTGGGATGCCTATTATCCGGATGTTTGGACGTTTAATTGTATCTAGCACTTCTAGCATATTATTCTCAAATTTTGGGGCCATTTTTTCAGTCCTCATGGTGGATTTTTCTAGGCCAGCCATTTTCTCTTCTACATTAGAGATTCTATTTTCTGTATGATCTAGTCTGCTTTTAATACTTTCAAGGGAGACTTTGACTTCTTGTATTATAGCCTTCGAGTCCCGGCCCTGGCGGCCTGCCTTCTCACTTTTCTCTCCCTCTCTCCTCCTCTCTGGTAAAATTAAAATACGTAAGTAAGAGTGATTAGACCACCACACCAGGTGTGCGTGTGTGCGTGTTGTGTGTGTGTGTGTGTTTTCTGAAGTAGTTGTTTCAATTTATATTCCCATCCAAAATAGCTGGTTTTTTTTTTTTTCAATACAGCAATTTCCATTTAAAAAGAAAGAAAAAAAAAAGAAAAGAAAGGTTGGTCTTAACCAAAAATAAACGGTCATGAATAAAGAGCTTCCTAGATTATTTAGAAGAGTTGAGAAAACCAGTCTAGGGAACCAGCAGTTAGCGTAATGGCTATGTCGCTGGACTCCCACGTAGTCGACCGCGGTTCACGTCCCGGACCCGGTGGCTTAAAACTCACGCAGGGCGCGTGTGCATGCGTGCCCAAGATCCCGAGAGGAGAATGGAGGAGAAGGGATTGCGGCATGACCATCCCCTCTGGGGGGGTGATTTCTCGCTTTCTGTCTCTATGTCTCTCTCTGTCTGTTTGGCGAGTGCACGCGCCCTATAGCAAAAACCTCTCAAAAAAAAAAAAAAGAAAACCAGTCTACAAGGTGCAGAGTAGCTCCTCCAGGCAAATACTTTGATTTTGATCATTGGTTTAGAAATGGTTTTAGCCACTCCAATCAAAGGTTTCCACGAAGACGAGTCAAGCAGTGGCCCAAATCTCAAGAGGAGAAGAATTTACATAAAGCCTCCTTCAGATGAGCTTTTCACTCTGCTGCACGGAAGACCTAATGGGGAAGAGTCTTCCCACATGGTGTTCTTGTTTACCAGGCCAGCCCAGCCCAGCACTGTGATACGTGAAACATCTTGATGCCGAACACAGCTCACCCCAGGCCCTGGTTTGGCTTTGTGTTTCCCCTGAGTCCTGCTTCAGATAAACAGATCGGGGAACCTTATTAATTATGCACTCTGGGGCATCGAGCTGTGACAGGCATCAGGCTCTGCACACGGCCCCAGTAGCCAGTCTCCAGCTCGCGGCACAGAAGTGGCTAAGTCCTTTCTGTTTCTGAGACATCCTGACACTGTGCTATTAGTTCTGTTGGCTGAACGGGGCTCAGTGGGAGAAAATGAAGACCTGAAGACGATAAAGCCCAGCTCTCTACTCCAATCTCACTAACTTCAGGAGATGCTCACAGATGCTCAATGCAATCTTTTTTCTATTCGGAAAATCCAAAATTGGCAACAATGTAGTGGGTCATTGGGAAAGTCATGATGCATTTTTACATATAAAAATACACTACGGGGACCAGCAGATGGCATAATGGTTACGTACTGGACTTCCACATAGCCATCCACAGTTCGAGTCCTGGACCTGGGGCTTCAAACTCTCACTGGGCACACATGCGTGTGTACTCAGAATCCTGAGAATGGAGGAGAAGGGACTGTGGTGTGGTCATTCCCCCTGGGGAGTGATTTCTTGCTTTCTGTCTCTATGTCTCTCCTGCAAGTGCACACACCCTATAGTAAAAAGCTCTCAAAAAAAGAGAGAGAAAGAAAAAGAAAAAAAAATACTTTGTGACTTTCCTATGACCTAACAAATGTCTAAAAGTAGGAAATAGTTAAATAAAAACTCCTCTCCTTCCTGCAGATGGCTGGATTCAGTATTTAAGAGCAAAGAAGTTACAGTGGATCCTTAGAAAGAATCCTCAAGCAGCAATGCACAGAGCACAGGACAGCCAAAAACAAAAACAAAAAAAAAAAAAAAAACAAAAAAAACAGATCCAGAGGGCTCCAAATCCACCAGTGTGATTATTTCCAGACCATTCAGGAAAGTGACGGAGCTTGATCCTTGACAAACAAATGCATTTTCTTATGACGTTTATTATTGTAAGTGACCTAGCTCCCAAGGGGAAAAAAGTAAGGAACTCTATTTTCTTTTTTTTTGGAGAGGTTTTTGCTATAGGGCGCGTGCACTCACCAGACAGACAGAGAGACAGAAAGCGAGAAATCACCCTCCAGGGGGGATGGTCACGCCGCAATCCCTTCTCCTCCATTCTCCTCTCAGGATCTTGGGCAGGCACGCACACGCGGCCGGCGTGAGTTTTAAGCCACCGGGTCCGGGACGTGAACTGCGGTCGACTACGTGGGAGTCCAGCGACATAGCCATTACGCTAACTGCTGGTTCCCAAGAACTCTATTTTCTGAGCACTGACTATTGTACAAGGCATTGAACAGCGTGCTGGGTCAAGCACTCACCAAACATTAACCACTTCATCCCCACAACAGTTCAGTGAAATAGGTGCCATTATCCTCAAAGGCAAGCTCTGCCTCAGGGAAATTGAAAAACTTTCAGAAGTCCAGATTTAAGCCCATGTCTCCTTTTTCTTTGTTCTAGATGTCACTGACAGCAAATAACGTTTACAAGTTTCTAAATGGATAGCTGCTACCCTAAGCCACAGGCAAGCACACCATGCTGGAGCAGAGAGAAGAGCTTGAAAAGAAAAAACACATTTTTTCCCCTTGGGTTCTCTTCCTAAGCTGATGAAAGAGCTCTCCACTGCTCAGTTTCAGCTTGTTTCCCTATGAAAAGGGTTTAAGAGAAAGCGGTTTTCCCAAGAGCGTTACCTTCCTGAGCCCTGCTGTCCACAGTAACCAGTCTTGAGCTTTATGGCAATGAGTTTTTCTGCCTTGCCTCCCACAAACCAGGGAGGATGGCTTTGCTGCTATCTAACTCGATTTTCTAAAGTAAAGGAAAGCAATCATGTCTTCTTCATTCACTGTCTTATTTAGAGAGGTTTTCCCTCACTAGAGTTACGGGGTCTTAATAAGCCACACAAATTACGTATTGTTTCTATTACTGTCTATGGAGTGTTTGGGGATCTTCCTGATCACGGTGGGTTAGAGCACACTCGGCTGGTTTGCCCTTATTACACTGTGAAAGTCACCTCTCTTCCAAGGTCTGTCATCAGTGAGCCCTCACTTCTTTTCTACAAATTTGTCTCTTCCTTAGTCTTTTGCAATTACAGCTCATTACTTTAGGTTTCATATGGTAGGCGTCTGAACAGAATTAAAGCATAAGCACGTGCAAAAATAATCCGCTTCCCAAGATAGTAAATGCTGAGAAGTTCTATATTAGAACACACTGGCAGTGCTGACTGGCTCGGGCATGATTAACCTAATAGGCTTAAAGCTCCACTTGCTATCCACATCTGTCAGGGCAGGAGCAAAACACAAGTGCATAATCCACAAGACTGGGGTCCTCTAGAATTGCCCCGCTGCTCACTAACAGCAGACGGTACAAACTTAGAACGACAGCAGGACAACAGGCACCGCTCCCTCTTCCTGGGAGAGCCCAGGAGGTAAAGACAATGGTTCCAAGTTCGGGACATGGACCATGGACTTCAAAGGATTCTGGTGCGGAGCTTGCCTGGATGTACTCGTAAGACTACCTTTTGTTCCTATGTCAGATAAGACGCTCTGAAAATTGTGAAGGTTGTGGGGGGACGAGGACTACCCGCTGAAATCATGGGGTGTACACCTTCACACAGTGACATTGTAAACAGCGTTGCAAAGAATGGCATTCCGTTTTTGAAAAAACCGAAAGCAATTTTGCCAGGATATCAGGGGAGCGGTGAAAGAGGCTCCATCCCTTCGCTGGTGAAAAGCTCTACCTGCTATGACTCTGGTGGGAGCCTGCCCCCCGGATGGAGGCCGGCAGAAGAGCAACCAAGCGCTGGGAGGACTCAAACTACAACTGAAAGTCTTTGCCAGCTCATGGGAGATGCCACTTCAGGCCAACGGAAAGACATGGAAGGACTGATCCCAGAAACCAGAACCTCTCCACGCCAGTTGAACAAATCACAAAGCCACCTGGCTAAGGATATTCTGTTCAAGACACGGGGCTCCCTTGGATCCCAAGGAGCAGACTTTTCTGTGGACGAGAGTGAGGGAAGTGCTACCCGAGAGACCTCGAACTGGGAAAGGAACCCAAAATACCACCGGTCAGGCACACAGGGCCCTTGTTGCCAGACCATCCTCTCCAGTCATGGGTCTGAAGACAAAGTGGACTTCCCTGAGCCCCTGGTAAAAGCCCACCAGCACGCTTATGCCTATCTGCACTCCAGCCTCTCCAAATACGAAGCAATTCTGTCCCTCATCCATCAGGCCACCCAGACCCGGGAGCTGCTGCAGCCCATGGTCAGCTTCCTGCTGCTGTGCTTCGAGGAGGTTAGCCAGCTGTTGGGGGAGATCTCCAAGGATGGAGAAGAGCTCCTCCAAGAAGTCAGGGAGGATCTGGCCTGGCCACTGACAAAAGGCGCACCCCACGAGCAGCCAGATCTCCTGCAACAGCTGCTGCAGTACACCGTCTGCAAGCTGCAGGTGCTCAACGGCACGGTGGCTTCACTCACCGGCAGCTTCCTGGAGGGATCCAGCAGCTACTTCCACTCCACTGCCAGCCACTTGGAAAACAAGCTGAGCACAAAGAGGGATGTGGATGAACGCCTCCTAAGGGCTCTGAGACAACTAGAAAGCCTGGCGAGTGGCCACAGTGACCCTGGGGCACAGGGTCTACCCTTGTGTTCTGAGGACAGTGGCATTGGTGCCGACAATGAGTCCTTGCTGCCCACGGACAAGGTGAGCAAGCAAGCCAGCTGTGACTTTGCACCGGAGCCTGTAGACTGGAACCCGGGGATTTCACCCCAAATGGAGGACAGGCTGTTGGAACATGCCCAGCAGCAACATGCATTCTGGGTAGATTCGGACAGAGCCTTAAACTGCCCACTCTCTAGCCGGCCTGTGGCAAAGGTTCAGACAGCGGCACAAGGTGAAGCAAGGAGCCTGTGCCCCTCCTGCCCAGGCCCAGAAAATAAGATCTCTAGGACTTTGGAGGCAGGCAAAAGCACTCTGTGTGAGTCCCTCGGGATTGGGGTCTCTGCAGAGACTTATCTTTTTAAAGGTTCTAGGCTGTTGGATTCTTCATCTGTGAGCGACGAGGACAGCAGCCCGGAAGAGGAGGAGGGAGATGAAATTAGCAGCATGAGTCCGTGCTCATGGCAGGAAACAGCTCCACAGTCAAGGCCATGGACTTCTCCTGCGGACCCAGAAAGCCTATTTCAGCCAGGCTCCAGGAGGCTTAGGAGCCCCCAGGCCCAGGAAATGATTCTGAAGATGAAGGAGGCAATCAGCGAGAGGATCAAGTTTGTCCCTTTGCCCTCTGGGTACCAGGACTGGGCTGAGGAGGAGGAGGGGAGGACAGTGGTCCCCCCCAGACCTAGCACCGTCAGTGGCAGCAGAAGGGCCCCTGAGAGGCAAAGGAGGTCCCAGTCAGAAGGCTGTCTTAAGAGCCACGTGGAGGACCCCACCCTACAGGAGCTGCGAAGGGCCCAGAGAGACCTCACTCAGAGGCTGGAGGCCTTGTACGCCCTGGGTACCAAATGGCAGGGTCACAGCAAGGAAGAACTCCCACAGCCCCGAGCAGCAGCTCTGTGTTCCCACACCAGCTGCAAGGTCAGCCCAGCCAACCCCATCAGCAAGCTCAAGGCGTCCCTCACCAAGAACTTCAGCATCCTGCCTAGTCAGGACAAGAACATTTTGCGGAAATACAGTTCCCACCCTGAGGGGGAACAGACCTGGCAGGAGAAGGCTGAGAAGCCCCCAAATGCCATCTCACCAGCTGAGAAGGACAGTCCGGATCCTGAGCCCAAGGACTGGAATGTCAGGGGCTGTCCCACCAGAACATCGGTCAGGAAACTGATTGAAACTTTCAGTCCCACTGACAGTCCAAGGACGCTGGAGGATTCCAAAAACTCTGGGTCAAGCCCCTGCCTCAGGAGGTGGGGCGTCCCCATCATGCCTCCCAGATTTCCCATTTACAGGGGGCTTGCCCCCTTGTATCCTAAGCCCCAAATTTCCCCAATGGGAAGTGGAGACTCTCCCAAAGTGGGCACAGGCTGGAGGCCCTTCATGCCTATCCTCCCGCCTCTGTTCAGGGCTGAAGCCTATAAGAGCGGGGTCAGCTGTGAGACAGAGGAGGACCCAGAGCAGCTTCCCCCACCGCCTCTGGAAATCCTGATGGACAAATCATTCACTTCCCTTGTGCCCCCAGAAGGCAGTGAGCCAGTGGGGAGCTCTCCTGAAGAGACCCATGTACCAGGGCAGGAAGTGACAGGCCCTGCCAGGACAACGTGGGCTTCCCCAAAGCTGCGAGCCTCCATGAGCCCCATGGACTTGCTTCCAAGCAAAAGCGCTGCCAGCCCCACCCGGACCCGCAGCACCGGGCCGGGGAGCAGCAGGAGCACCTGCAAGCCCAGAAAGCCTGGCCCGGACCTGAACCACCCAGCCGCAACCGCCCCCAGCCCAGAGGAGGGGAGCGGGGCCCAGAGCCCGGGGAGAGCAGAGAAGGCCGTCAGCTTTCACAGGCCTGCGCGGAGGGCAAGCTCCTGGCACCACTCCAGCGCTACATCTGGGCCAAACAGGACCTCAGAATCCAGCCTGGCTAGAACGGCACGAGGGCCACCTTCTCCGGAGGCCTCAAAGCAGAGCCGAGAGAGAAGCCCCCCGGTGGTCAGGAAGGCACATTGGGTGCCCCAAGCAGACAAGAGGTCCCCAGGCCTGCCCTCCTCCCCCAGATCTGCTCCGCCCAGTCTCCCCACTGCACAGAGGCCCCCCAGCCCCCCGCTCAGCTCCGGGCCTTCCAGCCCCCCAGCAAGCCCCAGAGTGCTGAGCCCCCCTACAGCAAAGACGCGAACTTCCCCACCGCCCCCGCCCCCGGTGAGCCCGCTGGCTCAGCGCAAGGCCTCCAGTCCCCCTACCCAGCCCACAGGGGCAAGCTCCCCTTCCTCTGTCCCCTCGGCATCTCCCCCAGTGTCCCCGTCCCGGGCGCGCAAGGAGACAAGAGATTCTGCAGACAGCCTCGCCAGCGCAGCCAAAGTATCTGGGAATACCTGTTCCATTTTCTGCCCGGCCTCCCCCTCTCTGTTTGAAGCGAAATCGCCGTTCTCCACGCTGACCTTGCCAACGCTGCCACCAGAGGCTGGGGACCCTGTTGGGAGCCCGGCAGGATGCTGGAGGAGCAACTCAGGACCCCGACTGAGGGCGGATCCACAGAGGAGAATGGCTCTGTGTGCCCTCAACCCTCTGCCTTTCGTCAGAAGGACAGCTTCGGACCGCCGGCCGGGGTTCCGGCCTGTCTGCGGCCGCGCCAACACCTCGTGTGACGCCCAGCTCAGCCAGAGCAGGTAAGGAGGGTCTTCAGCTGCCTTTTCATTGATTGCAGTAGAGGAGCAGAGGAAATTGGTCCTTAGCATCATCCGGGTCAGCAGTGTTCAAACTGAGCTCTGGGAGAACAGTCATCCAATCAATCAATCAATCAATCAATGTTAAATAAGTGAGGAGGAAGGGGGTTCCAGCCTCCCCTCAACCTTGAGTGCCTGTGTTTTTATCTGTTACACATTTCAGCTTCCTAAGAAAGGTTTTCAGTGAAAAAAAAGGCTCTTCTGTGTTAAAAAAATAATAATAAAGTTAAGCCAACCCTACAGCTGTTATATACAGGTAGGGAAACAGGTAAACGACCTGCTCCTAAGGTTGGCTCACCTCCACCCTATCTGGACCCAGCAGCCTGGTTTCTGTCGGTTCTGGCTCCGTGCAGTAGAACAGCATGTAGGTAGAAGTTTCTCAAGCTCTTTGGTCCCAGAGCCTCTTTGAATTTTTAAAAATTATTAAGAACTTCAAAGAGCTTTTGCATATGTGGGTTATATGTATCAATTTTTACTGAATTAGAAGTTAAAACAGAAATAGACAAAATATTTTTGATAAACCCATCATATGTTAATCTAAATAATATATTTTCATGAAAAGTATGTGAGGGGACGTCAAAAAGTTTATGAAAAAATGCAATTAAGATGTGAGTCGATTTTGCTGTAAAAAAGGATGTGAAACCCAGCATGCATAGTGTTTCATAATGTGTATCTTCCATGAACTTTCTGAGGACTTCTTGTATTTTCTATAACAAAAAAAAAAAAAAAATCAGTGTAAAGAGTGGCACTTACATATTTGCAAATCATTTTGGAGTCTAGCTTAGTGGAGACAGTTGGATTTTCAGATCTGCTTCGTCAGGCGGTCCGTTGAGATATCATACATCATATAGAATCTAGAAACTCCACCCAACATTCAAGAGAGAATGAGCGGAAAGGCCAAATAGCATCATCCCATATCATGATAAAAATAGCACACCCTCTTAAGTCTTCTGAAAGCGTCTCAGAGATCTCCAGGGATCCCCAGACCACACCCTGAGAATGGCTGTTTCCAGGGGTCTGAGTGGAAATGATCCAGGAGCCTAGCTCACTCTACAAACCTTCAGAGGTTTGTAGACTAAGACCTCATGAATACCAAGCACCACAATCCAGGCAAAGGGCAGCCACCCTTGCCCTCGCCAGACTGAGTGTGAAATATGTGTTTCTCATTGGGGCAGTTGATTTGCATGCCATTGGCCCAGCTATGCACACAGGCCTGGAAGAGTCCAACTAGAGTCGTTGTCTGAGCATTGAAAGAAGGATTCATATGTTCAAGTGGTTCTTTTGCAGAATGCATGGAGGAATATGCCCTTTCCAAACTCGTGCCATGGGAAAAGAATGTAAATCTGAGGCCTATTAGAGAACACTTGTCAACGTGTCTTCGTATCAGATCAGACAAAGCTCAGCCCACACCCGTCCTTGCTGTCTTTGCCTGGCCCCCAATCGTGTAGATGAGCAGTTAATTTCTGCCAGAGTGACACATGATGCAGGCTTCCCAATCTGTCCAGGCATAAACGGTCATTTTTTACAAAGTACTCAGCAGTCCATTTTAAATAAAGATATTATCTCAGGAAAGTTGTACGTTATTATAGTTATATAAACTTCCCCGGCCACTTGAAAGAAATGAAATATTGATTATTTTTGCAAGAATCTTAATGTAACGCTGCTCTTTTCTTAAATCTAAAATGAGCTTCCTACAGCACAGTAGCTTTCATCTAAGAAGCTCTATAAATGTTAATGCATTATTCCTCACACTAGCCACTTATTCAGTTATTAGATTTCTAAAACTGTGCCCTTCAGGAGAAGAGCTTGAGAGAACAGGGACAATAAAATGGCATTAATTAAAAACACTAACATTTTAAAGCAGCAGGAGCAATAATAAAGTAACATAAAATTGTTCAAGAAGAAAATAATGCCCTTCTCTCAGGCTTTTTCTCGGAATAGGGTAGCCTAAAAGGTTGTTTTATGTCCTGAATCTCAATACCTGGGAGGTGGCGGGTACTTGTAGCTTGAAAGAAAAAGGAGGATTTACAAACAAGAGCCTTCCCAAGGTCACATGATGACTCATCTCCTGACCCCTGCCTCTCTGTACAACCACACCTCACCAGCGCCTGGCACCCAGCACCCAGGTGTAAATAAAGCTGATATCTGGAGGCAGAAGCATGCCATCTGCAAGGGTTCCAAGCCTCTGCCACTCTGGGTGGCGAGTATTTCCTCCTGCATATGGGGAAACACCACCAGGGAACTGGGCATGATGTCCCCAAGACTGTGCAGTAAACCGGTGCCAGAGAACTAGAGACTGTTTGGAACAAGCTATCTCCACAAGCAGGGACTTGCAGAGACACGACCACACCCATCATGTCTTGAGCTGAGGCAGGCTTGCAGGATAAAGTGGCCTGTGCTCAGCCATGAACAGAGCCCTTCTCACCTTGTGCTAGGCACAAGCCCCTTTTTTAGGAAAAAGGATGATGTTTATATCCTTCTGGTCTTGGGGCCCAGGGGATAGGAAGCAGTCCTGGGAGGCTTACCCAGGAAGCTCAATTACTGAGCTTAACTGTTATTTATGTGTTGAAGTCCCTAGTGGAGGTACCAGTCTCCAGGCCTCAGAATGTTAGGGCACCATGTAGATTCAAGAAGAATCCAGACTTGTACCCCCACATGCAGTGCTTTTAGTCTTTACTGGGCCTAGACTGGCCAGGCAAGGGCTCTCTGTAGCCCTCACTTTGTTTCTTGGGTCAAGCTTACCCAGGGGCCAGTGGGACAGTGGGTAGACAGACTGCCTCTCTAGCGGTTCCAGGAAGAGGTAGAGCCCAGTCACAAGGTGACAACCAGGAAAGTCAGCCTCTCAGTCTGAGGCTCAAGCACACATGGAACTTTGTGGGAGATGGAGAGACACAGTACCAAACGATTCAGACCACAAGGCCAACCTCCACGGACCTGCTTGCCACAGCCTTTCCTGGGCCCCGTGCCTCCCCACTCCTGCCAGCCTTCCAGTCAGGGAGCAGCAAAGGGCTGGGTCAAGGACGAAGGGCATCCCACATGTGCCTGCCTTACTCCACAAAGGGTGGTGGAAAAAGTAAGTCAGAACCATGGCTCACAAACCACACAAGCCCCTGACAACCACAGGGACCCGGGAAGGAGCCCAGGCCAGTATGGCTGAGTGGCTGAGATGCTCAGTGGGTCCCTCATTGCCCTAAAGCCATGCATGTGCTACTCTCAGTGTCCACCCACCTTCGCCTCTGACCCTCCTCATCTTGTTCTGCTCCAAATGCAAGCTTGTCCCTTGATGGTTCTGCAAAGCCCTTCTCACTCTGACTACACAGAGTGAGCGCACTGTGTAATGAAGTCACCGCACAGGCAAGAACGGGCCATTACAGGCAGGGAAAAGGGCCTTCTGCTCTAGGCTGTGTAGCACTGGGGTCCTGTCCTGGCCATGATATGACTGATTATTTTAAATCATTTATTTCTTTCATGAGAAAAAAACAGACAGGGGTGGAAAAGGGAGAGAAAGAGAGAGGCACCCCCAGCAGGGTCTTCCTGCCACCATCCACCTCCAGCCCCAGCCAGCCCAGACCAAGAGCACGTGCACACGGGCCAGGCTCTCTGGGAGGTCCGAGTGTGATTCCTGCATGCATTACCATTGTGCCACGCTCTGGTTCCCCGAAGGTGACAACTGAGAGCTCTGACCAAGGCTTCAACTCTCTGAGCCAAGGTGCCCCCCTGCAGTGTGATAGGGCAATGCCTTAACAGAGTCCATTCCACGTGTGGCTGTCGGTTCTACAAGACAACAGCACAGTGACAGCTGTCCACGTGGGCACTTCTGTGCTACTTAGGACACTAAGAGTCTTACATACTTCAGCCAGTATGGATACTACAACTACCCGATAGATGGGTACTATCACTACTTCTGTTTTACAAAGAACAAACTAAGGTTCAGGGATTAATTCACATGCTAGGGGCACTCTGCTGGTAAGTGGAGGAGCCAGGACTCAAACCCAGGCAGCCAAACTCTAACCTCCACCCAGGGATCCTGAGGCCAGACTGCCAGCTTGTGGTTAGTGGGGCTTTCTGAACTGGTTCCCTTCCACACTATGCTTGTCCGTGCCTGCCACCACCTCCATTCTGTGCTCACAAAGCATGCCCAGTCCCACTGAGGATCAGGTGTGGCGTTCCCTTCCCACCCGAGCCCCTCTGGGCTGCGTCCCTCCGCTGCTGGGAAGCTCTCTTCTGGCCAGGTACTGGGCCTGGCCTAGGCTGAACAGTTGTCCTTTTACTCCGTTCAGGAAAAAGGTAACAGCTACAAGAAACAGGTTTTTTCTTCGTTGTTTTTAATTCAACTAGATAAGCCTAGCCCTTTATTAAACAAGAAGTCTTTCAAAAAAATAAATAATAATAAAAAATAAAGGCCCAGCTCCCAGAGCCCTGAGGGAGTTGCTTTGTTCCGAGCAGCAAGATCCAGGGTATCAGGGGAAAGAACAGGACTGAACCTGTCAGCTGAAATGCGCTGAGCTAGGTTCCCACGGTGCCCAGCACAGCAGGCAGCAGCAAGGACAGCACCAGCCAGGCAGCTCTGCTAGTGCAGGCAGAGGCCTGGCACTGAGGGTGAGCTGGGTCTGCGTGCCAGAGGGCTGGGGGGACAGAGAGCAGAGTCCAGAAAAGGGAAGTGGGCCAGAGGAACACAGAGAGGAGTGTTTGACCCCATGCCCGTGTTTCTCTCAGCAGCAGCAGTGACGAGAGCCTCAAGAAGGACGCAGAGCCTTGGAGCAGCCCCTCAGCCCTGGAACTGCAGGGCGGCTGCAGCAGGCGTGCCTCTCCCCCAGAGCTCTGCGTGCTGGGCCACGGGCTGCAGCGGGAGACCCACTCCAGCCCTGTCCAGGACAAGTCCCAGGCAGAGGCACAGCTGCAGCAGGAGTTGGCCTGACAGGTTGCCCAGGAGGGTCACACTGATACCAGTCACCCCAGGAAGCCAAGCATCCAGGGTGCCCCATGGACAGCAGGCAAACCAAACTCTAGTGAGCTGTCCTGGAGAGGCCTTGAAGGTGCACTGCCGGTTTCAGCTCCAGATCCTGATTTGCCTTAATTCGGGTGGTGGGGGGGGGAGTTATTTGCATACTTGATGGCCTCACAACAATGAATGCAATAATATTCTCAAGTTTTGCAGATAAGAAAACCAAGGGATGGGGTGCAGGGGGGGCACGTGTCCTGGCTGAGATCATACAGCTAAGAATAGAGCAAAAATGTGTACAGATGTGTCCGGCACTGGCTGATTTCATTGCGTTTCACTGACAGTGATTATTCCATGGCTCCACTTGCCTACAGCACACACTTAGCCGTACAAATGACTGGGAAGCTTTGTTTTCCTAAGGTTAAGTAGTGGCAACCGCATTAAAGTCCTCCTTAAGAGCACTGTTTGGAAGATAACAGCTCCCAAGATGAGAAGACTGAAGTGGGATTAAGAAGCAGCTCACTCCCCCCACCCTCACCACTACCATCTTCTTCCGCCTTTTCTTCCCAAGCTCAGCTCCAATGCTGTGAACCGAAGGCTTCCAGCTCACAGCTGTGGCCATGCTGCCTCTTGGCCTAAGCACGTATCAAATGTTCTTGCCACTGTAGACACCCACATGCTTCTCAGACTGAGGCACAACCAAGCCTCCCAAACAAGGCGGTCTGCTCTCTGCACCTTGTGGGCGTGCAGCTGAAAAGATGGTGTGGGGAGACACACACACTCCAGCATGCCCGTCTTTTCTGAGGCTTCCTGGCCAGCTTCATTCCCAGGTCAGCTGCAGAACTCCTGCTGGAGTTGAAATTAAAGTGAAGAAAGTCAGTCATGCCAAAAACCTGCTTCTGCCAATGAACTAGATATTTGCCTCAGATCTTGAAAGTTTTCCACTGGAGGCTGTGAGTGCTTTCTTTTTTTTCTTTAAAAGTTTATTCACTTATTTAATTTTATTTACTGTTGTTATTTTTTTTTTTTTAATTTAACTAGAGAGAGACAGAAACGGAAAGTGAAAAAGCAAGCCACCAGGTCCAGGACTTGAACTGCAGCTGGCCGTGTGGGAGTCTAGTGCCTTAACCACCACACTATGTGTTGTCCCCGTGAGTGCTTTCTATTTAGAAAATAATCTGCAGGAATCAGGTGATTTAATGCCCTCTCAGTGGATTGTTCAAAGACAAGAATTTTCACCGGCAGTGTGCAGCTACGGCACAGTCCTCCAGATCAGCTGCAAAAAAAATATTTTTTTAATTTGGTGAAATTATAGCCCTTAGATTCTTTTTTATAGAAATGGATCCTGGGCTCAGGAGCCTGTTAAACGGGGTTCTAGGAACTGAAGCCACCTCCACAGGAATAGACCATGACTCCAAGTAAATGAATTCCCCCTTGGCTGGTCCAGTTATTAAGATGGGGTAACAGGGCTTGTCTCATCAAAGGCACCCCTCTATTACATACCCCCAGTTATATGCTCATGTCGCTGTACTAATTTCAGAAGAGTGCTCGGGACACAGCCAGACCAGCCAGTTCAGGCTGAGCCACACCCACAGCTGGGTGTCTACTGGGGAACTGCCCCAGCTTCAGGCAGGGAACACACAGCTGCCCAGGCGGGGCTGGGGCTGAGGTAAGTGGATGAGGATGAGCCAGGTTCAGAAAACTTGCTTGATACGGATCTAGGCATTCTCTGCAATCGCTGGGCAGGCAGCCTCGGTAACAAGGGGATGGGCCTGCGTGAGCTGCATCGAGCTGAACGGGAGGAGCTGTCTGTGGGAGGCAGACAGTGTGGGCAGCCTTTGAGAGCCTGCTCACCTGTGAGATCCAGCTCACAGGGAAGAGGCTTCCAGATGGACTGATTGGAAAGTGGATCCTGCCCTTGCTAGAGTTTAGAGGCAGGAATCCTGGGAGGCCTGAAGATTGAAGCAAAACGCCAGCTGCAGGGAGACTGGACGGAGACACAGTGCATGAACCCTGGGTACTGTGTAGGGATTGTAACCTCAGGGACACTGTACTGCAAAGCAGAGTCAAATGAGTCACAGCCTGGGCATACTGAGGGCCTAATCTCGGAAGTCCAGGGCTGGTTGGTTATGTAGATGGAGGATGAGTGTCCCCACTGTGGCAATGACAGCTAGCGTGGGCAACTGGGAGCCAGGCAGCATATTAGGACATCATAGAGGGAGGGGTGAGCATCATAGAGAATGTCCTAAAAGGGTCTGGAATACACTACTGTGGCCCTCCATGCATGTGCAGGGCAGGCAGTTCTCTGAGACCAGAGGTGCCCCTCCCACAAGCAGCAGCAAATGTACAGGCCTGCCATGTTTCAAGCAGCAGAAGAGGGGTACAGGGGCTTCCAGGTTCCTGCCATGGGCCGTGAGCAGCCCGTGACACCACCTTGTCCCTCTGGAGGACCTCTATATCCAGTGAGCATCTATTGTGTTGACACAGTGCTATGCTCCTGCTATATGTCATGAGAGGCCCAGCAGCCACCAGGAGCTGGTGTAGCCGTGGTGTTAATGGCCCAGTGACCGAAAGGCTATGGAAATTCCAAGTCAGCTCCGTACTCCCCAGTGATGGAAAGAGGCTGCCAAGGTCAGTGGGCTGGGGGTAGTTGGGGGTCAAAGGTAAATACTGCTGAGCTGGCACAGGAGTGAAGGGGTCAAAGGTTATTTTTGGCTAGTGTACCACCAAACTTGACTCAGATTACATGCTAATTAGGCCTTGTGCAGAATTATTTAATCCACTACAATGAACTGTTTTTGTGGCATGAGCTAGGTTTCACCCTTCCCAGAGACCAGGCCCTCTGCAAACCCCTGTGTATGGTTCTGCCCTGAAGAGGACATTGCTGGTTCCCGCCAGGGACTAGGCCAGCTCCACAGCTGCTCAGGTGGACCACCCTTCCCACCCTCATCCCTCTACCCAAGAACCTTGCCCTTTGTGGGCCAAACCCACTTCCTTTGCTCAGCGAGAGCTCATTTTTTGTTTGTTTTTGTTTTATTATTATTAAGCCAATGAACCCAACCCATCAAATGCTCCTAATTCTGCAAGTTTTCATAGAGTTAGGAACCAAGAATGTTGGGGATAAGGGGAAAGCAGTGGTGTAGTGGTTTAGGTGCTACACTTCCACATGGTAGACTGTGCTCCAAGTCCCAGACCCAGAAGCTTGAAACTCATGCTGGGCGTGTGTGCATACATATCCAGAATCCTGAGAGGAGAATGGAGGAGAAGGGACTGTGGCATGACCATATTCCCGGGGGGGGGGGGGGGGGTGATTTCTCACTTTCTGTCTCTGGTGAGCGCACATGCCTTATAGCAAAAATCTCTCAAAAGGAAAAAAAAAAATGTTGGGCATAGAGACAAGGAAGAATCTATTGTAGGTTAATTTCAGGGGCATATCATATCCATACTTTTATTTGAGCAACTCATTTCTGGGGATGTATAGCCTTCATCCTCCCCACTGATGGCCACCCCAAGAGCTATGGAGAAAGAGGTGCTTAGTCCAACCTTTCATCACACACATTAGTAACATAGCAAACAATTCTGCCCCAGGGGAAAAAGACAATTTTCTGGTTCCATCAAAAGGATTCATGGAGAAAAAGCAAATATACTATTCTGGCAGAACAGTGATAGCTTTTTGCAAGTATAAATACAATCTTCAAAATGAGCTATCACCTCCCTCCACAGCCTGGCTGTGTGCTGTTGTTTACTGTAAGCAGTATCTAATCCCCTTTCTCTCATCATATACCCAATCCAGAACCTAAGATAATCTATGTGGATAGACCGTCTCTCGGGACAGAGAGACCTCTCATTGTGAGGAGCTTCTGTATGTTGAGCCTTGCCTCGTAAACCTACAACGTGAATGAAAGGGATCTGAAGAGATGTCTTCTTTTCCTAAAAGAAACCAGAGTTTTGCCTGTATCCTGGGAGCCAGTAGAGTGAATGATAAGTGTTTCCATGTTTGTCAATGGATCATCTGGTTGACTGCTTACAGGCTGCTAAGCACCCACTCTATCTTTCAAAGGAAATCTTTTCAAAAGTAATATATTTTTAAGTAGCCCCCCACATCAAAGACTGTGGAACTGCCACCTAGTCACTGTGTTCTGAGCCTACATTAACAGAACATGTTATACTGCGCTATCGTTTACTCCCTGCGCCTATCTCAAGTTTAAATAAAGCCCCATCAATCCATTCAGACGTTTTTATGAAATGTAATTAAAGATGCATTGCATATGAAGAAGAGCAAACAGTTAATTCACTCAGCACTCTAATTCAATTTTATGGAGGACCCTGGACACTGCTGGCTTGATTACACTCTGGGACTTCAGAAAGTAACTTCACGGATAGTCTGAGGGCTCTGCAGAGCTCGAGAATTCCTGATCTACTCACAGAGTTCTGATTGCTGTCATTCTGTAGAGATGCCCTTGAAGGCCAAGACATGAATGGGCCACCTGTTTGGATTGGAGTAAGAGCACCAACAAAAATCAGTTAATACCCAAGACAAAATCTCATAGGCCTAAATTGGAGGGGAAAAAAAGGAGGGGGAACTAAAGGGAGTGGAGAAAGAAAGGAGAACTGAGGTGCGTGTGCCAGTCACCCTTGGGAGTCAGACCATATCACACTCATGGCGTTGGGATTGAGGCGGAGGAGCCTGGGTGCTGCTACCTCCGTCAGTCCTCTGTGTGACAGTGCCAACCTACTTCCCTGCCATCTGCAAGACATGGCCAAATCTGTCTTCTTTTCTTTCTTTTTTTTTTAAAAAGGTTTTTGCCACAGGGCACGTGTGCTCACTGGAGAGACAGACTTTCCCTCTAAGGAAAGTGAAATATCACCCCCTCCCCTGCCCCGAAAGGGGATAGCCATGCTGCAATCCCTCCTCCTCCATTCTCCTCCTGGGATTTGGGCATGCACATACATGCGCCCAGCATGAGCTTCAAGCCACTGAGTCTAGGACTCTAACCACATGTGGGAGTTCAGTGCCTTAACAACCACTCTACCTGTTGGCCCCCGTATCTGTCTTTTCTGTCTTTTTGAGCCATCTTGGGGAATTGAACTCATTATCCCACTGGCCACTTTTGTCTTCAATGTTCTTCTCTGTCATTTATGTACTTTAAGATTATAATTGAGCCAGCAGGTAGTGTGGGTTTAAGGTGCTGGATCCCACATGGCCAGCTACAGTTTTGAGTCCCAGACCCACCCCCTCAAAAATCATGTTGGAGGTATATGCGTGCATGTCCAAAATCCAGAGAGGAGACTGGAGGAGAAGGGATTGTGGTATGGCCATCCTTCCTGGGGAGAGATTTCTCACTTTCTCTCTCTGCCTCTCTGTCTTTCTCTGGTGAACACATGTGCCCTATAGCAAAAAAAAAAAAAAAAAAAAATTAAGAAAAGAAAGAAGTCAGTATTATTTTCCCCTCATTCCAGAGTTGTGCTTTGATCCTTGGATAAAGGTAAAAACCGCTGTCAAGAATTGACTTCTTTCTTTGAACTTTTCCGTGTCTTTCAAAGTGAAAAGACTTTAAAATTTGCTTGCCATTACAAATACATATGTCATATATACCAAGTGGAAAAAACAAACTAAGCTTCTTGGATTTCTCAAGGGTTCCCATATTGGGTCAGAGGACTATCTGTCAGAGAGAGGGCCAATAACTACTTTAAATACCTCCTGAATAGCAAGTTTTACACAATGGGCTGGAATGAGGCCAGAATTAATCATTATACATTTTCTTTGTATGTAATACTCTACTTTTTCAAAATACAATGATTTTAAAAAAAATCAATGATCTCGTTGTTTCATTAAATCATTACGGAAAGAAATCCTATGAGATTATCAACAAAGCACTTTTTTTTATAGTACCTTTCACAAAGAAAGGTGCTATACATACATACATACATACACACTGGTGTGTGTTTGCACATGCCCAAAATCCCAGCAGGTTGGAGAGTGGTGGAGAAGGGATTGTGGAGTGACCACACCTCATCGGGGTTATGCTCTCTCACTTTCTTTCTTTCTTTCTTTTTTGAGAGGTTTTTGCTATAGGGTGTGTGTGCTCACCAGAAAGACACAAAAAGACAGAGAGACAGAAAGTGAGAAATCACCCCCCCAGGGGGGGATGGCCATGCCGCAATCCTTTCCCCTCCATTCTCCTCTTTGGATCTTGGCACTCACATGTGCCCAGCATGAGTTTAAGCCACCAGATCCAGAACTTGAACCGCAGTCGACTACATGGGAGTCTGGCGACAGCCATTACACCAACTGCGGGTCCCATCTCACTTTCTCTCTCTCTGGCAAGTGCACATGCCCTCTGGCAATTAAAAGAAAAGAAGAAGAAAAACTGAGAATGAGATTCGGTAAATGTGTTACTCTAAAGACACATCCCCAGTGAGGGACCAGCAGTTAGCGTAATGGCTATGTCACTGGACTCCCATGTAGTCGGCTGCTGTTTGTGTCCCAGACCTGGTGGCTTAAAACGCACGCCGGGCACGTGTGCGTGCGTGCCCAAGATCCCAAGAGGAGAATGGAGGAGAAGGGATTACAGCGTGGCCATCCCCCCTGGGCGGTGATTTCTCGTTTTCTGTCTCTCTGTCTCTCTCTGTCTGTCTGGCGAGCACATGCGCCCTATAGCAAAAACCTCTCCAAAAAAAAGACGCATCCCCAGTGAGTGGCAGAGCAGGTCTCCTCGCCCCTCGCCAGCCTTCGTTCTATTGGGTCATTGTTGAAAACGTCATCACACATTTTTGTGTAGAAAAACACATCACCTACCAATGACACCTACCGCAGCAGTGCTTAGATTGTTCCAGAGGGGCATCTCTGGAAGGAGATATACAACTTCCTTTGGGGGAAAAAGAAAACACTGTCTTCTCCAACATTTACAAAGGGAAAATTATGTTTGGTATCCATCCACAGTCCAACTGTAATTCTAGCCATGCCTCCAACCAGCTTGGATGGGAATTCAAAACATTTTCAAGAACATTTTGAAAAATAATCATCTCCTTTATAAATCTCAACCACTCCCCATCCCTACTGACACACAAAGCTGCTCCTAGCCGTGAAAAAGAAAGAAATGACTTTTCAGAGAAATCCCTGTTGCTCGTTGCCGTGAGCCCCGACAGTGGGCGTCCAGGTGAAAATCCCGGCAAGGAAAGCTGCAGCTGCCTAGAGACAGCCCCCTCTTACAGCCAGTGCCCCAAAGCGGTAAAAGCCAGTGGGTGAGACAAAAAGGAAATACAGACCCTGGGAAACAAACTGCCTTCATGAAAATTATTTATCTAGCTTTTATTCCCCTCCTTTGGAAGAGGACAGGATTGGCTGGTGACTTTTTAAAGCTATTGTTTAGTTAACAGCTTCTGACACAGCTGCAGAGGTGCCAGATCACTTTCTGGACGTACAGATTCTCAAGGAGAACCCAAGGTGATGCTAATAGCAGCTGTCAACCCACAGAGAGGTCATTATAGAGCTGTGATGAAAACAAAACAAAACCTCCACACATTCAAGCCTTCCTCGCCGAAACACCAGGTGACAGGATAACCCTGAATCAACCTCAGTAATAATGAAGACCAAACTGGAGCCCCCAAGTGGCCCCTGCCTCAGAAGCGCCCTCCTCGTGAGCACACGTGCAGTGACGCTGGGCCTGCCTGGAGCTGAGCAGGAGCAGCAGTTATAGGGCCGCTCCCATCTGCACTCGAAGGACAGATCTACAGCTGAGACTAAGAAAATTATGTGTGTGTGTAGTATAATTATGTGTGTGTGTGTGTGCATATATATATATATAGTACAATTGTGTGTGTGTGTGTGTGTAGTATAATTATGTGTGTGTATGTGTGTATATATATATATATAGTACAATTATGTGTGTGTGTGTGTGTAGTATAATTATGTGTGTGTGTATATATATATAGTACAATTATGTGTGTGTAGTATAATTATGTGTGTGTGTGTGTGTGTGTGTGTATATATATATATATATATATATATATATATATATACAATTATGTGTGTGTGTGTGTCTATATATATCCTTTTTAACCTCTATAGGGCACATGTGCTTGCTGAAGAGAGAGAAGGAAAGAGAAAACACACCCCCACAGGGGTAACCGTGTCACAATCCCTTCTCCTCCATTCTCCTCTCAGGATTTTGGACACACACACACACACATACACACACACACACACACGCCTAGCACGTTCCTCAAGCACATTCTAGGTCCAGGACTCGAACCACACAGCCGGCCATGTCAGATCCAGCTACTCCAACTGCAATGCCACCAACTGGCTCAGAATCTAAGTTTTTGTTTTTGAGAGAGATTTTTGCTATAGGGCAGGTACATTCACTAAGGAGAGAGAGGGAAGGAGAGAGACAGAAAGCAAGAAATCGCACTCGCAGGGAAGAATGGCCATGCCACAATCCCTTCTCCTCCATTTGCCTCTTAGGACTTTAGGCACACATGCACACACACCCAGTGTGAGTTTTAAGCCTCCAGGTCCAGGACTTGAATCACAGCCGACTACATGGGAGTTTAGCAACATAACCATTATGCCATCAGCTGGTCTCCCAGAATATAAATTTTTAACAAGCACAAACTCCTTCCCCCCTTCTGACTCTCCTATGTAATTCTTTTTATCAGTCGCTTTTAGGGAATACTGGCTTGGAGAGGCTGATTCGCAAGTGTGGGCTAGCCTGGGTACCTAACAACCACAAGAGAGCATCGAGACAATGACAAAGGGTCTCAGCCTTGAGGGTGTGAAGAATGACTGAGGTTCTGAGTCAGGGGGTCTTGAGTACAGCCCAGGGATCTGCACTTCAGGAGCACTGTGGTAAGGCTGTTGCAAGCGGCCATGGCCTTCCTGCATCTACTTTCCCCATGCCAACACCCTCCAGCCAGGGCATACCTGAAGCCCTCCCTCTTTTCAATTGTAAAGCTTTCCCACTCCTCTGCCCACCTTTGGGTCTCTGTGAAATAAACACGTAGCCATGGCTAACTCCCTCGCTATAGACAGCTCTGAATAGTCTGCTTTTCTCATTTGGTTGGTCTTCACTCATTTCCACAAATCCTCTCCCTGCAAGGGGACATGGTTAAATGCCAAATGTCCACAGCATGTCCTGATGTTCAGAGCCAACCAAGCAAACTCTCTCTGTTCTAAAGGTCTGGGGACAAATCTCTGTGACTAGACTAACTCCAGGAACCTGTGGGATTTTGATTGGCCTTCTCAAAGGGCTCAGACTGACCCCAGGGGAGGCACATATTTGAGGCATACAGCATGCTAGAGCATGTCAGGGGCTCTGGAGTTGAGCAGACCTGAGCTCCAGCTACTCTACCTGCATCTTAGGGCCTGACCCCAAAGTGTACTCCCTGTTGCATCCACAGCATTGACATCACCTGGGGACTTGCTGGAAATGCAGGCCCTCAGGCCCCTCCCAGACCTGTACTTCCACAAGATTCCCAGGTGACTCCTAGGCACTGGCTAAAGTAGCTTAGTAAGCATCTCTGAGCTCAATGTCCTCAACAGGAAATGGAAGAAATAAGCTGTTCCTTATAGGATGTCAAGAATGACCAACCGGAAATACAGTTAGTTAAAAAGTTGACTCTTCCTCTCACCTTCCTCTTCTGGGCTTCCATCTTCCTCCAGTCATTACAAAGAGAACAGAAAATGTCCTCTTGACCTGACCATTTCTCCCTTCTTTTCCTAATAATAGAACTAAGTTATATATTTTTTAAAATTTTTTAAGTTTGCTAAAGGGCACATGTGTTCACCAGCAAGAGACACACAGAGAGAAATCGAGAAAGCAAGCCATGATGTCTGGGGCTCAAACCATGGTCGGCCATGTGGGTATCCAGTACCATAACCACCATGCTACTAACTTGCCTCACAGAGCTAAGTTATATTTTAAAAAATAATAAAAAAATAAAAAGGCAAATGTTTTTGGCAAGAAACCCCTCTTCTCTCCTCCAAATCCTTCTGGTTCCAGCAGCAAGGAGCAGAGGAGTGGAAGAGAGGGATCAGCCATGCCAGGCCATGAGCTTCCAGATTTTTTTCTCTGATCAGGGGCAGGGTTGGTGGGGGTAGTTGTAGGGCTCTATCAAGTAAGGACAAAAGGGAAGGCAAGTGAGAAATGACACGCCCCTTCCCCCTCAAAGGTGAGGACAGCCCTAGCCTCTTAGCAGAGAGGAGCAGAGTATGCCTGGGCCCACTCTCTGAAACAAGCCAGCAGGCCAACAGTGGGGCTCAGGTGCCATAAAACCCTGGGACACCTTCTTTCTTCTTTCAACTCCAAGGACAGCAAAGCCACGTAAGACCCCAATTGCTAGCAATGGCCTCCAAAATGCAATGGTCAACGTTTATCAAATGCTCCCTATTTCCGTGGCTAAGTACTTCACAAGAATTACCTCATTAATCTTCACAACAGCCAAGCAAGGTGAGCACTGTTGTCATCCCCCACAATACGCACACCAGACTGATAAGGAAAGCAAAGGTCAGAGGAGTTGACAAGTAGCCAAAGCCTCATGCCAGCAGGCCACCATGCCTGGACTTGAGCCTGGTCTCTCCTACTCCAGTGTTGGCTTCAATCTCTGTCTCCGACCCCAGGACCTCCCAGGCCACTGAGGTTAGGGGAACTTGTGGGCCAGAGGTCCACAGCCCCAAAACAAGTGCCACTCTTCTATACTCTAACTGTACAGTGGGTTTTGAATTTGGCCACCCGTTAGAATCACTTGAGGAGGTGAAAAGAAGAAAAAAGAAAAGAAAATGAATGGAAAGAAAAAAAGGAAAAGACAAGATGATTGCCTTTGTTCTACCTCAGATCAACTGAATCAAAAATCTCTGGAGCCAGGGACCAGATACCAATATTTGTCAAATCTGGCACAGTCGGGGTGGACAAAAATTTACTAGCTCAGAAGGTAGGAGATGAAAAAGAAAGGAAGACCAGAAGTGAAATCAAAGTCAAAGTTCCCCAAAATCTAAAAAGCTCCTCTCGCTATGAAATCTTAGCAGTTGTAGTCCTGAGACAAGTGTTTGGTCCATGATTCTCACACTGGGGCGGGGGAACGGTGGAGGAGAGTGTGAGATTTTCCTAATTAGAGGCTATATTCGTCCCCCAAGAGCATCTGGCGGCAGTCAGTTCCTGGCCACCCACACAGCCCAGCAAAGGTGGGGGTGCCCAGTTCCAGCCCGCCCTGGCTCTCTGGCGGTCTCCCTTTCCCGTGATTTGACTTCCCTTTGAGTTCAGCAGGTGTCCCCAGCAGGCCAGGCCCAGGATAGAATGTGCTGCCATCTCTTTGCTGTGAGACTAATGATGTGGGGAATCCTTCTGAGACTGAAATTTCCCAAGATACGCCAGAACCACCCAACCTCACCCCAACAGCCCAGTGCCAGGGATGAGCCCAGCAGATCCCTTGACTGCCTTGAACTGGACTAAAGAAAAGCAGGACAGTACAAAGATTTATTCTTCATTGAGGCCGGCAGGCGGCATGGTGGTTAAGGTGCTGGGCTCCCACATGGATGACCACAGTTTGAGTCCCAGACGTGGTAGCTTGCTCACTCTCTCTCTCTCTCATCAGATTATAAAAAATAAATAAAATTATTATTTAAAAATAGAAATGATTTATTCTTCACTTTTCCACTATTTGCAATTATTTCCAGCACCTCTGCCCATGAGGATGGGCTCAGGACCCAGGGGCAGGAAGCTTCATGTTTAAGGATGGGCACAGAAGACAGAACAACACTATCAAGCTTAATTTCTGCCTTCAAAAACCTACCATCCGCTAGGTCCCTGGGCTCCTAAAACCCTAAAATATCCTAACACATGATTATGCCAGTAGATCGTGTAATGATTACATCACTGAACTCGCACATAGTCGACCATGGTTCGAATCTCGAACCTGGTTGCTTGAAAATCATGCCAGGTATGTGTGCATGTGTGCCCAAAATCCCAAGAGGAGAATTAAGGAGAAGGGATTGCAGTGCGCCCTCCCTCGTGGGGGGTGATTTCTCACTTTCTGTCTCTCTCTCTCTCCATCTCTTTAGTGAGCACACATGCCCTATAGAAAAAAAATAATAAATTTATAACACATTCTGGTATATCCTGGGATCTTGACAAGCAGAAAAAGCAAGTCATCAAAACTGAAAAAAGAAATTACTCAGATAACACAATTAATCACATACAGCTTTAAAAAAAATTTAATATCAGCCTCTTGAGCATTTCTGGCTGCCCCATCTAGCAGGCCTTTAACCTGGTTCAGAAACAACCATGAACAAGGTGGTTGCAGGGAAGCCCCTGCTGGGGTCAGAGTTAGGGAGCAGAAGCTCAGGTGGGTTGGAATTACTCAAAGTCACACCTAAGCCTATTTAAAAGCCCAAGTCCAGGGATTACTTGGCAGTGTCCAACCTCACCTCAGCAACACCAGACAACACAGGCAAGATGGAAAAGCAGCTGCCCCAGCCAGAAACACCCACTGGGGTTAGAAATACTGAAGGGAGTAGATGTGGGGCTTCCCAGAGACGGATTCCCAAGAGAGGCTCAGAACAGTAATGTGGAACTGATTAGACCTGGGGAGCAGGTGGCCGTAGATAGGGCTCCCCAGCCAGAAAACGTGCAGGCAGGAGGCTCAGGACCCTGGCCAGTCTGGATTTTGGGTCTGGGCTCCTTGCCAAGGGCTGCAATGTTGCCCCATCAGCTTTCACCTTACCGGGCCTGCCTCACCTGTGTGTTTGAGGTCCTTACCTGAGCTCCAATTCTATGCGGTCACACTGCTGTTCACCAGCCACCAATGCCAAGGCAAAGCCACCCCTTCTGTGTCTAGAGCCTGAGTCCCTGCTGTCCCCTTGTCACTCCCAGGACCTCAGTCCACTGGCTGCTCTGCCAGCGGTCAACATGCTCTGTGTGCTTCCTGGCGTCTTGGCCCACACTGCAGCAAGAACACCTCTGCAGCCACAGGCACCCGTGTGATCTCAGAGGTGCTGGGTGACATCTGCATGCTACTCAGTGCTTTCGCTCTGCCAGTGTTTCCACTTCAGGTGTGTCAAGTGTCATCCTGTCCTCTTCAGAACTAGCCAGAACACCACCAGCTTCCAGAGACACTTTTAGCAATGCAAATTCCAAGTTCCCTTTGCCTTGTGATAAGCTAGATGGGCTCCATCTGAAGGCTCCCATAGGACCACAGATGCTGGGCTGAAGATTTTGCGTGGAAGAAGTACAACGTCCCCAGAGATTTTCTTATACTCACCTCCACTCAGGCTGATAACAAAGGTCCACATTTCAACGACCAACCCAGGGGCTCTGGGTTCCAGGAGGGCTTATCTGCTGCTCACAGATGGGGGACCGTCCCCTTGGATGGGCTGCCCTTTCTCGTCCTAACGCTTCATCTCAATATCACCTAGAAATGATTTTGCCATTGTCATGTTTCATTTTATTGGTCACAAGCCTAGCTACTGGAAAATTCTCTAGGGTTCAAAAAGTACAAGATAATAAAACATTAGAAAAATAAGTGGTTCTTTTATTTCTACTTCAAAATATACTATATACATCTGGAACTCTAAGCAGAAAAGTAGACCAGGAGATTAGTCCATCATAAAAATAAAATAAGGTAGGAAATAATAATTGTCCATTTTAGATCCATCTTTAATCCGGTTGAAGGGGGTGTGAGCTGCCAGTGGGCCTGCTGTCCGGTGCTGTGGTTCTGCCAGCCACCTTGCGGCTGCCTCCCGGGGGTTCCTGGTCTAAGAGTTCCTGGAGCGTTCTGAGCACGTGCTGCGGCTGGCCAGAGGCAAAGTCCTGCAGGTGGGAGCCCATCTGCTCCTGGAGGCTCCTGGTCAGCCGGCGCACCGCGGTGCGGATGTTCCCCCCGTGCCCGGGCAGCACGCCGTTCCCCATCCTGTTGTTCAGGAAGTGCCAGAGAATGGGAAGGACATGCCGCTCCACGGCCTGAGGCTTCCGTGGGTAAACCGAGGCCACCAGCACTGTCGAGCAGAAAAGAGGGACAGTCACTTGAGCTGGGCACTCTCTTCCTGTCATGCCATCCTCTGTCATGATGCCAGCTCTGTCCCCCAAAGGGTGAGCAACCCAGCAGAGCGGACATCCCCACCAGGCTCATGCCTAAGGTTCACGACATGCTTAGAGGCTTGTGAAAATGTTTTCATTTCTTGTTTGTTTGTTTGTCTTGGGAGAGATTTTTACTATAGGGCACATGTACTCTCCAGAGAGACAGAGAGAGACAGAGATGGACAGTGAGAAATTACTCCCCACGGTGGATGGCCACACCACAATACCTTCTGCTCCATTCTCCTCTCAGGATTTTGGGCACATACACATACATGCCTGGCATGAGTTTCAAGTCATCAGATCTGGGACTCAAACCATGGTCGGCCACGTGGGAGCCCAGAGCCTTAACCATGATGTCCCACTAGCCCCTGTTTTTATTTCTTTTAACAACAGAAGAAAAATAATGAATATACCCAGCCTGGTTTATATTTATATTTATACCAACCAGTCATGAAATATAGCTTTTAGCCAAGCATGGCAGCGTGCACCTCTAATCTCAGTGGCAGGAGGCAGAGGCAGGAGGATAGCGAGAGCTCAAGACTGGCCTAGGCAACAGAGAAGACTCTGTCTAAAATGTTAAAATGTGTGTGTGTGTGTGTGTGTGTGTGTGTGTGCAATTTTCAAAATTTTTATGGAGGAAAGGCTATGCAAAGGCTAAAGTGCCCACAGTCCAAGATAACCATAATGGGTCCCTATAGCCCAGGGGAGAGGAAAGAGGCAGACCCCCTGGTTACCTTCTACCTTCTTTACCTACTGGCTGTGTGAGCCTGAGAAAGTCACTCAGCCTTTCTGAACCTTTTCCAAATCTGCAAGGTGAGGATAATAATCCTGAACTGAGGTCACAAGATGGCTAGAGGTTCAATCATTAATATAGGCAAAGTGCCTACCTGGTGACTCGTAGCACTTAGCAGTAGTATTGCACTAATCTGTACCGCCACCTAAGGAAGCCCCCATAAACACAGAGAAAAGCTGTACAAGCAAAAGAAGTCGAGACTCTCGAATGAAGCATTTTGACAGATAAAACAGCCAGCAGGGGATGAGACCCGCATGGCCTGCCCAGCGCCAGGATGCCAAGCCTCACAAGACCAGCAGGAGTTTTCCATGAGGCATGAACATGTTGTAAACCCTTGAGCTCTGCACAGCTTCTCCATTTTAGTGATGAGCACCCCGCCCCCATGTCCGGTACCCAAGGGCCCCATCCCTCTCTAAACTGCAGAAAGCCCAGGCGCAAGCTGGACGTGTCGGCTAACCCTCTATCACCACAGTAAAAGTGAGGCAGCAGCCAAGGTCAAAACCACATGGGGGGAACAGCAGTTAGCATAATGGCTATGTCGCTGGACTCCCATGTAGTCAACCGTGGTTCAAGTCCCGGACCTGGTGGCTTAAACACACGCCAGGCGTGTGTGCGTCCGTGCCCAAGATCTCGAGAGGAGAATGGAGGAGAAGGGATTGCAGCATGGCCATCCTCCCTGGGGGGTGATTTCTTGCTTTCTGTCTCTCTGTCTCTGTCTCTCTGGCAAGAGCACGCGCCCTATAGCGAAAACTTCTCCAAAAAAAGAAAGAAAAAAAAAAAAAAACCACATGGGGACTATCCAGGCCCCTGCGGAGGGGCCACTCCAGCCTTCAGCTGTGGCTGCTGTCTCCCACGGGCACTAACGATGCTTCCTTTGCGATTCACACCTGACTGTTACCCCACCAAAGCATGAGATCTGGTGATAGTCAACAACACAGAGAGAGAGCAGTGCTTTTTTGATTTATGGGGCAAAGAAACTAGAAGGTTCCATGAGTCAAGCCACACCCCTGGATCCAGTTGAGTCTAGGCCTTGGATCTTCACCCTGTGGTTCCATTCCACACGCACAGCAACCCCTGAGATGCAGGACACTCATCCACTCTATCAGGTTGTCAGGAAAGTCATGATGCATTTTTGCATGGAAACAGAAAGATACATCATGACTTTCCTGACAACCTAATAGAGAAGAAAAGCGAGACTCGCGTCAAGGCGTTTTCCTTGATAAAGGCAGAGCTGAGGACACAGGCCAAATCTGTCTTGGCTCTGAAGCCCAGACTCCCTCCAGGCCATGCCGCCCCCTGAACTTCTGGGGGTTCCACATTTCAGAGGCTGGAGTTTTATTTTTAATGAAACTCCCAATCTGTCCTCTGATCATCCAATCCCCCAGCAGTCCCCAGGGGCCCCACTGATTTCAGAGCTAACCTGGGAAAATGGGGAACCAAAGAGGATTCCTGAGCCCCCTCCGGCTCAGCCTGGCACTCTCACGGTGCCATTTCTCATGGAAGGTGCATGTTGGCCTCAGGGTTTCTGCAGCCCACACTCTGGGACTTCCTGGGGACCTACAGGTGTCACAGAACCCTCAGACGTGGCAGTGATCCTCATTATGAGAAGGAACCCTGGTGTCAGCCCAGACATGTCAGCAGTCACTGGAAAAGTCTCCCGGAAAGGGAGCAGAGAAAGGCACTGGATAGAAAGAGTTACGTCCCCTGTGCTGGAAGCAGGCGTAGGAGGAAGAGCTCAGGTAACAGGAAGCCGTCAACCCGTCAACCCGTCAACCCGAGGGCAGTAGGAACAGGGTGATGGGGGAGAGGAGAGGAGGGGAGCAGCAAGGGAGAACCAGAAGAAAACAAATGGTCCTGATGAGCTGCCCACACCAAGCAACCATGCCTCGGAGGCTTCCTGAGTCTCCTCGGGCTCTCACCTGCAGCAGAAGGTCCAAGGTGCGAGTGCACAGAGACTCCTACACTCCCGTGTTCATAGCAGCACTGCTCACAGGAGCCAAAAGTGGCCACAACCCTAGTGTCCATCAGGGATGAATGGATGAATGAAATGTGATACCCACATACAATGGAATACGATTTGGCCTTGAAAAGGAAGAAGGTTCTGACACATGCTAGAACATGAGGACATCGTGCTACAGGAAGTGAGCCAGACAAGAAAGGACACATACTGTATGATTCTACGTACATGATATCCTTGGAGCAGTCAGCAACATAGACAGACAGTGAGATGGTGGTTGCCAGGGACTGGGAGGCAGAGACTGCAGAGTTAGTGTGCAATGTGGAATGGGGACAGAGTTTCAGTTTTACAAGATGAAAAGAGCTCTGGAAATGGGTGATGGTGATGGGTACACAACATTACAAGTGTACTAAGTGTGTTAAAATACACGTAACATAAAATGCATCACTCTAATACAATTTCTAAAATTAAGGGGAAAAAATAAATACATAAAAGGGGAAAAGTATTCCAAGAACCAGGCCCAGGTCCAGATTCTCCACCCAAACCTGGCCCTAAACATGCCCCTTCCACATCCTGCTATACCTGACCTGCTCCTCCTGCCTGGACTCTTGTCCTCCAAGTAGGAAGGCATATTTACACTCTGACTCTAGAAGCTTCCACCTCAGGAAGAAGCTCACGTTACAAGCCAATGCTTCTTTCTGGGCTCACAATCCTGACTGACAAAACTCAGACTACCTGAGCCACACTCCCCAGGTGCAAGGATGTGGAAGTCACCTGGCTGGCAGAGGTCCATCCCTCAAGCTGGCAAAGGCAGCAGAGGCCCTTCTGGGAACCATCATGAGAAGCAAACCCCATTAAACTCGAGCTTAGAAGCCAGCTGAAGTAATTAGTAAAAGATTTACTCCTATTAAGCCGTGCTATTATTAGTCCATGCCTGGTGTCAATGGAAATTCTATTCTTTTCTGGCAGACACCAAGTTAGTAGAAGAGCTATAAGAAAATCTTGTTTTGGAGGTCTCTTGAAAATAAATAGAAAAAAAAAATGACAGTAAGTGGATCATCTAAAGTGAGGACACTCACCCACCACTGAGTGGAATTACTTAGGCAAGGACAGGTAATGTTCTGCCTCAGAGAAGGCTGATTGATTTTGAGCAACTGAAAAGGTTCCTTGTCTAGTCCACAGTGTGGTCCTCATTCAGTGTCTCTATTCTCTCCCAAAGGCACCTATGGCATTGCGCTGTGATTGCCATCAAAACCCCCAACCCATTCTTACTCACCCCACCTACTTGGGAAAGTCTGGTGCTGAAACCAGAGATAAGGGTTCACTCCAGGGATGCTGGGAAGACTGAACTAGGGCCCAGAAGCAAGCAATGGGAGATAAGTGAGGCTGGAACCAGGCTCAGGCATCGAGGCCCTCAGTAGGGAGCACATGCAGAGCACCCCAAGTGCACCCCAAGTACCTAAGCCTGCAAAGGCAAGGGCTGAGACTGGTGACACTAATGTGGGACATCTCTAGAGAAGCTCACAAGGAGGAGGAAGATGGCAGAAGCAGAGGAGCAAGTACCAGAACCAAGTGGGCACTGCCCAGTTGGGTGGAGAGAGGACATGAGCCACGTGTGAGCTGGCAGGGTGATAGGGTAGGATATTGGCTGCTTTGAGGAGAGCAGCATGGTAGTGCTGAGGAGGGCAGGGCAGGGACCGCTCAGGGAGCAGCAGCCTGGCACAGTGTGGAGGGCTTGGCTCCATAGCCAGGTTACTGGGACAAATCCTGGATTACTCTCCAAGGGACCTTGAGCCCTTAATGTTTCTGAGCCCCATTTCCCTTATCTCTGCAAGAAGGATAATAACAGAACGTACATCATCCCTAGGGGTTTGTGATAAGGATTACAGATGAATGGATTGAAAAAGCATGGCACATATACACTTCAGAATACTACTCAGCCATTAAAAAACAATGAGGTCCTGGCATTTGATAGAAAGTGGAACAATATGGAAGATTTACTGCTAAGCAAAGCAAGCCTGACTATGAAAGAGAGGCACTGTATGTCCCCACTCAATATATACTGAATGTCTGCACTCTATGGCAGAAACTGAAAGATTTGAAGGTTTAAAGTCATGGAGAGAAAGTGTGGAGACTAGAGACAGTGTGGGAGAGTGATGGGCAATAAGGGAACGGGAGGGAAGGAATCAAGGGGGAAAAGAAAGAAGCAAAACATTTAAGGGACACAAAAATGGAAAATTATCTGCTGATGATAATCCATATGGTACTATCTTTGTCTGGTCCAAGATATAGTGCATTCATGATGGGAAAATTCATTTGGTATGCTGTAATGATACAGTGATTGTGTGGGGGAAAAAAACCAATTAATAGAGATAAATAAATAAATAAAAATTTTAAATGATCCAGTGCATATATCTGGAGGTGTGAAGAAGGGACACAGTTAGAGAACAAGCAATACGAGGCAGTGCCAGACCTTGTTGGCCATTCAGGGGGCCAGGACACTACCCTGAAGACAACTCAGGAGCCACACAAGGATTTAAGCAGGGTGTGGCACAATTCATCTGTATTTATAGAGGCCTCTTGGGAGTCCAGAAAATAGACTGAGTCCTCCTGTCCCCTCCCTTGATGAGGCCAACCAAAATCAGGGCGGATCAGGGAGCAAAAACGATGACAGACCTACGTTAATAACCTGTGGGAGCTGGCAGGTGTTTAGTGTGTCCGTTGACCCCAAAGCTTGTGTCCTTTCTGTGTTGCCAACTCTTGGGCTACAGGGACAGGTTTCAACCCTGGAATCAAATTACTCAAGGATTATTCTGCAGAGTCAAAGCAGAAATAGAACTGAAGCAACCTTTCCTCAGCTGAAGCTCAAACAAGGCCCAGCAGATTCAGGCCAAGGCAGATCTCTAATATAAAAGGATTTCAAAAAGTTCATGGGGGGAACCAGCAAATGGCATAATGGTTATGTCAGTTTGAGTCCTGGACCCAGTAGCTTAAAACTCACACTTGGAACATGTGTGAGCGTGCCCAGAATGTCAAGAGAAGAATGGAAGAGAAGGGATTGTGGTGTGGACGTACCCCCTGAGGGATGATTTCTCGCTCGCGCGCTCTCTCTCTCTCTTCCTCCCACCCCCCCCCCCCCACAAGCACACATGACCTATAGCAAAATCTCTCCAAAAAAAAAAAATCATGCCTGGCGTAAGTGCATACATGCCCAAGATCCCAGGAGGAAAAGGGATTGCATAGGGATTTCTCATTCATTCTCTTTCTCTCTCCAGTGAGCAAACACGTCCTATGGCAAAAACCTCTTTTTAAAAAGTTCATGGGAAAAGGGAACTAAAGTACAAGTTTATTCTGATGCAAAAAAAAAAAAAAAAAAAAAAAAAAAAAAAAAAAAAAAAAAAAAAACCTAAACCTGAAATCCATTCTTAGTTTTTTAATAACACATATTTTTTCACGAACTACTTGAACATCTCTCTCCTATAGTCCCAGCACCTGGCCCAGAGGTCAAGCAGGCTTGAATTCCAGCCAATGCTTTGCTTGCCAGGCTGTGTATACCAAAGAAGGGATCACTTTTCTGTTCTCATGACTGCTATGTGTAGACCGAGTCATGCACCCACTGGGCAGTGTCTGGCTAGTGACCGGTCTTACTGATTCTCACAGAGGCGCTCTAAGGGCTAAAGGAAGCCCTGTTTGCAAAGAGGAAGAAACGCACAATCATTTCTTAAAAGCTTTGGGGTTCTGCCTCGTTTTGGTCAGAAACAAAGATTGTCTTCCTGGAAAAGCGGAGATTATCTCAAAAAAACAGATTATCAAAACTTTAAATGATCTTTAGGGATTGTTTCAGGTCTAAGGTAAGTGATTGGGTGGTCCAACCACAAGCCAGGAGGGAAGCTGGACTGGGAAGCTGGAGAGGGGGGGGCTGGGGACCCACCTGACAGACGCTCTGTGACATCCAGCACCGCACGGCCGCTCAGGAAACGCACCCGCCCAGCAAACGCCTGTAGGAGGCTAAGGTTGTCTGAAAAAGACAGAGAAGATCAGTGACCACAGTACTGTGAACCAAGCAACAGCCCCAGGTGTTCACAGTGCCCGCTGCCCACAGACCTGCCCGGGGAAGAGGCCTTTAGGAAATTAATTTTTCTAGATCACAGTGGAGTCACATTAGAAAGTGAAAGTACCAAGGGTGTTTGGGGAAGAACGAGAGGCCTAAAGAGTTAAACTGGCTCCCAAACAGACTTCATTTACTCCCACAATATGGTTCATATTGTCTTTGCTTGGGGCAAAAGAGGGTGGGTAGGTGATAGAGACAGCTAGATGACAGATAACAGAGATGGATGGCTGAATGCATAGGTGGATATACTGATATTATTTTAGGGGAAACCAAGGCACTGAGCCATGGTCACACCAAGATCAATAAAGAGTTGGGATTAGAATTCTGAAATCGGGGCCAGCAGGTGGCGTAGTGGTTGAGGTGCTAGACTCCCATGTGGCTGACCTGCTTTCTCACTCCTTCTGTCTCTCTCTGGTCAAAATTAAGAATGGTGGGACCAGCAGTTAGCATAATGGCTATGTCGCTGGACTCCCATGTAGTCAACTGTGGTTCGAGTCCCAGACCCAATGGCTTAAACCCACGCCGGCATGTGTGCGTGCGTGCCCAAGATCCAGAAAGGAGAATGGAGGAAGAGGGATTGCAGCATGGCTATCCCCCCAGGGGGTGATTTATTGCTTTCTCTCTCTCTGTCTTTCTGGAGAGCGCACGCGCCCTATAGTAAAAACCTCTCCAACAAGAAAAAAAAAATTAAGAATGGTGATAATAAATAAAATTAAAAATAAATCTTTAAAAAAAATTTTAAAAAGGAATTTATGGCTCTCCTCAAAGCTTGAACTCATGCTCTATCCAATAAGACACACTCACAGCCACGTGACCGCTTCCCCCCCTCCCCCCGCACTGAGCATTCCTCTATGTAGCAGACATGGAGCTTAGACGTAAGTAAAACATGGTCACTTGGTCCCTCTCAAGAGGCTCATCACGTTGATGAGAAGACAGGCACCTAAGCAAGAACTCTCCATGGGATGGGACGCACTGGGCTCATGCAATCAAGAGCCTGGGGGTCCCAGGCTGTGGTCTGCCAGGGACTGTCGCATCTTAGTACTGACAGTCCCATATCCTAGGAGCCCAGGCTGGTTGGTCTCCTCTCAGGAGCAGAGCATCTGCCTGTCTCTCGTAGGGCCACAGGAGGGAATATGCAAGTTGAGGAGGCTTGTATTTTTTTTTTCAATTTGTTTATTTCTTCCATGAAAGAGAGATAAATAGAAAGAGACAGTTAGACAGGCCTCCCCCATAGGGCCTTCACACCATGATCTGCCCTCAGCCAGGCCAGGTAAAGAGCAAGCGTGTGTACCCAGCAAGCACAGGGAGGCCTCAGGGTGGCAACCTGGGACATTCCCATGTGGGCCCAGCATTGCAGAGCATTGCGTTACTACTCACCACCCTCTGGCCCCAGGGGGGACACATTATCCTCAGTAGTTTATATATAAGCTCACTCACTGTAGGTCCGAGTTCCCCCTTGCTTGTAAACTCCAGGTAGTCAAGAGTCCCAGGTCCACCATACACAGACTAGAGGAAATAGCAGTTCATATGCCCCAATTCACTTTTCAGAAGGCACGGGGAAACGAGGAACACCCTCGCCTGCCCAGTCCTGCCAGCCTGCGGCCACACCCAGCCCCAGCTCACTCTGCAACCCAGGCACGCCCATTCGGGAAACACAGGGGCTGAAAACATCCCATCTGTATCTTGAAAGAGATCTAAAATAGTAGGAGTGTCTGTACAGAAATGAACCACTACTGGTGAAACCACAAGCAGATGGGGTAGGCGGTGTTTCGGGTAGAAGGAGATTCTCCAACTTCTTGATGTTTTCCTAAAGACATCTGCAGCAGACCCCTGTGTGTGCTGAATTTAGAAGCTGTCTGTTCTCTCATTCTAGCCCACATCATCTCCTGGTTTCTCAGACTATCAAACGTGAAGTCCTGCATTCCTCACAAGAGTGAGCAAGTGGCCCTAGTCTACCTACGAAGGTGTGTTAATGTAGGAAACACAAAATCTGAACGTCCTCCCTTTAGCCTCTGGACTGCCTCTGCCGTGGCAGCACCTGCTGGCCCAGCTCCCAGCAACTTGCAGCCTCAAAGATCACCGCACAATTCAAGGAAAGGTGACGCTAGAAACAACTGCATTTTTGAGGGGTGTGGTTGTGGGGCTTGCCTCCACCTGTCAGGGAAGTGAGGGCAGGAGGCTATGTAGGTGACACCGCAGCAGCCTCAGCAAGGGTGTTCCAGGATCCGAGAACTGACCATCTCAAGGCTGGCTTCTTTGCAGGGGACAGAGATTAAAGACCTGCCTGGGGAAGTCTTTCCAAGACGTTACCAAGTTCCTTTAACCCCTCAGCATAGAGTCCCAGCCTCCCCACAGATGTTCACTTGAAAGTTTGTTTTTCCTATCAGGCAACAAATCTAGCTAAAAGCTGTTTCCTCCTTCCCTGTTCTCCTGAGGCCTGTGGGCGGTAAGGAGGAGAACATGTGCATTTGAACAGCTCTGCTGCTTGCAAAGCTCCATCCACAAAGCGAGAGTCTTTAAAATAATTTGTCCTGAGAGGCAAAAGAGATGTCAGCTTCCAGAACATTGCAGTTAGCAAGGAGTGGTCTTGGAGTGTTTCACTAAAGTTATAACTGTGTGAGAATAAGTTTTTATATCAATAGCACCTGTGTTATTGTTTCCAGGTGCTTCTCTAAGTCTCAGCCCCACTATTCACCATGAGCTTTTATCTGCAGACAAGGACTTCCGTCTCCTCGGCAGCCTCTTACGATGCTCAGTCTAGCACATGGAGAGAGTTGGGGCCCCTTCCTTTTGGCGCCTGACATGGCCTTCTAGAGCCAGGAAGAAGTGAACTGGACAACACCTGAAAAGGTACCTCCGGTACCTATCTGTGCCAGGCTATGCTCTCACAGTGCCTAGCACACAATGGGTACTCAATAAATACCTGCAGAGTACTACAACAGACACTCAATAAATGCTTGCAGAGTATTTGGCACTATGTCAAAACAGAGACCCAGTTAGCTCAAGCTGGTTTATAAAGCCCAGAGCACTATGCCCAGGGAGTTGGCCCGTCTTTCTCTGGCCACTTTTATAGTCAGATCTCACTCAAGTTCAAGCACAGTGGTTAAGGGTATAGACTCAGTGTAGAGCTCCTTGGTCTGAATACTGGTTCTTTCATGCTTTATTTTGTAACATTGGACAGCCATTTAGCCTCTCGATGCCCCGGTTTGGCTACCTAGAAAACGAGGTGATGCTAATACATTTCTCCCAGAGTTACTAAGGGATTAAATGAGTCGCTTATGGCCTGGAGTTAACGCAGTGCTTAGAGCATACAATCGCTATGTATTAGGTTGCCGGGGAAGTCATGATGTGTTTTTTCCTAGGTTTTTCTATGCAAAAATGCACTATGCTTTTCCAACAAACCAACGTTACCGTTATGACTAAAGTCCTCTGAAAGTTCAGCATCCTTCATGGTGGAGAGACCATTAAGAGACTGGAATCTGGCTTTAGAAAACTTAAAATCATGACCGAGGCTAGGTGGTGGCACTGTGGTTAATCTGGGCCCACATGAGAAAGGTCCTGGGTTCACCTCCCAAGACCTCCTCAAGCATGCCAATCACAGGCCTATGACTCAAGCCAGCTGATCTGGGGACAGACTGCAGAGTACAGACCCGATTGAAGGTGCCTCTGTCTCTCTCAAAAAAAATAGTAGTGTTAGATGAAAAAAAGCCAAATCAAAAGTAACCAAGATATTTTTTATGTAGTTGATATACTGGAAGGACATCATGGATCATGGGTGAATTTTTTAATTCCATTAACAAAATAAAGTCATATATATATATATATTTATATTTAAATTCCATTAACAAAATAAAGTTATATATATATATATTCATTCATTCATGTTCTCTTAGTCTAGGCCTAAGTTTTCATATCACAAGGAAGCCATGGCTGGCCTTGCCATGGAGGGAAATCAGCACTGGAAGACAAGAGACCCTGTGCTCCCTGGCTTGGGTCTCCCTCTCCACAATGAGATGGAAGTCCAAAAGGATTCACAGCTGTCCCATTCTGCTGCATTATTCTCAGGCTATTGGGACAACATCTAAGGGCTTTTTTTTAAGAATTATTTAATTTTATGTATTATTATTATTATTAATTTGCTATCGGGCACTTGCACTGGCCAGAGAGAGACAGAGAGCACAAGAGAAAGTGAGAAAGCAAGTCACTAGGTCCAGGACTTGAACTGCCATTGGCCATGTGGGAGTCTAGTACCTTAACCACCATGCTACCTGCTGGCCCCCATGTAAGAGCTCTTAAAGAAGCATAAAAATCACGGTGATGTAAACAGTGGCAGTGAAGAAAGTAGAGTCCGACTGAACTCCCAACAATACCGAATGCTCCACGGCTGCTGACACCAGGTATGTTCTCTCAGGAAAGGACTGGAATGACTCACCTTCACAGAAACGCATAAGCTGTGGTCTGCCAGGTGACAGGGCTGTTATAAGTGACTGTATATGTAGATGCGTATGCTGTGATTTTAATAGAGTGAAAATGCAAATGTATGATACAACCACAACTATATACACAAATTGGCACAGAACAAAATCGAAAATGAAAAATGCCAAATGTTAATTATTATTAACATTTCTTTTAGGACTTGACCTATAAGCAAGTTTTTTTTCCTTCCAAATGCTTTGTAATTTCCACTTTCTCACTACTTAATAAGTATGACTTTTACAGTGGTGGAAGTGAACTTTACATTTCTAATTTAACTGGAACGACTACACAGCCACGTAGGAAACTGGGTAGTGTTAGATGAAAAAAGCCAAATCAAAACGGAATTTACATTAGGATTTTTAACCAGGCAAATTTGTATACGTGGAGAAAAGAAAGTAACAGAGATATTTTTATGTAGTTGGTATACTGGAAGGGCATCATGGGTGACTTTTTAAATTCCATTAACAATATGTAATATTGGTCATATAATTTATGCAAGGTAATAAACTTGAAGTCAGAGAGCAAAATAGCAAAAGTAGATCTGAAGCTACCCCCACTCCAAGCTTATCTGCTCACACCAGCACTGGCCAGTGGCCGGTCTAATTTAAGAGAATCCCTTTGGTGCTGAGAAGCCAGATGCAGAGGTCTGACCAGGAGGGGATTGGCCGTCAGCAGCCTGATGTTTTAATTAGTGAAGTCTCTTCTGCAACTAACCCAATAACAGTGCCCAAAGATAGGCTGCTCAGGAACTTCCTTAATCCCTGGAATAATTTCCCTGAAGTCAGAAGGTCTCAGTGCTGACTAGGAAGGGTGCCACTTGAGCCTCAACCCCAAAGGGGCCCCAAGGCAGGCATGACAAATGGCAGGGGGTCAGGGAGCAAGCTGGCCAACATGCCTCCTCCCTCACTGCCCTCCCAAAGAGGGAACCTGAGCCGAAATCTCCATCTGCTCTGTCAATCAACACACCACTCAATGCCACCCACCCTGGGGAAAAACTAAGGAAAAAGAAGAGATGATTTTGACTAATGGGTCTTCTTTATCACTGAATTCCAGAATCAAGAGGGATCTTAAGAGGTCACCTAAGAAGGCTAGCCTCCCTGATTAGACTGTGTGATGTGGACTTTGTGCCAGAAGACAGCCTAGCCGGGCCCTGTTCTTGATACCCTCAACCCCACATTTAGCAGAAAAGAGTAACAAGCTGTGCTGTTGCTTTGTGACTCTCCACATCTCAGCATTTCATGGCATTTAATGGCTTCTCCCCAGCCTGGTGCTCAACATGCCTGTGGGACATGAAGAAGAAAGTCTGGGAGATGCCCCCTCCAGGAATCCCCCACTTTCAAGAGGGGCCTCAGGGTGCTAAGTGTCCCCCAACCCCCCAAGAAACCACTAGCACCACCAGAGTCACCCTGGGTGATCTGGGAAGACTTAGCCCCTTCTTTCCTGTCCCACCAGCCTCAGTGTCTGCCGCTGCTACCCAGTCCTCTGGGATACTGAGAAGTTCAGTCATTCACATCCATTTTTCCTCTGCAGACCACAGTTAGACGTTAGACCATTCCAGGCAGATAAAAGAGAACACTTCTCATAAAGAGCTTGATTCTGCCCTTGGTACTCCCTGGCAATGGTGAATCTCCCTTGTGGATAATCTAAATTCCCCCAGTTCTGGTCTACATGATGTAGAAATCAGCTTGTCACTTGATAGTTAAGGACACCTTCAAAGTCAGTGTTGCCAGTTGGGCTGAGAATGTGGCTCACAGCAAAGCCATCTGGCCCAGACAGCCCACTGCCACACCGGCTCAGAGATTACCTGGAGCCAAGACAGGGCGTTCCACCCTTTGGGCTCCATGGAAGCCTTTAGCCAGGGATGTACTGGGCTCCACTCAACCCTTGGGTTCCACATCATTCCTTCCTAGCCTAAGCACTGACCTGAGAGGGAGAGAGGAAAGCGGTGCCCTTCACATCTGCCTCCATTCTCCCCACACTGACGCCTGTGGCTGATGGGCCAGGAGAGCCATCACCAGCCATATTCCACCAGGCCCTGTCCCAGAAGGGAGAACTGTAGGCATCTTCCTGGCACCTGCACCCCTTAAGGCACGGTCAGGTCACGAAAGCAGACCATCCCCAGGCTCTCTTCCCAGAACACTCAACCCAAGTGAGTACAACGGGTCTCTGAGCGTAAGAGGACCTGAGTCTGTGACAATATGAGACACCAGATTCTGTTGACCGAAGCTCCAAACCCCCGTCTGCTCAAGGAGGTTGACCCAACAGCAAAAGTGACAACGGAAACACCTGGAAAGGGAAGAGTTAAAATTTCCTCTCCCCAGACAAGGGTGCTTATCCTCTTCAAATAACTAAAGCCTATTTTGCTTGGTGCAGGCTTTCCCAATAAATCCAGGGCCTGCGGTGATTTACCAAGAGCCTTGGTTATTGGCAACAGCAATCTCACTTACCCAGAGCAGCGCTGAGAACAAGCCATAATTTAGAGCTGGATTTATATTGTTTGTTCTACAGCAACAAACTCAGCAAATCATAAATTCCCTCCGAGATGAAGAGGGGAAATTGACAATATTTATGAACTCAAAAGGCAGGGAAGGGCCTGACCAGGCCTTTGATTTGTAACTGAAACTTCTCCTGGAGGCTTCAGCCAAGGACACGGCTGCTGTCACAGCCCCAGGAAGCTGAGCCCAGGCCAGGGTGTAGGGAGGAGGGAGGGATGAGTGTGCCAGGACTTGTTTCCAGCCTCACCGTGGGATGGTTGCAGATGCTAAAGGCAAACATTGCTCTGTGTTCATCAGAACACACAGCACCGAGGCCAGCGAAGGCAGTCTTCAGACGATTAAACTCCCCTGCATTGAGGCAAGGTTCGTCTGTGAAAATGCATCCTACTGACCTAGACATACACCTGCTTGTGCACCACATATGCACCAGAAGTTACGAACTTGCACTTCAGTCTATGTGCCAGACACACCACAGCACTCCTTCTAATCTCTGAAATGAATAGGAGAGAAGTACTTGAACCTACCATTCTTCCTGGTGTTCAAGAAGCAAGTCGTGAGGCACATGAAGAACAGAGATGCTGTCACCTTCCCAGATGCCTCTTCCATTGCTCTCTTTTTGTTGGTTTTTCTTCCCTTCTCCAACCTTCACTCCACCCTCCCTCCCTATCCATCACACAAATGCCGTCCTCCCAGCCCTGGCCTAATTTAAGCCTTCTCCAGCTCACCTGACTCACCAGCTGTAGTCACTTCTTGCTCCTGTTTACAAGGAGGCTAGACCAGGTCATCTCCACATTGATTCTCTATCTAATCATCAAGACACATGAGTGGATGTGACATTGATAACCTTGCTAGCCAAGGCCCTAGGATGTCCACTCCTGCCCTATACAGCCTCTGAGGAAAATGCATGGCCCAAGAACCAACCAGGTCGTTTAACCACTCTGCTGATTCCCAAGCAGGAAGGTGGGACGCTCACCCAGGCTCTCAATCATTACATCCAGTGCAGCTGCAGCAGCAGTGTAAATCCCTGAGTTCTTGGAGTTGAGGTTGTCTGCAACAGCGATGATGATGGAGAGCAGCATGGGGTATAGACTCTCTTTAAGGAGGGGGATCATCTTGGCAAGGGACTCCAACGCCCACTGGTTCACTTTCTTGTTGGAATCCTGAAGCCTTGGGGTGAAAGCATCAAAGACCTATTGAAGGAACAGAAACCAAGAGCCCATGGAACTAGGCTGGGCCAGAGTCCCACAGCAGGAGAACCCTGGAGCTCACTGGCCCCAACCAACCACCCTTGACAGAGATCATCCTACCATGCCATAATACTCTCAGTGATGAAGAGCCCACCTCGAAAGAGGGAGAGGAGGACAGAGGGAGGAACTGACATGTATTGAACACTCGTTGCATGCCAAGCATCAGAGCATCTTGGTGGGAACTTGGCACTCCTCTTTACTAAAAGATCTTTTAGTAAAGATCTTCTAACCATGTGCTTCACGGGCTGGTAAGATCATTCTCACCCACTTTTCCTTAAACAGCAATAATAATTGAGGCTCGAAGAGGTCAAATGACTTGCCTCTGATCACACAGCTATGAGAAACTTAGAGGGACACCCATGTCTACTGAGTCTGAACCTGTGTCTTTACTGCACTGCAGGGCTGCCATCAGCAGCCTCACACCAGGAGAAAGCAGGCATCTGCCCTGGTTCCGTCTGAGAAAGGTCTATACCTGCTCTTAACCCCACCTGACCAGTTACCGTGACTCAACTCCATGCTCCACCCCCAAGCATTACGTACATAGCTAGCCAAAGCAACCCAAGGTCTCAGCCACAGTATCCTCTACCTCCTATCCCCCTTGCTATAAATCTGCCAGAGGGATGATTGACATCCAGGGTGTCCAAGGTACCTGGCAAAAGACAGGGCCTCACTCCCTTGGCCACTAGCAGATAATTGGCATTATAAAGGCCAACTGGAAAACAAGCAGGTATCAGGCTTCTTTTACCCTAAGAAGTCTGGCACAATGTCCAACCTGTTGAGAGTTTTCCACATTGAAGTTGCACTCAGAGAGGAGACATAGGAGGGTGGACGGGGCGGGCAGTGCTCACCTGGACCAGGTTGGCAGCGATGAGCTCTGGCTTGGTCTTACAGTGCTCAAGGAGACGCCCCACACCTTCCATTCGAGACTGGTAGTCCTTGGCCTCCAGCAGCCGTGTCAGCTCCCGCAGCTGCTCCACCGTCTCGGCACCACCACCCCGCATGAAGAAGCGTGGCCTCATCAGCCGCAGGCCACTGGAGCCAAGCCTAAGTGAAAGGAGCATCTGACCCTGGGGAACACACCTCTGGTCCCATGCCCCCTTCCAAAGGCAGGCAAGGCAGACAACAGTGTCACCTGCACCTTAACCGACCCCCAATTTCTCTTTCACCTGCTGCTTGGAAATACTGGCCTGGGGAACTCTGGACATCTCATTTCCTCGGGGAACAACAATCTAATTGCCTATGGATCCATTCCCTTATCAGGGAGCAGGGTTCTCTCTCTCTCATGCCCTTGTTTTCTCTTTTCAGGATACTAGTGATGAATGGGGAAGGGGTCGATACCCTTGAAAAGATGGCACAAGTAATCAAAGAGTGGGGAAAGATCTTGGTAGTCATCATACCTCAGCTGTGCCTGGTGCCTGTACCCCAATCCTGGGCAGGCTAGGTTCTGCTAACACGGAGGAGCCAGTGAGGGCAAATGCGAAGAAGGCCCACTCTCTCATGTTTGGATCCCATGCTCGTCACAACCCTGAGCCCATTCCAGCCAGTTTGAGAGTAGCTGCAGGCTGTATCCCCAGATCTCACTCACAGAGCTTAACATCCTCTCTCATTTGTCTTTGCATCCCCTACACTGGCTCCTACGCCAAGAGCCATGCTGGGCACAGACAACAATGAAACTAGAGACGGGGTCAAGGGGGACAGGTAAGTCAACTGGGCTGACAGAGGTATGAAGAAGAGGGAGGCAGCCTGTCCACCCTACAGACATAGGACACAGGGTGTCAAAGCTTCTGGTGGAAGGCAACAGGTGAACTGAATCTTGTAGAAGCAAGTTCTAGGTGTAGAGAGCATGGCGGAGGCAAAGGCAGAGCAGGGAGCGAGGACGCAGAGAGGCAGGGGACACAAGCTTCCCGGGTCTGGCTGAGAGAGGATGTGTGGGAGCACACAGGAAGTTCCTACTAGAGAGTGGGTGGGGCTTCCCTGATGCCCTGCTAAAAAGTTCAGATTTGATCCTTCCAGGACGTTGCAGAGGGCTTAAGTGTTAAGCGCAAGAGTGGCCACCCATCCTTGCTTGGTTTCCAGTGCTCCCAGCAGCCACTCTCCAGTTCCTCAGCCCATGCTTTCTCATCTCTCTTTGTCCCACTCTGCCCCTGGACTAGTCCCAGGCTGCCAACCTGGTGATCTAAGTGAATGGAGAAACACCAAGTTCATGCAGAACACAACCAACAATGCACTGTGCCTCTATTAGCAGAACTGCAGCCACTTGGCCAAGTCTCCAAAAACCAACTTTCTTTCTTTTTTCTTTTTTTCTTATTTTGGAGAGGTGTTTGCTATATGGCATGTACGCTCGCCAGAAAGACAGAGAGAGACAGAGAGACAGAAAGCGAGAAATCACCCCCCGGGGGGGATGACCATGCCGCAATCCCTTCTCCTCCATTCTCCTCTCAGGATCTTGGGCACGCACGCACACGCTCCTGGCATGAGTTTAAGCCACTGGGTCCAGGACTTAAACCACGGTCGACTACATGGGAGTCCAGCGACATAGCCATTATGCTAACTGCTGGTCCTCATAAACCAACTTTCTGACAGAGGCTCCTGAACCTAGGATTTGGTCTCCCCAAGATATGGGTGGAGGAATATATCCTATAAATTTACCCACTAGTGGAGCAATCTCATAGCCTAGCAGTTAAGGGAGCCAGATCCCATTTGGCTGGCTGTTGTATTTATCCTAGCCCTAGTGGCTTGAAAAACACACCAGATGGATGTGCATGTGGGTCCAAAATCCTGACAGGATGGAGAAATGGACAAGTGATTGTGGCATGACCATGCCCCCATTGAGGATAATTTCTCCCTCTCTCTTTCTCTCTCTCTTTGGCAAGTACACCATGCCCTCTGGCGATTAACAAAATTTCATCCCTTAGTCTTCTAGACCCAATTAGGTCTCAGCTGGACCCTGGATCCTCACACCCAGCCCAGAGTTATCCCTGGCCATGAGCAAGCAGGCCACCTCTTGGCAGTCTTGCAGGTGGAGCCCCACAGAGACAAGAGCAGCCATACCCTTCCTCGACGGGCAGCCCGTTCTCACACACCACCAGACTCCTGGACACCTTGTGGCCTTTGGCAGATGGAAGTTCATCATTATCTTCTATTCCCTTGAAATACACATAAAACATGAGCCAAAAACAGTGGCATCTGGGGAACTCCCAAATCAGAACAAGAGAAATAACCCCTGACCCCAAGAGAGCTTTGAGCTCCCAGCTGAGTTTGCCAGAGCCCTAGAGGTAGCTAGGGTGGAGCTCAAGCTACCCACCTGACAGAGTGGTAGGTGCCCAGGGAAGCTTGAGGAACATTAGCAGAGAGGCAGAATCAGGTCTGAGCCCAGGGGATGGAAATCAGGAGAAACAGATGAAACTAAACCCTCTGAAATCCACTCCCCACTCTCCTGACCCACGTAAGGGCTATCCAGCTCAGCTTTGACCACCCCCCCCACCCCTAAAGACCACTCCACTTCAGCAGCTCACCCTCTGTTTAATGGCCGCCATGACCTTCCGCAAGTCGTGAGATGGGAGGGACTGCTTCAGAAATGCATCAAACTTAGTGTTCGCCATCAAGATATTCACCATCTTCCGGCCGTAAAATCTGCCGTAGGGGAAAGGACAAGATGAAGAAAAATAAAATATGCATAACAAATTTGTTTTACAGCTTTATGTGAGTTTCCTAATTATAGTAGTAAAAGAGTTTTTAATACTTTTTCTAATTATGAAAGTAATCCCACTCAGTTAAAAACTAGGCTTATCAAAGAATAGACATCATCCACAATCCCATTTCTGGGAGAAAATCATTATTAAATGTCTACATATTTTCTTATCATCTTTTTTCTGTGCATCAACATTTTAGGTGCCATCAGAATGTATATACAACTTGTAAGCAGCTTCTTACATGCAAATTGTGTCCTTTTTTTTTTTTTTTTTTTTTTTTGAGAGGTTTTTCACTATAGGGCACGTGCACTCGCCAGACAGAGAGAGAGAGACATAGAGACAGAAAGCGAGAAATCACCCCCCGAGGGGGGATGGTCACGCCGCAATCCCTTCTCCTCCATTCTCCTCTCGGGATCTTGGGCATGCACACACATGCACCCAGCGTGAGTTTTAAGCCACCGGGTCCGGGACGCGAACCGCGGTCGACTACGTGGGAGTCCAGCGACATAGCCATTACGCTAACTGCTGGTTCCCCAAATTGTGTCCTTTCTTCAACAATGTTTGCTTCTCTGACATCTAATTGACGCGCCACAGCTGCATTCCCAGGTCTCTTCTCAAACACAGAAACTTTTCATTTCAATACCAAATAAAGTGTAATAGTTCTAAGACTTGTTTATTTTGTTCTGGATTTTTGTTTTTATTTTTTGTTTTTCGTTTTGTTTTGTTGCCAGGGGGTGTGTACACTCACCAGAGAGAGAGACAGTGAGGGGCAAGTGAGCAATCGTCCCCCAGGAGAGATAGCCAGGCCACAGTCCCTTCTCCTCCATTCTCCTCCTGGGCTTTTTGAGCACACACACCCTTATACAATGTGCAACAATAAGCAAGTCTGAACATGCAGATAGTAAAACCCAACCCTTAATTGTTGCTGGGCCAATGACAACTCTGAGATGCCTCTGGTTATAAGGTACATGCCAATTTCAAAGAAATTAAAATTTGGGAGGGTGGAGAGATGTGTGCATGCTAGAATCATGCGATATGGGAGGACCTATTTTACTTCTTGGGTGACTTGGTAAGTCACCCAACAATAGAAGGAACACAGCCAGAGAATCGGGCTTGGAGGACAGCAATGAGCTCGTTTGGAGACGCTAAGGGCACAGAGGGTGATAGTGGCACATCCTGCGACAGGCCCCCTGGAGACATGAGACATATGGGACTGATGCTCAAAGAAGGGTCTGGGCTGGAGAAAAGACTGGGAAGCACCAGAGCTGGCAAGTGGCAGGGTGGCAGGGCTACCAGCAGTGAAAACCAGAAAAGGCAGCTAAGAACTAGAGATCCTCCCCAGCCACCCGTACTCAGGCAGCGGGCAGGGGGAGAAATGACCACAGAGGGACAGGAGAACCAGGAGAGGGCCCTGCCCTGGAAGCCGGGAACCACAGGGCTCCAAGAAGGACACTGAAAGTAGTCATCATTATCCAACATAAGAGAGTTCAGGATGGAGATGGGTATTGGCCTGGAGAGAAGTTCCATCTTGATTTCCATCCTCTACCAACAATTAAAACAAATCTAAGCCTCTACTTCTCCATTTCAGGAAATGCCACTACCATCCACAGGGTTGCTCAACTTAAAAACCTAGCCAGGGGCCGGCCCCATTGTACAGCGGTCAATTGCTGTGCAGGAGAGGTGAGATCCCACATGGCCCACCAGGGGTTCGAATCCCACCCCAGCAGCAACATGCTGGGCACATATGCAAGAGTCCAGGATCTTGACAGGCGAAGAACTGGAGAAGAGACTGCAATATGGCTAGGTCCTCTAAGGAGACAGGGGACATCTTTCTCTCTCCTTCCCTCTTTCTCACTGCCAGTCTCTTGTGTATGCATATGCACCCTGTGGCATTAAAATTTTTTTTAATTAAATTTAAAAGCAAAACAAAAATCAAAGCACCATCTTTGATTCTTCTTTGAAATCCTCACCACACGCTCTGCCTTCAAAATATACCCAAATTTGGGCCAGCAGATGGTGCAGAGGCTAAGGCAGCTGGATCTCACATGGCCAGCTATGTGGTTTGACTCCCCAACCTGGTGACTTGAAAAATCACACCAGGCATGTGTGCATGCATGCCCAAAATCCCAAGAAGAGAATGGAGGAGAAAGGACTGAGGTGTGGCCATCCCCTCTAGAGAGTGATTTCTCTCTCTCTCTCTCTCTCTCTCTCTCTCTCTCTCTCCCTCTCTGTCTCTCTCTCTCTCTCTCTCCCCCTCTCTGTCTCTCTCTCTCATCTCTGGTGAGCACACACTCTATAGCAAAAACTTTAAAACACACACACAGAGCCACCTTCCACACTCAGTCTGATCCTCCAGCCCTGTCCCCTGGGCTAGGGCTTAGCCATCTAGCCATCTACCTGGTGTCCCTCCATCCTTGCCCCTCTCTTCCTATCACTCCTCCATTAGCGCCAGAGAAATTCTTTTGAAAGTCAAAGGCAGCAGGCATATAAAGAAGCACTTGGACTCATTAGTAATTAGGCAAAAAGGCAGCCTGAGAGACAGTGAGCTGCCACGTTCGCCCATTAGCTTGGTAAGCATTAGAAATCCGGGTATCACTACAGCTGGCAAGGCTGCAAGGACGTAGGCACCCAGCCTGGCAGGAAGGAGACGGGAGGAATGACCCACTGGAGAGCACCCCACCAGCCTCAGCCCCCACCCAGCCTCCTGCTCCTGCCATGCTCCCAGAGACATCCCCACCCACTCCGTCAGTGGAGGTGACGTGCGTGCAGGTGAAGTGCAGTAGTCTTGGCAGCAGTACAGAGTGGGAGGCTGGGCGGGCACCGCGTTCCTCCAGAGGGCATCCTCAGACATGAGTACCCATGTGAACGCACCTCCTGGACTGCAGCACTGACACACCGGGGCGGGGGCCCTGGAGCCAAGCCAAGGGTGACACGGTCTCCTGTGGCAGTGGGGATGGGGGCACTAGACACACTCACATCCAAACAGACGTGGTGATAATATGCCGTGATCTGGGGATTGTGGCCAACTGGACCCCAGCTCTAGCTTTTGAAGATAGTCAGACCCTCCCACTCTCCTCATGCTCCTATTAAAATATTCTCCTGTGGCTTCTGATAGCAAGAAACCAAAATCCCAACTCCTGACCCTGGGCCCTCGTGATCAGGGCTACCCACCACTCTCCTCACTCACCAAGCTCCTCCCAGCCTGGCAGGCCAATGCCTGGAACGCCCAGCTGACTCTCACCCAGGGGCCTTGGTACCATTCGCCTCACGTGCGACCTCCCACTCCAGGTCCTCAGGGAGCAGACTCCATTCAGCCATTCCGTTCTCAACTCAGATATCACTCTAAAAAGACCTCCCACCCTCAGTGGGATGCAACTCATACCCTGTTCTCTGTTGCATCTTGGTTTTATTTTTTATGTCTCTTACCTGTACCTAAAATTGTCATTGTTACCTGTTTTTCTTTTTTATTATCTGTGTCCCCTAGTTAGGAGGTCAGCTCAAGACAGTAGGGTTTTCATTTCTGTTATTCACTGCTATGTTGCACAATCATAAAAAATGCTCAGTAAGTAATTCTATTTAAAACTGACCGAGCCATCTTACAGAGGATGAAGCAGGGCTAGGATAGACACCGGAGCAACACTGCAATGAGTTAGGGAGGACGGAAGGGGAGAGAGTGGAGGCAGGGGTGCCGTCACTCTCTCAACCAGGCATGAATGATTCTAGGGCGAGACGAGATGACAGCTGAAAGGATAGGATGCACTTCCATGCATCTGTCTCTGCTGAGTGGGGATGGCTGCTGGCCTTATCTAACCCCAGTCCCTGGCCTTGCCCTACCTGGTGTCCTGGTTGGAGTCCTGCGCCAGCCTCACCAGGTTGTGCACCAGCATGTCTGTGCTGTCTCTGGTGCCCGAAAGAAGCTTCTCGGCGCCAATCTGCTCCAGGACAGCCGAGAGGTGCTCAGCAGTGCACTTCCGGACTAAGGGGTTTCTGTGGCTGAAAGGAATCACATGATGGGGAAGGAAGCAGTCACAGGATGGAGACTTGGGGACCCCACCCCATATTTAAAACTATAGACCAGTGTTTCATGCCAGCTAGGGGCTCCAAAGCATCCTGTGGGGGCCGAGGGGAGAGTTTGTGGAGAGGACACACACTTCCTGATCGTTAGGTGATGATGGCAACACTGGAGAGGGAGGAGGAAGGGCCCTGCTAAGCTACACGTTGTGGGGCCACAGGTGGCATGGTGGTTAAGGCACTAGATTCCCAAACAGCTGACCCTGGTTAGAGTCCAAGACCTGGTGGCTTGAAAATCATGCCAGGCAAGTGTGCTGCATGCCCAAAATCCCAGGAGGAGAATGGAAGAGAAGGGACTGCAGTGCAGCCCCCCAGCCCAGTGAGGTAACGTCTTACTTTCCCTCTCACTGTTTCTCTCTCTCCAGAGAGTGCACATGCCCTATGACAAAACAAGAAGAAAAAACTCCATATTGTTTCCCAGACAAACCCCTGTGCTTAGCCTTCTTGGGGGTCTTCCCGAGTGCATGTTCTTCCTCTTGTCTAAATACGCTTCTCCATCTCTCCTCCACCTTGAAAAATCCTACTCGGACAATGCCTCCTCTTCCTCCCACAGCCCCACAGACAGAAGCAGATGCTCCTCGGGGTGGCCCTGGCCTTGAGCTCTGGGAAGCGCATTCGCACCATGCGGCCCCCACCAGGCTGCCAGCTCCCTCTCTGCTATAAGCCAGTGTCCCACTGAGGGCTGGCGCATGCCTGGCACTGAGCTGAGGCAGGAGGAAAGGAGACAGACTGACGGGCAATTTGGTGACCCAAGAAGGGAAACCAGAACTCATCACAGAAACCCGTTAAGATGGCACCTCTTTCAACAGAGCCCCTGTATCTACAGTCCATCAGGCAACGCTGGCCCTGGACCCACAGGGCTCCACCCCAGTAGAACACAAAGGAACACATCAGGGCGCTCGCTACTCAGTCAGTCCAGGGACCAGCATCTACAGCATCTGAATCAGAATCTGCATTTTAGTAAGCTCCCAGGGCTTCTTTTTTTTTCCCCCTGATTTTTGCTATAGGGCATGTGCTCCCTGGAGAGACAAAGAGACAGAAAGCAAGAAATCATTCCTCCCCCCAAGGAGGATGGCCGGGGGGATGCTCACACCGTGATCCATTCTCCTCTATTCTCCTCTCCTCTATTCTCCTCTCCTCTGTTCTCCTCTCAGGATTTTGGGCATGCACACACATGCACCTGGTGTGAGTTTTAAGCCACCAGGTCTGAGACTCGAACTGCAGTTGACTACGTGGGAGTCCAGCAACATAACCGTTACACCATCTGCTGATCCCAAGATCCCCAGGGCATTCTAATGTAAAACTCAGTCTGGGGTTCACTGAGGACATCCGACCCTGATTTTTTTTATTTTTTATTTTTTTTTTTTTTACCTTAGGGACACACTCACCAGGAAAAGAGAGAGAGAAAGACAATGAGACAGAAAGTAAGAAATCAACCCCCACCCCAGGGAGGACAGCCACTCCACAATCCCTTCTCCTCCATTCTCCTGGGATCTTGGGCATGCATGTGCACACACCCAGCATGAGTTTCAAGCTACCAGGTCCAAAACTTGAACTGTGATTAGTGATGTGGGAGTCCAGTGACTACTACAATATCTGGGGCCCCACCCTGGTTCTTTCCGACATGATCAGCTGCCTCCCCCCACACCAGGCAGAGCTGAGCACCTGTTTCCCGATATCTCACACTAGCCTCATCAGCTGCTATTATCACCATCATTCGCAGTGAGGACGTTGAGGTAAAAGGAGGAATCCAGAAAAAAAGTGCAATTAATGTCTCCCAAGTTAATTACGGCCATAGGTTGAGACAGACACTGTTCTGCGTACTGCTTCATGTAGCAAATCATTTATTCCTCATAACAAATGCACGAGGCAGACACTGTTATTGTCCCCATTTCGTAGATGGGGAAACTGAGGCACGGAGCAGCACAGTAATAATCCAGGATGCGAACCCAGGCAATATAGCTCCAGAGCTCTGTCTTTGCAAAATGCTGTGGTACAGTTAGCAAACGTCTGCTGGAGGGAAGGGTAAGGGCAGGCCCTGGGTCTGTTGAGAAGTCTCTTGCATCACTGTGACGATGGGCTTACGGGAGTGGAGAGGTACTTGACCCTGTGGGAAAAAGTACTTGGGCTATGCCTTTGGATTTTTTACTTTGGGTTTTGGTTTTGACTTAAGGGGAGAGCACACCTGGCTGCGAAAGGCTCCAGCCACAGCCCATGCCTTCACCTCCCCAGGAGAAAGCCGATCATTACAAGCCTTGCTCTCCAAAGGCCCAGGTTTCAGCCCACAGAAGCAGCGCACGCCTGGGAGGTGGCAGGAGCTCCTGGGCACTCAGCCCCACAGGCTGCCTTGACAGCCATGTCCCATGTGGGCAGATGGGCGTCACCACGCAGCTGCGTGCTCCTGGCCTTCCACCTGTCCTCTTCCAGCCGGAGGTCACCTCGTGGTCACCAGGCAGGCCAGAAAGGTGGAGAAGCAGCCCACCAAGACTCAGCCGTATTCATGCTCAGCCAACGTGGATGACGCTTGCAATGGAGCCTGAGATGGGCGCCTTCTCCACTCCGACCTCTGACCCTGTCACTTTGGCCTCTAGCCTCCCAAGGGCCCTCTCTGCAGTCTCCATTTCCTGCCCTCTGCCCCATCCCTTTCTCTCCAGAGCCTCTCTCTTTGCCTCACACCCCCCATCACCCCATCCCCTCCAGCAGCCACATACTAGACGCCTGCCGCGGTGAGAGCCACCAGAGAGCGGGCAGGGCTCACGTTCTCCACCATGGCCCCCAGGGACCTGCTGGCCGCTCTCTGGATGAACTCGCTGGTGTTCCCCATCTTCTGGAGTAGGCAGCGGGCAATCTCTTCCGCCTCCTGGTCCATGTTCTTCTTCAAGGCCCGGAAGAGGTCTCCCAGCGTGCTGATGGCCAGGCGGGACACCTTGGAGCGGAGGTTGGTGACCTTGGAGACAGAGAAGAGAGGGGACCTCCAGGATTCCTGGCCCCACCAAGGGCTCTGGAACCCCCAGGGAATAGGATGAAAACAATAGCAGCTCTGGACAACAGTCCCATTCTGTTACCCTCATAATCGTGGGTTCCATCCTAATCACCTGAAATACGGACAAGGCTTAGTCTTCAGGGCACTTGTACAAAAAAATGTTTCTTGTGATCTTTATGACTACCCTGGGAAGTAGGTAAGTGACACCCCCTTTACAGAGGAAGAGACAGAGCCCTACGGCCACACACAGGAAGGCACAGAGCTCCAACAGCCCAGGCCCTGCATGGAACTCAGTGTCCTCTGTATTCAGCCACCTCCCCACCCACGCTGGGACAGCCCATTCCCAGGGGTCAGGCACGACCTCCGCGTGAGATGGAATGCATCTTACAGCCTCTCCGTGCCCAGCCCAGGCCAAGTCCCAGTGCCATGGGAGAAAGGCCCTGGGAAATGCTACAAGTGCCCAGAAGTTGGAGATCTAGCCCAGAACACTCCACCGCTCCTCTGGCATTTTGAGCAGAGGACAATGCAGAGGTGGCAAGTGGGGACACAGGATTCTATTTATTTCATTTGCCTGAGATTTCGAATAAGGAAACCCCAGGCCTTAGTTTTCCGGTCTGAGGAATAGATGCCTACCTCAGTGGCTGAGGGCTGGGAAATAAACTGAGGAGCCATGGGCCCCTCATGCTGCCACGTAACCTGCACTGAGCAGCTGCCCCAGGGAAGGGAGTGGCCGTGGGGCAAAGTGCCCAGGACATGGGTTGTATGGGGGCCTCACCTCCCCAGTCACCGCCAAGGACACGTCGTGCAGCCTCCCCACAAGGACCTCAGAGTGGCAGGCCGCCAGGCGCTGGATGCTCACCAGACCCTTCTCCTTCATCTGCCTGGGAAGCAAGTCCAGGCCCCGTCACACAAAGGTGGGGAGGAAGGGCCCCCCCCTCTGCAGGCCAGGGGCACCCGTGTCACCACCCCACCCCATTGCAGGTGTGATTCTATGCCTGCAAGGAGGGCTTCCCAGGGTAACATCCTGGTCTTCAGTAAGCTGTGTTATGGGGCCCCTAGTGGCCCCCAGCCCTGGCAGTGCCGGGGTCAAAGCCCACCCCAGGACCTGTTTGGATCCTTGACACAAAGTGAAGGCTGAATCTGAGGAGGACTCCAGTGAGTGTCCTAGACCAAGTCATGACTTTGCTCATGACCTTGATGTGCCCCAGTGCAGTGGGACGAACACCCAGCAGATTACGCTTATTGAGGGAAATGAGTGGGCTGGGACCCTCCCAGGGGCCTGTGTTGGGAAGTCAATTCATCCTCGCCATGCCAAGCCCTATGTGTCACCGAGCAGTGCACAGGGCCACTCCGAGCATCCCAGGCACTCCCAGGAAGCCAGGGACACCACACATGTGCCTGCATGCTTACACACACATGCTTATACACATGCTCACTCACATGTACACACACTCCCCCTTCCATAGTACCAAAGCCCTAGAATGGCTACTGTTCTGTGTCTCCCCAAGCCTGGCCCCCATCCCTCATTCCCACCCTAGCACGCACAGGGGACGGGGTCTCCTCACCAGTCGCTGCTGTTGAGGCACTGGAGGGCATCCACCAACCCCAGCTCTGGGTTTGAGAAAGGTCTCAACTCCTTAAGGGCCCTAAGCTCTATCTCCTCCAACTCCTCTTCCCATTCAGGAGACCCCAGTGTGAGCACCGCAGGTAACGAGTTAGCTGTAGTCACAGAAAAGAAACGAACAGCAGTTTCACGGGGAGGACAGGTGAGAGCTCCGAGGGGCTGCTTCTGCCACCCTGTACCACACAGGCCTGGCTCACAGTGTGAGCCCACCCGATGGGGAGGGCGAACAGTGAGAAGGGCTGAGGAGAGCTGAGAAGCCAGAAACTGGGCTTCACTCTACAGATCCAAGGAGACTACCTCTTTCTCCCCCTTTCATGGGATTTCTCGATTCCCATCATTGCCAGCTTGGTTCATTTTAAACAACTGGTGGTGACATGTTGTTTGATGTCCTGTGACGAAGCTCACCAAGCCAATGACTCACTTCCATAGACCCTGTCTGTGGCCAGGGGAGGCCCTGAGATCTGTCAATGAATGGCTTCCCTGTTCACTTTGGTGGTGACCAACCTCACTCCCACCCAGGGGCCCTCTCAGCTTCTCCCTCCCTCCTACTATCTATGCTTCTGTGAAAATTCCCACAAGCAGGGAGGCGGTCCAAAGGCAAGGGGCTGGAGAAGGGCAGGGGCAGGAAAATGCACGGATGAGACAATGTCGTGAGCCAGCACCCACATGGTCAAGAGATTGACCTAACCAACAGGGATGCTGAGGAAAAATCAGACCATGTTTCCTGTGGACAGACGCTAAAATCATAAAACCCTAGAACAGAAAGGCATGTTAGAGGCCATCTGTCTACTTCAACTCCCTAATCACACCATTGAGGGATCAGAGGTGCAGACGGGCTGGAGGGGGGCGCCACTCCCACGTCTCCCTTCCTGGCTAGTCTCCTTGGGAGGTTCACCTTCACCGAGATGAATTCTACTACAGTATATCCAGGAGGTCCTGGGCTAGTTTGACTTGAGGTGACCCTTCAATGAAAGCCAAGACATAAAGGAGATCTTGATGTAGTCTCTCCTCAGCTCAGCCACTGTCACTCAGCAGATGACATCCAGGGTGTAGCTAGCCCTATCCAGCCCTGATGTTATAGGAAGCCACCAAGTCTTCCAGAACCCTCTCTGCCTCTTCCTGTTTCCAGCTACTTTCCTAGATGTCATTCCCCCGCATCTTTGGTCTGGTGACTCCTCTAGGACATGTCACAAGCTGGGGACGCCTGCCAGCCCTCCACAGCTCCATGTGATATCCTCCAGTGGTGATCCCCAGCGTGGCCCATAGACAATCATGAAGCCAAGACAATGTTTCTCTCTCTGGCAAAGTGGCCGCCACCCTGGACTGCCCTCTAGCCAAGGTCACCTTTGCTATGTCCCAGAGCGTTCTGAGGCAGCATGGGAGGAGGGACACAGGCCCCTCCCCGGTCAGGTCTGGGCCCCACCTGAAGCATGGCGGGCAAAGCTGGGCTCCTGCTTGCTGACGGGGATACTGGGCAGTGAGGACCGGTTGGCCCGCTTCCTCAGGATGACGCCGACGTTGTTTCTGCGTGGACTGCTCAGCCCAGTAGGCACCGAGAGGGTCCCACTGCCCCGGAGTGGGAGGAGGCCTGTGGAGGCAGAGCAAGTCCCGAGACTGAGCCGGTCCTGCCTGGCCCTGGACCCAGGGTCCTCCTTTAGAAACAGGACACCAGAAGGCTGTAAGAATGTGGACGTGGCTCCCTGGCCACTCTCAGGATGGGGAAGGTAAGAGGCTGTGGGCAGCCTCTCTCTTTGGGAGGATTGAAAACCCAGGAGCTGGGCAAGAATTGTCCCCAGCCTGAGGGGATCCCGCCCCGGCACCCAGTACCTTCCTTCACTAAGGCTCTCCGGGAGCCCAGGCTCTGGGAAGCAAGCTCCCTCTCCTTGTCCGGCTCCTTGGCCCTCCGGAACAGCTCCATCTCCTTCATCTGCTTCAGCCGCATCTTCTCCTGTGCAGACTTGGAGATGGTGACTTGGATCTGACAGAAGGTCGAGACAAACTCCATTAGCCTTGGGCCCAACCACACGTCCTGTACTTGCAGTCACTAAATCATCACAGCTGTGAGTACCACCTGTACGCCAACCGCTGCTCTGGGAGTGAGCACAAAGGGCAAAGTCCCCAAAGAACTACATGGAGTGGGGGGGTCATCAGACAATAAACAGACCCATCTCGACGTCAGGCAAAATGTGCTAAAAGTAAGGAGGCAGGGTGACAGTGTGGCTTTCCTTTAGGTAAGAAGGCCCAGTCTACAGCCATACCACCCTGAATGCACCTGATCTCAGAGGCTAAACAGGGTCAGGCCTGTTTAAGACTTGGATGGGGGGGGCCAGCAGATGGCATAGTGGTTACATTGCTGGACGCCCACATAGCCGATCATGGTTTGAGTCCTGGACCCAGTGGCTTGAAAATCACGCCGGGTGCTTGTGAGTGCATGCCCAAGATCCCGGGAGGAGAATGGAGAACAGATTACAGCATGGCCATACCCCCTGGGGGGTGATTTCTCACTTCCCCTCTCACTGTCTCTGTCTCACACGCACCCTCCCACCCCAACGAGCACATGCACCTAAAGGCAAAAATCTAAAAAAATTTTTTAAAAAGAGAGGGAGACTTGGACAGAAGATAAGAAGGCCCAGAGGCAGTCCCTGAGGTGGTGAAATTTACTTGGAGACAGAAATGAAGGGAGAGAGTAGGCCACCGGATATCTAGGAGAGAAGACTTTTAAGCAAAGGGGGTCAACGCGTGGCCCTAGGGCTGGGCTAAGCTGAGCATGGCTGGGTAACAGTGGGAGGACACCGGCTGGAGCGCTGAGTCAGAGGAATGGTGGGATCCGAGATGGAGGGGGTAGCCGGATCCATGTCACACTAGGCATTATTGTCCCTGGTGAGGATTTAGGCTTTTCCTCTGAAGGACACAGGAAACCACTGAAGGTTTTGAGCGGAGGAGTAGCACCACATGGCTTCCATTTGGGGGGACAGAGGGTTCTCTAAGTGTTGTTTTTTATAACTTTTTAATTTTGAAATAATTTAAGACTTATAAAATGGTATAAAAATAGAACCAAGAGTTTCCATATACCCCTTACCCAGCCTCCCTCAGTGACATCTCAGGCCACCAGGGCACAGTCCCCCTTCCGTTTGGCTAAGGGTCATGCCGGCCACTGATGGGAAGAATCTGGAGCAGGCCCATGGTGGGAGCAGGGAGAGGAATTGGGTGGCGGGACTTGGAGCAGGGTAGCGGTAGAGATGGTGGACTGGTCAGATTCTGGACATGTTTCACTGTTTTTGCTGATATGAGGTATTGGGTGAGAGAGAAAGAGAAAAGCCCCGAGCGAGCTCGAGACTTTTGACCTGAGCCACTGAGGGCTGGAGCTGCCACTTACAGCCATTCCCCGAGAGGGCACGCTGGGAAAAGAGGTTCATGGATGAAGAGTTAAGAGATGGGTTTTAGGGGCCAGCAGTTAGTGAAATGGCTATGTCACTGGACTCCCATGTAGTCAATCACGATTCGAGTCCCGGACCCAGTAGCTTAAACTCACATCGGGTTCGTGTGCATGCGTGCCCAAGATCCCGAGAGGAGAATGGAGGAGAAGGGATTGTGGCATGGCCATCCCTCCCTGGGGGGTGATTTCTCGCTTTCTGTCTCTCTATCTCTCTCTGTCTGGCGAGCGCACGTGCCCTATAGCAAAAACCTCTCCAAAAAAAAAAAAAAAGAGAGAGAGTTTTAGACACAGTAAGTTCAAAATATAATTGGATGCCTACATGGAGAAGTTGACTAGTGGCTAACTATGTGAATCTGGGGGTCAGGGAAGGGCTAGACTGGTGAGAGAAATTTAAGAGTCCTCAGCACAGAGATAGTGTTGATGCCCCGGGCTGGATGAAGTCCTAGGGATAAGTACAAATAGAAAAGAGGCCAAGGCCAGCGGTGGCATGATGATTATGATTAAGGTGACTGGATCCTACATGGCTGACTGTGTGATTTGAGGCCCAGACCCAGCAGTTTGAAAAACACACAAGGCACGTGTGTGTGTGTGTGTGTGTGTGTGTGTGTGAGCCCAAAACCCCAAGAGAATGGAGAAGACATTGCAGTATGGCCCTCCCCCTGGGGCAGGGGTGGGGTATATTTTCATGTTCTGTCTCTTTTTCTTTGTCTCTCTCTATCTCTCTCCAGCAAATACATGCACTTCCTCCCTTCCTCCACCCCTCATGCCTCATCTCTCTCTAGTGAGAGATGAGGAGGAACCACAGGACTGAGCCCTGTGGGGACTCCGGTGTCCAGAGATCTCTATAGTGATCATAGAGTGATGGGGAGGAAAAAGAGGCAGAGCCAGCCAGGGAGGACTGGGAAGGAGCTGCCTTTCATGGAGGCCAAGAACCAGGAAACCATCCTCGCCCCTCAGCCATGCTCCACCTCCATCCCTCGATGGAGAAGTCAAGAAGGAAGAGTCACAATTATGTCAAAAGGACTGAGATGTGACTGCACTGGGGAAGGTGAAAGTCATTGGTGACCCCAGCGTGGGCAGTTTGGGTGGGGTGGTAACTACAGTAGACTCAGGCGAGAATGGGAAGAGAGGCGTGGCAATAGGCTTAATTTTCCTTATGTTTTCTAAAATGAAATAGGTACCAGAGGGACCAGCAGAGGGCGTAATGGTTACTTCATTGGACTCTTCTTACACAGTCAACTGCATTTTTTCTTTTTTTTTTTTTTTTTGGAGAGGTTTTACACTATAGGATGCGTGCACTCGCCAGACAGAGAGACACATAGAGACAGAAAGCGAGAAATCACCCCCCAGGGGGGATGGTCACACCGCAATCCCTTCTCCTCCATTCTCCTCTCGGGATCTTGGGCACGCACGCACATGCGCCCAGCGTGAGTTTTAAGCCACCGGGTCCGGGACGCGAACCGCAGTTGACTACGTGGGAGTCCAGCGACATAGCCATTACACTAACTGCTGGTTCCCTGCATTTTGATTCCTGGCCCTGGCAGCTTCAAACTCACACTGGGCGTGTGTGCATGCTCACCCAAGATCCCAAGAGGAGAGTGGAAGAGAAGAGATTGCAATGTGGTCATCCCTCCTGGGGAGGGATTTTTGCTTTCTGTCTCTTTCTCTCTGGCAAGCACACGCGCCCAACAGCAAAAATCTCTCTCTAAAAAAAAAAAAATTTTATATATATATATATATATATATATATATGAACTCAGTATCAGAGCACTAATAGGCTGACAGAAATGGTTCCGTTTCAAGGAGCACACTGTCGACCCAAGACAGGGAACAAATGCTGGAGCTGGGCTATTAGATGGATGGAGCCAGAACAGTGGGAGTTGGTGGTGAGTCAGAGCCAGCGAGGAGCTTGAAACTGAGATACCGGCTGGGTGAAGTTGTTCGTAACGCCAAGGTCGAGGGTGGGTCCGTGGCAGTGAGCGCCAAGGTAGGTGGAGACGGATCATTTTGCTGCTCTGAATTATCATTACTTTTTTTTGCATGCTCTGCCTCCTCTCTAGGGTGGCCAGGCTCTGGTGACTGGACCTTATCATCATGGCCACAGACTCCCAATCTCTGACATAGTGACTGCACATAATAGGCCTTAAGAACTGTTGCATCTCTGGGGCCGGCAGGTGGTGTGGTGGTTAAGGTGCTGGACTCCCATATGGCTGACCATGGTTCAAGTCCCAAACCTGGTGGTTTGCTTTCTCACTTTCTCTCTCTCTCTCTCTCTCTCTCTCTCTCTCTCTCTCTCTCTCTCTCTTTCTCTCTCTCTCCAGTCAAAACTGGAAAATGATAATAATAAACAAAATTAAATAAATATTTGGAAAAAAAAAAGAACCGTTACATCTCTGCTACAAACACAGGTCTCTCACCACAGTCACTCACCACCCGAGAGGAGAAGCTGCCTCCCAAGGGCACCGTGGAAGGGCAAGGTATCCGTCAGTCTGTCAGAACAGCCTTGGCTGGGCAGCCTCTGAGTCAGCCGCTGCTCAGTTGCTGTCTTGGGTGTTAGTTCACATCACTCCACTTGGTCCACCTAAGCCCCTGAGGGCTCTCCCCACACCCCACTTCCTTCCCAACACTGTGGGACCCCTACTGTCCTTCCTCCTCACCCTCGCCCCTCCACAATCCCCTGTACTCACCCCTTCACCTAATCCCCACCGTCCCCCTGCCCATTCTCCATCCTTGCTCCTTTTCCTGCCTTCGACCCTCACCCCGAACCCACAGCAGCTCCTGGCCGCCAGGAGCTCAGGCAGAGGCCAAGGCTCTGCACCGCTCCCACAGCAGGTCCCACTCTGGGACGCTGCAGAAACGTGCATGGGCAGAGGAGAGGCAAAGGTCCACACGGAGCCCGGCCTCCTCCTCCTCTCACTTCCCAGATACCTTGGTGCTGGTCTCTTTCTGGTCCTCTTCTTTCAACAAGGGGCGGGCTTCTCTGGCATGGCCGGAGGAGAAGGTGGTCAGTGCAGGAGCAGACTGAGACGGTGGCAGGGCGGGCTTCTCAGGGGGCGCAGACCTGTCTCTGACAGGCAGAACCACAGGTTTTGGCTCTGAAGGGTCAAGAACAGAGACGGAGCTTCAGGTTGCCCGGGAGGCTTCAGATCCTGCGATTATGGAACGTTACTGCCTAAGCCCTCCACCCTCAATTCTCCTGCCTGGCGGGTCCTTCATGGAGAAAGACACAAGTTAAAGATTCTCCACAGAGTGGCTTTGGCAGGGATCAAACAGTCTGCCTGAAGACCAGCACCCATCCTCCATTCATTCATTCATTCATTCATTCAATCAACAATTACTGCACAACTTATTCTAAGATGGGGGCGGGTGAGAAGGCTGGGCAGGAAATAGGGTCGATCTATCACCTGAGAGATTTAAGATATTGAGAATATAAGTGTGTCCTACCTGGGAGGTATGTACCTCAGGACAAGAAAAAATAAAATGGGCCCACAGACCAATTAGCTATGACACGGCCTGAAAGGGCTGGGCTGGAAGGGGCTAGAGAATTCGTGTACACTAGTCTGTTCCTCCCATTTCACAGACAGGAGAGCTGAGGCCCAGCAGCCTTCAGATGGCCTGTGATGATGAAACGCAAGTGCACTTCCGGATGACATCGATCCGTAGTATCCCTCTGTCAGTCTCTATCGTCCCAGACAATGGAGTTAAAAGGTGCATCTTTATTAAGGATGCAGGGCAGGGTAGGGTAGGCCCATTGTCTGTCATTCACAAACATCCTTGATCCCAGGAATTCTCTGAGATGGGGATCTCCACCTGAGGCTGTCTGAGATTGGAAAGGACATCTGGAGTCTGGGGTCCCTGAAGAGCCTCCAGGACACCCCAGTCCTCTGCCCGGCTTATGCATTCTGAAAAGGAATTCTCTGCTTAATACAGGGAGAAGGAGCGGGCTCAGGGGGAAGACGAGCTTCGGGGCCTCCTGCCCGGAGGTCGGAGCAGTGCAGAGGGCACGCAGCACGCAGTCAGGGCTGCCAGCTGGAGCAAGGACGGCAGGAATGCCACAGACTGGGGGAGGCCCTCAGCTTCAGACGATGCCACGTGGCCTCTGTCATGTGCTAGGCACGTTTCTCCTATGCAATGTCACCCCCAGAAAACAGCTGGGGGTCCCGTAAGGACTGTGCTGTCTTATACCCCACTTCCTCACCCCAAGGAACACCTTAGCTAGCCATGTATGACAGCCTGCCCCTGTCCCGGGGCCTCTGCAACCTGGTTCTTTTTTTAGAGTTTTGTTTTGTTTTGTTTTTTGCTGTAAGGCAGAGACACTCACCAGAGACACAGAGGGAGGCAGAAAACAAGAAATCACCCCCCAGGAGGGATGATCACGCTACAATCCTTTCTCCTCCATTCTCCTCTCAGGACTTTAGACATGCACACACACAAGCCTGGCATGAGTTTTAAGCCACCAGGTCTGGGACTCGAACCATGGTCGACACATGGGAGTCCAGCAACATAACCATTACGTCATTTGCTGGTCCCATGTTCTGGTTCTTAAGAGGCCAGCTGGTGAGCCAGAGGAGGGAGGAGTTATTGACTAGGTCTCCTGCCCAAATCCCCATGCCACCATGCTCAGGGATAGCTTTAGGAAGGCACTCGGGGTGCCACTGGGTCACTACCTACTGCCCAGGTTCACCCCACTGAAGCCTGGCCCAGGGAGCAGGGGAGAAACAGCTGCCATGGAGAGGTTTCTGCCAGGCCTTAGTGTCCTGACCTGGGGTCTCTTAGGCAATAGCCTTTCCCCTTGCCAACTGAGCCACCTGCTGAGCTGATTAGCAGCGTAGCCTGCCAGGAAGCTGGCCCTGGCCAATCCCCTAACTCCTGCCGGTCAGCACAGCAGCAGCTGCCCCTAGGCTCAGGATGCCATGTTCACCCCGCCTCCCCTGTGGATTATCTGTGGCCTCACAGCCCCTGCCCTGTAGCGAAGGCCACTCCTGTCCATCCCTGCTGTCTCTCCACAGAGGTAAGTCATCAGGCCCAACAGGAGCCCTCCTCCTCCTTGTCCCTGTCCTCTCTTCCCTCCCTGTTGGGCCTGTCCCCCTGACATCTGAACCTCTGCAACCTGCTAAGGCTGTGGGACATGATTTCAATTCTCATTCTGTCTGGAGAGGGACACTTTCCTTGACTGTGGACAGCAGCACAGGGACAGCTCCCGGTGTGTCGAGAGCCCAGCTTTGGAACCCTGTGGACCTGTGTGCAAATCTGTCTGCTGGCCGTGTTCTGAGACCAGGCTGGGTGTCCCACTCACTGAGCCCCAGTGTGTCCCCTCTTCTCTCACAGGGACAGCACCATCTCTCATCAGGGTCACTGAGTGCTACATGAGCCGGGGTCTGTCAGCATACCCGGCAGGGCAGGAGCCAAGGCACACTGTTTGTCTTCCCACCCTCACTGGGCCTGTCATCACCGCAGCCGGCTGGAGCCAGGTCTGCCACCACCCTCTGGCTCAAGACCTCAGGCAACTTGAGCTCCCCCCGTCTGTGAAATGCGGGGCTCAGACACTGAGATCCCTCTGGTCTCCTCTGGCCCAGATTCTGCTCCCATGACCCAGCCCTGAAATTCAGAGTCAAATAACAACGGCAGGAGGTGGAGGGGGGAACGCACCATGGAGGACACGTACCTAGAGATTTAGGAGTCTTCCCTCTGGACCCACTCTCCCGAACCGATCTGGGGAAGGAAGGGAAAAAAAAGTACATTTAATTCACAAAAAAATGAAAAGCTATTTGCTGATGATAATGTATATAGTAATGTCTTTATCTTGATTGATATGCATGGTATTCGTGCTGGAAAAACAATGTTGTACACTGTAAAGATAACTGTGATTAAATGTAAATTAAAATTTAAAAATAACAAGAATAAGAACAGAAAAAGCAGCATGAGAGATGACAGCCAGAGATACTAATCTGTGAGGAGCCCAGGGTGGGGCGACTGCCAAGTCAGTGGACCCAGGAGGGCTGCAGGTGGCCCTGCAGAGGCTCTTGGCCTGAAGACCAAAGCTGCAGCAAAGGCAGCTCCTGCATGCACAAGGGCGAGCTGGCCGGCAGCCCAGCCCAGGCCAGGCTGGAGGTCCGAACACAACGCTCAGCCTCGCCTTCTGCCTGTGGGCCCATCTGTTCCCCAGGGAGCCTGCAGCCACATGAAAACCACTGTCTTAAAGGAGCACCCCACCCCAGGCCCCACAGCTGGGACTTCTTAGGTCTGTCAGAGCAGCTGCTACAGATGAGGGGTGAATTGCCTCCCATCTCTGAGAACACTGAGCTCAAGTTCTCCAAACAGCCTGGTCCATGACCCCCCAAGAGTCCTCCTCCTGTGATTACAATCCCCTTGCCCAATGCCCCATGTCTAGAGGGGCTGATCCCCTTTGCTGTAACAGGAAGTCACTGTTCTGTACTAGAAACTCTTCCCAATTATCCACAGGAAAGAGAGATGGGATCATTCCTGGCACTGGTTTTAATTTAATTTTTTTAACAGGAAACACCATTTATTGATTCAACAGATAGAAGTCGAGCATCTCTAATTCAAAAATCTGACATCTAAAATGTTCCAAAGTCCCAAACTTTCTGAGTGTCAGTGTGACACTATGAGTGGAAAATTCCCCACCTGACCTCATGTGACAGGTCACAGTCAAAACGCCATAATGGAAAAATATTTTATCAAATTACCTTCAAGCAATCTGCATAAAGTGTATATAAAGATAATGTTATAGTTAAACTTGGGTCCCCTCCCCAAGACGTCTCACTATGTGTATGCAAATATCGCCAGATTTGGGAAACACTTCTGGTCCCAAGCATGTCAGCTAAGAGATATTCAACCTTTATTTGCTGAAGGCCTACTGTGTGCTGAGTACTGCTGTGGGAATGGAGCACCAGTAAGAATGACAAGCCTTGCCCTCATGGCACTCAGGTGCTCATGAAGACAGCTATGCTGACCCAACGTGATTTCCTCCTCCTGACAGGGACATGCACAGACCTCAGGACCCACTGGGGGGCTGACAGGGTAACAAGCCACGAGAAAAGCACTGGAACACCACATCCTGTGTTCTGGCCTCAAAGGGTTCACTCAGCCAGATGGCCAGGCCGAGGGAAGGAAATCAGTGTATCTTAAAGATATCTGCACCCAGGAATAATTGCAACCCCATTCATAAAATCCTAGATATACCGGGTCATCAGCAAAGTCATGGTGCATTTTTGCATAGAAAAATACATCCTGACTTTTCCAAGAGCCCAAAAGAATCATTCTAAGCATTCATCAAAGATGAAAAAAATGCTTTACATATTGTGTGTGTGTGTGTGTGTGTGTGTGTGTGCGCGCGCGCGTGTATAATGTCAGAATACGATTCACCATGAGAAAGGATGAACTGCTGTCATCTGAGGTTAAATGAGCAAGCCTAGAGGACATTATGTGAGGTGAAATAAGCCAGGCACAGAAAGGGAAACACCACATGTTCTCCATTGCACGTAGAATTGAGAAGAATGACCACAAATAATTATAAAGATGAAGAATGACTGCTAGAGGCTGGCAAGGATTGGGAAGGGGGGTGGGTAGAAGGATGTTGACTAATAAAAATTACAAATAGGTAGGAGTGGGTGTTATGGCCTGATGGCTAAGACAGCTAGATTCCATATGGTCCATAGAGTTCGAGTCTCAGACCCAGGATCTTGAAAAGATGCCAAGTTATGTAATACATGCCCAAAATCCAGAAAGGAGGGAGAAATGGAGGAGAAGGGATTGCAGTGTTACCATGCCCCGTTAAAGGGTGCTTTCTCTATGTCTATGTCTCTGTCCCTCTCTAGCCAATGTAGTACACACCCTCTAGCAAATCTGGAAAAAAAATGGAACAATTTCTAGTCTTATAAAATATAAGGAGAACATCGCTAATAACAACCTGTGTACCTCAGAGTAACTGAAAGAGGATGGTGAATGTTCCCAACACAACAAGGCTCCTTGCAGCTGCTAAATGCTTCACCTCTCCTTCTCCGTGTCTTTCCCTCTTATTCCTCTCACAGACTCTCCCTCAGCCTTCAAATATCCTCCATGAAAGCCTCCCAGCCTGACTCAGGTCATCGCTCCCAGGTTCCCCACACGGCATGCTGTTTTCCACCTCAGCACTTTCCTCGTGGGCTGACACAGTGACTTGCACGTCCCTCCCGTGAGCCCACGGAGCACACACGCTGCCTTATTCACCTTGTTTCCGCAGCAGCTGAAACAGCACTTGGCATATCGTGGGCACCTGGTCGATTTTAAATGAGCATGTGGTTGGCTGGCTGAATGGAAATGCTATGGAGCCTCTTTCCGCCCACATGTAGAGAGTCTCACCGAATCAGTGAAGAGAAACTCATCCCACCACTGGGCAGCAAATGGGCAAATACTTCATATCTCCCTAACCCTTGCCACATCCCAAGCCTGGCACCACGAGAGCCACAGAGATTTTTGAAATATCGTCCATGCCCTGAAGTGCTCCAAGTGAAAGAATAGAATGAGGTTTAAATGAAACAAAAAATGAATAAGCAAACAAATAGAAATAAACTAAATATGTTTATTCTTCATTTATTAATTGAATTCAATGACTAAATAGCCAGAGTTTGTTTATTTCAAGTTCAATAAACAAAACAATGGAAGGTGGTTGGGATGTCACGTGGGCAGTGCAGAGGAAGTCGTGTCCCCACCCTTCAGAGCAAAGGCAGACACAGACCAGGATAGAGACCCAGCCAGTCTGGTGTGGGGGAGAGGCTGCTTTCAGGTTGCAGGATGCATGCCCAGAAGCAGCACCTGGGGAGATGAGGCTCTCATTCAGGGAATAGCAGGTCCATGGGAGTTTGGAGGGGTAGAAAGGCTCTTGGAGAGCTACGTGGGAGGGATGGTGGGCTGGGGATGACCCTGTATGCCAAAACAAGGAGACTCATCTCTATCTGCTGGCACCAAGGAGTCAATAAAGACGAAAGTCATGGAGGTGGTGTATGGGGAGGTGGAATGAGAGATTAGAATGGGGAGCAAAGGGCTGCAAGGAGACAGGTTAGGAGCCACTAGAGTTGGGTTGGCAGGAAGGAGGGGGTGTCAAGAAGGATCCAGTAAGAGCAAATGAGAAGAAAAGGTAAGAGAAAGAAAGGAATGAGAGCTTCGTATATTGTTGTTAAAGACTTGAAGGGATGTGGCAGCGTATTAGGAGCAAGAGACACTCTGTGAGCAAGAGTCAATGATATTGCCAAGGTGTGAAGACCAACGAGAGTGCCTGCATCATGGTGGGCATAAGGAGGTCTTTGGAGGGATGGTTTGGGGACACATGAGGTGCTCCATATTGCCACGATGATGGCATATCCTCCCTCTCTCTCCCAGTGATGCAGGACCGGCATCCACCATGAGAAATTGGAGATACCCAACAGGAAGCTGGGAACACGGACCTTGACCTCTGGGAGATGCCTGGGACAGAGCAGGAGATGCAAAGCCACCCACATCCATGCGCTCTAGGAAGTCATGGGCACAGTAAGGGCCCCAGGGAGGTGAGAGCAAAGGGCCCTGGACAAATTTTCGGAATGACCAAATTTAAGAGATGGATGAAAGAGAAGAAGCAGGTATAACGTAGGAAGGCGAGGAGGAGAGAAGTTCAAGGGCCATCGATGGCTCAAACACTGCAAAGACAACACGAGTAATGGGATGAGAGAAAAGGTCACTGATCTGGGCCAGTCAGTATACCCATGGTAACACTCAGAGGGGAGGAAAGCTGGCATCTGGGCAGGAACGAAGAAGGCAATGCGGGTTGGAGAGGAAGTGCAGGTCGGTAGAGCAGGCAACTGTCTGAGGAGACTGAGTTCAAAAATCCAGCAGAGAAATGAAATCCAGGAGCAGGGCCATGGAGGAGTTCCAGCACCCCAGCAGAAATGGAGAAAATGTGATGTGTGTATGGACGGAGGAAAGGCAGCTTCGGAGACCACGTGGGGAGAGGTTGAGATGCAGAGGCCAGTACATGAGGCCCCAGGGAAACCGAGAACAGTGAGGCATGGCAAGAACTTACGTGTGTGGTGGGTAGAGAAGGCCACAAAACTTTTTGGACTTAACAAGGGATCTTCACACCCAAAGAAGGCTGAGACCTGTGAGTTAGAGCATTTCTGTGTGATGAATCTAGGTGGCTTGTGTGATTCTGTGACTATGACCATGCTGGGTGAGCCAGGTCCACAGGCCATTAGCATAAGCACACATGCACACACACACATTCACACACACTCACATGCTCATACATATGCATTCACTCACATGCACACACTCACATGCTCATACATATGCATTCACTCACATGCACACACTCACATGCTCATACACATGCACTCACTCACATACACACACTCACATGCTCATACACATGCACTCACTCACATACACACACTCACATGCTCATACACATGCATTCACTCACATGCACACACTCACATGCTCATACACATGCATTCACTCACATGCACACACTCACATGCTCATACACATGCATTCACTCACATGCACACACTCACATGCTCATACACACGCATTCACTCACATGCACACACTCACATGCTCATACACATGCACACACTCACATGCTCATACACATGCATTCACTCACATGCACACACTCACATGCTCATACACATGCATTCACTCACATACACACACACATGCTCATACACATGCATTCACTCACATACATACACTCACATACACACACACTCGCCGTGTGCACAAACTCATTGACATTCACACACACACTAACACTCACACCCACACACGCTTGTTCCAACATCAATATGGACCACAGGGATGTGGTTGGCCATCTAGAGAGCATTACCTTCCTACTCACAAACCGTAAACCCAGACCCATTCGAGCACAGAGATCTTCTGCCTCGCTGGTTCCAGAGTTTGGGAGTATGAAGACCCCTTGGTAAATCCAAAAGTTTTATGGACTTCTCCCCTCCACACACATAATAGAATGGCTGTATTTTAGTATCCATCAATTAAGAAAATGCATAGTAACAAAGAGCTACCATAATTCAATTGTGTTTTTAAATAATTTGTAAATATAATAATATGTCTTAGTAATAATACAGCAACCACATACATTAGAAGGCTGGTAGCCCTCGCCCTGCCTGTGGTGGTACAGACAGTGGACACCATCGTGTGATGCTAGAGCCACATGGGAAGGCCTCAGTTTTGGGTCCCAGGTTGACTTCAGCATGCCAGGCACCCATGGGTGTATCTGCAATCCCAGCTGGCTAGAAGGCTAGGAAAAAGGGTGCAGTGTGACAAGACCCTGTCAGGGGTACCTCAGAGAAGCCCTTGAAATTGTGACCTGCCCTTCCCAGGCCCAGTCCCGGCATGGAGATCCAGCCATGAGGAGCCCAAGTGGATCTTTGTTCCTTTTATGTGTGATAGCGCACATGTGCATGCATTTAGAGTGAGACCGACAGAGAGTAAGAGAGAGACAGAAAGGAGAAGCATCCTCTACATCCTCTGGTCATGCCGCGATCCCCTTCTACCAGTCTTCTAGCCTGTTGGATCTTGGGCAGTCATGAACATGTCAGGTGTATTTCAGGCTGACTGGTCAGCAGTTCAAAGCACCATCTCCATGTGGAACCCAGCTTGTCCTGGGCAGCATATTATCCCTGCACCACAGAGCCGGCCCCCAAGTGGCTCTTGTGGGAACAGAGGGAGAGAAGACTGCAAGGGAGGCTTGACTCAGGCCCTTACCTTGTGCTTGGGGCCCTCAGGCCCATGAGGATGTCCTGGCCCTGAGGCAGTGGGCTGGGCAGAGAGCCAGGCACTCTGGATGAGGCCCCCATGGGTGCCCCAGCCTTTGGGATGGGTGGGATCACAATGCCTCCCAGTGACTGCCGCATCTTCTCGTCGTTACAGTGCAGGTACTGCAGGGAGATCTGCGCCTGGGAGCAGAGGTCAAAGGAAATCTGGTCCATGGAGACAGCCCATGCGGCGTGGTCACCTCCCTGGCACCTCACACACGCTGGTTCCTTCTCCTAGGGGCCAGCGGGGGCAGTGCTGGGAAACAACCTCTGATCTCTCTTTTCAGCCATGCAGCCCTAGTCCCCTGAAGGCTATTTGTTTCCTTGCCACTCTGGGGAAGACTGGAGAGTACTTTTGTTATTACTGTTTTTCTATTCTCATTTCAGAAAAATCCTAGAACATCAGAGCTGCGAGAGACCTTCAAAAACATTTCTATTTTCATAGATGTGTAAACTGAGGCCCAGAGAGTGGAGTGGCTTTCCCAAGGTCACACAGCCAGTAAAAGGCAGAGTATTAACTAGAGCCAAAACCTGAGCCCTGGCCCAGCATTCCTTCCCCTCTGCCACACTCCTTGGCTTAAAGTGGGCAGGGCAGGAAATGGGAAGAATTCTCGAGCATTTAGACCCAAGAAAACCAGGGAACCTCAGTTCTAGGACAGGTGGATATGCAGCCATCCACAACTCCCAGGTCAGTTATGAAGATTTTGGGTGCTTGAGGGCAGCAGTTCCCAAATTTTCTGGCACCAGGGAGTGGTTGTGTGGAAGACAATTTTTCCACAGACCTGGGGGTTGGAGGAGATAGTTTCGGGATGATTCAAGCACATTTATTGTGCACTTAATTTCTATTATTACTACATTGTAATATGTAATGAAACAATTACACAACTCTCCATAATGCACTATTCGCAGCCACTCTCCAGTGCTAGCATCACTGCATCAGCTCTACCTCAATTATCAGGCATTAGGTTCTCATAAGGAGTAGACAACCTAGATCCCTCACATGTGCAGTTCACAATAGGGTTCATGCTCCTATGAGAATCTAATGTCACCAGTGATCTGACAGGAGGTGGAGCTCAGCCAGTAATGCCAGCAATGGGGAGTGGCTGTAAATACAGATGAAGCTTCACTCACTCACCCTCTACTCACTTCCTACTGTGCTGCCCAGTTCCTAGCAGGCCGCGGACCTAATGCTCCTCGGCCCAGGGGTTGAGTAGGGGAAGGTGAATGAGGGTTCTAGGCCTTTCCCAGGCCTGCCCCTCTCCTTGAGTACAGTCTCAAGATACCTCTAGAATAGCCCATGGCACAGGAACAGGGATTGGTGAACAATGGAAAGAAAGACAGAAGGGCAGGGGGGTATAAGAAGCTGCATGCAAGACTCAGAGCTGTCAACCTGCCTTACCTCCTGGGCACCAGGTCTCAGTTCCTGGGTGCCCTGACTACTCCCAGGAAGGTCCAGACCCTTCTCCTTGGCTCCACTGGCCTCAGGGGTGGTGGGAATGCTCTGGATGGGTGGCATTGGCCTGGGCACTCTCAGCAGCCTCTGAGAGGTGGCATGGGGAATGGCACTCTTCAGGGGGACTCCTTTGAGGCCTCCCCCAGGATCCTGAGAAGCTGTACATGAGTGGGGACAGGGATTAAGTTAGTTCCAAGAAAACATGGGCAGGCCAAACTGAGATGCTGGCAACAGCATCTGGGGAAGACTGGGTTGATGATGGAGAGGACAGCTCTGTCCCCATCCCCACACCCGACAGGAGACTGAGCTCACAGACAGTACTGAGGGGCCTTTCCCATTCTTGTGTTATTTGGTAGAGGCCCAGCCATGCTGGTGCAGTGGTAGAAAAACTCTCTGCAGGGCTGGAAGCCATAGGAAAGACCAGGGTTCTGTACACACTGGGCATGCATGTGCACACATGCCTGGCTGGCTGGAAAGATGAGGGGCTGGGGTAAATCACAGCATGAAACCCTGTTAAGGGTGCTTGTCTTTCTCTCAGGCTCTCTCTGTCTGTCTGTCTGTCTCTCTCTCTCTCTGTCTCTCATGAAAGAAAGTGCAAGACGAAGTAAGGAAGAGAGGGAGAAAGAAAAGAATTCTTTTTAAATTGGTAGAAAGTGCCAACCAACTAAATTGCACTAAAATCCAGAGGCAATTGGGTAGAAGGGAAACAAAATCAGTGCTACGTTAGGAGTGAGGACAGTAGGTTCTGGCCTGGAGAAAAGAAGTGTGACCTTGGGCAGGTCCCTGTCTCCCAGAACTAACCTGAGCTCTCCTGTGAACAAGGCACTCCCTAGGATGCAAGAACATAGCCTACACAAGACACAGGCAAGTGCCTGGTACATGACAGGGGCCAATAAATTAGTTCTGTCACCCCTTCCTTTTTAGTAAATGACATGGGGGCATAGCTGTTTTGATACAGGGACACATCTGACATGGTCTAAAAGACAGACACTTTTAGCTCTTTCATTAGCACTTTACGTGCTCAGCAGACATCTTCCCTGCCCACTGCCCCATCTCACCTCACACAGCAGCATCCCCCGTGCCATCCTTACGTAAAGGCACAGGGCTGTGCCGTGAGCTCAGGATTATCTTTGCAAATGCTGGGAGTGGATGAGGAAAAACTAGCATTTTAGTTTTTTTTCTTTTTTAAAAAATTTTGCTAAAGGTCACACGCATTCACCAGAGAGGGCGAGAAAGCACCTGCCATGGCAGACACGGTCTCTTCTCCTCCATCTCTTTTTGGGATTTCAGGTACAAATGCACACGGGCCTGGTGTGTTTGTTAAGCTTCTGGGTTCAGGACTAGAACTACACAGTCGGCCATGTGGGATCTGCTACCTTAGCCACTATGCTACTGGCTGGCCCACATTTTAACTTTTGAAGATCTTTTTGTTGCAACATCAAAATGGCTGCATCAAAACAACCAGATCAGAAGCCAAGAGATGGTGCAGCAGGAATGCAACTAGACCCACATGAGGAAAGTCTTGGTTCAAGTCCCAAGACCTCCCTGAACATTTTGGCTGTGTGTGCCTGTCTGGGCAGGCTGAGACTGGAGGTGGATGATGGCATGAGGACCCTGTTGGAGCTACCTGTGTGTTCTTCTCTGTCATAGATGAAAAATTAAACTTTAAAAGAAAATAAACCAAGTCAAAATATCTGTTCTGTTTCTGTACACCCGCCTTCCTTGCCAAGGGCCCAGGGCTGGCTCTGCTTAGCCGTCCAGGAAAGCTATGTTGTTGTCAACTCTATTGGGGTATTGAAGAGTGGAGAAAGAGAAGTCACAGTCCTGGTGGAAACAATGCCGCCAACCTGGCCACCTTGGGTCCCACCTGGGCAGAAGAATGAAAGAGCCTAGGGGCCAGCAGTTAGCGTAATGGCTGTGTCGCTGGACTCCCACGTAGTCGACCGTGGTTCGCATCCTGGACCTGGTGGCTTAAACTCACGCCAGGTGCGTGTGCGTGTGTGGCCAAGATCCCAAGAGGAGAATGGAAGAGAAGGGATTGCGGCGTGGCCATCCCCCCTGGGGGGTGATTTCTCACTTTCTGTCTCTCTGTCTCTCTCTGTCTGGCAAGCGCACACGCCCTATAGCAAAAACCTCTCCAAAAAAAAAAGAATGAAAGAGCCTACACAACCTCATGGCAGGTGGCCAGGGCAGCCCTGCCCCTGCCCAGGGGGAAAGAGATCCCTGTCCCTCCACACTTGCAGAGGGATCTGATTAGAAATAGGTCACATTCCAGCTCTGTATTAGGTTGGATAACTCCTAGTCTTCTTTTCCTCCCCTGGAACTTTGAAATAAAATGCCTAGCAAAAGATTCAGACCTCTAAGGGAGGGAGTCATTGGTCTGGCAACTCTGGCAGTTGCACCACCCAGAAATTCTAAGGAAACTCCTCGGACACTCTGACCCATCTGCTGCCTCCCTACTGTCCATCCAGCCAGGGTGACTACTCAGCCGGGACTCTCTGGGAGCCAGAGACATCCACGGCTCCAGGGAGAAGCTTTAACAAGGGAGCACCCAATGAGCACCCCAGGTTTGACAGGCTTAACTATGCTCCCCTCAAGAGCACATTCCCCTCTCTTCCTAAGACACCGGGCTTCTACTCCTCTTGTCCCCCAAGAGTGCGTCCGCCAAAAATGACTTAGTTGCACGATTTGCCCAGGAGAAGAAGAAAGAGGAAATTAAAACTTTATTAGGTTCTTCCCATATACCATGGGCCATCTTCTGTGTACAGCTTTTTGTTACATCCCCACAGTAATGCAGAAGTATTAGCACCCCTATTACAGGAGGAGGAAATTGGGGCCTGAAGCCCCCGAGCCAGTAAGTGTTGGGGCTGAGTTGGACTGTTTGACTGTTTGCCCACTTCCCTTATGACAGGGGAGGAGAACGTCTTCCCCGTTTAATCCTTTACTCGTCTAGTCAATGAACAGTTCTCGAGAGCCTCAGACATGCCTGGCCGTTATGCCTCCTGCTGAGGACTCAGTCCCTGACCTCCTAGGGACTGCAGTCAAGTACAGAATTCTGGCTTCAAAGCAAGTGCATACACAAATGCAAATGAATAGAGCTGAAGAGGAAACCACAGGGCAGCCCATGAGAGCATCTGGGGGGGGGGGGGGGGGACAGTTGGGCTGGGAAGCCACCTTGGAGCCCAGAGGGGATGATGAATACAGATTAGCAAGTGAGGAATGGAGGAGCAATGTTCTAAAGCCCCAGACAGGGCGAGCTCCAGGGACTGGAGTGCCATTTATATGTCTGACGAGCAGGGACTGAGGGTAAAGAGTGACACTACACAGGGAGGTGAGGGACCAGGGGGCCTTGTGTCTATGTGAACGTGGGGATCTTACTCCCAGTGCACCTGAAAACCACTGGACGGTTGGCTTGTTTATCCATCTCTCCCATGAGCAAGAGAGAAACAGCAAGACAGAAAGACAGCACCCCCAACAGGGTCTTGATGCTGCGATCCACCCCCAGCCTCAGTCACCGGGATCATGGGCACGCATGTGTCCCACGTACTCAGGGAGACCTCCAGACATGAACTTAGCCCCTTCCCATGTGGGTCAGCCTCACACAGGCTCACATTTTACTGTGGTGCCACCATCCAGCCCCACAGCGTGGTTTTAAGCATGGTGGGAGCAGGAGGAACCATGGTATCTAAAAAGGATCCTTCTGGCAAGGCAAGGCAAGGGCGGGAATGGGGAGGCCAATGGGAAAGCCATGCAGCAGCCCAGGAGGGAGGAGGTATTCCAGGGAGGTCACTAAGGCACTAGGCAGGTGCCCACCAGCCAGCCCTGAATGGGTCTCAGCACACCACCTGGACACCTGTGGTCCCTCACAGCTCAGGTGGCCTGGGGTCCCTGACCTTGGGGTGGGTGGGCAGTACATAAATTGGGGCCAGGACTCACCTCGGGAGGATGCTGCCAAGCCTTCAGAGAGCCTCCTTTTCTTGAGCTTGTCCTTGATCTGAGTGGTGTCTCGGGCCACGCTATTGGCCTCCAACTCCAGTGAGGGGAGGGGCCCCAGAGGCAGGGCCCCGAGGCTCCTAGGGTGACCATTCCTGACCTGCCAGCCCTTCAAGGAGGTGTCCAGCTTGAGGCTGCTCAGGTTCCCATGTCCCCTCGAGAGCTGTGGTGGCTTCTCATTGCTCAGCAGGACACTCGGCATGGGCTGGAGGGAAGCTAGGGAGACAGAGGCGTGAGCGCTGGGCTCGCAGTGCCCAGGGCAGCTCCAAGTACCAGCCAGCGAGCGCCTCGGCACCACTTTTTTGAAACACCAGCTGCCTGGCGACCTGGCCAGCCAGCGTTCCAGTCACTCCTGGGGTGGTCCAGTCACTCCGCAGTGTCTGTGGTGCGCCTAACCTGAATAAGACTGGGTCATCAGGCACTCGGGAGGGGGTGGTAAATGGGAGATTCAACATGTCCTATCACAGGACAGATGGGAGGTCATAAAGACTTAAGAAAGACCACCTGCTGGGAATCACCATCCACCAATCTCCGGGACCCAACAAATTCACGTGGCATGATCGAGCACCTGGTCTACAGTGAACCCAGATTAAACCAAGTTGGGGTGATTCAGAACACATCGTGCTCGTATGTGGACACCAGTTTAATCCCTCGCTCACCAAGGCACTTACTAAGCAGCTGTGGGTTGTCAGAAAAGTCATGGCACATATTTAGAAAAACACACCATGACTTTTCCAACAACCCCATCTAGTGTCAAGCACTGTCCAGGCGGTGGAGATGATGCGATGGCCAAGGTAGAGTCTTTGTCATTAAGGGACTCTGAATCCATTAGAAGAATAAGACAGGTCCACAAATAGCTTCAAGGCTAGATGAGGCATGCCAGAGAGGTAGAAACCAAATGCTTTGCACACTCAGAGAGAAGGATGATCCGGAGATCTTCAGTGACAGTACGAGCTGGGCCTCGGGGGAGCCCTGGAACAAGGGGAGCAAGGGAAAGCAAACAGAAGCTTTCCAAAGCTCTCCCTCACCGCAGCCTGCCTGGGGTGTGGTCATGTAAGCTGTGAGACCCTGGTGCCCAGGCCCCAGATACTGGCCCACAGCTGGCACCAGGCCCAAGGAAAGCTGAAGTCTGGGCCAGCCATGGGCCTGTGAGGGTGCTGGCCTGGGAGGGGGCAACTAGCCGGAACAATCTGAGTCTCCATCCCAAACAATGGGCCAGAGCTCTGCGGAGAAGACTGTCTACAGTGGGAGCCAGAGCAGAAAGTGGCAGGCAACTGAGTGGGAGTCATGAAAACCCCTGCTCTGGCCACCGTTGTGCTAAGATGCCCACCTCCCCGCTGCCCCCGGGATGCTGGATGGCCTCCCAGGTCCCAGGGCGAGGTCCCAGCAGGCCACAGACCCTGTCCTCCCGGGCTCATCTCCCTGGGTTCCTAGAAGAGCCAACGCTGTGCCAAGAGCTCCATTTCCCTATTTCTGTGGGTTTCCCTCTGTGCACCCTCATCCCCTGCGGCCGAGTTAATAGAACCTTCTGAAACCAAAGGCCATGTCCAGCAGGAGCCATGAGAAAAATAGCACCGGCAGGAGTTCGAGAACCCAGCTAGGCATGGAAACATACCCACGTCCTCCCTACAGAGGAAGCCTGGGCTCTGCCTCATGGTCAGTGGCCCTGACCGGCAGTTGCCAGGTAGAGCCCCATCTCACCCTAGGCCCAATGTCCCCAGCAGCACTGAGCCACCAGGCTGGGTCCACAACTCACCTGTTCCAAAAGCCGGCAGAGTGGAGTCGATGCCTCCAGGCTGGAGCATCCGGGGCCCAGCAATGGTCCGAGGGACAGTCCCACAGTACACAGCCACAGGGGCCAGAACCTTGGCTGGGACAGAACCACAGGAGAGCAGCTCCTTAGGGGCCATACCTCGACATAGGCTACCCTCGAAAGAACCAAGGCCCCTGCCTCCATACCAGAGCCTGAGCCACAGCTGGGGGCCACCCTGACACCACCAGGCAGGGACCTCCTGACCCCCACCAAATCCCACCTGCCCCACTTGCCAGCCTCTTGACCTCACTGCTCCTTCCCTCCTCCCAGCTGCTCTCCCTGGCTCTGCTCTACCTCCTGACCTGCCTTCTCAGTGTCCTTCATGGGCCCCTGCCCTAGCACCCCAACAGGCTAACCCCTGGAGTGCTCAGCCCCAGCCTCTGGCCATGCACATCTCACACTAGCCACTCTCACCGCCACCTCCTCACTGCTACCCACTGCAGACAACCCCCGACCCTGCAGCTTCAGCCAGACCAGTTCCCTTGTTGCAGAGGAGAACACTCTATTGCATGGCCAGTGGCCCCACCCCTTGGAAGTCTCCAAGCACCCCTCGGCTCATCCTACTCTCATCTTCCACCTTATCTCTAACCTCCCTGTCTGGGCAGACATGTCATCTGTCCCCCGCAGCTGTGTACAACACTCGCTCTGTGCAGGGACGCGGTTCCTCAAGGTCCCTGATGATGAAAAGGGGGTAAGGCTGATCGTCTTCAATGGGCCTGATGGGGAAGCACAGTGACCCCGTGGGGCCTGTGGGCCCTGGCCAGGGACAGACAGAGAATGCTTCCCAGGGGGAGGGACCACTGAGCTGGGACCACTACTAGAACAGGAGCCTGGAAAAGAGGAGGTGGCTCTCTGTGTCCCTGCAGCCCCAGGCAAACCTCCCTCTTAGACCCTCTCTCAGTCCTCTCGCTCCTGGCCTGCCCTGCAGTTTCCTTGGGCAGGAACCAAGTCTTCGTCATCTCTGCATCACCCACCACGTGGTAGGCACTTAGCAATGGCAGGTCAACACCCTCAGGGCTCATCCTGCCTGGGCACACCTCAGGGCCATCCTCTGACCATCCATGTTCTCTGACCACAGAACGGTCTCAGACCCTCAGCGAGCCAGCCCACCCCACTACAAACAGCCAAGCCCCTAGAACACCCTCCCCTGGGCCAGGGAGCCGCCCGGACAGCGGCTGAGCAGGGAGGGCCAGTGTCAGCACATGGACAGCTGGCGAGTTGGGAAGGCATGGCCGCTGGCCACACCACCCTGGCAGAGCCTGGCCCCTGGGAGTCTCCAGGAGGACCTCTACCCTGTTTCTGATGGACACACCAGGAACAAGCCCCTCTGGTGCCCCTCACCTGGGGGGACATCGTCACGGGTGCCCATGCCCTGGGTGGAGAAGAGGCCTGCGAGGTTGTCCAGAGGCAGCAGCTGCTCCTGGGCCCTGAGCAGAGTCCTCAGGGGTCCAGAGGGTTCCGACCTGTGACATCCAGGGACCTGAGGGGAGGGGCAGTAAAAGGGGGTAAAAACAAGCAAGCACTTTCAGACCTCTCCACAGAAAGCCACGGGGCGCTAAAGCATGACTGGCGAGGAAACCAACGCTGGGCCAGGAGACGCTGCTTTTCTGACACCCACGTCTCCAAGCCCTGAGCCTGCTCAGCAACACGAAAGAGTTCATGGTGAAGAGTGTCGTGGAGGGACCAGCAGTTAGCGTAATGGCTACGTCGCTGGACTCCCACGTAGTCGACCACGGTTCGAGTACCGGACCCGGAGGCTTAAACTCACGCCAGGCGCGTGTGCGTGCGTGCCCAAGATCCCGAGAGGAGAATGGAGAAGGGATTGCGACATGGCCATCCCCCCTGGGGGGTGATTTCTCGCTTTCTGTCTCTCTGTCTCTCTCTGTCTGTCTGTCTGGCGAGCGCATGCACCCTATAGCAAAAACCTCTCCAAAAAAAAAAAAAAGAGTGTCGTGGAAACCAATCAGCCCATCTTCCCCGTCACTTGGACATGGCACCTTTAGGGTCTCAGAGAAAGTAGAATGCGGACACTTCGTTTTCCATCAGTTTCTATTTTCTTCAACACTCATCACTCTAGCCTCTGCTCTGAAAGTCCAGGACAAATTTGGGGCCCTCATGCCTGGTGGGGTCCCCTAGAAATGGCATTCCAGTTTTCTCTCAGGAGGCTCTGTCTCCATCTGCATGAAATCCTTGACCCTCATTCTCACCTCCTTTAACAAGACACCCCTTCAACCCCCTTAACCTCCCCGTTGTCCTGGGGTCGAGTACCTGACCCCTCTGTGCCTCTTCCCAGCTTCCTGTTAGCTTTTAGGGTCAGCCAGCAGGTCTTGCCCCAACCTAACTTCACTTTCTTTCCATGTGCCCAGGGTCTCGTTGCAGACCTGGGACCTCACAGGATTCCTTGCTGCGACAGCAGCGACCCATTTCCTCAGACAGGTGAGAGAGATGGACAGTCTGGAACAGTCAGGGCGAAGCCCTCACTGCTCAATTTCTACTCTGGAGATCAGCTCCCTCGAGAGAACATCTGGGGACAGGGCAGGACACTGTGCCATCTCCCTTCCACTGAGCAACAAACTCAACCAGGGAACTGAGAAAGAAAACCTGCTTTCCATCTGGAAGCCAGCGGGCTGTTGTCCCCAGCCAGGCCCAGCAGATGGAGCAGCTCCTAGCAACCGTCTAGCCAAACAGAGTTTAGCTCAGACAGCCACTGGCCCAGCTGGGCCCCGGTCTGGTCTCCCTCCTTAGGACTCCACGTCGCTTGAGTTTTTTGTCCGTGAAGAACATTCCTCACAACGGGGGAGAAGGCCAGGCCCTGTGCAGTGAGTAGTGGTGTAAGGACTTAGGTGCATGGCGAGAAGGAGCCATGGGTGTCTGTGAGATTCAGCAGATTGGATTCTGCAGGTACCAGCACCCATCTTCACCTGAGCTGGGAAATGGACACAACACATTGCAAGGCAGTTGGAACCCAGAAAAAAAACAGCAAGAATGTTCTAGACCTAAACAGGCCTTCCGCAGCTTAATTAAAGTAAGCCAGCTAGAGACCAGGGCTTTGGGGGTCAGCAAGATTTGCAGGCCTCACCTGCTCCCCGTGTCTCTGACCAAAGGATACACTGTCTATAAAAATTATATGGAGGGACCAGCAGTTAGCGTAATGGCTATGTCGCTGGACTCCCACGTAGTCGACCGCGGTTCGAGTCCCGGACCCGGCGGCTTAAACTCACGCCGGGCACGTGTGCGTGCGTGCCCAAGATCCCGAGAGGAGAATGGAGGAGAAGGGATTGCGGCGTGGCCATCCCCCCCGGGGGGTGATTTCCTGCTTTCTGTCTCTCTGTCTCTCTCTGTCTGTCTGGTGAGCGCACGCGCCCTATAGCAAAAACCTCTCAAAAAAAAAAAAAAAAAAAAAAATTATATGGAGAAAAGCAGTATTTAGCCACGCCCTTCTTCTCAACCTTGCCTACAAATAAGGATCACCTGGAAGCTGAGTAAAATGACAGATTCCTGGGGCCAACAGATGGCCCAGTGGTTAAGGCACTGGACTCCCACATGGCTGACTGTGGACCCAGCAGCTTGAAACTCACACTGGGCACATGTGCGTGCATACTCAAAATCCCGAGAGGACAATGGAGGAGAAGGGATTGTGGTATGGTGATACCCCCGGGGGGTGATTTCTCACTTTCTCGCTCTCTGTTTCTCTGTCTTTGTGGTGAACACACATGCCCTACAGCAAAAATTTCTCCCCCAAAAAAACATGACACATTGGGAACCAGCAGTTAGCGTAATGGCTATGTCACTGGACTCCCACGTAGTCGACCACGGTTCACATCCCGGACCCGGTGGCTTAAGACTCACGCTGGGCGCATGTGCATGCGTGCCCAAGATCCTGAGAGGAGAATGGAGGAGAAGGGATTGCGGCGTGACCATCCCCCCTGGGGGGTGATTTCTCGCTTTCTGTCTCTATGTCTCTGTCTGTCTGGCGAGCGCACTCTCCCTATAGCGAAAAAAAAAAAAAAAACTTTCAAAAAAAAAAAAAAAAAAACGCACATGACACATTCCCAGGCCCCACTTCAAGTCCCCGCTGAATCAGTTTTCTAAGGAGTGGGCCACAGGGATCTGGGCTTTTTTTTGTTCTTTACTATGAAGTGATATTGCCATTCAAACAGAATTGAGAACCACTGGGCTATAGTTCATATTCACTATATAATAAGATATCTGCCCTTTTCCTCACCTTAAGCTGTCAAAACACAGCTCCCTCAGTTCCCCTAAGGTGATCACTCTCGAGCAGGCTGGAGTGAAGATCTGAAACTGGCTGAGGGCACAGCACGCCTGGATTTCAACAGCCGTCTCTGCCGCAGTGGGCCTTCTGAACAAGTCTCTCCCCAAGCCCTGCAGCCCCTTAGCAGCTGGAATGTCAACAAGCCCAAATGGCAGGCTCTTCTCTGTCCTGAGGGACCCAGCAGGACAGAAAGGAACCCTGGGCACTCCATGCTTGCCAAGGCACCCCATCAACCAGACCCCCTTTGAGTCCGTGTCTAGGTTTATCCCTGTGACCCTTTAGGCTCTCAGGGCCCACAGAGCAGGACCTCCTCAGCATCTGCCCAAGAAGAGGTGGCCCACACCACTCATGCTAAAACAGCGTGTCCACTGAGGGCAACAGGGGCCACCGCCCAGGAACTCCATCTCTTAGGCCCAGGGCCTAAATCAAATCACAACAAGAAATCCCAACACGAATGTGGACAGAACTCTGGACAGAACCACTTAGCACCTGGCCCCAGAGCACAGCTCACTGGGGCTCTGTTTGTTCCCAGCACTGCCCTGGCCACTGAGGTGGGGTTCTCCCCTGTGAGAACAGCCACGCCTCACCTAAAAGGCTAACCCAGGAGGTCTGATGACTAGGATTCTGTCCTCACTCCTCGAGGCTCTGGATGGCCCCAAATGGCCAGCTCCTCCACTTCTGACCTCAGTCTCCAAACTCGAATAATGGGGCCACCCAAGACAAGTGACCATTGTCCACTATGGCTACTGAGGTTCCATGGAGACCAGCACCACAGGAATGAAGTAAGGTGACAGAGGGACTTGAGTTTCAAGTGGAAAGTAACAACAGTTAGGACAGGCCCAATAAAGAATGTCAGCCCCAGGAGCAAAAGCCCCTGCCCCGGTGCCACACACAGCCCTCGGGGAAGGAGTCAGCACCCCACTCTGTCCATCTTGCTCCCAAGAGAGCCGGGAAAAGAGCTGTCCCTGCAAGAACAGCCTGCAGACAAGAGGGTGAGGAAATAGCTCTGAGGACGGGAGAGGGAACCACGAAGGGAGGACAGGAAGGACCTCCAGGGGCTACTGCATCCATGGGGTCTCTGGCTGTGTCCTGACATAAAGACCTCTAAGAGCCATGGGCTCCAGGAAGCCAGTGTTCTCAGCTCCACGGGCAAATTAGGCAGGAGCCATTGTGCCCATGGAGATAGTAAAGTTAGTACCATCGCGGGGATAGAAGAGCTGTTCTGGGACATCAGGTCTGAGTCCTCCTCTGGGAGAAACCACCCACCCACCACACCCACATCCACGCATGTCCGTACACCCACTCTACCTTTTTTTAGAGGTTTTTGCCTTAGGGCGCGTGAGCTCATGGAAGAGAAAGACAGACAGACACAGTGAGAGGGAAAGCGAGAAATCACCCCCCGGGGGGATGGTCACGCCACAATCCCTTCTCCTCCATTCTCCTCTCGGGATCTTGGGCACGCACGCACACATGCCTGGAAAGAGTTTCACGCCACTGGGTCTGAGATTTGAACCACAGCTGGCCAGGTGGGAGTCCAGCCACGTAACCACTGCCCTCTGCTGGTCCCCACCCACACCATCTTTAAAGTTATGATGATGGCCAGCCCTACATTCCTACAAGACAGACCTAGGTGACACAGACGTCCCCTCATGTGGAAAGTAAGAGGCTCAAACTAGGCCATTCCTTTGACTCACCCTTGAGGCCAGGCTTCTAAGGATTCGCTCGCTGTCACACTAGGCAGAGCCAGCACTCGCTCACTTTTATTTATTTATTTTTTTAGAGGTTTTTGCTATAGGGCACGTGCACTCGCCAGAAAGACAGAGAGAGACAGAGAGACAGAAAGCAAGAATTCACCCCCCAGTGGGGATGGCCACACTGCAATTCCTTCTCCTCCATTCTCCTCTCAGGATCTTGGGCACATACGCACACACGCCCGATGTGAGTTTAAGCCACCATGTCCGCGGTCAACTACATGGGAGTTCAGTGACATAGCCATTACGTTAACTGCTGGTCCCATCTCACTTTTATTTTTTGCACTACTTTCATTCTTTTATTATATATGCTTTAAAAAATTCTTATTTTACAACTCAATGTTGTCTTGATATTTTAATTGAAAATCTCATTGTAGTTTGGAATGCTTGAAGTTGCTTTTTATTTTTATTTTTTAGATTTTTTGTACTAGCTGGAGAGAGACAGAGACAGAAAGAAAGGGAAAGTGAGAAATCGCCTGCCGGGGGAGTATGGCCTTGCCACATTCACTCCTCCTCCATTCTTCTCTCAGGATTTTGGGTGTGCACACGGTCAGGCCGGGCAGGATGCAGTGACTCCTGCTGTAGAGACGGGCACATGGGGACCCCATTAGTCTCATCTCACGAGGGTACCTGGAGACGCTGTATAGAAAAGGCAGACAAAGTGCCAAACGCAGGCCCAGGCATGTAGCGGTAACTCAGTAAACGTCTGCAGAAGAATGAACGAATTAATTCAAAGTTAAAGCAACAAGATAATCTTGTCAAGGAGGACCTACGTGGAGGAAATGAACCTTTCTCAGTTCCAGGCTGCTATGTGTCCTGCATGTTTCCAAATATTATGCCATTTAACTTTGGACATAGAGCAAGAAAGCAGGTACTGTGGTCCTCCCTTGATAGATCAGACAACTAGGCTCAGAGAGGTCACGTGGCTGGATTAAGGCCGCAGAGCTACTGAATGGAAGAGCAGGGCTGATGGCCTCTGCTCCTGGAAGTGGCGGGACGTGGCATTTCAGAGCGAGCACTGGGAGTCAACAACCAGGATTCCCGTCCCTCGCCTCAAACACATTAGTAAAGTTGAGTCGCCTTGTAACTGCATAATGGAAATAATAATGTCTATCTCACAAGATGATTGAGAGTATTCCAAAAATTTGAAAAACATTTCATACTTGACCCCTAGCAAGTACTCAGTAAGTAGTGGCTATTAATATTATTGTTTAGTAACTAGCCATGTTTAGATGTTCAGGAAGGTGGAATGTCCCTGTTGAAAGTCTTTGGGAAGGGACCAACAGGTGGCATGGTGGTTAAGGGCACTGGACTCCCATATGGCCAACTGCGGTTCGAGTCCCGAATCTGGCGGCTTGCTCTTTCTCTCTCTCTGTCTCTCTAGCTTGCTCTGCTCTGTCCCTCTCTGGTCAAATTAAAAATAAATAAATAAAGTTAAATAAAATAATTCTTAAAAAAAAAAAAAAAAGGAAAGAAAGAAAGTTTTTGGGAAAAGACACTACGGAGCCCTGGCTGAGACTTGGTAGGGAAATGGAGGGCCAACTGGTGGAGCAGGGTGCCTTCCACTCATAAGTTGCTGGGCTGAGCGGGAGGCAGGGGGCGGGCTGGAGCAGGACACTGAGCACAGCAGGTCCAGTTCCGCCTTGCTGGGACACGCTTCCCTTCAAGCAAACCCTCTTAACAGAATAACCTGTTAGGGAGGCAGTTAACACCTGTTCATTTATTTATTTATTTATTTATTTATTTATTTAATTTTAATTGCCAGAGTGTGCATGCGCTATGCAGAAAAAGGGAGAAACCAATGAGGTGTGTTTATGCCACAATCCCTTCTCCTCCATTTCTCCATGCTATTGGGATTCTGGGCACCCACGCACATGTACCTGTGTTTTCAAGCCATCAGGGTTGGGACTTGAACCACAGTCAGCCATGTGGGATTTGGCCTCCCTTAACCACTAAACTACAAGTCCAGCCCAACACCTGTGTCTTAATGACCTGTCAGGATAGGGCAGAGCAAGTGGCCCAGAGCCCAGAGTGGTGCTTCCCAACATGGCTGAGGAGGGTGGCCTTCCACGTATAACAGCATCTCAGTGTGAGTGTCTGGGGAGGGAGGAGGCTGGGTGGATAGGGAGAAGAAAAGGGCTACATACATGTAGGTCTGCAACATTTGAAACCGCTTCCCCTGCTTGCTCTTGAGAATTCTGATTTAAGAATAATTGTTCTTGCCACCAGCAGATGGTACAATGGTTACATTGTTGGATTCCCATATAGTTGACTGCAGTTCGAATCCTGGACCTGGTAGCTTAAAACCCATGCTGAGCACGTGTGTGTGCATGCCCAAAATCTCGAGAAGGGAATGGAGGAGAAGGGATTGCAGTGTGGCCATTCCCCCGGGGGATTTTTCCTGCATTCTGCCTCTTTGTCTCCCTCTGTCTCTCTGGTGAATGCACATGCCCTATAGCAAAAATCTCTCTAAAAAGAAAAAGAGAATCATTGCTCTAAAAGATGTGGGGAAGCCTATGGCTGAGAGGGTCTTATACAAGCTGTTTTCAAAAAACAGTGAAGGTATATGACAAGCAAGCTGCCCTGTTGGTTGTCCAGGTTGGGCATAGCACAGAGACTTCATAATTAAGGGACACTGCTTACCCTGCAGACACGATAGATGTGTACATTTACTACAGTTTTCTTCTGATGAACAGAAGTAAAGTGTCCTGAGGAAGTGGCATCTTTTTCTAATTCACAAAAAGGACTAAACAAGCGAGCTGTGGCCCTCATGACAAAGGTAAGTGATTTAAACACAAACTGACAAAATTCAGAGTTCACAGGCCGGCAGGTGGCCTGGTGGTTAAAGGCAGTGGACTCTCACATGGCTGACCGTGGTTAAGTCCTGGACCCGATGACTTGCTTTCTCACTTTCTCTCTCTCTCTCTCACTCTCTGCCTGATCAAACTGGAAGATAATAATGATAAATAAAGTTAAAATAATCCTTTTTAAAAAAAAGAACAAGATTCAGAATTCAGAATCTTTTGAAGCAGCCCCTAGTTTTGTGTGTTGTGTGGATACAAATATAAATTAGAGATTAATCGGAATTGGCACTAGCAATTCAACAAAACTTCCTGTGCCCACTTTTCCTGTCACTAGCTTTCAAGCTGGGAAGGACCTAGGAGGTTCTCATCTCTTCACCTGCAAACGAGGGGTTGAACTGGTCCAAGAGAGGCCACACAACATGCCCTTGCGGTCCGCTCAGGCTGCTACACCAGAACGCCGCAGACTGGGTGATTTCCACCACGAAGACTTAGTTCTCACCGTTCTGGAGGCGGGGAGCCCAAGATCAAGGTGGCCGCTGATGCGGTTGGCAGTGAGGACTCTCTTCCTGCATTGCAGATGGCAGAGAGAGAGAGCACGACCTCTCCAGTTTCTCTGAATACGGGCACAAATGCCATCACAAGGGCTTTACCCTCATGACCTCATCTAAATCCAATTTCCTCCCGAAGGTCCCACCTCCTGATTTCAACACGTTGGGGGTCAGGGCTTCAACCTATGCATTTTGAGGAGACACCACATTCTGTCCGTAACACATGCCCAAGGTCATGGGGGGGGGGGGGCAGCGCCTATCCACAGCCCACACCCCTACGGGCATCACATTGGCCACTCACTGGCAAGGCCTAGAGCACAGTGAAAGAAACCTTCCTTCTCCAACTTTCCCCCAGGGCCTCCCCAAAAAGGTCACCTCTGCGCTGCAGTGCCTGGTCACAGCCCATGGGCACTGTGTTCCCAAGGACTAAGGTTCTTGGCAGGGGCTGGAGGCCGCAGCATCAAATCATGCCTGAAACCACACAGCCTTCCACCAGGCCGCGTCTACCAAGAGGATCTGAGTTACCCTAGTGCTGGATCCTAGCCCTGGAGTCCCGAATATCACACCAGGAATGCTTCCTGCAGGCTTAACAGCCCAGCTGAGGGCCCCGCCCAACACTGGAGCTCCAATCTTCAAAGAGAAGTCTGCGAACTCTCCCAGGTACCCAGAGTATCAGAAGGGAGGAGGAAGAGATAAAGCATCCTTTCCCATCAAAGCCTCAGCAAAGACATCTGGACTGTGACTCAAGCATCTGAGAGCCAGGCAGCTCCAGGCAGTTCCAGGAAAGGGTGCTCGACAGAGGCCTCCCTGCAGGAAGCCCAGAGGACTTCAGACCCCAGCCCTGTCCTTGTCCCAGGGCGTCAGAAGAGAGCCAACTCTCCTTGGACAAGAGCCAGAGGCTTAAGTTGTTCCTGCATTTCGTACGTTTTTCTGCCTGCAACAGTAAGCCTCCGTGTCTCTGCGCGGGGAGCTCGGGTGCCTCTGGGAGGATGTCGCAGAGCTCAGGTGGACATTTCCCCATCCCTCTTCCCCACTACACCCTACTTTCTTCAACTCTGCTAGGCCTAGGCTCTATGGGCTGAAAATCAGCCGGGACCCAGCCAGCCTGTGGGGGGCAAGGCTGCCGCCCTGGTCCTGCAGGGCTGGAGGAGAGCAGTTTGGGGGTTGTCAGGTTTGGGATGGAATAGACGATGGGTCCCTCGTGGCCGGGCCTTGGCCAGCCTTAGCGTTGCTCTGATGAAGTGCAGGTCCCCATCGGTTCCCCCAGGGCTCCCAAGGAAACAGCAGAACTTTAAGGTCTGCTGTCAACATGGGCCCCAGTCCCAAAGGACTGGTTGGCGAAACCATTTCAGGAGACAGAAATCTGCTTGGGAAAGAACGTGCTCATCTCCACCACGATGACAACCACGTCAACAACGGTGACTTCCATTTCACACATGGGCTAATATGTCAGGGCCCTCCTTACTGCCTCCACTCCCACCACCAGCCCCCAGGAGGCGTTATTTAATCCCTCCTGGTCAGATGAGGAAACTGAGACTCCAAGAGGCAAAGAGCCCAAGTCCACACAGCGAGGAGGAGGTGGTGTTAGAATCCACATCCAGAGCAGAGCCCTCCCCCAAGGCCTGCGCTTTAGCCGGGTGCCCCAGGGTCCCCAAGCATGAGCCTTCCCCATACCACACCCCCATTCCTCCTGGCACCCTGACCCTCGGCACTCCCCGGGAGCCATGGCCCAGGAGCAGGAAGGATGGCCATCAAACAGGATGTACCGTCCATGGGCAGAGTCCGTGACCGGCAAAGGGGACAGCCCAGGGCAGCGTCTCCTCCCTTGGCTCACAGCGCTCAGAGCAGCGACTCTAAGCTCCCACTTCAGAGCTAATGCACGAAGGCCCAGAGAGGGGCAGGGACTTCCCCATGGTCACGCAGCCTCCGCGCTGCGGTTGGATGCCTTTCTGCTTGTTCTACGTCAGGCCCTCGTCCCTCCTTCCAAGGTTTCAGAGGTCTCAGCACCTCCCCACCCCCTCCCCACCAAACGGCTCAGTGGTCACATCACCTCTCACCTCTAAATCCAGAGGCCAAACCCCTGTCACTGGAGGAATCCAGGGTCCTTGGTGTCTCGGGAGAGAGATCGCTGCGGGTCCGGGGGGCAGGACAGGGTTGCCCACACCTGGCCGGCCCTGGCCCCAGCCCCAGCCCAGCCTCCAGGCCCTGGGCCACGGCCTCCTGTCCGGGCAGGTGCGGGGCGGCGGCCGCTCCAGGTACACTTCTGCTCTCTGCTAGGCTCTCCCTGGGTAAACAAGGCTGCATAGCAACCGCTCCCTGAAGGAGCCCGCAGCTCCCTGTGTGGGGCAGAGCCAGAGCCAGAGGCTTTTCCCCTCGGTCTCATTTCCTCTGTGGCTCATGCGGGCCCTGGGCACTCCCAAGTGGCCAACCTGTCCTCTGGAGCCAGAGAGAGAGAAAGCAAGCTGGGCCCACCACGCAGTGACCACAGCAAGTAAGTGCACAGTAGGCTCAGGGCAGGGATGAATTGGCAGTGAGCCCCTGGCTTTGCTCAGTTGGCCTCTCCCAATCTGGTTCTGCTCACAAGCTGTGTCCAGAGGCCGAAGGGCAGATGGGGTGAGCACACAGGCCTTGGAAGCAAGCAGGGCCGGGGTTGAATCCTGACCCTGCTGCTTCCAGCTGCGTGCCCTCTGGCCACTACTTAACCTTGCTTAGCCTCAGTTTCCTCATCTATAAAATGAGTATAATTGTAGTACTGACTTTGTAGTCAGTACTACTGTCAGGATGAAATAGGGGCACATAACAGGTTTGTGGGCTTGTCTAGCACACAGTAGGCTCCCCATTACTTCCCCAGAAAGATCTGAGAAGCAGGAAGCCTGTGGCCTCCCCTACCAGATTTTTCCACCCCAATTTTAGGAAAATATGAGTCCTAGCAGCCCACAGCTGCTTCCTCATTGAGCACAGGTCCTGGGGCAGAAATCGCCAGCTAGCATTGCCCCCTCAAATGACAGCTGCTCCCACGCCTCTCCCTACCCCTCCCTTTTTTAAGTTATTTATTTATTTAATTTTATTTGTCATTATAATTCATTTTTTAATTTGACCAGAGAGAGAAAGGGAAAATGAGAAAGCAAGCCACCAGGTCCAGGACTTGAACTATGGTCAGCCATGTGGGAATCCAGCACGTTAACCACCACACCACCTGCCAGCCCTACCCTTTTTAAACCCTCAAGCCCTCTCACTGATTTTTTGCAGATTTGTAGAGCCACTTGCCCAAAGACACTAAGAATTGTTCCAACTCACCCCACCCGCAGTCTCTGCAGAGGAATCGGGGGACCCGTGGAATACACGAGCAGGGCTGCTGTGAGGACATTTCGCTTCCCGGGGACCCAGCCGCTGCATGCCTCACACCCAGTGCAGCGCCGCCCTGGGGACTCTCCTCTTCCTTGACATGGCTACAGAGGCCCTGGAAGGAGGAGCTTTCATTAACCTAGTGTCAGGAGGGGCCAAGGAGGATGGCCCAGAAGATGGGGACAAGATCCTCCTGCGGCAGCAGCAGGCAGTGGGCCTGGCTGGGAGCCAGAAGGCAGCACAGGCCCATGGCCTCCCCCGGGGACATGACCTGACAAGGGGACTGAACTTCTGAACTCCCTCTGGGAAAGAAGAACTTCCCCAAACCGGGACTGGCCTCACAAACAGCAGAAAGAGGCGTCCTTATACTCCTGTTTTTCATTGGGTCCCCTGTGAGATAGGTATGAAGAACTCCACGGTGACACATGGGGAAACTGAGGCCCAGCAAGGGAAGCCCTGGCCGCAAGTCATGCAGCTGGTGAATGAGAGCCAGCGACCAGAGACAGAGAACCCAAAGAGCAGGGACAGGATGACACAGGTCTCCATGTCCCTTAGGTCTGTCAGAGAGCATGCATACACCTTCCCAGACCCATCCTGACATCACAGCCCACATCAGAGTTTCCAGAACTTCTGACAGCTGCATCAGCTAGGCACTGCTCATGGCTCTCAGCATCCTCGGGCCAGCACCATGGCCTACGAAACCCAGCCCCACTCCCCACTCCTCCGCGGCTCCTCTGGCTCTCCACGCGGTGCCCTGCTGGACTGGCGTGCGCGGAGTATCCCTGAGGGCTCCTGTGCCACACTGCGCCACAGGAGAGAGCATCACCCCCTTCAGGCCCTGAGTGACAGAGAGAAACTGACGGGTAATGACTTGCCCATCCCTGCATCACTGGGGCCCAGGAGGCCTATTTTGCACAGCGCATAAGAACCAGAGCTCTGAAGCCAGGCCAGATTCTAACCCCAGCAACTGTGTGATCTTGAGCAAGAGGCGGGCTCTGGGTCCGGCTTTCCTCACATGCCCATAGGGAAACCACAGGCTCTCCCTGGCGGGTGAGAATGACCCCCAGAAAGCATGGGCATGATGGGACCAGCAGATGCCATAATGGTTACATCACTGGACTCCCACATAGTCAACTGCGGTTCAAATCCCAGACTGGCAGCTTAAAACTCACACTGGGCACTTGTGAGTGTGTGCCCAAGATCTGAAGAGGAGAATGGAGAAGGGATTGCACCATGGCCATCCTCCCTGGGGGGTGATTTCTCACTTTCTATCTCTCTGTCTCTCCAGCGAGTGCACACACACCCTAAAGCAAAAATCTCAAAAAAAAAAAAAAAAAAAAATTAACTTTAAATTTTAAAAAAAAATTCATGGAAAATACATATTATGGAAAACCTATGCATTGACTTCAACTATTTTGCACCAAAATTAACTTGTATTTTAATTCTATTTTACCATGAACCTTTTGAAGTCTCTCATATTAATTACTATGACCATGTGACATAATAAGAGTGACCATGCAACAAGAAAATGAGTCCCCAAACCTGCAGGTCAGGAGCTGGCCAAGAAAGGAACATGGCTGGAAGCTACTGACGCCGATGAAACCTGAGCTCCAGGGCTCCGGGCGTCCCCAGGATGAGACAGGGCCCAGGGAGAGGCTCTCGGTACTCAGTTCGACCAGGAGCTCTCAGAAGAAAGGGCTCCTGTAATTTCTAGTGACTTGTCATTCTTTTTTCCTTAATTGCCAGAGGATGCACGTACTCAACCCAGAGTAGAGAAGGAGGAGAGCAAGAAGGAGAGGGAGAGCGCACCCGTCATCACACCACGATTCCTTCTCCGCCCTCTCTCTAACCTGCCATGATTTGGGACAGACGTGCACATGCGCCTGCACCCATTTCAAGCTGCTGGGACCAGGATTTGAGCCATGCAGTAGACCCTATGGGATTCAGTTTCTTTAACCACTAGACTATAGGCCAGCCCTCCTTTATCATTTCAAAATAATGTTTTCAGGGGCCAGCAGATGGCATAGAAGTTAAGGCAGCTGGATCCCATGTGGTAATAGAGCCGCTTGAGTCCTGGACTAGGCGGCTTGAATAACACACTGGGCACTGGTATGTGTGTGCCCAAAATCCTGAGAGGAGAATAGAGGAGAAGGGATTGTGGCATAGCCATCCCCGGGGGGGGGGGGGGGGGGGGGGGGGGGGGATTTCTCACTTTTCCTTTCTTTCTTTCTCTTTCTCTCTCTCCTATGAGCACACACCCTAAAGCAAACTAAAAACAAAACAAAATTTTTTTTCCTTATATAATTTTATCTTCTTTTAAAAAGAAGTCCCCCAAATTGTTTAAGCTTCAAGCTTCACAAACCCTGACAGAAAACTGGGCAGATCTTCAGCTCAGCTCTGAAGGAAGTGCAGGGCTGGGAGCTGGCAGGGCAGGGGAGTGGACAGAGGAGAAGGGTAGGAAGGGATGAGGAAGGACAGACAAGGCACAAGGGCCTACTGGGCCATTTGAAAATGGGTGGATTCACAGGCCGTAAGTATGCAGCTTTGAGGCTTTGGGTGTGTGCTTAATAAGCCCACCTGAACAGCGGCTGCACATGCTTGACTGCCTGCTGAATCCACACCTGTCTTCCAGCACAGAACTTGTTTGGGGTTGAACTGAGTGCCTGAAATCTCGTATGCTAAAGTCCTAGCCCCTAATGCCTCAGAATACGACCTTCTTTGGAAATAAGGTCGTTGCAATATGAGTAGCTAAGAAAAGGTCATATTGGAACAGGGTGTGCCCCGAATTCAATATATTTTTTTTTAGAGATCTTTTGCTACAGGGTATGTACACTCACCAGAGAGACAGAGAAAGAGAAAGTGAGAAATCACACACACACCCAGGGAGATGGGCACATTGCAATCCTTTCTCCTCCATTCTCCTCTTGGGATTTTGGGCATACACACACACACACACACACACACACACACACATACACATACCTGGCGTGATTCAAGACTCCATGTCTGGGACTTGAACCATGATCAGACATGTAGGAGTCTGCAACCACAATCACTATGCCACTTGCTAGCCCCATCAATACAGTTAGTAATAGCATCCTTACACAAGAGGAAGGCCCTACCCAGGAGCACTCCCACTACATCGACTTGTTCCCTGAAAAGTTTTTGGGAAACTCCAAAATAATACATGCAACTTAAGCTGCTGAGTCAGACAGAGGACCAAACCAAACCCTTCATATCACAGATGAGGGAAATTAAGCCCAGAGGGTTGCATAGGAAATCAGTATACTGACAGCTTCTGGTTATACTGTTTCTGGCCTCATTCGCCCTTAGGAACTTCTCCCAGGAGAAGCCAACCCCTCACCCATCATCTTTCTCCTCAACAGAAAGTGTCAGAGAAGGGCAGCTCATTGCCATTGCAGCCACAGGAAAGGGTCTGAAGGAAGACAAGAAAGGGTCTGAAGGAAGACATATGTTCCTTCAACAACATGTGGATGGGACCAGCAGGTGGCACGGTGGTTAAGGTGCTGGACACTCCCACATGGGCAACCATGGTTCGAGTCCCAGACTCTGGTGACTTGCTTTCTCACTTTCTCTCTCTCTCTCGCTCTCTCTCTCTTTCTCTTTCTCTCTCTCTCTGGTCAAATTAGAATAAGTAAATAAAAAATTTTTTAAAAAAACAACAGGCAGATAGATGGGAGTATGGATGGATGGATGGAATAGATGGAAGGAGAGGTTGGAAAAAGGATGGATGGATGGATGGATGGATGGGAGACATGGAAGAAATAAGGGAAGGAGGAAAACTAAAGTGTAAATGAATGAATAAATTAACAAAATTGAAGAACAAATGTGTAGAGGGGCCAGCACATGGCATGGTGGTTAAGATGCTGGACTCCCACATGGCTGACCGCAGTTCAAGCTCCAGACTTGGCAGCTTGCTTTTAAGTTTTCCCTCTGTCTCATTCTCTGTCGGCGTCCGCCCCCAGGGCTTGGGTCTGGCTGAATCATGATCAGGGGGCTGCTGGTGAGGAAGAGAAAGAGGACGAGAAAGAGAAAGCCCTCCATCTTACCAGGACCTGGGAATTGGGAAGAATGAGGCAAAGGGATAGAGTAGAAATGGACACAGGCAGCCTGAGCCTAGGTAGCCCAAGCAACTTGTGCCGCCCAGATGAACTGGACGTCTTTATTTATAGAACAAGGAGACATTACATATGTATGTTTTACGACACTTCATACATTGGTTGCCAGGTTACAGATAATAAGAAGCAGTTAACAAATCTATAAGGGCTTAGTCACACCAGGCCAGGTATACCCCTTGGTAATCCCATCAAGAGAAAATCTCATCTTCCTTTCTAATGCAAAGAACTAGCTGTTAGGTGTGGGGAAGGAGCTAAAGATCTTCTCACACCACCACACCCAGAGTAGGCTAAAGAACCTTTCAGATACAGAGCAGGGATTGGATTTTACTAATTGGGGCCAAGATGTTTCTTGAAGTCCATCAGATGTGTCTGTTGGAACGCCCCTAGCAATTTCCACCCTTGCTCTGTCTGCAGCCAAGGTCAAGGAAAGACAAGTTACAAGGTTCTGCCAAACCCCAAAAGAGCATGTGGTGTTTGCTCAGAGCATGTCCCCACACCTCAGACTCTCTCTCTTAAACGTGTCCCCACAATTCTCTCTCTCTCTCTCTCTCTCTCTCTCTCTCTCCCTCTCTGTCATGCATGTGCCCTATAGCAAATTAAAAATAATAATTAATAACAATAAATAATTTTTTTTGAGAGGTTTTTCGCTATAGGGCGCGTGCGCTCGCCAGACAGACAGAGAGAGACATAGAGACAGAAAGCGAGAAATCACCCCCCAGGGGGGATGGTCACGCCGCAATCCCTTCTCCTCCATTCTCCTCTCGGGATCTTGGGCACGCACGCACACGCGCCCGGCGTGAGTTGTAAGCCACCGGGTCCGAGACGCGAACCGCGGTCGACTACGTGGGAGTCCAGCGACATAGCCATTACACTAACTGCTGGTTCCCAATAATTATTTTTTAAAAAGAATGTGTAGAATGAGAGCTGGACAACAGGGAGAAGGAAGGAGTCAGCAGGTGAGTGAATAATTCTAGGAACAAGAGAATTTCCCCATTTTTATAAGAATATACAAATAAATAAAAATTCCTAAGTGCTTCCACATTTCTAGCTTGTATAAAAATTTATCAAGCAGGGGCCAACAGTGGCATGATGGTTAAAAGTGCTGGATTCTCACATGGCCAACTACGGTTAGAGTCCTGGACCTGGTGGCTTGCTTTCTCACTTTCCCTTTCTCTCTGTTTCTCTAGGGTCATACTAAAAAAATAATAATGACAAATGAAATAAGTAAATATTTTTAAAATTCATCAAGCTTATGTTGTGTATACTTATGATACACATATATTTCTGTGTGTATGCTATCTTTTCCTTAAAGGCTCCACCCACAGAGCTCAGTGGGGAGCAGAACTTCTATACCCTTCATCAGTAATAAGGAGAATCACGCGAGTGCAAGGCGGTGCCCTGCTTTTGCCAAGATGATGTCAGCAGACCCACTGTGGACCTGAACATGCCCCCCCACCCCGACCTGGATCTGTATGCTATACCTCAATAGCATGACTGCCTTCAAAAGAGGAAATAGAGGGACCAGCAGATGGTGTAATGGTTATGTCACTGGACTCCCACATAGTTGACCATGGTTCAAGTCCCAGACCTAGTGGCTTAAAACATGCTGGGCTCATGTGCATGCGTGCTCAAGATACTGAGAAGAGAATGGAGGAGAAGGGATTGTGCATAGCCAACCCCCTGGGAGGTGATTTCTCACTTTCTGTCTCTCTGTCTCTCTCTGTTGCTCCAGCAAACACACATACCCTACAGCAAAAATCTCTCTTAAAAAAAAAAAGGAGATAGAAGAGACTCTAGAGTCTCTTAATACAACACCCAGAATGACCAGGATACAACTGAAAATCATTCATCATACCAAGAACAAGGAAAATCTGAAACTGAATGAGAAAAAGACATCAGTGATGCAACACCAAGATGTCACAAATGTTGCGATTATCCAACAAGAATTTTAAAGCAGCCATCATAAAAATGCTTCAAGGAACAATTACAAACATGCTTAGAAAACATTTATAAGAGTCTCAACAAAGAAATAAATGATATCAAGAAGCATCAAGTGGAAATTTTAAAATTGAAAAATACAACTTAAACAATTCAGTGTGATTATGATTATGACAGAGGAAGGAATCAGTGAACTGCTAAATAGAACCATAGAAATTACTCCATATGAACAACAGAGTATAGACTGAAACAAAATGAAAAGACCCTCAGGGACCTGCAGGACTATAACAAAAGATCTAATATTTGTATTATTGGAGTTCAAGAAGGAGAGGAGAAAAGTATTCAAAGAAATAATAACTGAAAACTTCCCAATATTAATCTACAGATTCAAGAAGCTGAGCAACCTCTATGCATCGTGAACCCAAAGAAAGCCACATCGCCATAATTGAAGTTTAGAAAACTAAAAACAAAGGAGAAAAATCTTGAAAGCAGCTAGAAAAATATAACCCATTGTCTAGAGAGAAACACAATATGAATGATAGACTTATCAGAACTATGGAGACCCAAGGGAAGTGGTATAACATTTTTTCAAATGCTGAAAGAAAAGACTGTCTTACCAGAATTCTATATCTAGCAAAAATCTTCTTCAAGAGTGAAGATGAAATGAAGACATTCCTACATGAAAGAAATAAACAGAATTTCTCACCATTAGACCTACTCCAAAAGAATAGCTAAGGAAAGTCTTCAAACAGAATGGCAATGATACAAGAAGGATACTTGAAACACTAGAAATGAAGAAAGAACAAGAAAAGAATAAAAATATGGGAACTCTAGCAGGCTGTTCTACTCTTGGCTGGAGCAGGGCAGACACACAGGTGAAGTAGAGCATCCCAAAGGCTGAGAAAATCCCAAGCATGGTTGGACACCATCAAGGGACAGTCAAGGAGCATATCTGAGCTATCAATCAAACATCTCTCCAGACCCAGTGCTGAATGCCTGGGTTTGTAAATGGCCTTTGTTTAAGACATTTTGAGGGAGGTTTTCTGTGACTTGAAGCTGACAGCCTCCTAACTGACAAAGCAACTTGCTTCCTGAGATTCTCTAGCCAAAGATTCATGTGCTGAGGAAAACGTAACGACTAAAATGGGAAATCTTGACAAATCCTCCTCACTGGAGTGATAGCCTGATGCAACCCATGTGAACACAAACCACATCCCTGGTGTGAACTTCAAAGAACCTTTTTCTGGCACTTAAGACTTGCCACCTGAAGATGGAAGCAGGCAAGCCTGGGGCAGGTGCTGCTCAGCTCTGCAGGGAAATGCCAAGGCTATGCTCAACTCTGTTCTCATCCCACTGTGGAAAGGGCTGTCGGCAAACTGCAGCCCCTCAAAGGAAGGAGGGTGTGATGGGGAGGGGCTCTGGAACACAGCTCCTCAGAAATGTTGAAATAGGGACCAGCAGATGGCATAATGGCTATGTCACTGGACTCCCATGTAGTCGACCACGGTTCAAGTCCCAGACCTGGAGGCTTAAACTCACACCAGGTGCATGTGTGTGCGTGCCCAAGATCCTGAGAGGAGAATGAAGGAGAAGGGATTGCAACATGACCATCCCCCCAGGGGGTGACATTTCACTTTCTGTCTCTCTGTCTCTTTCTGGAGAGCGCACGTGCCCTATACAAAAACCTCTCCAAAAAAAAAAAAAGGAAGAAAGAAATGATGAAACACACAGAAAGAACAACACACGTGCTCCACAGCCGCTGACAGGATAAGGAGCCAGGATGGGTTGGGCTTGTCCACGTGGCTCCAGGGCTAGGTCACTAGCTAATGGGTATGTAGGAGGATAAAATTCTTCACAAATGGCTCTAACAAATGGCTTCCCCAGGAGGCAATGGATGATCCAGCCTTCTAGGATGTTTAATAGGGATCTAGGCTCATTCCAACCCAGCCTCCTACCTCCGGACTCTACCAAGAATCTTTATAGCTCAGTGATTCTTATGTACAGGGGAAACGGAAGATAAAGTTCCAGGTTCCACGTGGGTCCTGTGTTCTATCCCAGCTACAGTTTAGAATAAGCCCTTGGTCAGACCTTCCTCATTACAGGTGGGAATCTCCAGCCCAACCATTTCTCCATTGAGTTTGTGGAACAAATACAAGAAGAGAAAAAGGAAAAAAGAGAAAAGAGAAAGATCCTACAGTAAAGAAAGTTTGGAAGACATGGATTTAAATCAAGTGGAACTATACCATTTCTTAACCGTACCACATTTCGGGGCCTTTAATAAGCTCTGTGGTTGTGATGCTCCAATATGGAATAGAGCGTGAAGCAATTTCCAAATCTATCTGACCATACAGGTCTGTTGGTTCATGAAATACTTTTAAAATATTTTTTCTCACATTTTTCTTCATCGAAGTTTATTCATTTATTTCCTCCATGAGACAAAGCAGCCCCCACAGCAGGATCCTCATGCCACAATCCACCGCCTCAGTGAGGCAGGATCACAGGCATGAGTATGTGTGTGCCCTGCTCGGACAGGGAGACCTTACTTAGCACATGAACCCAAGTCCTTCCCATGTGGCTTCAACATCATGGAGCCTTGCGTGACTCTGCTGTGCCACTGTGGCTGGCTTTTATTGTTATTATTATTATTATTATTATTTATTTATTTATTTATTTATGGCTATAGGGCATGTGCACTTGCCAGAGAGAGATAGAGAGAGAGAAAATGAGAAATCATCCCCCAGGGGAGATGCCCACACCACAATTCCTTCTCTTCCATTCTCCTCTCAGGATTTTAGGCACACATGCACATGTGCCCAGCATATATTTTTAGGCTGCCGGCTCAGGGACTCAAACCACATAGTTGGCCATGTGGGAGTCAAACACCCTAACCACCGTGCCATCTGCTGACCCTTTTTTTTTTCTTTTTAAAGTGTATTTATTTATTTATTCCAAAGGTGGAGAAGGAGGGAGACAGGCATCCCCAAAATGGTCTTCTCATTGTGATCCACCCCAGACCGTGGACATACACATGTGCCTGGCATGCTTAGGGAGATCTTGGGATGTGAACCCTGAACCTTTTCTATGTGGGTTCAGTTACATTACCACTATGCCACTGACTGACCACTGATCATGAAGCATTTCTTAAGACCAGAGTTTTTTTGTTTTGTTTTGTTTTTTAGGTTTTTGACATAGGATTCGTGTACTCACTGGACAGAGACAGTGAAAGGGAAAGTGAAAAAAGACCCGCAGGGGGATGGCCACGTCACAATCCCTTCCAGAAAAGTCTCAGGAGCAAATGAGGAAGAAAAACCAATCAGAGAAAACAATACCCCAGAGAAGACATAAATCGGCCTCAGAGGAGAGAGATGGCGTCTTCCCACCACAATCAAGTCAGCTGACGATCCCACACACAGGGATCCCACCAGTCCTTCCTCCAGAAACCATCAACTTCCACCAAACACAAGTCCCAGAACGATTTCGATCCCCCTCAGGAATGTGGCTGACAAGCATTTCCTAAAGCTTCCCACCTGTTACCTGAGGAGCTGGGCTTCAGGGGAGCTTCCTGAAGCAGAGATCTACAGTCTCAGGCCGAGTAGGCTCCAGCCATCAGCCAGCGCTCCCGGGAAGGGTTGGGGAGGAGGAGGAGGACACGCATCCTCCCCAGGAGACAAGCCAGGCCCACCAGAGGGAGAACCAAGCCCCACGATCTCTGAGCACTGGCTCTGTTCGATGCGAATGGGAAGAAAGGACTCTTGTTTCTCAGTTTCCCTGGGTGACAGTTACCATGGATATAAGTCAATTTTGGGTTCCCGTCAGTCGCCGGTTGACTATAAAGCGCATGCTCTCGCAAAGCCACAGTCAGGCAGAGCCAAACCCAGGGACAGAGGCTGAGGACAAGGCCGGTCTGCTGACCGAGTGGGCACAGGCAGGCACGGGGCTCTACGGAGCCCACCCTGGGTTTCATCCCTGCACACACACGTGCACACAGGCCCACACCTCACACACTCACTGCCTGGGAGAAGCAACTTGGCACAAGTGGAGAACAATTAACTCCCTTTTCACGCATGACTACATCCAGAACTCTGAAGGACACTCCCAGAATGCCCAAAGGTAATACCCAAACACAGGCTCATCCTGGTGCTGCAGTGCTGAGCTGGGAGGCACGTGGCCTACCTGGCCGTGTCCGGATTCCCGGGTGGGCTGGAAAACACGGGGTATATGCACAAATGCCCACGTCCTGGCAAGCTGCAGGGCTGGGAGGGCACTGTAGTGTGGGGACGCTGGAGGGGCCTTCTCTGTCCTCTCCCCTTTTTCTCTTGTAAGCATGTTCGCACTGTCCATTATAAAATATATACATACCCAAGTAAGTCCCCTAGAGCGGGCCTCCTTGGGGCTCATTTAATAGTCAGAGCTACCATTTATTCACTAGCCTATGCATTTACATAATAGCTCATTAATCCTCACAACTCTCGGGGTAGATACACCTACTATTCCTATTTTATAGCTAAAGAAATTGAGGTTCAGAGAAGTCATTCGACTAGGAGTGATAGGCTCACAGTTAAATCCCAGGTATCTGGTTCTATGGCAGTTCTTACTATAGGCCCAACTCTTCTATAGACCCAACTGTCCCTGGGGCCTCAAGCAAATCATTAAACTTTCGGAACCCCATTTTCTCATATCTAAAATAGGAATGAAAATATGTTCCCCAGACCAGTAGGTGGCATAGTGGTTAAAGCACTGGATTCCCACATGGTCTACCCCCGTTCAAGTCCCAGACCTGGTGGCTTGCTTTCTCACTTTCTCTCTCTCTCTCTCCCTCTCTGATGAGTGCACATGCCCTATAGCACGATTTTCTAAAAAATTTTTAAATAAAATTAAATAAATAGGGACCAGCAGATATCACCATGGTTAAGTCATTAAGTCTCGCATATGGCCAACCATGGTTCGAGTTCCAGATCCAGCAGCTTGAAATTCATACCAGGCGCGTGTGTGTGCATGCCAGAGATCCCAAGAGGAGAATAGAGGAGAAGGGATTGCAGCATGGACATCCCTGCTGGAGATTCCTCACCTTCTCTCTGACTCTGGCAAGTGCATGCACCCTATAGCAAAAAAAAAAAAAAAAAAAAAAAAAAAAAAAAAAAAAAAAAAAACCTCTAAAAAAAGATTTTTAATAACTAGCTTTTTAAAAAATATTTTCCCCACCTATGCCCTAGGACTATTACAGGAATCGAATAAAATGGGGCTAGTAGACAGCATAACGGTTATGGCACTGGACCCGGTGGCTTGAAAATCATGCTGAGCACATGTGCATGCATGGCCGAAATCTCAGGAGGAGAATGGAGAAGAAGGGATTGCTGCTTGGCCATCCTCCCAGGGGGTGATTTCTCACTTTCCCTTTCTCCGTCTCTCTCTCTCTCCAGTGAGCACACACATTCCATGGCAAAAACTTCTTCAAAAAAAAAGAATCAAGTAAAAAGTGAGCCTAATTTAGGGAAAGAGAGATAGAAAGGAGGTTAGCATTCATTAAGCACCTGCTTTTTGTGCCGGGGTGGTTATACTCTGACTTACAATGGCTTTTTTTTTTTAATTGAGAAGTTTTCACTATAGGGTGTGTGCACTCAACAGAGAGAGAGAGACAGAGAGACAGAAAGCGAGAAATTACCCTCTAGAGGGGATGGCCACGCCGCAATCCCTTCTCCTCCATTCTCCTCTCGGGATCTTGGGCACGCATGCACACACACCTGGCGTGAGTTTAAGCCACCAGGTCCGGGACTTGAACCACAGGAGGCTACATAGGAGTCCAGCAACATAACCATTACACCAACTACTGGTCCCACAATGGCTTATTATTAATCCTGCAAGGCCAAGAGGAAAGTCAGAGATGTCAGCGACCTAATAGGAAGCCCAAGAGTCTGAATTCCCACAGAGGTCTGTCTGGTTTCAAAATTTTGAGTTTTTGTGTTTCTTTTATCCTTTTTCTTTATTGCCAGAGGGTGTGTGGATTCACCAGAGAGAGACGGAAAGAGAGAAAGAGTGAGAAAGCAACACTCTATAGGGCATGGCCACACCACAATTCTTTCTCCTCCGTTTCTCTATCCTGTTGGGACTAGGAGCACACATGCTCACGCGCCCTGGTGTGTTTTCAAGCTGATAGGGCTGGGATTTGAACCATGTGGTGGACCATATGAAACCCAGCCATCTTAACCATCAGGCCCCACGGCCGGCCCAAATCTCTGAGGTTTTTAACAGTACCTCCTGTATAGTGCGGCCTCTTGGATGTATTTCAAACTACTTTACTTTACCTTCACAGCCTCCCCCTCAGATGCTCTTATCTACATTTTGCAGCTGAGGAGATTGGCCCTCAGGGAAGGTAAGTGACTTACAGAGGTCCCAGGGTAAGCCCTGGAGACTGGCTCCCCACATCAAACGCCAACGCTTTTGTGATACTCTGACAGGGCCATGCAGACAACACAAGCTGGTACGAACTCTCCATTGTGTCACTGTACTGGCCTGGACTCAATTTCTCTGCCATGAGCTTTATTGTTATTACGGTACCCTGCAAGGGTAAAGGGCCAGGGAACCTGAGACAGACTCCCCCACCTGCCTGTCCTAAACTAAAATTAACGTATGTTAAGTTGAGTTAGTATAAGCCAAATTAGCGTTAGTAACATATGTAGACTAAGTTAGTTTAAGGCTAGTTTTACGTAAATACCCCTTGTTAAAGCTACAGGCCAAAGTTAACTTGTATTAGGTCAAATTAGCACAAGAACTCACTGATTAACAGACAAAGAATTCAGCAAATAAATATAGGGACCCGTGTGTTAATAGAGGGGGGAAGGACAGATCTGGCTAACAGAGACAGAATAAACAAACCTGAAGGCTCCAGGAGGAAGAGTAACTACCTTAGCTCAAAGTTCTTATCTGGTCCGAGGCAAGCAAGGGGTAGCACCTAATTACAAGCAGTTTCTCCCCTGTGTGCTGTTAACTATGAAAAACTGCTAATAAAACACCCTGTGTTGTCTCCTGAGCTACAAGACCCTCTCACCCAAAAAGGCCCTGTCCGGCAATAAAGATTTAAGAAGAAAATGCACCAGACAAATAGACACCTTCATCCTGAGAACTGTAATTGACTATACCTAATCATATAAGACAGACATCATGTTTTATGATGATTGTTTCTGTGCCTTGAGTTCCCTGTTTCGTAGAGTAAATCTTTTATTTCCCCCTCACCCTTCCTACTCCTGTAAGACACCCCTCAATAAATACGTGTGTTTGAAAGCTGCCAGCGCAGCAGCCTGGAGCTAACTCTGGCTGTGGCCGGCTAAGAACATGCAAAAAGGCATTGAGGTCTTAGTCTAATTTTTGTTTCTGTTCACCTGCATCGCCTCCAGCGAGTCAACCCACCCCCGCCGAGGCTGGACCCCGGCAATGCTCAGTTTCTTTACGGGAAAAGGCACTGGAGGTGAGCCCACAGCCACCTCATCCAGGGCCAGCGGAGGACGTGTCATGGTTAACAGCTATGCAGCTTTCATTTGTACATTTTCTTTTGTTCCTTTTATAAAAAGTTTTAGAAGACCTAAATGAACAGTCCACACTTGAGCAACTTTCTTGAAATCTGTGAATCCATAGAATAATGTTATCTGTTTTTGCCCACTCACTTAAACAAGGCATTCGATAAGCACCTTGGTAATGTCAAAGCTATCACCTTCTTTTTTGTGTGGGTGATGGCGGTGAATAAAATTCTTCCTCTCACAAATTTTTTACATTAGCAGACTTCAAAAAAATAAAACAAATACGGTTTTCTCTTACACAGGAAATTTCTCAAGCCTAGAGTCTTAAAACATCTCTGAAATGCAGTAACTCCCCTATGAAACTCACAGTCTTAATGCAGACAAAAAATGGGTGCCATTTCCCCTGCATTCTTGGCAAGTAGGCAGCCATTATAAACCATCGTGGTGGTGGGAATAGTATAGTTTTATTTTTGCATTTATAGACACATCCACACATAAAAAAGTCTGGGAGGATATGTATTAACATGGCAATTTTGCTTACTTCAGGATGGAGGGGATTATGGGCGATTTTTACTTCGAATGGTGTTTCAAGATTTTCTGCTGTGAACATAGATTATTTATACACATTCTTTTCTCTTTTTTTAGAGTTAAATTATTTAGGGGGACCAGAAGATGGCGCAAGGATTACATAGCTGGATTCCCATGTAATCGACCGCGGGTCGAGTCCTGGACCTGCCGGGTATGTGTGTGTGTGCGCCCAAAATCTCAAGAGGAGAATGAAGAAGGGATCGCAGCGTGGCCACGCTCCAGGTTCTTCCATCAGGTTGGTGCGTGTGCTCCAGTGGGGAGTGTGGCCAGGTGCAGGAAAGGTGTACAGGTAGACCAGCTGCCTACTTGGGAGCTACCCACAGTGGTGAGGCTGCACCTCCAGCCCACCACCTGGAGGCGCAACCTCCTCCAAATCAGGATTCTCTCTGGGTCCTTCTCAAGAAGCCCATTGCTAGGATCAGCAGTTAGTGTAGTGGCTATGTTGCTGGACTCCCATGTAGTCAACCACAGTTCGAGTCCTGAAATCGGTGGCTTAAACTCATGCCAGGTGCATGTGCGTGTGTGCCCAAGATCCCGAGAAAAGAATGGAGGAGAAGGGATTGTGGCGTAGGCATCCCCCCCGAGGGGTGATTTCTTGCTTTCTGTCTCTCTGTGTCTTTCTGGCAAGCACACGCACCCTATACCAAAAACCTCTCCAAAAAAAGAAAAAAGAAAAAAAAAAGCCCATTGCTGGTCTAGACATTCAGGCTCTGCTTCAGGACTTGAACACAAGGAAAGACAGAGCTGGAAGCACTTCAGAGTTTTTTCTGGGCCAACTCTAAAAGGCTAGTGCACAGAAAACTCACATCCTCATCCTCCAGGGCACGTTACGCAGGAAGAGGTCAGAACCAGCAGCTCTTCCTAAAGATGCCTGGTCCTGGGTAAGAAGAAATTTTCACAAAGCAAGACTGACACCTAGTGGCAGTTTTTTATATTGCTATTTGTACCTCTAATGAGCAAGAGATGAGGACAATCTGGCTAGGCCTGAAGAAGTTGAGAGAAAATATGATAGCACCCCGGTTCTAAATTCATTAAATTCAAGAAACAGCTCTAAAATCCAAAAATAGTATATCTAATCTGAGGGGTCAGCCCCATAGCACAGCAGTTAACACGCTACACAGAAGTAGCCAGATCCCTCCTGACTGCGGTTGGAGTCCTGTTCCTAGCACCTTGAAAAACATGCCAAGCGCATTTGCATGCATGCGTGCCTCAAATCCCTACAGGATGGAAAAATGGGGGAGAAGGGATTGTGACGTGACCATGCCCCGTTAAGGGTGCTTCCTTCTTCTCTTTCTCTGACAATTAAAAAAAAAAAATTCTAATTTGGGGACATCTGAGAAAATTTTGCTATAGGCATTCCACTCTCAAAATTCATTTTGGTTTCTTCTTTTCTCTTTTCCTTTTTTTTTTTTCTTTTTAGGTTTCTGCCATAGGGCATGTGCCCTCCCCTGAGAGACAGAGAGGGAATATGAGAAATCATCCCCCAGAGGGGATGGCCACATTGCAATCCTTTCTCCTCCATTCTCCCTCTGGGATTTTGGGCATGCATTCACACATACCCGGCATGATTTTCAAGCTGACAGATCTGGGACTCAGACTGCAGTCAGCCATGTGGAACCTTAGCTACCGTGCTTCCTGCCCCCTCATTGTGTGTGTGTGTATGTGTGTGTGTGTGTGTGTGTGTGTGTGTGTGTGTTTAAGAATTACTTAATTTGGAGGCCAGCAGGTGGCATGGTGATTAAGGTGCTGGACTCCCAATGGCTTGTGGTTCAAGTCCCGGACCTGGTGACTTGCCTTCTCACTTTCCCTTTTTCTCTCTGGTCAAATTAATAGTAATAAAATTAATAATAATAATAATAATAATGATAATGATAAATGAAATAAATTAAAAGAATTATTTTATTTATCATTATTATTATTTTTAACTTGCTACAGGGCACATTCACCAGAGAGAGAGAGCGAGAGGAAGAAAGTGAGAAAGCAAGCTGCCAGGTCGAGGTCTTGAACCACAGTCGACCATATGAGAGTCCAGTGCCCCAATCACAATGCCACCTGCTGGCCCCATTTCTTAAAAATAAACAATCTCCTACACTGAATTAAGGACCTCGGTTCTAAGGTGTTCAAGTTGCAAGTTTCTAGAACACACTTACTAAGCAGCTAGTTGTCCCTCGCTCTCATTGTTCCTACTTTCTAGAAGGTTCTCTGGGAAACGACCGAGCTCTCCTTTCTGTGGCTTCCACAGCACTTCACTTGTGAAAGTTGACATTTACCTCATTCCATCGTCTGTGTCTCCCTCCTTATTCCCAGGCCTAAATGATACGTGCCATCGTCCCACTCCCAGGGACATTCCAACCCTGTGTGTCAGATACCCTCATCAGAGTGCAGGGCACTGGGTACTCAGCTGAGAGAAGTGTAACCAAAATAATTCTTCCCATCAAAGAGGCTCTCACCCAAGCAGACTCCTGCGCCTTCCCTATCCAACTGAACTGAAGTTCGAAATAAATCATTCATTTATGATGTAAATACTTGGTAAATACTACGGGTGTGAATCTTATCTAGTTGGTCTAAAACAAGAATGTTCAGATCCACACACTCCTAAAGGGGTAATTAGATTTCTTTCCCCCAAACTAATTATCCCAAACTGAGGAGGGAGAAGCAAGAGCCACAATTTTCTATTTTTTTTTTTTTTTTTTGAGAGGTTTTCACTATAGGGCGCGTGCGCTCGCCAGACAGACAGAGACAGACAGAGAGACAGAAAGCAAGAAATCACCCCCCAGGGGGGATGGTCACGCCGCAATCCCTTCTCCGTTCTCCTCTCGGGATCTTGGGCACGCACGCACACGCGCCCGGCGTGAGTTTTAAGCCACCGGGTCCGGGACGCGAACCGTAGTCGACTACGTGGGAGTCCAGCGACATAGCCATTACGCTAACTGCTGGTTCCCAAGCCACAATTTTCTAATTTAAAAAATAAACATCATCACAGACCAGCAGGTGACATGGTGGTTAAGGCACTGGATTCTCACATGGCTGACTGCAGTTTGAGTCCCAGACCTGACAGCCTGCCAGGTCTCTCTCTCTCTCTCTCTCTCTCTCTCTCTCTCTCTCTCTCTCTCTCTCTCTCTCTCTCTCTGTCTCAGATGAGAACACATGCCCTGTAGCAAATGAAAATAATAATAAATAAAATTTAAGTAATTCCTTTTTAAAAAAAAAACCTTTACATTATATTCCTATCAAACAAGAAAGTAAATGTTAACATTATTGGGTCACTGGAAGTCATGATGCATCTTTACATAGAAAAACATGAAACATGGGACCAGCAGTTAGCATAATGGCTATGTTGCTGGATTCCCACGTAGTTAACCGCGGTTCGAGTCCCGGACCCGGTGGCTTAAACTCACGCCAGGCGTGTGTGCGTGCGTGCCCAAGATCCCGAGAGGAGAATGGAAGAGAAGGGATTGCGGCGTGGCCATCCCCCCTGCAGGGTGATTTCTCGCTTTCTGTCTCTCTGTCTCTGTCTGACTGTCTGGTGAGCGCAAGCGCCCTATAGCAAAAAAAAAAAAAATAGAAAAACATGAAACAATACATCCGACTTTTCTGACGACCCAATATAATATTCCATGATGAAACCTACTGGCTTATCAAAGCCCAATCCAAATGTCCACAGGCGGGGCCATACAGGGATCGTGGTAAATGCCACACTCTGCTAGGCTGGCCCTCCTGAGAAGGTTCAGGGTCCACAGCTGGAGAGTCCCCCTGCCAGACACAGGTGCCAATGACCCGGGGTGGATCACGGCACCAGGCCTCTGTTGGGGGTGCTGCCTCTGTCTCTTTCACTCATGGGAGAAATAAACATCACAAAATAGGATTTATTTTTAACTTGGGGGCAAGGGGGATTATGTGAAAGTTCACCTGCACATCGTTACAGCCATCCTAAGGCAATTATCTGCCGAAACCTAAGTACACACAGCCTGTGAGCAGAATTACACCTTCTGACACCTCCTAGAAAGAGCCTGGCACATGTGTACGAGGAGCTTGGACAGTCACTGCAACTTGCTTTTTTTTTTTTTTTTTCATTTATTTATTTACTTAATTCCTTTTTTTTTTTTTTTTTGGCCAGAGAGAAAGAGAGGGAAAGCAAGAGAGCAGGCCACCAGGTCTGGGATTCGAGCCGTGGTTGGCCACGTGGGAATCCAGCACCTTTAACCACCACGCCATCTGTCGGTCCCACAACTTGCTTTATACACTGAGACTGGAAACCACCCAGATGTCTTCCCCCGGATGGAGCCATAGAATCGCACCACGGTTCCCACAGGTGTGACCCGCAAACAGCAGCACCAGTGTCATCTGGGTATTTGTTAAGTGCGTGTTCCAGCCCCAGCCGATGGGATGAGAAACTCCAGGGTGGGCAAAGCAGTCTGGGTTTTAACCAGCCCTCCCGCTGATCCTAAGGCAGCTAAAGAGAGTGAGGTAGCTCTCTACCACTAACTGGGAAAGTCCCCCGAAACACACTGGGGGAGTTCCCGTTCATGTTGCAGAATGTGATGCGCAGGGGCAGCCCCAAGGCCTAGTGGTTAAGGGAACCAGATCCCACCTGGTCCAAGTCACAGACAGAAAGAAGAGTGGTCATTGCCAGGAGCGGGAGGGACGGACTTAGGGAGATACTAATAATGAATAGGTATGGGGTTTCAGTGTGAGAGAATGGAGTTGATAGATGATGACGGTTACACGACACGCCACTAAACTGTACACTTAAAAAGTAAATCCTAGGTTATGTATAGTTTGCTACGACTTTTTTTTTTGTTGTTGTTATAGGACACCTGCACTGACTGAGCAATTGAGATAAAGGGAGAAATCGCCCCCTGGGGGGATGGCCATATCACAATTCCTTCTGCATTCTCTCAGGATTTGGGGCCCATATGCACCTGCACCTAGCATGCTTTTCAGGAGGCTGGGTACAGGAATTGAACCATGGAGTTGGCCATATGGGATCCAGCACCTGAACCACCACACCCACCCCTGGTCCTTGCCATAGCTTGTTTTTTTTTTTTCCTTTAGAGAGATTTTTGCTTTAGGGTGAATGTGCTCTCTGAAGAGTCAGAGACAGAGAGACGCAATGTGAGAAATCACACCCCAAGGGGAGATGGTCACAACACAGTCCCTCCTACTCCATTCTCCTCTTGGGATCTTGGGCACGCACACACACACGCCCAACGTGAGTTTGAAGCCACCAGGTCCAGGACTCCAAATGCAGTCGGCCATGTGGGAGTCCAGCAACGGAACCACTACACCATCTGCTGACTATGTCATGGCTTTTAAAGGAAAAATATGGGGACCAGCAGTTAGAGTAATGGCTATGTTGCTGGACTCCCATGTAGTCGACCACAGTCTGAGTCCCGGACCCAGTGGCTTAAACTCATGCCAGGCATGTGTGCGTGCGTGCCCAAGATCCCAAGAGGAGAATGAAGAAGGGATTGTGGTGTGGCCATCCCCCCTGGGGTGATTTCTCACTTTCTGTTTCTGTGTCTGTCTCTTATCTTTCTGGCAAGCGCACACACCCTATAGCGAAAACCTAAAAAAAAAAAAAAAAAAAAAAAAAAAAGTAAAAATATGTTTTTTAAATGCTTGAGGCATCTGTGAGGCAGACACTAGCTCAATTCACAACAAGCCCAACTTTGAGCATGAAGGCTGACTGCCCTCTTCACGGGGGCACCATGGGGCTAGGCTCTGGCAGGCACCAGTGCAGGGTGGGCTACCGGGTGAGCTTCCCCGAGCATGGGTGACTGCACTAGGAGGGACACTGGAACCTAAATGCAGCCAAACAGTCCACCAGAAACTGGGAATCTGGCTCAGGCTCGCAGCACGAAACAAATGACACTTTGAAAAAGGGCGACAGGAATACTTACAAAGGTGCAGTGAATGAGGGGACCCACGGGGGAAGGAGAGGCATTCTGGGACAGAAAGACAAGACAGTGGCCATCAGGAGGGGACTGTTGGTGGAGGAAATGATTACAGCTAGACCAAGGCACAGGCAGAGACCCACGGTGGCCCCTGCTGAACCACCAGGGGACGGCAACTCTGACCTCACTGGTGTCCCTCCCTCCCGTCTCTTGCTGGGGAGCTGGGCTAACACCTTAGTCTCAACCTCCAAAGGCGTGGAGCAGGGGCGGAAACGTGGGAAGTGGATAGAGAGGGGCAGCCCGAGCCCAGCTCTCCTGAGAACCAGCAAGTGGCTAGATAACAACATCACGAGCCTGGGGCCAGTAAGGCAGCCAAAGGAGCCCGAGGCAGCAGAGGGCAGCAGATGAGGGACTCAGGGAGGCCCTAGTGGTTCTCCCCACTCCCTCCCCAGGGCCGCCATTTCTGCCCATGTACCCGGGGAGTCTGCGGAACTGTCAGACGCTTGTTTTGCTTATGCTGCCCCCAGTTAGTTTGCTTTTCTTACAACTCAAGAATCTTTACTTAATGTGGGAGAATAAAAAGGCAAAAAATATTTAGGAAAATATTTCCGATACAAAGATGCCAACAGTAAGGAATCCTAAAGCTCCAAAAGCTAAAAATAATGTCCTGGCACTAGAGAGATCAGAGAAGGGAAGGGTGATCCAAGAAAAGGGAAGGGCTGCACAGACCGTACACAGGCCCCTACTGGGAGAAAGCCAGCACAAAGTCCATCAGATACAGAGAATTCGACGGTGTGCAGAAACCTGGCCATCTGTGTACAGGGAAACCCCGAGTGACAGCCTCATCTCACAGAAACACCAAGAATAATCCCACATTCGTTTTCAATTGCGTCACACACAGCAACACATTTTACATTGCAACATGCCCAGGCACATTGCCAGAGAGCTCATAAGCTCCGCAGAGACAGAGCAAGAGCATGCGCACCACCCCCGCCTCCGACAGAACACGGCCACACCACAGTCCAATTCTCCACCCTGTCAGGGCTTGGGGCATGCACGCGCAGGTACCCAGGGTACCTGGTTTTCAAGCTGCCAGGGCCAGGCTTGAAACAATAGTGGGCCCTGTGAGATCTGCTCCCTTAGACATGAGGCCACAGGGCAAACCCACAAGGTACTCCTAACTACGTCATCCACTGACGACGTCTATCTTAACTCTTTCCTTCTATTAAAAAATGGCGTCTGCAGGGCCAGCAGGTGGTGTGGTGGTTAGGGCACTGGACTCCCACATAGCCAACTGCAGTCTGAACCCTGGAAGTGGTGGCTTGAAAATAATGCAGGGTGCATGTGCATACATGCCTGAAATCCCAAGAGAATGGAGAACGGATTGCAGCACAGCCACCCCCCACTGCATGGGGTGATTTCTCACTTCCCCTCTCTCTCTGTCAAGTGTATACACCCTATGACAAAAATCTACAAACTAAAAAAATGGCAGTTGCAATGGATTTGATTTCACAATGCACTGGTAAATCATAACCATCTACTAGAGTCAAATATAAATATATACATACACATACACGAGTGTGTGTGTGTGTGTGTGTGTCAACTAGACTGGAATGCAAAGAACACCTGCCTAGTTCTGAAAGGGGGGAGGTTCTTTTTAAGCTTAAAAATAAGAAAACTACAAAGAAAATAGAACTGTGAAAAAATTCTTAAAAAGCAAACTGGAAAATATTTGCAGTGTATTTTGCAAGGGATAAATAACTTTTGTAAAAAGATTTTATGGGCAAATAAGACAATCCCTTTAAGTACAAAGATATGAACCCACAATACACTAAAACACACACACACACACACACACACACACACACAAAATGACAATGAACCTGAAAAAAAGTAGTTGAACTGAGCTTCACAATGAAATGGAAATATTAGGTTGTCGGAAAAGCCATGACATATTTTTTCTATGCAAAAATGTGTCATGATTTCTGACAATCTGATGTAAAATCCATGGAACCAAAAACTATCAACAATCTTTCTAGAAAGGGATTTTGGCACATTTCTTGAGTCTTCAGAGACTAGTTACTTTACTACTACTCCAGGAACTACCTCAAAAGGATACATTTGGGAAAAAAATGTATCTAAGATTGTTCACTGTAGCAGTACTTGTAACAAATTAAAAGAAAAAAAATGATTCAGTTTAACATGGGAATACTAAAATTCCCCAGGGTAGAATACCAAGAATCACAAACATCATTATTTCAAAGGATAACAATGTAACACGTGAAAGGTGGTAAAGAGAGTGTACATTATGGTTCCAGTTTCATAAGAAAAGCATGCATAGGGCCAGCCCATAGTACAGTGGTTAAGACCTGTGCCTTGGAAGCCAGATCTCACATGGCTGACCGCGGTTCAAATCCCAGTGCCAACAGCTTCAAAAATATGCTGGTCACATGTGCACGTATACTTAAGACTCCTGATGGGAAGGAAAATGGGGAAAAGGGATTGTGGGGTGACCATGCCACACTTGAAGGTAACTCCTCTACCCCCCCACTCTTTCTCTGTCAAGGTCATGTGCCCTCTGACAACAAATTTTTTTTTAATTTTTAAAAGAAAAATATGTCTACTCATGCAAACAGAAAAAAAATTTAATGGCAAGGCCCATGGCCTATTGATTGACAGCTGGATCCCACATGGCTGACCACTCAGTTCAAATCCTGACACATCAAACACGTGTGTTCAAGTGTGTATGGCCAATATCTCAACAGGACAGAGAAATGAAGAATGGACTGGTATGACCATGCCTACTGGAGGGGAGGGGCTCGCTTGCTCTTTCTCTTTTCTCTGTTATCTCTCTGGCCAGCACATGCACCCTCTGGCAGTGAGAAAAAAAAAAAGATACACCAAACAGTTCACTTTTATGACTGCTCCTTTTTGACTTTTAAAGCATTTTCCAAAATTTTCTCAATGAACATGTCGTTACTTTCAAAACAGAATTTTTTAATTCACTGAAGAAAAAGGATTTTACTAAGTTCATTTTTTTAAGAGGTTTTTGCCCTAGGGTACATGCGCTTACCAGATAGAGACAATGAGAAGAAAAGTGAGAAATCACCGGAGGGGATGGCCACACTGCAATCCCTTCTCCTCCATCCTCCTCCTGGGATCTTCCTCCTGGGATCTTGGGCACATAGATGTATACACGCCCGGCATGAATTTCAAGCCACCGGATCCAGGACTCAAACCATGGTTGACTGTGTGGGAGTTCAGTGACATAGCCACTACACTATCTGCTGGCCCCACTAAATTCATTGTTTCACCTTTGGAAAAGGGGCACGGCATCCATCCAAGACTCTCTGAATTCCTTTAAGATACCAGACAAAAAGGAATTTTCCTTAAAGTGAACCCCACTCTCTCTTCCCATATTGGAAAAATGTCTAATAATTCATTGATATGAAAACAATCCTTAAGCCTGGCATTGCACTTTGATGTTAAGTGTCCCTACAGTCTTGCCCCTTTGGGTTCCTGCAGTATTCATGAGACAGGTGGCACTTTTGAGACTCTCCTGCCAGAAGAAAAGGAAGGAATGAAATAGATTTATCAATGCATCGTATGGTACAGACCCAGAACTTCAGTCTCTTCCCACAGCAATCGTATCCCTGCGAGCAGTTCTTTCGTTTCCTAAACCCAATCATCTCGCAAGTTGTCATTAAATAGACTTTGCCAGTTGCACAATATGACTGCAATGACACAGAACTGAATATCTAAATATAGTTAAAACGGTAAACGTTAGGTACATAAAAGGGGGGGAAGGGCTATCAAGACACTATCCACCTCATTTTAGTCCAATTTTGCAATCTAGTTCAAAAACAATCTAGTTGAAAACTGGACTAGCGTGTGACAGTGTGGAAAGATGTGTCACTAACATGAAGGCCGTGCTCCACTTGAGGTACTTCTCGCTGTAAATACTCACCATGAAAGTAGTTTCTCTTGTAAACCTGCTTAATGTTTTAACTATGCGCAACTGCATCCGCTCCGGAATGAAGACAAGACTGGGTTTCTGAACCCGCCAAACTCTGGCCCAGCTCTGAACATTGAGAGCACACAGGGCCTGCTAAGCAGGCTGCAGTCCCGCCCCTGACTTCCGCAGCTACACTGGCCAGGCAACCAACTCACTTCCACCGAGTCCACCACCAACTCTAGGTCCAGGAGGAATCTAACAGAACTACAAGACCACAGGTGAGCCACGCAAGATGTCTTCATTACCTATTTCCACTAGAAAATCACTTTAAAAAAATTTTAAAGAGATTTTTGCTATAGGGCATGTGTGCTCCCCAGAGACAGACTGAAAGTGAGAAATCGCCCCCCAGGGAGATGGCTCCACTGCAATCCTTCCTCCATCCTCCTCTAGAAATTTTGGGCATGTGCGCACACATACCTGGTGTGAATTTCAAGTCTCCAGGTCTGGGGTTTGAACTGTGGTCAGCCATGTGGGAGTTCAGCAACGTACCCATTAGGCTACCTGCTGGTATGATTTTTAAACTTTAATACCCTCAAAATATCGCAGTTCTGCCTCCTTCTGAGTCATGATTGCCTACAATATGTCAGGCTACTTTTAAAGTGGTCATTTTCAACCTCTGGATTCCTTTGACATCTGCATTCCAGAAAACTTTATTTCACTGCTCTCTAGACTTAAAATCGGTTCTTTCACAGTAGAAATTACCTGCACACATATGAAGAACAGCAGTTACAATACTGATGAGGAGTCAATCTAGTTTTCTCATGCCAAGTCAGCCAGCACTGTGTAAAGTTGGAGCGCCAGGCAGGCCATGGTATGGTGGTTAAGGCAGCTAGATTCCACATGGCCTACCTCTCAGTTCATGTCTCAGGCCTGGCAGCTTGAGAAACATGTCAGGCACACGTACACACATGCCCAGAATCCTGAAAGGAGGGAGAGGTACAGAAGCGACTGCAGTATGGCCATTCCCCATATGGGGTGCTTTCTCACTTTGTCTATCTCAGCACATGCACCCTCTGGCATATTAAAAACAAACGAAGGGGGCCAGCAAGTGGCATGGCATTTAAGGGCGCTGAACTCCCACATGGCCGATTGAGGTTCAAGTCCTGGACCTGGCGGCTTGCTTTCTCACTTGCCCTTTCTCTCTCTCTGTCTCTCGTCAAATTAAAAATAACAAAGTTTAATGAATAAATAATTCTTAAAAAAAAAAAAAAAAAAAACAAAGGAAGGAAGGGAAGAGGGAGGGCAGGGCAGGGCAAAGACTGAACACGATGTAAACTTTCTTCCATTCAGTGTGAACAGTCTGAATGGTGCCTGCTAATTCACTGACACTACTGTGGGCCTCGCAGTCTGCCACTGCTTTGTGAACCCAGGCTACAATTTTGTCAGCACAAGGGATAATGCTGAGACGCCACAAAAGTCCAGACCGCTAGACTAAAAGCATATCCAATTGTATGCCCGAGTTGCCTACAAAGGAAAGATGAACCAATGGTCACAGGCTGGGCATTATAAAACCACTGCCGCCTAGAGAGGTTCACCAGTCATCATGTGTCAACTGCAACCAAGAGAAACCACAGCTGAGGAACATCATAAATCCAAATGAAGAGAATGGAAGAGAAATGTCACCTCTGCCTACCTCACTGCCACTCTTCCCTGGTGTCCCTGGCCTTCTCCAGTGCTGGAGTGCCAAGCCTATCTACATCATGCCCTTGGGGGAAGTGTCCCCTGTCTTAGAGCTTTAAGGTCACATCCAGGTCTCCATTCACCTCAACCTTTCTTCTCAAGTCAATGGAGTATGGACTGGCTTGCCAAACAGACATCTAAAATTCAATGTATCCAAATTTCAATCCCCATCACCTCGCCAACATGCGCTCCATTTGCAGCAGCACCCAGGGCTCTAACAGAGACCATGCCAGAATCATGACTCTGCTCTCTCACATCTCACCAAAAATCCCACTGGCTCTAACTTCAAAATACCAGAGGGATCAGCAGTTAGCGTAATGGCTATGTCGCTGGACTCCCACGTAGTCGACCGCAGTTCGAGTCCCGGACCCGGCGACTTAAACTCACGCCGGGCGCGTGTGCGTGCGTGCCCAAGATCCCGAGAGGAGAATGGAGGAGAAGGGATTGCGGCGTGGCCATCCCCCCTGGGGGGTGATTTCCTGCTTTCTGTCTCTCTGTCTCTCTCTGTCTGTCTGGCGAGCGCACGCGCCCTATAGCAAAAACCTCTCAAAAAAAAAAAAAAAAAAAAAAAAAAAATACCAGAAAGAACCAATTCTCACCAACTCCATCACTACCCCCCTAGTCGAAATCATCTCACTCTTAGAATATCACATCTTTTTTCCGTCTTTTCCCAACACAGCAGCCAAGGCGATACTAAACTTCTTTTTCTTTTTAGAATTATTGTATTTATTATTATTAAATTCACCAGACACTGGGGGGCAGGGGAGGTGAGAAAGCAAGCAGCCAGGTGTGGAACTTGGCTGCGGTCGACCATGTGGGAGTCCAGTTTATTAACCATCATGCCATCTGCTGGCCCTGACACTAAACTTTCAACACATGGCAAACCACCTCACCTTTCTGCTGAACCACCACATCTCCCTCCTCCAGTCAGTGCATGAATGGTCTACAAGGCGCCAGGGAACCTGTTATTGCCTTTGTTCTAACTGATGCACTCTCCCTTTTGCACTATTAGCGCCATACTGAAAACCCCTCAGTGTTTCAACACACCAGCACGTGCTAGCCTTGGGCTTCTGCTTGAGTGGTTCCCTCTGCCTAGAACAAATCGTCCAAGATATCATATCCACTTAGCTTTCACCTCCTCCTAGTTCATGGTCATATCCCTCCTCTACAGTAAGCCCCACCCTGATCTCTTATTTAATTCTGCAGCCTACATTCCCCTACCCAACTCCCAACCTCCTATCCTGCTTCACTCACCATCTGCTAACATGCTCTATGGTATTCACTCATCCCACACTGCTTACTGCCAGTTATCTGCACAGTACAAAGTTAGTTCCTCAAAGGGAGGTGTCATTTTCTGCTGTTTGCAGTAATTTTTAATAAGCAACTAAACACTTCCTTGCACACAGTAGGCAATCAATGTTTGGTAAATGAATGAATGTAGAAATGTTGGGAATTGTATCATCCTTCGATACATCAATGCAGCCAAATGGTCCCATCACCAAGACCCAATTTCTGACCCTCAAACATGCATCTGCACTAAGGCTTCAAAACCCAAAGTTAAAGCCCTGACATCCACTTACATCATAACATACTCACATATCCCTCTAAACCCAAAGAACTTGCTTTTACAAGTCCATCTCAAATACCACCACCTACCTGGGATTCCTAACAAAACAATCAAACCAGAATCTAAACATAAGAAAACAATGAGATAAATCCAGAACGCAGGACATTCAACAACACAGCTTAAGCTACGTGGACTCCATGGCAGCCCAATAAGAGACCTGCGCCATGACTTGATCATGACTGGAAGGATTAACATCTTTCAAAATAAAAAAGTTTCAGAAAGAAACACACACACACAAAAAAAACTTTACTGTATGGATTAGGAGAAAATTAAGACAGTAAAATATCCTAACACCAGAAAACTCCTTTTGTGACAGACCTAAGTTAAATCTGGATTTTTCTAAATCAAAAAAAAAAAAATTAAGAAATTACTACCTACTTGTTATTTACTACTTTTTAAAAAAAGTCTTTTGTTAGAGGGCACAAGGGCTCACTAGAGAGAAAGAGACAGAGAACGAGCGAGAAATCACCTCCGGGTGGATGGCCATGCTAAAATCTCTTCTCCTCCATCCCCCTCTCAGGACTTTGGGCACACACCAGCACGTTTTTTTCAAGCCACTGGGTCTGGGGCTCAAACAGAGCAGTCAACAAAGTGGGATCCAGAGCCTTAACCACCACACCACTGCTAATCCATCATTTTCTTCTTTAAACAGTCAGATATAAGGAAAATCTGATCATGAACTAGGTGGTGTTGGCTGCCATGACAGGAGAGAATCTATTAGCATATGCCACCTCATTACTGTCACTACAATCGAGTCATGGTATCACAACCCAGCCAAGTGGGACTACATAAACAATCAGCTACAACTAGGTTCTTTCACTTTGTTACAAACTTGAGATTGCCTGGGGCCAAAAGGTGGTGTGGTTAGGGGTACTAGACTCCCACATGGCCACCAACCACAGTTCAAGTCCCAGACCTGGTGGCTTCCTTTCTCACTTTCCCTCCCCCTCACTCTATCCCTCTCTGGTTGACTTAAAATAAATGAATAAATAAATAATAAAGCTAAATAAAATAATTCTTTAAAAAAAATTTGAGGTTACCAATAAGCCTTGAAAGCAATTACCTTCCAAGGCTAGAGAAATAAAGTTGCTTTTTTTTTTCTTTTTTGGAGAGGTTTTGCTATAGGGCACGTGCACTCGGCAGACAGACAGAGACAGAGAGACAGAAAGCGAGAAATCACCCCCCAGGGGGGATGGCCACGCCACAATCCCTTCTCCTCCATTCTCCTCTCGGGATCTTGAGCACGCACGCACACGCGCCCGGCGTGAGTTTAAGCCACCAGGTCCGGGACTCGAACCACGGTTGACTACATGGGAGTCCCGCGACATAGCCATTACGCTAACTGCTGGTCCCGAGAAATAAGGTTGCTTTTTAAAAACCTTCAAACACAACCCCAAACAGGTGGCTATATCCCTGTACATATACCACAAGACAAGCACTGGGTAAAGATGAATATTTATTCACTTTACAAAGAGAATGGTATTAAATTGCCATAAACAGCTCCATTTATAGACAAATATAACTGTACATTACACACCAGTAGCTGGTTCAAGCTAGCTTTCCCAAAATGCGTATATGGCTCCAGCTTTATTTGCTGGGCATAGAAATATGTTCTGCCACTGATGTTAAAAAGTCTCTCGGAGATAATGGTTTTGTTTTACATATTCACAGGTGGGAAAAAATAAATCCATCTGCCCAGCCCTTCCTTATAGGTGAGCTTCCATCTGCAAGTCCCCTAGTGAGCACTAAGCAAACATGAGGTCATTCTTTAAAAAAAATAAAAATAAAAAAGAAATGTACTGATAATTTGAAAAGGCTTTTGTAGCACACCAAAATACTTATTTATACATATATAAAAAATCTTGAGTCAGACTTATTATCTTAAAGGTAAACATTTTACCCTAACACTGCCAAGAGTGGGTGATGAAAAGAAGGAAAACATTAAATTACTGAATTATAAAAATATTTTCTTTGGAAAAAAATTCCAACAAGGTTATCATTAATATCTAAAACCAAAGAGAAAAAAATAAACAATTGTTCTTTGATCCATTAGTAATTTAAATAAAAATGAAAACCTTCTCAAAAGCAGCGCAATAACTGGGTTTTTTATAAAGTCGCAAGTAATGAGCACATCTAAAATCTATATACTGATGAGTCTTTACAGGCAATCTGCAGTAAGGAAAAAAAAAAACCTTTAATATGGCTAAGTTTTATTTTTTTCCATTAGCATAATTTTGTTTTGTTTAGTCTTAAAAAAATATTTCACATGACAGCTTTAAAAATAAGTGGTTATCTTTGGGAAACACGCCCAAATCTGAGCTGACTCCTGCCAGATTACCACAGGTAACAGACAAGTCAGGGATACCAGTGTCTGTCGGTTTGTTTCTTTAATCACAATCATTTTTAATTATCCCTTCATATTTTATGAAACTGTCAAATTAAATATATACCAAATTAAAAAATGATTCCCTAGGGCCACCTTGCTTCTGGGTTTGACGAAAGATACCAACCTGAGACAGAGCTGATCCCTTCACAGTAGTCCAGTTCTTGATCCAGACGGAAAGGTTGGTATCCTCACTTACGTCAATTCTTGATATAACCAATCATACTGGGATATGTTATAAAAATATACCATATATTGGACACTCATGTCAATACATTGCAGAAAATTTATCTATTTACTGTGTAAAGTTTATTAACATTTGAAGGAAACACTCTTATTTACACAGTTAAGTTTGGGGTGCTCAGGACAGCAGGTGGTGTGGGAACCATCACTGTAAAATTTGGAAACACATAGCGGTCCTTGGCATCCTGGCACAGTCAACCCTCCCCAGAACTCTGCAGCACTGGGCAAAGTGAGCCAGAGATTGCACAGTTCAATCGGCTTGCTTTTGTCTTCATTCTTCTTCACTTTCATTTTCAGGATCTAAATCAGAATCTCCATTTAACTCTTTTTCACTTGCTACATCTCTGTCCTCACCATTTTCTTCAGTATCTTCATCTTCCTCTTCATTCTCTTCATCAACATCCTCTTCTTTTTCACTTTCTTTCTCTTCCTCATCTTCATCCCAATTATCCTGGTAGAAATATTAAGCAAGGAAAGCATTCATGAAAGACTCGTTCTAATAGAGTATGAGGATATAACGGTAGACATATGTACCAGGAAGCAAATCACTCACATCTGAATCCTTATCTTCTATTTCATCATCAGACTCCTCTTCAGAAGATTCTGTTAAGTGAGAGGAACAAAATCAAAATAACCAGCCTTAATTGTGTGAACAAAGCAGAGTGTACACCCCTAAAAATTAAACAGAACCAGATTTCTCAATTTACTTTTAGAAATATTCCTTACATTCAGCTATCATCCAAGATATATTATTTTAATACTCTTATCTGCATAATAGCACATTTACTATACTAAACCTTCAAGACCTCACTGAGCCAGACTAAGTACCAAGAGCCTTACAAAATCCCTTCTTAAAACACTAAGCCATTTCTGGGCCACGAAATACCCTCAGTTGAAGAAAAACTATATACAAATGCTGGCTTTTTAGGGCCAGCAGATGACATGGTGCGTAAAACACTGGATTCCCACATGGCCAACTGCAGTTCAAGTCCTGGACTGGATGATTTAAAAATCACAACAAATAATTGTTTAACACACACACAAAGATCTCAATAGGATACAGAAATGGAGGAGACGGAATTGTGGCATGAGCACGCCCAATTAAGTGAGTGCTTTCTCCCTCTTTCTCTATTGAGTACATGGGCCTTCTAGCAATTTTAACACAAACATATTTCCACCACAGTGTGAGTTCCCAATTCTCTAAATCTTTGCCCACAGCTGACCATTTTCAGAGTCTTCTAAATATATCAATTTATCACCATATAAATTATCATCTCGAGACCAGCAGATGGCATACTGGTTTTATCAGTGGACTCCCACATAGTTGACTGTGGTTTGAGTCTAAGACCTGGCAGTTTAAAACTCACACTGGGCAAGTGTGCATGCATGCCCAAAATCCCAAAAAGAGAATGAAGAAGGGATTGTGGCCTGGTCTTCTCCCCAGGGAGGTAATTTCTCACTGTCTTTCTGTCTCTGTCTCTCCAGCAAGCGCACGTGCCCTATAACAAAACTCTCTCTCAAAAAAAAAAAAAAAAAAAAAAAAAAAGAAAAAAACCACCACAACTCACTGAGGTTTTAATTTGCATTTCTCAAAAGTAGTTATATTTTTATAATCTGTCTTGTTTTCTCCTCCAGAAAATCCTCTATATATCTTATGTTCATTTTACTGTGATTTTCCTCTAATAACAACATTTTCCTTTAACATATTGAGGTACAGAAAGGAAATAGTGATGTGTTATATATACAGGTAGGATGTTTCATTCTGTAGGAATTAAGTTTTTCTAGTGGTTTACTCATGAGGCGTTTATCTTTCCTATACTGATATAAAGCATGAGACAATGTTAACCTGTCAACACTCCACAGAAATACAGGTTTTTCAATGGTAACTATGCCAATCTATGGGCCTGTCTCTTCTTGCACTTTCATTCTGTACGTCTTTAATACTTGACAGGGCATGTTTATCCAGCTTGAATATCTAAATCACAGACATTCTGTCCTTTGGTCTCCCAAAGAAACAAAATATTACATTTAGAGAGTAATTTTAAGATGACTAACAACTTTACAACATAGAATATTCTCTTTCTAGGCTTATCTTTAAATTTATTCAAGTATGTTTTTATGCCCTTCGATTATGTTTTTATAATTTCTCTATAATGGTTTGTTTCATTTTTTAGATATATCCCAGATATTCATAGTTTTGGTTAGTGCTGTGAATGAGATCTCTTTTTCCTAATACACATTCTGATTAGTTATTACTGATCTATAACAATTCTTCTCATCCCCTTTTGTCAATCTTGGTATTGAGGGAACTTATGTGCTTGGCACCTATTCATGCTTGTGCATTCTGTTGTGTTTTTTATGTAGAGACAGACGATATTTACAAATGCTAATGTTTAGAATTCATGTCTTTCATATAGTACAGGATATCAAGAAAAACAGCACATTCTTCTTATTCCTGACTTTAATGGAAATGTTTTCATAGCTTTCTCACTACTTCTAATGTTTTGTGTAGATTTTTTTTAAGTTAAGGAACGGTCTTAAATTCCTTTGTTGCTTAGAAGATTTGAGAAGAATACTGAATATTACTGAACTCTTTTTCTCTATCAAGATAATATAGTGTTTCTGAGGACCAGCAGTTGGCGGAATGGCTATGTCGCTAAACTCCCAGGTAGCCGACCACAGTTCGAGTCCCAGATCCAGCGGCTTGAACTCATGGCGGGCGCGTGTGCATGCGTGCCCAAGATCCCGAGAGGAGAATGGAGGAGAAGGGATTATGGCGTGGCCATCCCCCCTGGGGGATGATTTCTCACTTTCTGGCTCTCTGTCTCTGTCTTTCTGGCAAGCACACGTGCCCTATAGCAAAAACCTCTCCAAAAAGAAAAAAAAAAGATAAGTTTTTCTATGTTTATGTGTTGACCATATTAGTAGATGTCTTAATACTAAATCACTTAACGACCTTTAACTCCACTTGGTAATGACACAATATTTGCTTAAACACTCCTCTAATTGATTTGTCACTCAGGATATTTGAGAATAGTCTAAAATGTTCTTTATTTGAAGCCTTGGTCTGGTTTTGTTAATGAGGTTATACCTGACTTGCAGCATGTCTAAATTGTTTACATATGACAAAAATTATCTGCTCCCTAAAGGCTTGATAAAATCTCCTGAAAAAGTCTAGATGTAGAATCTTAGGAACATTTTGATTAAGTCAACTTTAGAGCTATTCGCTTTTTCAAGTTTTCTAATTCTTTTTTTTTTTTTAAATTAATTCTGGTCACTCAAGTTTCCTAAGGCATCGTCTCTATCAGCTAGGTTGTCAGATATATGGCATAAAGGTTGCTCATAGTGTTCTTCTGTTTAATCCTTTTTCTCTATCTAATGTCCTTTTCTGTCACTGTATTACACTTGTGCCTTCTCTTTTATTTGAGCACAGGTTTTTGCCTATTAGTTTGCCAAAGCAAGATCGTACATCAATGTTTTTACCAAGTAAAGAAACAGAACTGAGCCACTGAGACATGCTAAACATTCCCATTATCGACTCTCCCATACCCCCCCAGCTTTTACCTTCTTCATATACTAGCTTCGCCTTCTGTCCAGGGGAAGTCACTCCCTTTGTTTTCTCTGATGCCGTAACCTGAAAGACGATAAAGTATCGTAAAAAAGTAGAGAATTAGCACATCCAAACTCTCACAACTACCCCACTCCCAAACTTTCTCACCATGGGTGAATTCACCTGCCCCCCACCACAGTGAATGACCTAATACGATATAGACCAAACACAGGGCAAAAATAATCTTTGAATACAAGAAGGAAAAAATTATTCTGTAAAAGCTGAAAAACCTCTGAGATGATCAGACTATCGTTCTGTGCCAGAATTTTAACTGTAAAAATGCCTTTGATCACGGTAATGAGATCACAATGATGAGAAAAAGTTTGAGTAAAAGTTGAAAAAGGCATAGCTAAGCATTCTTAACGTCAGGTGACATTCCCAATTTAAAGACAGCATCCCTGGGCCAGCCTGTGGCATGCATGTGGTTAAAGAAACTGGATCCCACACATCCGATTGCATGATTTGAGAGTCAGATGGGGGTACCTTGAAAAATATGCCAGGCACGTGTGCCCAAAATCCCAGGAGAATGAATTGCATGTGGCCATCCCCACTGGGGAATGATCTCTCTCCTTCGCTCTCTCTAGCAAACACATGGACCCTATGGCAAAACTTTAAAAAAAACTTTAAAAAAAAAAGGGACTCCATCCTGATTTACCAACTTCTTACTGAAAACATGGAGCTCTCAAATGTTCAGGCAAATGCTCCTTATCCCTCTCCATATGCCTATCGCATCAAACGTTTTAGCCCCAGTTTGATTTACTCACCTGTGTGATTAGAAGAATAAGCTTTCCGTGAAGATGTGAGAGTTTCTGAAAAGTTTTGACTCTGCTTTCCATCAGCTGATAGAGCGTCCCAAGCTGGGGCACCAGGTCAGGCAACTAGGGAACAGCAGTCATTTGACACTATTACCCGACAGAGGACAGGCATACACACCATGCTCACTGTGCCTGGTGCTCACAGTGCACCACTACTGTCTGCTCTCAAGTGCTTCCTGTGGCAGTGGCTGCTCGTCACACAGCTGCAATACTGCACATCCACACAGAAAGCCCTCAGTGTCCACACAAGAAAAGCAAGCTTTTAAAAAAACAATGAAATGAGGTCAGGAGGAAAAACTTCAAAGTAGGACTAAAGGCAGAGTGGGACTTCTTTGTGTTGATCAAATTATTTCATGTACGTCGATTAAATAAAAAAGAAAAAAAAAACACTTAAGTAAAAAAACACCTCTACAACACATCTCTGGGCTGAAGGTTCCCTCTGGTGATAGTGCATTATCTACCCTCCCCATTAGACCCCAGCAAGCTCGAGAAAGATTTTCCCCAGTCCCAGAGATCAACAGGATAGTGACAGAGTACCAGCTGAATTCACAGCACTCTTAACATGCTCCTTGTTAATGAGTCCTCTGAACTATGCTTGAGAAATGAAAGAGGGAAATTTGTTTGTCATCTACAACTACAGAAAAAGGGATCCCATTCTTTACCTTTTTTTTTCTTTTAAAGTTTTTTGTCATAGGGCACATGCCTTACCAGATAGGGAAAGAGAGGGAGAGTAAAAAAGGACTCCCTAGCCCCCAGGGAATAGGCATATTGCAATGCCTTCACCATTTTCCTCTTAGGATTTTGGGCACACATGCACACATACCCAGTATGGTTTTCATGCCTCTGTGTCCAGGACTCAAACCGTGGTCATGTGGGTTCCAGTGCCTTAAACACTGCTTTAAACACACCACCTACTGGTCCCCTCTTTATCCTCTAATTAGCCCTTACTTGCTCCATTTCTGACTTTATGAGATATATTTCATTCAAATGTTAATAAACTTGAGTAAAACAAGGTTTAATGTGACTGCATTTCAATTTGGTATCATCTTTTTTATGTCTCCATTAAAACTGTGAGCTACAAAAAGATTGCGATCAGAGTATTCTGTACATTAATTACTGAATCCTTATGCCTAGAACAGCCCTGGGCTTAAAGCACTTAAAGACATCTGCTAAGCAAAGCAGAAAGGAAGGTGGGCCAGGCAGCTAGATCCCACATGGCCAACTGGGCAGTTCGAATCCTAGACCTGGTGGCTGAGAAAACACACCAGTTGCATGTGTGTAAATGCCCAAAATCCTTAAAGGAAAATGAAGACAGGACTGTGGCATGGCCATCCCACCTGGGTCGTGCTTTCTCACTTTCTCTCTGTGCTCCTGGTGAGTGCACACAACCTACCGCAAATTAAGAGGGGGAAAAAAAAGAAGGAAAGAAAGAGGGAAGAAAAGCATTGCTTTCTGAAAGAACTGTTGTGGGCTAGAGGGCCCTCCTAATGCCTTACCTCTTTGGTCTGTTTTACATGACCTTGAATGCTATACCAACTACCGATCCAGTAGCTACACCTCAGTTCTTCCAGGAGACATTTTACTACAATAAGGCCTCATGTTCCTCTTCTCACTTTTATGTGACTGAGGCCACAAAATTAGCTCTACCGTGTTAACCAGCCAGGGTCCCAGGCCCTGACATTTGCTGTGATCATCCCATACCAATCACCACATCAACTGATGTGCCCCCAATCACCACTCAAGATTCCTGCAGGTTGGGGAACCCAACAACCATTCTCACTGCTGTCTGACTCTTCTCCATTCTAACATCTTGGCAGAGCTCTTCCCGACACTCAAAAAAACAAACTGCTGACCTCAAAGCAGGTTATCAAAGAATTTTCCCTATTTCAAACCACTGAAGGCATAAGAAGCCTGACATAGAGAACAAGAGATAGGCTGCAACATATAAGATTGTTTTTTATTCCTGATGCACTGAGCTTCTCTGCTCATCTCTTCCATTCGTACAGATAATCGAGAGTGGACAGCAGCCTGAGGAAAATGTCAAGTATTAAATATTTATGTTATTTTCATCATAAACTACTTTTTATTCTCTTGAGGATCATTAACATACATAAAAACTTTTAAAACCTGGTAAGCTTTTTAAGTGGGAGGGGAAGAATACAGACACTAGAAAGACAACCTTGCTGAGGTCAAGTGTATAAACATTTGAAGGCTAATAGGTCAATATGTAACTTTTCTTTCTGTATTTTCTAAAGCTCTCTCTAAAATACAGTCAGCTCTTTACGGCCACAGGTTCCACATCTGAGGATTCCAACCAACCTCAGATTGATGTTCCTCCTACACCTGCAGATAGGGAGAAGCGACTGAAAAACTTGTGCATCCACACATTTTACTATCTGCAGGGCATGCTGGAACAAATCAATCCCTTGAGCATACCAAGGAACAGCTATTATCTTTATCAGTAAAGTCCAGGTAGGGAGGCTGGACAGTGGCGCAGTGGTAAAAAACACAAAGCTGACACGCATGTGAAGGTTCTGGGTTCATATCCAGAGATCTCTAGTACATATGCATGCCTAAGATCCAGGCAGGGCTGGCTAAAGCTGGGAATAGACTGCAGCAACCTGTAAGGGGTTTGTTTCTATCTGTCTGTCTGTCCCTCTCCCTCTCTGTCTCATGAAAGAGTAAAGAAATAAAATCTGGGGAGAAAAGTCCACTTTATAAAAGGCAGTGATTGTGACATTATAAAAGGTCTCATATCATTGGATCTCAGGGAAAACAAAATCTCTAAAGGAAGCATCTCATGGAGGTCAGACATCTTTCATCCATCCTTATCAAAGTTTGTAACCTTATCAAAGCCAAACTACTTGTAGTCACACTTAGTAACTAGCAGAAAAGACTTACTGTGGATAGGTATGATGCATGGACTGTTAACACGCATTTCAGCCACTGAACCATTAAGACAGCACTGAAGAGAGAAAAAAAGTACAAGTAAACCAATGTTCACAGATTCAAAATTAAATACAACTGTATCATAAAATAAAAACTGAGACAGGTGAGTAAAGAACTATAAATTATGTTCTGTGAAGATGAGTATAATAAATCAATCACTGTGAATTTTAGTCTTTGTGTGCTTTTACCAATTCTACCTAAGATCTGTGTTGTATACTAATAGGGTGGTGGGGAGTGGCTAGAAAACAGCCTTCTTCCCTTTAAAACAATTCAAAAATAAAATCTATGCTTTATTTCATCATTTATTGAAAATGGAACAATAACTTTCATCCAAACTGAGCTCAACTGGTTTTACATTTTATGTTCAGGATACTTGAACTCATTATCTATTCACTGTAAAGTGCCAGCAGTCTACTACACCAACATTAAAAGGCAAATTGGACACCAAAAAAATAGTAAGCCAGTCATGATAAATGAATTCTTTAGTGGTCTTATTTTTAAGCTCAGAAGGCTATTGGAACCTATCATGGAAAAAAAAAACACATACAACAGAAAAGAAAAACTGTAAATATTGTAAACAGATGGTATTAACACTTGCTATTTAAATGCTTAATCAAATTATCAAGAAAAAAAGGCAACAAAATGTTATCTGTTAGCTAAAATAGTTCTTTACAATGTCTTAAACAGCTGCAAACAGAGGTTAGGCAAGTTCTATTTATGGCAATCTTACATATCATAATTAAAAACTAAATCATTAAACAAGATTAATTTATTAATGACCTGATAATAAAGCTGAAATGCCTAAAAGTCTTCTAGAAGAAAGGAAAACTATAATAAAAACCCTGGAATTACAATCATTCAAATTAAAATAAGAGTGAAGGGGTTAACATGTAACACGTAAAGGAGTTTTTTTTTAGAGAGAGATTTTTGCTATAGTGCAGGTGCAATCACAGGACAGACAGAAAGAGACAGAAACAGGAAGCGAGAAATCATGCCCTGGGGGAGATGGTCATGCTGCAATCCCTTCTCCTCTATTCTCCTCTCTAAGCTGCAGGGTCCGGGACGCGAACTGCAGTCGACTACTTGGGAGTCCAGAAACATAACGATTATGTCATCTACTGGTCCCACTTAAGAGTTTTATTGGTTAGATCTTGGTGCTATCTAATGCTTATACTATATTGCTCACAAACATTTCTGCTTATAATCACTTTGAATCTATTTATAAAAACAAAGCAATTTAAGTCACCTACAAAAAAATCTTACCTATTAGGATGTCCTTGCAACCTCTTTGTAAGCTAAAAGGGAGGGAAAAGAATTGTTAGTAAGAGCATTTCACAGATTAGTAAACTTCAATTCTCATGACACGATGACTTTATCAGGAAATCACTTTTCCACCTAGTGGTCTATTTTCAACCAAACAATATATTGTCTGAATACATTCTCACAGTAAGAGTAATTCTCTTAGGCTAGGATGTGTATGAATGAATGTCCAGAATACAACAACTCCATGGGCAGAAAATAGGTTAGTGACAGCAAGAAACTAAGTAGAGGGAGACGGGAGAATGTAGGATTTCTTGTGGGGGTGATAAATGCACAACCTGTAATCATACTAAAAAATGCTGAATTATACACTTAAAAGGGTTTATTTTAAGGTACCTGAATTGCACCTCAATTTTTAAAAATACAAAGGAAAAATATATCAAGGTTAGGCAAACTTTTACAGTAGATAATACATGCATACACACATACGGGGTGTGTGTGTGTGCATGTATGTGTATACACAGGTTTTTGAGAGATTTTTGCTATAGGGTACATGCGCTTGCTGGAGCGACAAAGACAGAAAGCAAGAAGTCACTTCCCGGGAGGGATAACCACGCCACAATCCCTTCCCATCTGTTCTCCTCTCAGTACCCTAGACACACACACACACACACACACATGCCTGGCTTGAGTTTCAAGACTCCCAATCCAGGACCTAAACCACTGTCAGCCACATGGGAGTCCTGCGCCATACCACCTGCTGACCCTAAAGTAAATAATATTCTTTTAAAAAATGTAACTGGATTTGTCTAATATATGAAAGCTCTTTTCTTTTTTTTTGAGAGGTTTTTGCTATAAGGCGCGTGCGCTTGCCAGAAAGAGACAAAGAGACAGAAAACAAGAAATCACCCCCCAGAGGAGATGGCCACGCCACAATCCTTTCTCCTCCATTCTCCTCTCGGGACCTTGGGCAAACATGCACAAGCGCCCGGCATGAGTTTAAGCCATGGGTCTGGGACTCGAACCACACTTGACTACATGGAAGTCCAGCGACATAACCATTACATCAACTGCTGGTCCCTGAAGGCTCTTTTTTAAGTATAGTTTTCCTCTACCAAAAACAATAAACCAGCCCCCACTATTAAGACCAAAACTACACTCACTTTGCAAAACTATAGTATGTAAAACAAATGTAATTAAAGTATAATTTCTAATTACAAAGAATCCATTTTATCTTTAGGCCTAATGTTTACCAATTTGTACCCACTCTTTCAGGGTAAGCATCTGTGAAATTACGCATAATTTTACAACAAAACAGATTTTCCTTAAGGTAAGAAACAATCACAAAATTATTTGTATTCAACACATGATGACTTCGGGCAACTGGCCTTTCGCTAGCAACCAGAATCTGACTAGGCTGGAATTACCTATCCTTTGGGAACATCCCTAGGCCGTGAGCAATGAGCACAGGCTACCCCACACTCAGCACCCCACAGCCTGCTTCTAGCCTAGCTGCTACCAACCGAACCCTTTTCTGAACCCTGTTCAACAGAATTCTTTAAGCAAAGACAAGACAACCACTGTCCGCAACAGTGAAAGCAACTCCTGCACAGACCAAGGCTAGACTAAGATGCTTAGTATCCTCTCCAATTCCACACAGGCAGGCACAGAACTTAACAGCCCATGCGTAATACAGAAAATCAAATGTACAAAAATGGCTTCCACGTTGGATTAAAATAACCCAATAAGCCATAATGGGAAAAACGAAAATGAAAATCCTGGGGCTCTAGGTTGGGATGTCCGTAACAACCATCTCCATGCAGACAGTAACCTGTACCTACAGCATTCTACCGTTACTTTAAAACCCCATCCGCCTTCCAGGTAAACAGGCACTAGCCATTACATCTCCTTTCACTGCCTTAGGAATTCAACCATTTATTTTCTGTAAAAGAAAAAAAAAAAAAACTATACATTTATCATTCACTCTACGTGCCATGTGCACTTATATATTTCAAGTCGCTTTCTCTAAATAATGATTTTTCCTTTAATTCACAACATTAGGACCTTAAAATGAAAAAAAGAGTAGTCGGTTACCTCTTGCAACAATGGAATAACAGCATGCAGGGGCATCCTTAACACAGTCCTCTTTATTAGGTTTGTATTCCTAGTTTGCAGTACTTTCTGTGTGAAAATAAAAGGATTATTAAGATCAGCATATTCACCAGCTAAGGACACTACAGGAAAATTTGTAAAATTACTTTTAAAAGACCGTAGTAAGAAAGGACCAACTGAATTCAGCAAATAAACACTGGAGGGGCTGAATAAAGAATGTTATGTCAGGATTAAGCAGGCTGAATCCCACATGGCCAGTTGTGTGGTTTGAGTGCTGGACCCAGCACTTGAAGATCATGCTGGGCACATGTGCGTGCATGCCCAAAATCCTGAGAGGGGACTGAAGGAGACGGGATTATGGCATGGCTATCCGCCCTGGAGGTTGCTTTATCACCTCCCCGTCTCTCTCTGGCAAGCGCAAGACCCTATAGCAAAAACTAAAAAGAATGTTATGTATGTAGGAACCAGACAAGTTCAGTCTTTAGATATCAAGAAATAAGTAAAATGAAATAAAATAATTATTTTAAAAGTAAACAAATAAAATTAAAAAGATTTATTCCTTCATTCCTAAAGGATCTTCCCTAAGGTGTATGTATGTCTTGGCGGTGGTTGTTGCTATAAAAGTCATCGTCAGAATATAAATGGCAAAGATACCAAAGGGCAAAACTACAGAAAGTTGGCTTTGAACCTATTTTAACAGTTCTAGCATAGCCTTTCAGAATTTTCTTAGGATTTTATTTACATGAAAGCTACCTTTATACCAAGTCCTTGTAAACCATCGAATATATTTAATACCATTTAAAACTATCAAATACTATCTAAACACTATCATTAGCATAATTACATAATGTCTTATACAAGAGAAATAAGTATTTTATACACAATCACTGGGGAACTAAGGATGGACTGTCCTAATTTAAGTCTCAATTAACCTAAATTTTCATTTTCAAATAACCAGCATACAAGATTCAAAGCAAAATGTGCTTGCTGATCATAACTTCAAAAATAATTCAGAAAGTGCTTAATGATACTAAATAGTCCCTGAATCACTTCTTCGTAACAAATATTGGTTATTGTAAAGTTGTAGTGATCTAGAAAACTACAGGAAACATTCTATATGAACTCATCTACAAATTATTTCCTGAAATATGATAAGCTTTGATTTTTCACCCAAACCTCTAGGCTTCATTTTCATAAACAGCCAAGCAGCCCTGGTTGCAGGGCTTCAGGTCAAGGAACAAAATCCTGAAGTGTTGTCATTCAGTATTTATACCAAAAGCTTGGTTCAGAAACACAAGGAAGGACTAAGGTCATAACGGAGGGGGTGAGGCAGGTGGCATGGTGGTTAAGGGCTGGACTCCTACATGGCCAACAGCAGTTGAGTCCTGGACTGGTGGCTTGCTTTCTCACTTTCTCACTCACTCACTCACTCTCTGTCCCTCTCTAGTCAAATTAAACTAATAAATAAAGTTAAGTAAAATAATTCTAAATTTTTTAAAAAAGGACCTAATAGGGGACTGAAAGACAGTTGTTAGAGGAAAAATGAAGACAGGATTGTGGCATGACCCAGTGAGGAATGCTCTCTCCCTCTATGTTTCTCTGTCTTTCTCTAAAAGAAAAAAATTATAATTTTAGGTTTTTAGAGTTGCTGGCTCCCTCTTTCATTTTACAAAATCTCCTTAGACACAAATTAAGATACTTCCATTTCAGTAACATAAAATCAGAGACTATCCATAGGTTATAAAGTCATATTTATAATACTGAAACCACAATATTCCCGAGTCATTAAAGAATACACTTAACAAATGTAAATTGCTTTAATCTAATCAAGCAGTGTTGAATCTGACTGTATGTCACACATAAATTTTCTATACAGACCGCTATAAAATTGTAAAATTTAAGAGGACAAACTGAGTAACTTCATACGAACAGTCACCAACTTACACGGAAATCACAAATGCCTCCCTCTATACAAAGTTTCTGGAACTTTTACCTCTAAATATTTTACAATATAACCCCCAACCCTCTTAAATTTTTTCCCCAAACCTCCTACCCATTGCCAAGGTTCCACCTCACTGCCCCCTCTCACGGCCAGGGGGAAATAAGTTTCTGGAATCCAGAGTAAAAACTCAGGAACGCATTTTCCTACAGAAAAAAATATAAATTGTGATCTAGAATGCTGAGTATTATAGTTCAGCTACATTACGTTTATAAAGGCTTTTACGAACTAAAGCCTATGAACCTAACAGTTCCGAACAATATTTCTATGAGAAAATGCATTCCAGGTTCAAAAAAATTCAACACAATCCCTTTTGTAGGTTGGTGACTGTGTGCATAAAGCCACCAAGTGATACATTTGACTAAAGTCATAAAGCATTCCAAATGGCTATCTAACATAACTATTCCCTCTGTGAGTGTGCTGTGACAATCACTTTATAGAAAATTAACCATCTTAATTTAAATTAAAAAACTACTAAAATACTTACATTTAGCATTTCAAAATCATTACTTTCTAAACCTTGTGCAAGAAGAACTGGAAAGCTATTGGTCTGTAGGAGGTCTTCCTTTTCTTTCTTTGTCTCTATATCCATTGCTCCCAGGCGTTCTTCAATGCTAACCTACAGAACAGAAATATCTGTTGATGTTAACCAGATACGACCTATAGTAGTGTGAACAAAAAACAAAGACTGATTTGCATCTCAATCTGACAAACACAAATTTGGTCATTCTCGCTCACTCACAAGCACCCTGGAAAGGGCAAAAGGCCCTGGCATTCTACTATAAAGTACGAGCAAAGAGGAAAGAGATTAGAACTATCCCTTACATCAACCTCAGATCTGCAAAAGGAAACAAAGTATTATCAAAGAGCTAAAGACAATTACAGACCCAAAGCTATCTGTAAAATATTTTTCTATTTTTTATTCTTGAGTTTTAATCACAGCAACTCTTGGCTTAATTTATGCAATTTTATGTTATTTATTAGCAAGAGTATGCTATATGACAAACAAGTGTACTTGACAAATATTTAAAATTAAAACTGTAAACAACCTGTTACAATTTGCAAAAAATATTTAAAAATTACATAAATATGATGCAATTTGCTCTACAAAAACTGAATTTTATAGAACTGATGGCTGATTAAAGAAAGGCTTACAAACTGTGTTCTACCAGCCTCCTAGCCAGAAAGTCAAAATATAAATTTGTTAGATGCCTAATAAAACACACAGATGTTTCAGTGAAGGCCCATGTCAAGGCTAAACAACGTATGAAACACAGGCACATGCACACAGACATAGGCACACGCACGCACACACAGACAGACAGACACATATACACACACACACACACACACACACACACACAGAGGAAGAAAGTAGAGAATGTAGGCCAAGGTAAAGACAGCAGAAACTTTATTTTTAAAGTCAGATATTACATACTAAGAAGTAATTTTTATGACCAGCTATGTTATCCACTATGTTATCCATCCAATAAAGACACTTAAAATCAGCTAAAGAAACAATCTTTCTCTAAGAATAAAATTCGAAAATTCTAGAATACTTAGACAAGAGTGAAGAATGTGAAGATTAATTTAAAAAACAAACAACAAACAAACATAGCAACCATAGGAGGGTTTGGGGAGTTGATGAAAAAGGTGAAGTTTATAAGCATGTTAAGCAGTTTTAACAGCTATTTCTTTTAAAGACCAACTGGGACTAAAATCAGCCAGGACTGCTCAGACAGCCAAGAGAAAAGAGGCATCAGTGGAACTCAGCAACATGCGAAACCCAATGAAAGTCATCACAGCAAGTCCTGGCTTAACTTATCCAATTTCATTTTATGCAACTATTAATAAATGGGCAAGGGAGCACACTCTGTAATTAACACTAATTCTATCTTCTCTGTTGAACAGTGGTCAAAGGAGTCTCACAACAGTGGCAATTTAGAATTGCAGGACCTATGATGCTGAAATAAAAGAAAAGGTAACAGCAGCAACTCAATAAATTTCTAAACACTCAAGTTCGGCTGTACCCAATACACTTGTTAGATGTTCCCAGGTAATCTTAAATCTCAAATATACTATCAAAGTATTACCTCATTTCCCCCTAATTTCCTCTTGCTCTCTACTTCCTCAGCTTGCGGAAGAGGCTTGATGGCTGCGTGGTGACCAGGTAGCCCTGGCACCAGAACTTTTGCTTCAGAATTCATCATTGGTGTTCTCACCTGTAACAAAAACAGCCAGGATACAAAAAAGGAAATTAGGCCTTAGCCCGTATATCGTCAGTAGGAAAATGAAGAGCTTTTAAAGGATTTTCTAATGAGAAACTCAACATAAATAATATATGAATTAAGAATAAATTTTAATTGGATTTGGGCAAATAATTTTATAAATAATAGGTTAAAAGTTCACGGTTTTCTAACTTGCAACATCATATAGGAATAAAACCCGGGAGAAACAAAATTTACAGATTACCAAAGACACGCTAGTTTGAAAATGTTAAAGAGTGAATTTTCACATTTTTATGACCACCTCCAGAATTTGATCTTTGCCAGAAATGCTCAGACAGCCAAGAGAAAGGTGTCATCTCTGAAACTCAGCCAGAAGCGAAACCAAACAGATGTCATCATAGCATGACTTGGCTTTCTTTTCCTCGTTAAACCACCGAACATGATATCTACATATGGATACCAAGATACAGTCAAAACAGAGCACTAAGATGATGCTCTTGTGTGTGGTATTAAATCCCACCCCATCACAAATTTATTTCTCTTGAAATACAGTATTCCTCTTTTTTTAAGAGATGCTCTTTTAAGAACTGAGATTGAAAAGGTATATATTGAATTTTATATCAATAGCTATTCCTACATTATTTCCTTGCCCAGATATTCATGCACTGTGGGCTGTGAAGAACTAAATCAAAGGTCTTTCAACTGCTAATCACCTACTCATGCATTCATATCAAGAGTACAGAAATGAAGATTCACAATCCTAAGATCTAAAGCCATAACCCTTAAAATCCGAAGAACAATATAATATCATAAAGATATTAAAGAATAAAATAAATGAAGTCAGTCTAAACATAACGCTATATAACAACCCAATTCACCCAAATCTGTCTTATAACTTCAAATTCACAATACACTCACCTTTGTTATAGCCGTTTCTACTTTTGGGACCCAGCTGTTTGAAATATCCCTTACTAAACACATATGAGGTTCTTTGGAGTTTAAAGCCTGGGAATACATTTTTAAAAGAAGGAAGATAGGAAGGGGGAAAAAAGACACAGTGTCAATGCAAATAGGCATAAAAACAAACTGAAAAACAAATGACTAACTGCATTTTTATAAAATATTACAAAATGTGAAAGGTTTCCACACTAAACTGGATACATGATCACCACTCACATGGATGACAGCTGAGGAAAGCAGGTAAACTGAAGACACAAAGCATAATGCTTACATTCCTCAATTATGAACTGCTTGCATTTTTCACATATATAGTTTTAAAAGGTCCAGCAGATTTTTTTTTAATGTAATAGATTTTAAAACATCCATGTAAAGAATGAAACCTGTGCTCAAAATAAACAGCCCTACCCTAAAACTTCCTGCTGTCATCCTTTCTACAAACAAGTCAGATAGCACCACTGATTAACAAAATGCTCTGAGGTGGATCTGTATGTCCTGACATGGCATTAAATATCAACAGCTATGGAGGAGGGGGGGGTGTCAGCTTCAGCAAATTATCTGTGTACCAACAAAGATTTAAGGTTATACTTCACACTATATGTCCGTGTAATCATCAGTATCTGCAAGGACACAAAATAAATAGGCACATTGGCTGCATCTGGGAAGAGGTGATTCACATATGGCACGGAGACATGCTTACGGCCTAACACGATTTTTCCCTTTTTCATCAAGTGTATGCCTACATTAAATTTTTAAAGATATTTTTAAATAAACTCAACAAAAGCTTGCTTGGGCATACAGTATCCCTATTCACTCTCCCTGAGGGCCTTACTAAGTATCATAAATGCAAGCTTCAGAAATTGTCTATTGTACGGACTCATTATAACTCCCAAGTCTTAAAAGAAACTTCTGCAGTAAAAAATGTTCAATCATTGCACTGCCCATTAATTACATTTCCCCTTAGAAAATCCAATGGGTACTATTACTAAGGGCTCTCTCTCATTAGTAAGAGTTATACTTTGTGTAATTGAAAAAAAGTCAACAGAAGTCATACCTGTGCTGACCAAAACAGTAGCCACTAGGAATATGTGGCTACTGAGCACTGGAAATGTGGCTAGTCCAAACTGAGATGTTCTGTAAGTGTAAAATACACACCAGATGTCCAAGATGTAACACCAGAAAGGAAGAGGGGGCATTAAATACCTCCCACAATGCTTTCAATTAATTAGGTATTAAAACGGTATTTTGGAAAAGTTGAGCTGAGCTTTCACAAATTAAACCACCCAGCACATGATCCTTTAATTAAAAGAGAATATATCATTTCTTTTTAAATATTATAATGAGTAAACCAGCACAGCATTTTTAAAACCGTTGTTTTTCACAGACATGTTGATGCTATAGTGTCTTACTCCAGAGTAGCATCTACGTACCACTCGCTCAATAGTAGGCTGAAACCAATTGCCATATACAAGCAACAAGGACATTTTGTCTGAGCAAAACCCAGCTGCTAGAATAGGGATTGGTTTTGGTGTTGATTTCTTGCCTTTCCCAGGTGTTGCTATCTGAATTGTGCAGTTTGAAGTCAAAGGCTTTTTGCAGTACCTACAAATGGGAGAAAAGAAGATTTAGAGAATCTGAAATAGCATCTAATACTAAATTTTTGAAGTTGGCATCAAGGGATGAAATAAAACCTTGCTCTAGCCTCCACACTAAAAAAGAATGACCGGGGCCCCAGAGCACAACCTTTCAAGACCTCACCTACTCCCACCAACACTCAAACCCTCACCACCAAAACTGGCCTTGAGACCTACCCGTCCCTCTGTCCCACCCTGTTAGGAAGATTCCAGTGGCTCATTGTTATTCTCTGCAACACTGCTCCCAATGGACTCAAGCCTTCTTAGGAGTTTCATATCCAGGATCCAGAGTAACAAAGCTTTGACACTCTAGTCTCTCAGTTCCTACCTCCAATGATCATGCCCTTTGCTATTATCTCAGCCAAACTCCTCACACCCTAGACGTCTTCTCTTCACTCATTCCAAGTACACACCCTCCATGACCACAATGTTAAGCGTTCCACTAACCCTGTCTTTCCAACTCATTCCTTCTAATATCTTGACTCCCCAACTTCTCCAGACCCAAGAGTATAAGTGCATCTCTCTAAAGTTTATTCTCAATGTCAGAGTAATTTGGAAAGCCCATCAATTTTCTGCTTTTAAAATCCTTCAATGGCTTACCACTTCCAAAGGAGAATTACTCAAGTCCTCACCATGGCCCACTGCTGCAGCCACCTTCTCTCAGCCTCAACTATACATTCCATACACATACTACTATGTACTAAAAGCCTCAACTGTTACACACTAAAATGTAACAGTTAACTCTTGGAGTAGAACTCGATGGAGGGAGACTTGGATTTTACAACAGATTGTCTACACATCCAGACTATTTTAAAAGTATATACAACTAGACCCAGCAGGTGGCTTGGTGGGTAAGGCACCTCCTACATGGCTGACTACAGTTCAAGTCCCTGACCCAGCAGCTGGGCACCTGTGCAAGCGAGCCCAAAATTCTGAGAAAAGACTAAGAAAGGATTGATGCATGGCCATCTCCCCTGGAGGGGAGAGTGCTTTCTCTCTCTCTCTCTCTCTCTCTCTGGCAAGTACACATACCCTAAAACAAACCAAAAGTACATACTATTTTCAGAATTAATTTGTACTTAAATTCCTATGCTAGTATTATTTTAATACTGACAACAAAAAAAGTTAAAGTCGTTTTTAAGTATACCATAATTATGCATGTAATTGAGGCTCAAGTCAACCTTCCAGTACTTGACAAGATCTGGCAAACTCTTTCTGTAAAGGGCTAGATAATACTTGTCAAGTTTTTCAGTCCACATATGATCATCACTGGATACGCCCTGCAGGCCACAGTTTGGTGACCCTTGGTCAATGGCTATACAACAATACTTACTCTCACTACCGAAACAAAATTTTGACTGTCATGCACTACTGATGCACAGCAGTGTGGCAAGGGGAAGTAAACCAACATCAAGACTAAAGATCAAGGCATCACGTCAAAGTTCACAAGGAAATCTCTCCGAGCAAGCCTCTTTCTTCTAACATTTATCATTGTAACATCAATATTTACTAACCATAAATAAATTAAACTCTCTAAACCACAGATACATGAAAAAGTGGCCCATGACTTTAAAAATTGAGTTCTTGCCAGAATTATGTACTCATATGGATAAAGAATGCTTTTGAACCAATCTAATTCAACTGTAATGTAATCAATAATGAGGTTAGAATGTGAACAAATGACAAGTCAAGGAAAGAGAAATAAATTTCACTTGAAAAACTTCTTACTTACCCATTTAATATGTGTTCAAAAAGATGGACTTGACCATCTCTGCAAACCACAGCTAATTTGACAGGCTGAAAGAAAAAGTAACTGATTAATGTTAAAATACACCAGTTAGTTTGCAATCTAACTTATGAAAATTCAACTCTCCTCCCCATCCTTTTAAATAACCAGAGAAAAAGTTACAACAAGGATGCATAGAAAAATAATTATCTTGAGTCAGCTGGTAACGTGGTGATAAAGGCACCAGGATTCCACATGGATGACAGAGCAGTTCAAGTCCCAGACCAGTGGCTAGAAAAACACATGAGGCATGTGTGCGTGCATGCCCAACATTTCAAAAGGAGAAATGAAGAAAAAGGAATTGTGGCATAGTCATCCTCCACAGAGGGTACTTTCATGCCTGCGTGCACATTTTATCTCTCCCTCCTTCCCTCTCTCTGTTCTCTCAAGTGAATGCACATGCCATCTAGCAAAACAAAACAAAAGTATCTCTGGAAAACAACAATGTATTTTTGTTGTCAAGATTCTAAGTGCTATCAGCCATCTGGGATCTAGTTGCTTTAATCTCCATGCCACTTTCTGGCACAGGAAATTTCTTTCTTTCCTTTTTTTTTTTTTTTTTTAAGATTTTTGCTATAGGGTGTGTGCACTCGGCTGGAGAGACAAAGGGGGACAGAGACAGAAAGCTAGAAATCTCACCCAGAGGAGACGGACACACCACAATCCCACGGTCGGCCACATGGGAGTCCAGCAATGTAATCATCACACCATCTGCTGGTCCCAGAAATTTAATTCTTTATGAGGCTTAGCAGCATACAAAAAGTTGTCAGGGACTGGCCCCATAGCCTAGTGGTTAAGGGAGCCAAATCCCACATAGCCGACTATGTCAATCCATGTACCAGCCATGGAGACTTGAAAAACACATTTGGCACGAATTCATGCATGTCCAAAATCCCAGCAGGATAGAGAAGAGATTGAGGTGTGACCATACTCCATCCCATTGGGGGTGCTTTCTCCATTTTGCTCTCTCTCTCTGGTGACACGCACCCACCAACAAACAAACAAATAAAAAGGTGACTAGTACACTCTGGGGATGGCTCTGTGGCCTAGTGTTTAAGAGGGGACAAAGAGACCCTACAGGGCTGACTGCACAGTTGGAATCCCAACCCAGTGACTTGAAACACACCAGGCACGTGTAAATACATGCCACAAATTACAACAGGATGGAGAAATGGAAGAGAAGGGACTGTAGAATGACCCTGTGCCCTCTGGCAAAATTTAAATTAAAAAGGCAGAATTAAAAAAAAATTGTCAAGAGATCATTTCTCCTCCATTACATTTTCTACTTCCCCCTTTAGCAACCCCTACTGTCTGTCAGATATCCAAATCCAATCCCAAACCATCCAGAAAGGTTGGTAATTTCTTAGGAAAACATAAGAATATTCTACAATACCATAATCAAGGTTTTGCTTTGGAATTTTAATTTTAAACTATTACTATAACTACAATTTTTTATTAAGTGCCATAATTAGAACTTCCTAAGCTATTACACTTGCTTTAATGTCTTAAAAATATTTTTTAAAAGGGGCTGTACAATGACACAGCAGTAAAACACAATGCTCTGGGACCAGCAGATGGCATAAGGGTTACATTGCTGGATTTCCATGTAGTTGATCACGGTTCACAGTTCAAGTCCCAGACTCAGTGGCTGAAAACTCATGCCGGATACATGCGTGTGCATGCCCAAAATACCAAGAGAATGGAGGAGAAGGGATTGAGACATGGCCATCCCCATTTGGGGTGTTATTTCTCAGTTTCTCTGTCTCTATCTCTCCAGCAAATGCACACGTCCTGTAACAAAACTCTCTCTCTTAAAGAAAACACAATGCAGGGCCAGCAGGTGATGTGGTGGCTGAGGCACTGGACACTCCCACATGGCTGAGTCCAGGACCTCATAGCTTGCTTTCTCACTTTCCCCCTCTCTGTCTCTCTTTTTTTTTTTTTTTTTTTTTTTTGGGGGGGGGGTGTTGCTATAGGGTGCATGTCTCTTCTCTCACTGGTCAAAATAAAATGAATAATTAATACATAATTCTTTAAAACACACACACACACACACACTGCCCGGTGAAGCTGACCCACATGGGAAGGTTCCAGATTTGTGTCTAGAGACTTCCCTGAGTACATGTGCACCCATGATGGGGGTTGGCTAAGGATGGGGCCAGACCGGAATGTAGCATCAAGGCTCTGTTGGGGATGTCTTTCATCTTTTTGTGTATCTTTCTGTCTCTGTTTGTCTCTTACTCATGGAAGAAATAAATTTAAAAATAAAAAGTACCCTTAGCCTTTGTTGAAAAAGTAGGATTTCGTCCAAATTGAAATCTTACATAACTTTAGTCAAACAGAAACATGAAGTACTTCAACAACATCAAGTTAATTTAATGTTGAACATATGTTATCATCATCAATCCACTAATAGCTACATGAAAAACTAAAATATGGGGCCAGCAGGTGGCATGGCGGTTAAGGTTACGGTCCTGGACTCCCACATGGCTGACTATGGTTCAAGTCCCAGACCTGGCAGCCTGCTTTCTCACTTTCTCTCTCTCTTTCTCTGGTGAGCTCAGGTGCCCTATAACAAATTAAAAAAAAAAGAAAAAAGAAAGAAAGAAAGAAAAGAAAAAGGAATAAAAAACAAAATTAAATAAATAAATCTTTCTAAAAATTCTAAAATATAATAAAGCAACAGAATATCACTTATAACAAAATGTGCCTTGGCACATACAAGACAGACTTATAAAACCATAAAAATGCATCTGTAGAAGAACCATACACTCCTACAAAAAAAATTCCTCTCAGCAAGTTATTAATTCACTTGATTAATTCCAAAATGTACCACCTTAGTATACAAAGTTTTCCCTTCCCCCATTCAACTGAGACTTAAGAGTTGCCTCAGAGAGCCTAAGATTTGTTACATTTTGTTATTTCTCCCTTTTGTCCTCTCTTTTCCAAATCATTAAACATTCAATTTAAAGAAATGTTTATAAAATCCAAAAATAAATTCTCATAAATCTGGCCATTTACCTCTTCTTTGTTTTCTGACAAAGTCAAGTCAATATAGACAGGCTCATCTGTAACTGTAAAAGACATCACTGCATTCTTCTCTTTGTTTTCTGACCGGATCTGCCTAGATAACAAAACCAGCGGTTAGTTTCCCAAAAGCTTTTTCACATTTTAAAAGTTAAATAAGATGACTAAAGACCAAACTAAGGGAGACATTCATGTTCCTCCTACCATAGGAAGTCTTGATATGCTACCAGCAGATTTAAACTATGAGGAACACCCTCGATTCCCTTCCATTGATTCGTCTATCTTGATACCGATACCACACTGTCTTGATTACTATAGTAATAATTTAGTCTTGAAATCTAATTCTCCAAATTTTCTCTTCTTTTTAAAGATTACCTTAGCTATTGTATGTCTTTCACATTTCCACTTAAAATTTATGGTTAAGTCTGTCAATTTATACAAAAAAGGCTGCTGGCGGGGGGGGGGGGGGGGGGGGGGGGGGACCAGCAGTTGGCGTAATGGCTATGTCACTGGACTCCTACACAGCCGACTGCGGTTCGAGTCCTGGACACAGTGGCTTAAACTCATGCCAGGCGTGTGTGCATGCGTGCCCAGGATCTCAAGTACAGAATGGAGGAGAAGAGATTGCGGTGTGGCAATCCCCCCTGGGGAGTGATTTCTCACTTTCTGTCTCTCTACCTGGAGAGCATACACACCCTATAGCAAAAATCTCTTGAAAATAGAAAAAAAGGCTGCTGGGATTTTCTGACTGTATTTGCATTGAATCTATAGATCAATTTCGGGAGAATTAACCCAATAACTATTAAGAAAAACAGTCCAGAAACAGGATAAATGTGCATACACACACAGAGTCGCCCATTATTCATCGATTCTATATTCGTAAATCTGCGACTTGCTAAAATTATTTTTAATCCAAAATCACTAGTTGTGGCACTCTCATGCTCACTCACTCATGTGCAGACCCATGAAAACTTTGAGTTGCCCAATACACAATGTCCACAGCTGAGGTCAGTTCTCAGACTATAAATAAAAGGTCTGGGGGACCAGCAGGCGGCATAGTGGGTAAAGTGCTGGACACTCCCACATGGCCGACCACGGTTTGAGTCCCGGATCTGACGGCTTCCTTTCTCCCTTTCCCTCTCTCTCTCTCTCTCTCTCTCTCTCTGTGTTTCTCTCTCGTCAAATTAAAATAAATGAATGAATAAATCAAATTAAATAAATAATAATTTTTTGGGGACCCAAAGCGTAATGGCTATGTCGCTGGAAAAACCCGGTAAAAGGTCTGACTTTACCATTTTTTCTCGTGCTCTTTCTCTCTCTGTCTGTCTGGCGATTGATGATTTCACTGTTTAAAATGATCTCCAGTACCAGCCAGTGGTATGGTGGTTAAGGTGGCTGGATCCCAGAGGGCAGGCTGCACAATTCAAGTCCCAAACATGCCAGGCCTGTTTGTGCACCTGTCCAAAATCCCAAAAGAATGGAAAAGGAAATGTAGCTGGCCATCCTTCACAAGAGGTGCTTTCCCTCTCTTTCTCACCATCTCAGTCCAGCGAGCACACTCGTGATTTATACATAAAAGTTCATAGCAACTCTACCTGTAACGGCCCAAACATCTTAACCATCTTAGTGATTACCAAGGGACAAAAAGAAACCCTTGGCAAAAAGGCACAAGATCATTGTCTTAACAGTGCTGGTTTCACACCGTACACCTATGTCAAACATACCAATTTGTACCATAAACGTGCAATGTTTGTTTTCTATCCATATCCTTGAATAAGGATTTTTTTAAAACCAGGCACAAATTTAAAAATAGAATGAGTAACAAATATGATTTACAAACATGATTCAAAATCAATTTCCATTTATCAACTAGAAAGACTTTACATATTTTTTTTGGGGGGGAGGTTTTTGCTATAGGGCATGTGCAGCCACCAGAAAGACAGAGAGAGATAGAAAGAAAGAAAGAGAAAGAGAAAGACAGCGAGATAGAAAGCGAGAAATCACCCCCCAGGTGGGATGGCCACATTGCAATCCCTTCTCCTCCATTCTCCTCTCGGGATCTTGGGCGCGCACGCACACATGCCCGGCGTGAGTTTAAGCCACCAGGTCCGGGACTCAAACCGCAGTCGACTACATGGGAGTCCAGAGACATAGCCATTATACTAACTGCTGGTCCCTTTACATATTCACCAATAAATAATCTTGCAATATTTTTGAACCTAGAAGAAACTGAGAAGATTTGGTCATTCTAAAGGTTTTTATTCACAAATTCTTAACAAGTTAAGATTCATTCTAACACAAAATCTTTCAAACTAAACATTTACAAAATATCTGCCATCAAAGAAACTACCTTAGTCCATCAGCAGGACAGTAATGTCTATTTACGGTAATGTGAAAGAGGTTTGTCTTCTTTTCTTTTAATCTTTATTCAGAGGCAAGACATCTTCAAATGTTTTTTCTTACAGAAAAGTGTCCCTCGAAGGTAACAGGGAATCTCAGGCTTACTACCAATACATGAAGTTTTGTTGGGCAGCTCTTTGATGTGGGTTTTAGTTTTTTTTTCTTCTAGTTAATTTTATTTCACTCCCCTATTACTAGGAAGCCCTCAAATACAATAGAACTAGGATCTTACAATAACAAAACTTTCTTAAAAAAAAGAAATTGGAGACTCTTAGATACTAGGGTCTCCAGCTAACACAAAGAAATGAAACACTTGAGGCTAAAATATCTCAGTAATGTCAGGCGGCTTTAGTGGAAAACTTAACTTTTTGGCATTACTAATTCTACATACATAAATGTTAGACCTTCTAAAACTAAAGGAAAATGTCCCTGCAGGCTTGTTTCAAACATCAGTCAAATGCAAAACAGAAAACCAACTCAACCTGATTCTGAGAGGCATCAATCAGGAGCTAGACTTTGCCAGTGGTTTTGAAGATGAACAGAGGTCTGTATTTTGCCTCATGTATCTTTCCCAATACAACTAGTTTTTAAAGATATACATAACTGATACGCCCCATTTCTGTATATGGTCCACAGCATACCGGGCCAATTATTATTACAAGGGTGAGAAACTTCAACTTTTTAAATCTCTAGTTTGACCTCCAAAAGCAAATGTTTCAAAAAGTCACCTTCACCGTAAGACATTGCCATAAAATTCAGGAATTTCTTAAAGTTAAAATCTCTCAGACGGCTCTTAAACACCAAATTAAATTTCATGTTTAAAAGTAGTTTCATAGACCAGCAGATGGCGTAACAGTTACATTGCTGGACTCACGTGGTTCGAGTCCGGACACAGTAGCTTAAACTCATGCCAGGCATGTGTGTGCTCAAAATCCCAAGAGGAGAATGGAGGCGAAGGGAATGCAGCATGGCCATCTCCCTTACCACCCTGAGGGGTGATTTCTTGTTTTCTGTCTCTCCAACAAGGGCATGCGCCCTATAACAGAAATCTCTTTATTTCTAAGAGGTTTTTTTTTTTTTTTTTTGCTATAGGGTGCGTGCGCTCACCAGAAAGACAGAGACAGAAAAATAGAAAATGAGAAATCACCCTCTGGGGGGATGGCCATGCCGCAATCCCTCTCCTCCATTCTCCTCTTGAGATCTTGGGGACGTATGCACGCGGCCGGCCTGAGTTTAAGCCACCAGGTCTGGGACTCGAATCACAGTCGACTACATGGTAGTCCAGCCACATAGCCATTTTACGCTAACTGCTGGTCCCACAAAAATCTCTCTTAAAAAAAAAAAATAGTAGTTTTAAAGGAGGTATGGTGAGTAAGGTGGTTGGATTCTATGTGGCTGACTGCATGGTTCAAGCTCAGGACCTGGTGACCTGAAAAACACACCAGCAATATGTGCGTGCATCCCCAAAATCCCAAAGGGGGAAGAAATGGAGAAGGGCTTGCTTAGTGACCATTTCCCGTGAAGGTGATTTCTCACCTTCTCTCTCTGTCTGGCTCTCTCCAGTGTGCACACACACCCTTTGGCAAAAAACTTTTTTAAAAATCTACGAAGGAAATCAGCAACTATTACCCACCACCCCAACAAAGAGTAACTTTATATGGCCCGCAGCATACGGGGGTGGGGGGGGGTGGGGTAACTGGGAGCTCTTAGATGCAGTCAATGAATTTTACATCTCCAGTAAACTATCAGAAAATAATCATTACTGCATTAATACAGTACTGTTTATTTATGACACCAAAATCAAGTCAAAGGTTTTCTTTTTCTTTTCTTTACTTTTCTTTTCTTTTTTTTTTTTTTTTCTAAGGAAACAGGGTCTCACTATGTTGTCCATGCCGGCTACCCTTAAACTCACTACCTGCTTCATCCTGCTGAATAGGTGGAATCACAGGTATGTACTACTAAACTAGCCCTCCTGAAATTTTCCTGAAGTTATCTTTACATTGCCTACCTTACCTCTAAGTGGGCATACAGTAGGCTCTATTATGTAATGTTCTTAATTTTTTTTTCACAGTGATCTGTTTTTTAGGTAGCTCGATTTTCTATTAGAAATCAATGTAAACCTGGGGCCGGCAGGTGGTGTGGTGGTTGAGGGCGCTGGACTCCCACATGGCTGACCATGGTTCAAGTCCTAAACCTGGCAGCTTGCTTTCTCACTTTCCCTCCCTCCCCCTCCCTCCCTCCCTCCCTCCCTCCCTCCCTCCCTCCCTCTCTCTCTCTCTCTCTCTCTCTCTCTCTCTCCCCCCCAACCTCCTCTCTGGCCAAATTAAATAAATAAAGTTAAATAAAATAATTCTAAAAAAAAAAGAAATCAATGTAAACCCAACATCAAACACATTAAAGCAAGTTTCGTACTCATGGTTTACATTAACCACACAAGCCGCGACAAATTCTCTCAAGGGTAGCTCCCTCCCAAAACCAAAAGATTTACATACCAGACATTAAGTAACCGGTCATGTACTGCTCCAGATAAGAAATAAAGACCTGTAATTCCATCAAAGGGCTGGCTCTCGTTAGGAGGTCTGATAGTAGTGAACATAAGTGATGAAACTGGCGTCGCGTGCCCTGTGAAGTGCTAGAGAAAGTTACATCTCAGTTACCAGAGGATGGATTCAGAGAAGTACGAAAAATTAAATCCATATATTAACAAGTCATATGTGATACATATCTTAAGGCAGAGCTCTTTGATGATGTAACAGTTAAATTTAATTCAAAACGAGTAAATTATTTGATATAACCTTCTTAAAAATCCATTTGAAAATAGGATGTCCCTTCTAATTATTCCCATGACCCTAACCCACATCTTTTATTTCTTCCATCTTTTAACTTTATCCACTTTTAGAGGAGCGCTTGGGTGCTCAGACACAGCCAAGGAATTGTAGGTCCTCATTTTACTCTCAGTGAGTCGAAACCACAATTTTAAGGCATCATCACAGCACCGAATGTTCAGTAACCCCTGAGTGCAACTGGTTTTTCCTCTTCAAAAACTGTAGTACTAAATCTGCAAAGTGAAATGCTGTAAGTGGGACAAATGCTGGATACAAGCTAGAAGCCAAAATTACCATAATCACTGCATTGTAATTAAAGCTCAAATGGATGGAATTCATTACAGAATAAAAGCAGATTAAAATGGATAGACTTCAAATTACATCCATTCGCTCTATTTATTTCACCAATAAATGTGAAATGGACTTATCTAACCTACTTCATATGGACTAATCAGATTTGGAGGAAAATTTTTGTCCATTAATTTTACTACCTGATATACTTGAAAATAACGAATCTGTATTCTTAAAACAAAGTTCTATGGCTCAAACATCTACCTTTCTCCATCATTACTCCATATGATTATTATGCTTATAAATAATAAGATCCACTCACTCTGTAGACTTCTTTGGTCTCCAAAACCCACAGTTTGATTGTTCGACCTGCTGAAAGTAACATCTTTCCATCTGGGCTGATGCATAGGGAACTAACACTGCTGTTGTCACCTTTCCATTTGCTGTATTGTGAAGAAAAACAATTAAATCTCAATGAATGAGAAGAACTTTACTCAGAATAGAAAATAACAAGAATAAATCAGACACTAAAAATACCACCCAAGGGGGACCAACAGGTGGCATAGTGGTTAAGGCGCTGGACTCCTACATGGACAATTACAGTTCAAGTTCAAATCTGGTGGCTTGAAAATCAAGCCAGGTGCATGTACATGCGTACGTGCCCAAAATTCCTGAAGAAGGGTCTGTGGCATGGCCATTCCCCTAGAGTGTGATTTCTCACTTTCCCTCTCACTGTCTCTCTCTGCCTCTGGTCAGCACATGAGCCCTATTGGCAGGGGAGGGGAAAGGAAAAGGAAAAAAACTTAAATAAAATAAATAAACAAACAAACAAACAAACAAATAAAAATAAAAATAAAAAAAAACCACCTAAGTTCCTATGCCAGTTGAATTCCCTGAATGTATGTCAAGCAATTAACCATGGACGTAACATTATAGTGAGGCCTCCCTGATGGGGTCCTCTTCACAGTGAGTATGTCCTCCCTTTGTCAGGCACAGGATAAAGATGCTCAAGAGGTATCAGGAAATAGGCAGGTAAGAGTAATAAAGATGTAAAATAAGCAGTTGTGTATCTTGTGACCCATGAGATGGAATCTGTTAATGCCCAGGAAAGTACCACTTGGCTGGACTTCCCTAAGTCCATCCTTTCCCTACAACTGCTCAAGTTTTCTTTCTTTTTCCTTTTCTCATGCCTTCTTTGGAAGGTTGGCCTTTAATTCCTTAAAAACACAATGATTTTTCAAGCTACAGCTCAAAAAATAACACCTCTCCCAGAACCTCAGTCTAACAGGCAAAATAAATTAGAAAGATGGTTACTTCTGAATACCTCAAATATGATTAGAAGCTTGCATCTTTGTAGTCGGTTGCACATATTAATGCTGTTATAGGCAAGAGGAAACTTGGGTATTTACTGATAATATCAAGAAGTAAGGTAGCAGGCGAGCCAGTGACATGATGGTTAAGGCAGCTGGGTTCCACATGGCCGACTCCACCGTTCGAGTCTCAGACCCAGTGGCTTGAAACACATGCCAGACGCATGTGCATGGATGCCCAAAATCCCCAGAAGAGAATGGAGAAGGGACTAGGGACTGCAGCCATCTCCCCACCCCAAGAGGAAGGGGTTCTTACTTTCTCTCTCTAACCTCTCTGTCTCCAGTGAGCACACACTAGTTTGTATGCACCCACCACCCCACCACCACCAAAAGAAACACTAAACTAAAAAAAAGAAGGTATGGGGACCAGCAGTTGGCATTGTGGCTACGTTGCTGGACTCCCACATAGTCAACCGTGGTTCAAGTCCTGGACCCAGTGGCTTAAACTCACGCCAGGCGTGTGTGCGTGCCCAAGATCCTGAGAAGTGAATGGAGAAGGGATTGCAGCGTAGCCATCCTCCCTGGGGGTGATTTCTCACTTTCTGTCTCTCTGTCTGTCTCCATCGTTCTGACGAGCACATGTACCCTATAGCAAAAACCTCTCCAAAAAAAAAGAGGAGGTATGAACCTTATTACCAAAAGTAGTAAATTCTAGAGTAGGAGAAAAACTTATCATTCTGCCAATCATATTGAAGTATGTCAAATAAGTTATCTGGAAAAACAACACTAGGTTCCTACATTACACCACACATGCTCAAAAGCTTGAGTAGGGCAACTCTGGACATACCATCACACTAAAGCCGCCCCATATGGGCAAAGTAATCTTCCTTTAGCAAGCACAGGATAAAGATTCTGAAGAGGTATCAGAAAATGTTTGGATAAAAAAATAGAAGTATTATAATATGAGAATGTTTTGTAATCCTGCCAGACAAGGCTGGAAGCCATGCAGCCGCCTGCAAGATGGGATTCCCAGGTGAGCTTGAACATATGAAAACATCCTGGGTGAGCTCAGCTGGAGGACTAACAGAAAGGAACTGCAGCACATGAAGGTCCTATCAAGGGTGTTTCTCTCTGTCCCCCTCATTCACTCGCTCTCTCAGGTAGATGCACGTAAAGAGAAAAAAAAGAACCTGCAATGATGGATATAATATGCTGACAGGGGCTTTCAACATTACTGTCTTTGTGTAGGACGTGACTGTGAACTTTGACTCAGAAAACAGTAACAAGGGCCCCTCTCCAGACCTGCTAGATCATATCTCTACAGGTATTTCTGACAGATCACCAGGAAACTACCATATTTGCTGCAAGTAAATGAAGCACACTTCCTATACCTCTAGGGAGGTGATGTACTCACCTGCACCTCCAGTCCCAAACCCTCCCATAAATTGTAAGCCTCTATCTATCACCACCTTCTCTGCTGGGTTGTTTTTCTTTCACTTGTCATGTCAAATTCAACTTGTAAAAAACCCCAAACCATTTCCCTCTTTTATCCGTAATTTCTATTAACTTCTACCCTCCACTATGGATTTCCTAGTATATATGCCCCTCCTCTCAATTGGTCTACATGCCTAATAAGTTAAACAGTAAGTTAAGAAAGCTATAAACTTACTAATTACCTTTAAATCAACTCCTTTTTGTCCCTCATTGCCCTTCCTTCACTCCACCTAAGTGTTGCAGATCCCTCTTAGTATTATTGCCACTCTTTTTTTCCTACTCTTACCATCAGAACAAACGATGATAATAATTATCTCCTCTTGGTTTCTCTGCCTTTAAACTAATTCATTCCCCCTAACTTCTAAACCATGCCAACAGATTACTTTTTCCGAGGGTTAACTGTGGTTACGTTATTTCCAAGATACTAACCTTCAATGGCTCTCTGTGGCTCACCAGATAGAATCTAAAACCCCAACAAAGCAGCTTCAGTCCAATAGTTAAAAAATGTACCAGAATCTGAGAGGAAGATTACAATCCCACTTACCAGCTACAGGACCAGGGGCATTATTACACTCCTCAGCATCATTCTCCATAGAGTAAGCTGAACTGTATTCAAGAGTGCACATTTATTGTGCGTGATACAGCCAATCACACGACTAGGTACCTGACGTACAACATATGATTTTCATCTATGACACAGCTCCTAAGACACTCTGTCAGAAACTCTACCACCTATTAACCTCAGTATACTCCTCCTCTACATCAGTTTACTCAGTACCAAGTGAATCTGTCACTTCCCTAACACCTGGCCTTTGCTCCTGCAATCTCTGTATTTTCCTTACCATCTGTGAAAGGATTCTACCACTTTCCACTATCCAAATCTTTAGTTGCCAGAGGGCAAGTGTGCTCACCAGAGCAAGACAGAGGAAGGAGAAAGCACCCTGACTCCAGCCAGAGCATAGACACGCTACAATCCTTTCTCCTCCATTTCTGCATACTGTCGGGACTCTGGGCAGGCATACACATGGCACTATGGAAAAACCTTAAAAAAAAAAAAAAAAAAAAAAAGGACTGCATGCTCAATCTAATAAAAAGTTTGGGGGTAGAGGGTACAAATGTTGGTTTTAAAACAATGCAGTACTTGGGACCAACAGAAGACATAACAGTTTCGTCGCTGGACTCCCACATGGCCAACTACCATGTTTCGATTACCAGACCCAGTGGCTTAAAACTCAAGCTGGGGGGACCAGCAGTTAGCGTAATGGCTATATCGCTGGACTCCCACGTAGTCGACTGCGGTTCGCGTCCCGGACCCGGTGGCTTAAAACTCACGCTGGGGGCATGTGCGTGTGTGCCTAAGATCCCAAGAGGAGAATGGAGGAGAAGGGACTGCAGCGTGGCCATCCCCCCGGGGGGTGATTTCTCGCTTTCTCTCTGTCTCTGTCTGTCTGGCGAGCGCACGAGCCCTATAGCAAATACCTCTCCAAAAAAAAAAAACTCAAGCTGGGTGGGTGGGTGTGTATCCAAGACCCTGCGAGGAGAATGAAGAAGGAATTGCAGCGTGGCCATCCTCCCAGGGGGAAGTGATTTCTCACTTTTTGTCTGTCTCTTTCTCTGGCAAGCGAAAGCACACTAAAGCAAAAACCTCTTAAAAAAAAAAAAAAAAAAAAAAGCAATGCAGTGTTCTTTGAGGGTGAACCATATGGGAAGGTTCTAGGTTCTCATTAGCAATTTCCCTGAGCATGCCAGGAACACACATGCCCATGATTCAGAACTAGATCAAGGTGGGGGTAGATCACAGTATGAGGACCCTGTTTGAGGGTTTCTGTCTGTTTCTCTCTCTCAGATGAAATGATTTTTTTTCCTTAGACCCAACAAATTTTTTAAAAGTTCCCTGGGACCAGTAGGTGGCGGAATGGTTTTGTCGCTGCTCTCCCACAGAGTCGACAACAGTTCGAGTATTTAAGTTCCAGCCGCTTTAAATTCATAGGGTTGGGACCAGCAGTTAGCTTAGTAATGGCTATGTTGCTGGACTCCCATGTAGTCAACCGTGGTTCAAGTCCCGGACCTGGTGGCTTAAACTCATGCCGGGCGCGTGTGCATGCGTACCCAAGATCCTGAGAGGAGAATGGAGGAGAAGGGACTGTGGCATTGCCATACCCCCTGGGGGTGATTTCTCGCTTTCTGTGTGTCACGCTCTGTCTTTCTGGTGAGCGCACGCACACTATAGCAAAAACCTCTAAAAAAAAAAAAAGAAAATTCACACAGGGTATGTGTGCATGTGTGCCAAAAATCTCAAGAGGAGAATGGAGGAAAAGGGATTGTGGTGTGGTCATTACCCCAGGGGTTGATTTTTTGCTTTCTGTCTCTCTGGTGAGCAAATGTACCCTGCAGAAAAAAATCTCTCCAAACAAAAAGTTTCTGTGAACAGTCTACACTGCCTTATGTCTACACTGCCCACTGTGTCCAGCATGATTTGTCAAGCTCTGGCACATTTCCAAACAGTAACAGAGCCATCCTTCCAAGCCACAGAGTCATCAATCTTACTCACCACTTTACTTTGCAGGTCTGTATGTTCCATTCCACAATATGTTTATCATCTGAACAACTATATAAACAGCCACCATCTTGATGCCACTGTATGCAATTGACTCTGTTGTCATGTCCACCACTCTGCAGATTTAAAAAATAAAATAAAACTTGTTTTATATGATAAGAACCCTAGAGCCATTAGCAGTTAACTAAAATGTTAGGCTTTCCCCTAACTAAGCCTTGACCTACTTCTCATCATTACAGTTTTCCAATGCCAAAAATAAGATAAACCAGCTAGACCATCAGATGTTTACCTCCCATTCTTTTCTGTTGGGAAAACCTACTTCTACACCAAAGTCAAAAAATATTAATCCTATGGGACCAGCAGTTAGCGTAATGGCTATGTCGCTGGACTCCCATGTAGTCAACCATGGTTTGCATCCCAGACCCGCTGGCTTAAACTCACACCGGGCACGTGTGCATGTGTGCCCAAGATCCCAAGAGGAGAATGGAGAAGGGATTATGGCGTGGCCATACCCCTGGGGAGGGGGGGTTCTCGCTTTGTCTCTGTCTTTCTGGTGAGCGCACACACCCTATAGCAAAAAGCTCTCCAAAAAAAAAAAAAAAAAAGAATATTAATCCTAGAAGCAATTTGCTTCTGACAGGAATGACAGCTTTAAGCATGACAAAATATTTCATGAACAATGGCAAAAAGTTTATGACACTTGAGTAAACTAGTAGTAAAGTTCAATTATTGTGTCCAAAATCAACACGTAGCATAAAAGCCTAGTTAAAAAAAAAAAACTACTATGAAAATCCTTTTTGAAAAGTAGTAAAACTGGGACGACAGGTGGCATGGTGGTTAAGGTGCTGGATTCCCACATGGTACAACCATAGTTCAAGTGCCGGATCCTTTAGCTTGAAAATCACACCAGAAGTATATGCATGCATTCCCAAAATCCCAAGAGGAGAATGGAGAAGGGATTGACTTGGGGGTAGAGGGTGACTTCTCACTTTCCCTCTTTTTCTCTCTGGTGAGCACACATGCCTTATGGCAAAAACCTTTCAAAAAAAAAAAAAAAAAAAAGTACTCAAATCTTCCAATAAAGAAATCATGGGGCTGGCGGGTGGCAAGGTGGTTGAGGTGCTGGACACAGGCTGACCAAAGTTTGAGTACCAGACCTGGTGGCTTGCTTGCTCTTTCTCTCTCTCTCGTCAAGTTGAAGAATAACAACAAATAAAATTAAATAAATATATTTTTTAATTTTATTATTTTAATTTGATCAGAGAGAGACAAAGAGAGTGAGTGAGAGAAAGTGAGAAAACAAGTTGGCAGGTCCAGGACTTGAACCACGGTCAGCCATGTGGGAGTCCAGCAACATCAACCAACACGCCACCTGCAGGCCCCATAAATAATTTTTCTTTAAAGAAATCACTATTTCTTTTTCTTTAAATAATTATTTTATTTAACTTTATTATTATTATTTTAATATTTCCAGAGAGAGACACACAGGGAGAGAGAGTTAGAAAGCAAGCCTCCGGGTCTGGGGTTCAAACTATGGTTGGCCATGTGGGAATCCAGCACCCTTGACCACCACGCCACCTGCTGACCCCAAGAAATCACTATTTCTTCAGGTAAGCACTAATGTTTCCACTTGTAATAAATCTTACCATGTGAACGTTACTTTACACACAACACCGCAAGGTACTCTCTCAGAGCACACAAGAAAGGAAACATTAACTGGGAAAGGCTCATTAACGTCTCCCATCTCAAACGGACTCCAGAACAAATCCACTGAGCATAATAAAGTGCTAAACCAACTACACTGTAAGCAGTTACTGTCCCTCTTTCCACCTGAATTCAAAGTTGGTAAAAATACATCATATAATGCCGCACTGCTATGTACACATTTAAATAACTTACCCTTTTGAGTGATAACTCAAAATCACTTAAGTCATTTACAAATAAGATTAACTCTCCCCACAAAAAATACTGTAAGATGTTAAGTTCAATTACTTCCTTTCTGTGCTAAGGCCTATAATATGCACACACCCGAAGACTTAAACAAGGAATATAAACATATAAATTCCATAGAAAGAATTCAGTGTAGAAATACTCAACCTTGTTAAACAAATCAAAGAAATACAAATCACATGGGACCAGCAGTTGGAGTAATGGCTATGTCGTTGGACTCCCACGTAGTTGACCACAGTTTGAGTCCCGGACCCCATAGCTTAAACTCACGCTGGGCACGTGTGCATGTGTGCCCACGATCTTGAGAGGAGAATGGAGAAGGGATTGCGGCATGGCCATCCCCACTGGGGGGTGATTTCTCACTTTTTGTCTCTCTGTCTTTCTGGCAAGTGCATGCGCCCTATAGCAAAAAACCGCTCAAAAAAAAGAGAAAGAAATACAAATCACAAACGATCAGCACTTTGGTCTCTTCATCTAGCAACGTGTTTAGCATAATGTGCACACGTAAAGTAATAGTAAAAATGGCACTATCCACAGCTAGAGGCATGACATTTAGCATACCTTTTTGGAAACCAGTCTGATTACGTGCTCTGTCAACAAGCCATCTAGTAAATACCACTTACCTGCCAGATACTTCCAACATATTGATACCTCAATAAAATGCAAGGTAAACTGTCTAACATCCACTTAAGAAATAAGAGATTAAATTATTTATCAATGATCGCACACTAGTAGGATTCAATCTCAGGACAGATGTACCTCCAAAGCCTGGTCCCCTTTCTACTTCATCACACCAGATCAACATTCCTCATACTGATTCTCTCAGTTCCTTTCTCGTGAATTCACCTCCCTTAAAGATGTACTTAAAATTCCTCAAGATATTGAAATGATTTTAGAAAGGGTTCTGGCCTCCATGGGCACCATGTTTACAGATCCAAGGGCCAAGCAAAGCGGCTATCACACTGCTTAGGAAAAAGATACCTATTCAAATCAAAGGCCAGGCTCCCAACCTCAGTGGAGCAAAGAGCCCACCTGAGGGCCACCCTGGACTTGGAAGAGAGAAAGGAACAAACATTTTTCTTGCTATACAGCTATTTGAATGCCTTAATTATTTTATTTTACAAATACACATTATTTTATAAAGTTGAGGAAGAAAATAAGTAATCTATTTTAGAACTGGATTTAAAAATCAGAAGAAAGGGGTTTAATTTCTTTAATTTTTTAAAAATTTATCAAATAAGCTGTTTTTGTCATTAGTACTGCTATTTTTTAAGAGATTTTTGCTAAAGGGCATATACGCTCACTGGAGAGAGACTGAGATAGGCAGAGAGAAAGAGAAAGTAAGAAATCACCCCTGGAGACATGGCCACACCGCAATCTCCTCTCCTCCATTCTCCTCTCAGGATTCTGGACATGCACACACGCAAACGCGCTCAGTGTGAATTTCAAAATGCAAGGTACAGGGCTATACAGGACTCATACAGCCTTGTAGGAGTCCAGTGCCCTAAATATTACACCACCTGCTGGCCCCCACTGGTGCTGTTTTAAAGGGATATACAGTGATGGCAATCATACTGCTGAAACATACTGTCCCAGGGCCAGCAGGTGGCATGGTGGTTATGGCACTAGACTTTCACATGGCCAAACATGGTTCAAGTCCTAGAGCTGGTGACTTGCTTTCTCACTGTCTCTCTAACTCTCTGTCTCTCTCTGGTGAGTGTGTGTGCCCCATAGCAAATTTTCAAAAACAATAATAAGTAAAATAAGTAATTCTTAAGAAAGAAAGAAATATACTGGCCCTCCATGGCTGATCCAAGTATAAATTAAGAAAATTCTTTCAGAAGGTATTTTTTTTTTTTTGAGAGGTTTTCGCTATAGGGCGCGTGCGCTTGCCAGACAGACAGAGAGAGACATAGAGACAGAAAGCGAGAAATCACCCCCCAGGGGGGATGGTCACGCCGCAATCCCTTTTCCTCCATTCTCCTCTCGGGATCTTGGGCACGCACGCACACGCCCCCGGCGTGAGTTTTAAGCCACCGGGTCCAGGACAAGAACCGCGGTCGACTACGTGGGAGTCCAGTGACATAGCCATTACGCTAACTGCTGGTTCCCAGAAGGTATTCTTCTACTTCATAGAAAGAACCTTAACACTCAAAACCTTTGACTCAGTCATTACAGGTTAGTAATTTTGAGAAGCCATAGAAGAAGGAAAAAACATTCATCATTCTACAATTTAAAAAACAAAAAGTTGGAAACCACCAAATGGTCAATTATAGTTAAGTAACCAACAGACTATAAATTCAGTGAGATTTTAGACAGTCATAAGAAACGTCTATAATAGTTTTTGACAGGGCCAGCAGATGGTGTGGTGGTTAAAGCATTGGACTCCCACATGGTTGACAGTGTTTCAAATCCTGGACCCAGAGGCTTCCTTTCTCATTTTCCTTTCTCTCTCTCAGGTCAAATTAAAAAAAAAAAAAATTAAATAATTATTTTTTAAAATGTTTTTAACATAGGATCTATGTGGTAATTTCATCTAAAAAAAATCAAGATACAAAATAGACAAACAGAACCCAATTTTGTTTTTTAAATATACGTATAAGGCAAGAAATACACCAACTACTGACAGAGTGGATATCTTTGTGGCTATCAGAGTGGTGACAGATTTTGACTAATAAATTATTTCCTTTCTCAATTTCATACAGATCCAAATATTCTATGGGTAGACATTTTCTAAATGAAAACCTTATTTTATTCATAACATAAATTATTCCTACAGGGAGGGACAAGAAGATGGCATAGGGTTACATTGCTGGACTCCCATGTAGTCGCCCACGGTTTGAGTCCCAGACCTGGCAGCTTCAAACTCATGCTGGGCGTGTGGGCACGCATGCCCAAGATCCTGAGAATAGAGGAAAAGGGACTGCAGCATGGCCATCCTCTCTGGAGGGTGATTTCTCGCTTTCTATCTCTGTCGCTCTGTTTCTCCAGCAAGCACATGCACCCTATAGCAAAAATCTATCTCTTAAAAAAAAAAAAAAGTATCCCTACATACAGGAATCCAGTGAACAACAAATACACTGTAATAGATATCATCTGAAGCAAACAATGACTTAAGAGTTACTGCCTTCCAGCACCGAGCCCACCCTTCTGTACTCTGCGATGCTGGCGATGGGACTACAAAAGCCACAGTTTTGCATTGCCAGCTGGAACCACAGGCTCTGCCAATAAAGGGTGATGGAGAGAGACAAGCCTAGAGGTAATTAAGAACTGGTTCCTTTCGATCTCCTCGGTAACAATGCCTTCCAGCAGCCACGGAACCCAACACGCAGTTTCTCCAACCCAAGAGAAACAGCCTCATCACTTCCCTTCAGAGACACACGAGCATCAGGCAGCTGGAGCCCCCTCCTCTGAGGTCTAGTCCCCAAGCCCAGGGGGCCACTCCTCCTCAAGAGACAGCAGCACCAACAGAGTAACACCTACTTCTAAAAGGTCTCTGTTTCAACAATAATTCCACCTGGCTCCTTTGTCCTCCAGCCCAAGGGGTAGAGTAAGCAGCATCCTGCAGTCTCTGTGATACCTTTGAGTTCTTTAATCCTTTCTTTCTTTAAACCTAGTCAATAAGTCTTCCTTCTTTGATATAATAGGCACTATGTTACCGATCAGATCATTTATCAATTATTATTATTAAACATCTACAAGTCAGAAAACTGTTCCTAAAGTGCAGATTCCATCACATACTTTTAAGTGCATAGTTTTCTAAAATCTCTAATACTAGCTTCCCTGTGGTACATTTTATATAAAACATATGTGTATACACTTACTATTAATTTACTGTGTAATTCTCCTTTTACTGTACTGTATAATAAAATGCTACCAACTGCTGTACCAAGAGCCAACAAGTCAATCTGGTCACCAGTTCCTATAGCTTCTGATTTCCTTTTTTTCCTCTGAGGACTTTCCTGGAAAAAAAGAAAAATAATGTTTTATTTAGAATTTCAAACACAAAAACAGCATTAGTGTATAAATGCAAAACCCACCACCCCACAAAAGTCACTTCAGTGGTCAGACAGTGTGGACAGCGTTAAACACAAGATTCTGCAAGGCTGACCCATTCCTCCCTGAGTACACCAGGTGCATGCTTGCCCTGAGTGTAGTGGGGCAAATGGTGGCATCAAGACCCCGTCAAGGGTCTTTTTACCTCTATCTTTCTCTCTCTCTCACTCACAGAATAAATGCACTTTAAAATATTTTGCTTAAGTCACTTAATAGAGAGGAGGGGTCAGGGGATTTGTCTCAGGTGTTCTTTCTCACTACTTTGAAAAGAAAAAAAAAAAAAAAAAAAAATCACTCCACTGATTGAGTCTCCTACCCCTCCAAAAGACAGGCAGTGAACAGGATACCTAAGTATGCTTTTGGTGCCCTCCTAACAGATCCAAGCAGCCTCAATGCTGCTACCACTTCTCAGAAACCAGGTCCCCTACAGACAGTTCCAAGCGGAGCCTTCACTCGCCAAGCAAAGATACACCGAAGACCTATGTATAGACTCACAAATCCACACCCAAGAGTCAACTCTTCCTTTTTCCTCCCTCATTTTTCGAGCCTTCTAGCTTAGTTTTCAGGAAAAGGAATTCATTTTTACACTCACAAACATGAATTAACTTCTGTTTGAGTCAGCAAATAATTGTAACTTGGAGAGCAGCACCGAGCACACGCTAGAGAAAATACTCACGTGACTAACCAAGGGTTAGTACGGCAGTTCATGCTGGCTCAGTGATTCTACTGACTCAGAGGCACAAGTTTCAATTTAGTGACAAATGCCACAAGACTTCTTTGATTTACTGGATTGTTGGAAAAGTCATGTCGTATTTTTTCTGCTTTTCTATGCAAAACTTCATGACTTTTCCAACAAACCAGTATTTCAAGAAATGCTAACAGTTTGTCCAGCAAAAACCACAATCAGTGATCACAACAGTATTACATCAGGGGTCAAATGGCAACACGTGGGTCTGTAAAGCTGACCCATTCAGTTAGGTTCCTGGTTTAAACACCAGACACACACATGCCACCCAGGGCTGGCTGGGGCTGGAGGTGGATTACACCATCAGGACCCAGCCTTGATAATGAACTGCAGCACTGGAAGCCACGTGGGAATATGTATATGTGTGCGTGTATATATATAGATATAGATATAGATATAGATATAGATATAGATATAGATATATGTATCCCAAGCAGACCTAAAAACATACTGGACCAAGGATCCTGACACACCGCAGAGGGCTAAGAGACGGAGATTCAACATGAAGAAACACTGCCGAGGGAACCAGCAGTTAGCGTAATGGCTATGTCGCTGGACTCCCTCCCACGTAGTCGACCGCGGTTCGCGTCTCGGACCCGGTGGCTTACAACTCACGCTGGGCACGTGTGCGTGCGTGCCCAAGATCCCGAGAGGAGAATGGAGGAAAAGGGATTGCGGCGTGACCATCCCCCCTGGGGGGTGATTTCTCGCTTTCTGTCTCTATGTCTCTGTCTGTCTGGCGAGCGCACGCGCCCTATAGAAAGAAAGAAAGAAACACTGCCGAAGGGAGAGCTTAGCCCTCTTTCCCACTATACAAGATGGCAGGTGAAAAAGCTGCGAAGCAGGATACTAAGGAGAAGAAACCTGAAGCCAAGAAGGCTGATGCCAGTGGCAAGGTTAAAAAGGGGTGACCCCAAGGCTAAAAAAGCCCAAGAAGGGAAAATCCCATTGCAGCCAAAACCTGGTCCTAGCCCAGGGCAGCAGCAAATACTCCCGGTCTGCCATGTGTTCCACGTGCAAGAGGAAATACTCAGCCACTAAATCCTGGATCGAAAAGAAAAAGAAGGTTCTTGCGACTGTCACAAAACCAGTTGGTGGGGACAAAAATAGTGGTACCGGGTGGTTAAACTTCACAAAATGCCTAGGTATTATCCCACTGAAGATGTGCCTTGAAAGCTGTTGAGCCACAGCAAAATACCCTTCAGGCAGCATGTGAGAAGGCTGCGAGCCAGCATCACTCCTGGGACCATTCTCACCATCCTCACTGGATGCCACAGAGGCAAGAGAGTGGTTTTCCTGAAGCAGCTGAGCAGTGGCTTGCTACCTGTGACTGGTCCTCTGGTTCTCAATCGAGTTCCACTGTGTAGAACACACAGCAATTTACCGCCACCTCCACGAAAATCTATATTAGCAAAGTAAAAGTCCCAAACCACCTTACCGATGCTTACTTTATAAAAAAGAAGCTGCGGATGCCCAGACACCAGGAAAGCGAGCTCTTTGACACAGAGAGGGAGAAATATGAGATCACAGGGGAGAAATACGAGCTTACAGAGCAGCACAAGGTTGATCAGAGAGCTGTGGACTCACAAATTTTACCAAAAATCAAAGCTGTTCCTCAGCTCCAGGGCTATCTGCGATCCGTGTTTGCTCTTACAAATGTAGTTTATCCTCACAAATTGGTGTTCTAAATTTCTTGCCAAGAACCTAATAAATGATTGATGATTTATTTTAAAAAAAGGGAAAAAAAAAATACTGCCAAAAGTCTCTGCTCTCTGCTCTCTCACTCATAGCAAAAGTAAAGTTAAAAAAAAAAGTACTAAGTCAGTTTATAATGCTGAAAAAAGTAATTATAATTTCAGAGCTTCTCTTCCACATTATTTTTAAATTAAGAGCTTGCAGGATATATGTTTCAGCACAAAGAAACTGAGAAATCCATTCTTTTAGTATAAAACAGGCAAATACCATAATTATTTTAAAATACATTTATTTATTTGTTCTGATTTTCAGATCACCAGGTCTGGGGCTTTTACAATGTCAGCCATATGGGAGTCCAGCAACTCAACCACCATACCACCTGCCAACCCCTAAATACAACGAATTTTTAAAATGTTCTTTAAAAAAAAAATAAAATGTCAGAAAGTACATGAACTAGTCAGAGAGAGACAGAGTGGGAGAAAGCATCCCCCACCATGGGGCACAGTCACATCATAATCTGTTCTCCATTCCTCCTTTTCAGAATTTTTGGACACACACATACCCAGGGTGTTTTCCAAGCCCAAACCACGAGGTCAACCAATTGGGATCCGGGTCCCTTAACCATCAGGCGACAGGTTGGTCCAAAAGGGAACATTTTCTTATTAATGCAGAATCTCTACTCTAGCAGCATAAAACATAAAAATCTACCTAATCTGGGGCCAACAGGTGACATGGTGGTTAAGGCACTGGACTCCCACATGGTCAACTGTGGTTCAAGTCCCAGATCTCAATGTGTAAAGTTAGGTGAGGGTGCGTGTGTGAGTGTACCCCAAATCCCAAGAGAAGGGACTGCAGCATGGCCATCCCCCCGGGTGGTGATCTCTCACTTTCTGTTTTCTGTCTCTCTGGCAAATGCACACACCCTATAGCAAAAATTTCAAAAAAAAAAAAACACACACACACACACACACACACACACACAGACACAACTACCTAATCCAAGAACTACTAGTAAAAAGTAAAATGTTACCACAGCATAATAAATATGAAGGAATAGATTTAGAAAGCATTTTTCCATTTTTCTCTTTTCAGATATCTTAAGGGAATGTTAGAAATGAAGAACTTGATTCATTGTACATACTGATGGAAAAGAAAGATTGAACAAAAAAAGGTTACTTTTCACGTACATAAAAATACACACTTTCCAAATCCTTAGATATGTATCTACATTAATAAACTCAAAAAAGAAGTTCTATAAAACTTCTTTATTTACTTATTTATTTATTCTTAATTTTGACCAGAAAGGGAGGGAGGGAGGGAGAGAGAGGAGAGTGAGAAAGAAAGTTGCCAGGTCCAGGACTTGAACCATGGTTGGTCATGTGGGAGTCCAGCACCCTTAACCACCAGGCTAACTGCCAGTCCCAGTTCTATACAACTAAAAGCTAAAGTATAAGAAGTCTAATGGTCTACTCTGTAACATTTTATTTGCTTGAAACATTGAAACTTTTGCATTAGGAGTGGCCTAGGTCCTACCTTCAGGTACATGAATTTCTAAAGCTCCTTATGAAAGCTCCCAGGGGAATAAAGTTATGAACCCAAACACCTACTTCAAGCAAGGACAGTGGTAGGTAAAGCTACTACTACCTCATCAGAAAACACTTCTGTGGAAGATTGCAGAAAATATTTCTTTATTCTTGATTTTCCCAAATCAAGCCAAAATTATCTACACTGAGGTTTCTCAACATGTAAAACAAGGCTGGCTCAAATATGTACATGATTTACTACAGATTTGAACTGAAATTAAAAAGCACACAGAGTAAGCCTGTAGCCTTAGTGGTTAAGGCTAAGATCTCATATGGCTGACAGCAATTAGAGTCTAGGTGTGTGTGTTTGCATGCCCCATGCCCCAAATCCCAACAGGATGGAGAAACAGAGAAGTGATTGCAGCATGATCACACCCCAGTGGAAGGTTCTCTCTCTCTCTCTCTCTCTCTCTCTCTCTCTCTCTCGCGTCCTCCCCCACCCTCTCCAAAAAAATCCTATTCAGATTTCAAGTCCATCCCAAATGTCATCTCCTCCCCAGAAACAACTTCTCTTAAGACACAAGTCATACTGGGACCAGCAGTTAGCGTAATGGCTATGTCGCTAAACTCCCATGTAGTCAACCGTGGTTGGAGTCCCAGACCTGGTGGCTTAAACTCACGCTGGGCGTGTGTGCGTGCGTGCCCAAGATCCCAAGATGAGAAGGGATTGCGGCGTGGCCATCTCCCCTGGGGAGATGGCTATCTCTCTGTCTCTGTCTTTCTGGAGAGCGCACGCTCCCTATAGCAAAAACCTCTCCAAAAAAAAAAAAAAAGACACAAGTCATACTCAGCATTATAGACACATAAATCTGTGTCATCTTTATTCCTCCTTTTACATCTCAATCACTTCGTTCTGTTTCCTCCAAAGCACCTAGCACAGTATCATATGCACACTGGTTATACATGTAAAGTAGACTAAAAATTTAGTTCATGTATTATAATCGGAAAATTTCAATTTCGATACCAGAAGTAAAGACCAAAAGGATGTGATTCTTAAGACTAAAAAGTCTCAGTGAAGAACAGACTGAGCTAAGCATTAAATACCAAAACCACATGGTGGAAATTCATCTGCATCTAATCCAGAAGGCAATCAGAGGGCTGAGGGCCAATCTCAATGGCACATGTGCTCAAGAAAAGCAAGAAGTAGCACAGGCAAGGTGAAGACAGACAGAAAGCATACCTAGCTGATGAGAAGTTTGAAAGTCATCAATAATTAAGCAATGACTTTTTAGAATGAGATCCTAAAGAGAGTTATGTGTACCAGGGGAGCCAGTATGCACTCATAAAAACATGTCTATAATTGAAACTATTTTCACAGAAAAATTTAGCCTTACCATGGGTAATGCTCTGAGATTTCCCATTCCTTTTCTTTTCCTTTTTAAGAGGTTTTTGCCACAGGGCTCATGCGCACTCCCATGAAAGAGATAGACACAGTAAGAGAAAGTGAAAAATCACACCCCGGGGGGATGGGCCACACCACATTCTCCTCTCCTCTTGAGATCTTGGGCACACATGCACACGTGCCCAGCATGATTTTCAAGCCACTGGGTCCAAGACTCGAACCACAGTCAGCCATGGAGGAGTCCAGTGATATAACCCCCTACGCCACCTGCTGGCTTCCCATTTTACTTTTTCAACTCTATCACATCTACTAAATCTATTTCACAATCCACTAATGGATCAAAATTTACTTCTGAAAAACACTGACCTCAAAACACCAAAAATTGCACCCAAGTTTTAAGTTTCATTCTGCAATTAGTCTTCCAATTCATTTCTTGGTCTCTTATTGCCACTTCCTCTGGCATGTGTGTAAGTTTCATGAATAACAGTGAACAAAATGGGTAACATTTTACATAAAATTAAATGTAGTACTAATATCAAAACAAATTCTAACATACAGAAATTTACATTTTTACCAATCAGATCTAATCTACAACCTTCACCTTCTTCACCTTCTAATCGTCTTTTGAAGTTTAAATACTAGAGACCTCAAAAGACAGAACACTGGGGACAAGCAGACGGCATAATGGTTATGTTGCTGGACTCCCACGTGGTCAACTACAGTTCAAGTCCCAGCCAAGAACACACCAGGCGGGTATGCATGCATGCCCGAAATCCCAAGAGGAGAATGGAGGAAGAGGGATTGTGGTGTGGTCATCCCCCCATGGGGGGAGGAGGGTCGGGTAAGATTTCTTGCTTTCTGTCTGTCTTCCCTGGCAAGCACACACACCCTATAGCAAAAATCGTTAAAAAAAAAAAAAAAAATTAAAAAGACAGAGAACACTATACATGAACACATTTGAATTGTGCTACATTCTAACTGATGGCAATGCTACCCACCACACTTGCTCTGTCCGATGTCTGAAATGCCATGTGCTTCATTCAACAAGTACTAAGCTAGGGGTGAACATACTGCAGTGTTAGCTAAGCAGTATAAACACATAAAATTGTGGTAGCCAATAACAGACAGGTCTGTTCCTCCGGGGCTGAGAGACTTCAGATTCAGGGTCAGTTCCCAGTGGCTTAGCTCCACATGGTGCTTTAGCATGTCATTCAACATCTCAGCCTCAGTTAAACATACAAACCTCAGAAACTCTTAAAAAAGCATCATCTATCAATCACTTATACTTACCTTACACTTTCCTAGAACATTTTATCATCAGTAGAAATCTTTTCCCCAGGCTCAATCAACCAAATGGAATGCTCAGCCATAAAGAGCAGTCAACAAAAAGCAGCAATCTATTCTTCCTAAACAGTTATGAACTCTAACCCGTTACTAAAGAAACTCTGCAAGAAAACTCCTCTTTCTGCATTAATAAGAATTCACCACCAGACTCTTCTCAGGTGGCAAATTGCCAATTACTAAATCAAATGCCATATATTCTTACAAACTGATTTATATCAGGGAGTGAGGTATTCAATGATAAAATGATTTCAGACAGACAGACCATTCCCCAATTCATGCAGTTAACGGCTAACATTCATTGAGCACTTACTAGGTGCCAAGCCATACTATATGGGTCATATACACTGTCTCATGTAATCTTCTGAGGACTCTGTAAGGTATTTCACATTTGGTTATATACCAGGACCTCAACAAAATGCTGGAGACATGGGGTTCAGAATAATGTGCTTTTCATTTCTCATACTCTTAAGCTTCAAAGACGTAAAAATAAATGCAGAATTTAACAAAATGAGAGCCCCTTAAAACTTAAGTGGCAAGAAACATAAACCAGAGACCTAGTTTATGAGAGCAAAGGCTGAAATAGTTGCTACAAATGATTCTTCATTCTACCTTTAAAAATTGTGACTTTTCGGGGACCAGCAGGTGACATGGTGGTTAAGGCACTGGACATGCCCAACTACGGTTCAAGTCCTGGACCTGGACCTTACTTTCTCACTTTCTCTCTCTCTGGCTGACCAAACTGGAAAATAATAATAATAAATAAAGTTAAATAAAAATGTTTTTTAATTGTGACTTTCAATTCTGTACCAATAATAAATGTGCAGTTTATTTTAATATAGGACAACTGCTCCCCTCTCAAAGTTTCTAGTAAACTAACACTCCAGAAGGACACATCCCCAGGATAATGGGAAGTAGGTGTCTCTACATTCCACCCAGTTCTCAGTTCTGTGACTCAAGATGGACCTAACAGTATAATGACACTAGACCAGAAGACAAAGTGCCTTGACCCTAGCAGCCAAAATTACTTTATTGGTTATTAAAGCTATGGCCAAGCCATTTACCTTTCTTAGCTCTAATTCTCAATTTTTTTAAATGCAGTCATTTCAGAGTATTTCATTGTTGTGAAGCTGAAATGAGAGTGCAGCCTATGAAACATTTATTTAATGTAGCCCTACTCTCGTTTTTCAACAAATCCCCCCCAAATTAAAGCAACTCACTCAATGTAAAAACAAGTTTGACTGCTGGTTGTTAAGCCAAATCCAGTGATCTTTCTACTGTAGCAAAGTGTTCACTGTACACAATCCAAAACTATGAGTTTTATATTGAGACTAGGAAAAGGTTACAATCCTGAGCAAATGTGACTGAATCAATAGAAAAGCCAAGTAAGAAATGCCAATCTAATATTAACTATTTGTTGTAGATAACCAAGAACTGGGCTCTAAGGACCTAAGTTCTAGTCCTGGTTTCATTTATGGTTTATGCAAGTGGCTTAAGTTTTCCAGAGCCTCAAGTTTCTCCTACCCAGACAAGGCAAAAAGTTCCTTCCTGGGACCAGCAGTTGGCATAGTGGCTATGTCGCTGGACTCCCACGTAGTCGACCGCGGTTCGAGTCCCGGACCCGGCGGCTTAAACTCACGCCGGGCGCGTGTGCGTGCGTGCCCAGGATCCCGAGAGGAGAATGGAGGAGAAGGGATTGCGGCGTGGCCATCCCCCCTGGGGGGTGATTTCCTGCTTTCTATCTCTCTGTCTCTCTCTGTCTGTCTGGCGAGCGCACGCGCCCTATAGCAAAAACCTCTCCAAAAAAAGAAAAAAAAAAAAAAAAAAAAGTTCCTTCCTTATTTACCTTGCGGAACTAATCATACAAATATAAAGTACTAAGAACAATACTACTACTTAACATTTACTACACTTAGGTACCATAAATTAACTCTAATGCTTTCTGCATTATTAAATATATTTATCCTCACAACCACTCTAAGTAGGTAATACCATACCCATTTTATACATGAGAAACTGGAAACACTACTACATAGGAAAGCCTGGATTCGAACACAGGCAGTAGAGTATGGGTTCATGCAGCTACCTAAACATCACCCCATATTTCTCTCAGCACTATTATTGTTAGCACTTTACATACTTTTAAATACAAACACAGAAAACTGCGAAAAGGAAAAACATGCAGGCAGCATTTAATTTTAATGACAACTATGATGTTTTTACAATTTCAAGTTTTGTTTCTGACAGATGAGCTCTGACAGGCTTCTTTTTAGTATTCAACAGAAGGAACTATAAAAATGTAGCTTAAAATCTGAAAAAACTTCTAAGCATACTCACCCGATGTACAGCAAGTGAGATGTATTCTAACTGCCAAACCAAAAACTTTAGCAGAAGGTTCCCAGAGTAGTTAAGACAGGTTAAGATCATTCCTGAAAACCAGCTTCTGAAGTTTTACACATAGTAACAGCTACATGCTGCACACTTTAGGATACCTGATGTTTCCAAATCAGCATAGACTGATTTGCTCTGGCTACTCTATTACTGCTCTAACCACGTGCCTGTGAATCAGGTAGATGTAGTCCTAGTCCGGTGACTAAATAGTGAATGGCACTTACCTGAGACAGGTCCCTAACTGTGAAAAGCCTTCCCTAACTTGGCAATTTCCCATCTAAAGGAAACTTCACCTGGACTCATCATCTTTATTAGGTCCAACTATGAGTACACTTTACCTCCGTATCTTACTGCAGACTTCAGACCTGGGGGGAGAACAGACAGGAAATGCGGGGGGGGGGGGGGGGGGGGGGATGTACTGAGCAGATGTTAAAAATAAAAAGGCAAGAAGGTTCTAAAGGCTGAGGCTAAGGAGCCTAGAAAAGCCAAGAGTTTCATGAGTGAGAGTTCCACAACCTAAGGGTGAAAGAGAACACGTGGTGAACCGGCACTTAGAGTTGGGGGGGGGGGGGGGGCACCGGAAGGAAGAAAACAGACTTGTTCATTCCAACTGTCCAGGGCAAAGCCAAAGACCTGGGTCAGGGAAAGAGAATAGTGGTATAGTCCCAGGACTTGGCTCTGTCAAACGCCAAGACTCTGGTGAGCACACGCTCATCATCAAGGCCTGGCAGAAGGAAGCCGCCCCTGGGAGCCTGGGGGCCCGGGGGCCCGGGGACCTCGGCGACTATGGCGGTCTGGCGACAGTCGGGCGCAGACCTCATGGAGCCCGACAGTAGGGTTCGGGTCCACCACCCACCGTACGGAGCCGCGCCCTCGGGACAGGCCGCACATGGAGATCTCGGCGTGGGCCCAGTGTGCGGCGTCGCCTCGCTGCGTTCCTCCTCGCCCCGGGCCGCGGAAGGCCACGCGCGATACCGGGCCACGCGCAGCCCAGCGGGAGGCAGACGAAGCTGAACCCAGGTGGGCGCCTGCACCCCGCCACCCACCCCCCGCGCCGTCCCGCTCGCTGTACCTTGGCCTGCAGCCGCGCTGGCGCCCAGGCCAGGCAGGTGCAGGTACCGCTGAGGTGCGCGGAAGGCACGTACTCCTGATGCAGCCGGTTGTTAGCTGTCTCCCACACCCGCAGGTGACCGTCAGTAGAGGCCAAAGCAAAATAGGCCTGGCTCTGAGGAGAGAAGGCGCAGGGGACCCCCGCTGGGGCCAGGGGGGTCGCGGCCACCGCCGCCGCCCGCCGCCATTGCTGCTCTGGCTCCGCGGCAGCCACGTGTTCGTCGATGCGCAGGCGCACCGGCGCGGGGCGGGGTCTGCAGGGAGGAAGTGGGGCGGAGGGAGCGCAAGGAGCCGAGGGAGTGGCTCTCTGCGACGTAGGCGAGCGTTGGGCAGGCCCACCCTGTGGACGGTGGCCGGTTGGGGCCCGTTACCAACTTCTGGAGAGTGAGAAGGCGTGTGGGAGAACGTGACTGTAGATTTAAGGGCGAGGTCGGTTACTTTAAGGAAAACAATCGTTCTATAATGTGGATGAACAAAATGTTTAAAACAAATAGTCACTTTTTTTATCTTCTTAGAACTATTTATTTAATTTATTATTATTATTCTTCAGTTTGACCAAAGAGAGAGAGAAAGAGGGAGGGAGAGTGAGAAAGAAAGCAAGCCACCAGGTAGGGGGCTCAAACTGCATAAACCCTGTGGGAGTCTAGTGCCTTAACCAGCATGCCACCTGCAGGCCTCAAAACAAATGTCACTTTTAACTTCGTGATTGTAACAACTGTTTCCATTTGTCCCTTCTTCTTTTTTTTTTTTTTAATTCATTTACTTATTTTAATTCGACCAGAGAGGGACAGAGCGAGAGAGAGCCGGAGAAAGAATGTGAGAAGGCTAGCCGCTAGGTCCCGAACTGGAACCACGGTAGGCCATATGGGAGTCCAGTGCCCTTAACCACCATGCCACCCCTCCAGTCTCACTCCCAGGCTGTGATCACGTATACGCATAATGACAATAATTCCCATCATAACAGGATGAAAATAATGGTGAGCTATTTCCCCTTATCGATATTTCATCCAGATTTATCCCATGTCACTACAGCCAAAAGACATTTTAAAATATCTCCTTAGTATTTCACCAAATAGATGCACAGTAAACTGAAGAAATGTGAGAGAGAAATTCAGTCTGCACGGAGCTTTTCTAGGTGGAAAGACAGAAAATACACACTTCGGGGACTATGGAAAGACTCTGAAGTTTTTACAGCTAGAGAATGAAACCATGGTTTGCATATTAGAATTATTCCTTGGAGGCAGTGTGACGAATTTATTGGAAGGAACTGGGGTAGCTTGAAGTCCCAGGTGGATGGTCAATGATGGAGGATGAAAGAGAAATGGCGCTGGATCCAGCAGGTGGCTTGGTGGTTAAGAGCACTGGACTCCCACATAGTGGAACGCAGTTCAAGTCGTGGACCTGGCAGCTTGCTTTCTCTCTCTCTCTCCCTCTCTCTCATTAAATTAAAATAAATAAATGGATAAATAAAGTTAAATTTTAAAAAAAGAAAGAAAGAGAAATGGTGCTCAGGCTGAACAGTTTTCAAAAAACGTTTAAGTACAGAGAGCAGGATTTCAGGAGGCAAGTGAGGGAGAGGAAGAGTCAAGGATGACTCTTTGGGCTTTTCTGCAATGGAATACTTGGTGACCCCATTCACTCAGCATAGTGAATCTTGAGGTATAGTTGATATGTAGAAGATGACGGTGTCTTTAATATAAGAATGTGTAACTTCAGACTTATAATCGGCATTTGGATCCATTCAGTAACTTACACAAAGTCAGTGCCTACTGTGTGCCACTCACTGTTCTAAGCACCAGGAATACATCAGTGCCCAAGAAAGATAAAATTCCAGCTCTCATGAAGCTTTCATTCTAGACAGGAAAGCAGATGATAAACATGGAAATGAATAATATCTCTGTTTCAGATATTACGAAGTGCTGTAAACAAAAAGCAGGGGTACAGTAGGTGGCATGGTGGTTCAGGCACCCGACACTTCCACGTGGCCGAACACAGTTTGAGTTCCAGACCTGGTGGCTTGCTTCCTCACTCTCCCTCTTTCCTTCTGTGTCTCTCTCTGGTCAAATTAAAAAAATAAATGAATGAATTGGGACCAGCAGTTAGCGTAATGGCTATGTCGCTGGACTCCCACGTAGTTGACCATGGTTCAAGTCCTGGACCCGGTGGCTTAAACTCATGCCGGGCATGTGTGCATGCATGCCCAAGATCCTGAGAGGAGACTGGAGGAGAAGGGATTGCAGTGTGGCTGTCCCCCCTGGGGGGTGATTTCTCACTTTCTGTCTCTCTGTCTCTCTCTGTCTGTCTAGCGAGCGCACACGCCTTATAGCAAAAACCTCTCTTAAAACAAAAAAAAAGAATGAATAAAATTAAATTAACTATTTTTTAAAAAGAAAAGGTAAGAAAATGAATAAGAGTATTTAAGTGTTAGGTGAGGAGTTTTCATAGGCATAGCTTCTCTCAAGTCAAGCAAGGCCATAGGAAAAATGGTGAATGTACAGAGACTAGCAAGTATAAAGGCTGAGGCAATAAAGGCCTTGACAGATGGAAAGAAAGGGCTTAGGAGAAGACCAGGATACATGGTGAGAACTAGAAGAATAAAAAGTAGTAGCAGGGGGGCCAGCAGGTGGCGTGGTGGTTAAGGGTACTGGACTCCCAAAGGGCCAATTTCAGTTCAAATCCCAAACCTAGCACCTTGCTTTCTCACTTTCCCTCTCTCTCACTCTCGCTCTCACTCTGTTCTTTCTCTGGTCAAATTAAAATAAGTAAGTAAGTTAATAAATGTTAAAGAAAATAATTATTTTTTTTAAAAAAAAGTAGTAGCAGAGGAGCCAGCAGCTGGCATGGTGGTTGGGGTGGTTGGGGTGGTTGGGGTGCCAGATTCCTACCTGGCCAACCAGTTTGAGTTCCAAACCTGGTGGCTTTTTCACTTTCTCTCTCTCTGTCTCTCTCCAGTAAGTGCCTGTATCATATTTTTAAATACTACTAATAATAAATAAAATGTTTAAAATAAGTATTTTATAAAAAGTAGTGGACCAGCATGTGGTGTGGTGGTTAAGATGCGTGTGGTGTGGTGGTTAAGGTTCTGGACTCCTACATGGCCAACTGTGGTTCCAGTCCCAGAACTGGCAGCCTGCTTTCTCATTTTCAATCTCTTTCTCTCTCTCTCTCTCTCGCACATGTGCCCTATAGCAAATTTAAAAACAATAATAATGGGGCCAGCAGATGGCATAATGGTCACGTCCCTGTATTCCCACATGGCCAACTAGGGTTCAAATCCCAGATCCGGCAGCATCAAACTATGCTGGTCACATGTGCGTGTATGCCCAAAATTCCAAGAGGAGAATGGAGGAGAAGGAATTGCGGCATGGCCATCCCCCACCCGAGGGGGTGATTTCTTGCTTTCTGTCTCTCTGCCTTTCTCTGTCTCTCTGGCGAGAGCATGCACCCTATAGCAAAAGTGTCTTTGTCAAAAAAAAAAAAAAAAAAAAAAAGAGGGAGAGAGAGATTAAACTATATATATCATAAAAAATATATATCATAGGAAAGCATTTGAATTTTTTTCTAAGTATTGTAGAAATAAGACCCTGGAAATTTTCAAGTATTGAAATGGCATGAGTTAATCTGTGTCTTAAAAAGAGCTGCTGGATTGTAGGTAGAGTCTGTATAGAGGGATAAAAGAATAAAAGCAGCAAGACAAGCTAGAAGGCTGTCGACCAGCAGTAGGACAGTGTCGGATAGGACTCTGACAAAAGCAATGAAGTTGGTGGGAAGAGGTCGGGTTCCAGAAATAATCTAAAATTAGCGCCAACAGGATTTGCTAAATGGATTGGTTGTGAAGGATGAGGAAAGAAATGAGTGAAGAATGATTCTATTTGCAAAGGCCAGTCACAGTAGCAAGCACCTACAATCCCAGCAATCAAAGAGGGTGAAGCAGGAAGAACACAAGTTCATGGCTGGCCTGGGCAGTGACGAGACCCTGCCAACAACAACAAAAAAAAAAGAAGTACAGCATGATGGTGCATGACTCTAGTCCTAGCTGGGAGGCTGAGGCAGGAGAAATGTGACATGGCAAGAATCTGTCTTTAAAAAGAGGGAAAAAAAAAAAAAAGAAAAAAAGGGGGCTAGTCCCATAGCCTAGTGGCTAAGGATGCTAGATTCCACATGAGCAAATGTGGTTCAAATCTCAGTCCCAGAAGTTTGGGGAAAACAAAAACAAAAAACACCTATACTAGGTACATGTGCGTACATTCCCAAAATCTCATTAGGATGGACAAACAGAGAAGAAAGAATTGTGGCGTGACATGCCCCATTAGGGATGCTTTCTCTCTTTCTCTCTCTCTGGCAAATACACATACCCTCTGGCAAATAAAATAAAATAAAATAAAATAAAATAAAATAAAATAAAATAACAAAACAGGGACCAGCAGGTGGAGTGGTGGTTAAGGTGCTGGACACTCCCACGTGGCCGATCATGGCTCAAGTCCCGGACCTGGTGGTGGCTTGCTTTCTCACTTCCTCTCTCTCTCTCTCTCTCTCTCTCTCTCTCTGGTCAAATTAGAATGAATAAATAAAATTAAATACATAATTTTTAAAATAAAATGAAACAGAACAGAGGGCTTGTTGAGTTCGGGAGAGTTGATACCCCTCAGAAAGAGATAGAGGGTGAGAGAGGCACAAGATGGAGGTTCTCTGAGGCCCAGGCTGGGCTGGCCTTGACCAGCAGAAGAGATGATGGGGGATAGGTGAGGAGTTAGCCCATTTTTCCAAAAGAAGGATTCTGAAGAGGAGGAAAGATGATCTAAGATGCTCTCTGGGAGAAAAACACCAATGAGGACAGACCAGTTCTTTTTTTTTTTTTTTAACTTCAGACATTATCAGTTTAATGACCTGCTAGATCATCAGATGGAAACATGTGGCAAGTGAATGGAAACAGGATTCATAAACTTAGAAAGGCAAGCATATTTTAGACCAGTTTAGGTTTAGACATTCACCAGATTGGACAATTTTTTAAAATAATTATTTATTTGATTTGATGTTATTTATTCATTCATTTATTTTAATTTGACCAGAGAGAGACACACAGAGAGAGAGAGAGAGAGGAAAAGTGAGAAAGCAAGCCTCCAGGTCCGGGACTCGAACTGTGGTCAGCCATATGGGAGTGTCCAGCACCTTAACCACCACGCCACCTGCTGGTCCCCTGGACAATTTTTTAACATTTAAAATAAAACTTTTTGTCATGAAAAACAAAGAAATATATTAAAACTGGTTTCCGGAAGTGTCCAAATTACTTTTTAAACACAATTCAATTTTTGTTACATTTCTTTAAACGTCAAGTTCTTTGGGCAAATCAATCGAAGATATTTTTTCCATTTAGAACTGAGTTTGTGTAAGTGTGCCCTAAAATCATGTCCATCAGGTTACCTTCCTTTAAGCCCTAATGGTTATCTTCCCTCTAAAATGTGTATCTCTTAATTAAGTTGTCATTCTCAAAGATACTCTGGAGAAAAACTTATGAATTAAACACTTACAAATTCTTCTTCACTTCTGTTACAGTGTAACAATTTCTCATCTAACCCATAATGGTCTGTCAGTTGAGTCAGGCTTAGCTTCTTGTACTCTTCAGACCTAACTGACAACTCTTAAAGCAACAGCTGACTACAGCTTCTCCACTTCTTTATTGACAACTGTAACAGAGACAGGTCATTCTTTGATCTATACATTTTGACTAGTTTTAGCCTCCAAAGGTCTTCTTTCTCCTGAATCTTCTTCACCAATTTTGCTTTTTCTTCATTTAATGCTTGTTTAAGATGACTCTCCTTCAAAAAATTGTTTTGGAGAGCATCTGTGTCTGGGACCAGCAGTTAGCTTAATAGCTATGTCGCTGGACTCCCATGTAGTTGACTGTGGTTTGCGTCCCGGACCACGTGGCTTAAAACTCACGCGGGGCACGTGTGCGTGCGTGCCCAAGATTCCGAGAGGATAACGGAGGAGAAGGGATTGTGGCGTGGCCATCCCCCCTGGGGGGGTGATTTCTCACTTTCTGTCTCTCTGTCTCTGTCTGTCTGGCGAGCCCACACGCCCTATAGCAAAAACCTCTCCAAAAAAAAAAAAAAAAGAGAGAGAGAGAAAGCATATCTGTGTCTAGTGATTTTGATTCACATGTACTGATAATCTTTTTTTTTTTTTTTGAAGACGTTTTTCGCTATAGGGCGCGTGCGCTCGCCAGACAGACAGAGAGACAGAAAATGAGAAATCACCCCCCAGGGGGGATGGTCACGCGGCAATCCCTTCTCCTCCATTCTCCTCTTGGGATCTTGGGCACGCATGCACACGCGCCCGGCGTGAGTTTTAAGCCACCGGGTCCAGGACACGAACTGCGGTCAACTACGTGGGAGTCCAGCGACATAGCCATTACGCTAACTGCTGGTTCCCATGTACTGATAATCTTGAAGGCCTTTTTCAAATGTACATTTTCTTCCAATTCACTGTCTATGTGTTTAAAACTTTCTTGAAATTCCAAACAATTTTCTTCCATTGAAGATGCTGGTTTCTCTGGAAAGATCTGACCACTTTCTTTATTCTCTACTTTAAGACGCTTTACCACATTGTAGTGGGAGTTAAATGAAGACCTTGTTTTCCTTAAAGTTTCTCTAAGTGTGGCAATCTTAGGCTCCCTCCACCATGCCCAAAGGGTGCCAAGACAGACCAGTTCTTGAAATTTTAACATGATGGCTTCCAATGTGCTAGCAAACTGGCTCCTTTCATCCTGTACAGTGTTCTCTAACTTAGGAATAAAAAGAGGTTTTTAGTGAGTGCTGGCAGATAGATATAAGGTCCTCCAGTTCTAAATATCATGCCATTTTTTTTGAAGCCTGTACACATACATACTTGAAAAGGTTTGTTTGTTTTTAAGGTTTGCTATAGAGCGAGTGTGCTCGCCAGAAATAGTGAGAGGTAAAGTGAGAAATCACCCAATGGGGGGATGGCCATGCCGCAATCCCTTTTCTTCCATTCTACTCTTGGGATTTTGGTCACACGCACATATGCACCTGCATTTTGTATGTTTTCAAGCCACTGGGTCTGGGACTCAAACTGGGGTCGGCCATGTGGAAGTCCGGGGCCTTAACTACTATGCCACCTGCTAGCCCCATACTTGAAAAGGTTTCATTCTCTTCTGGATTTAGATTTATAGTTTCTGATAACATGATAATAAATGCTATGAGAAAGTTCTACAGGATCCAGATTTATATTCAGCAGCAACTGGAGAGGATAGAAAAGGCAAGAGAAGGGACTGGCAGGTGGTACGGTGGTTGAGGGTGCTGGACTCCCATATGGCTGACCACGGTTTGAGTCCCAGACCTGGCTGTTTGCTTTCTCACTTGCCCTCTCTCTCTGTGTCTTTCTCTGGTCAAATTGAAATAAATAAATAAATAAATAAATAAATAAAGTTGAATAAAATAATTCTTAAAAAAAAAAAAAAGGCAAGAAAAAAGCAGGTATATTCCTGGACTTAGATACATTGTATTTCATTAAACATCAGTAAGAAAAGAAAAACCTGTAAACTTCAATAGTTCTAATAAAAACTTAATACAGAACAAAATACAAAACAGCTATTAAATATATTTGGACCATATGTACAGATCCACAATGAGATTTCATCCTGCCCTGTTTTGAATGGCTATTATCAAAGACAAGAAATTACACTAATAATAAATTGCTGTTGATGATGGGGAGGAGGGGGAACTCTCATTTGTGGGAATGTAAATTAGTATAGCTCTTATGGAAAGCACTAAGAAAATAAATATAAAACTGCCATATGATCCAGCAATCCCACAACTAGACAATACCTAAAGAAAAGGAAATCATATGTTTTGAAGATATCTGTACGCCAGTGCTTATTGTTGAACTATTTTAAAAACAGCCATTAAGGGAACCAGCAGTTAGCATAATGGCTATGTAGCTGGATTCCCATGTAGTCGACTGCGGTTTGCGTCCCGGACCCGGTGGCTTACAACTCACGCCGGGCGCGTGTGCGTGCGTGCCCAAGATCCCGAGAGGAGAATGGAGGAGAAGGGATTGCGGCGTGACCATCCCCCTGGGGGGTGATTTCTCGCTTTCTGTCTCTCTGTCTCTCTCTGTCTGTCTGGCGAGCGCACGCGCCCTATAGCAAAAAACCTCTCCAAAAAAAAAAAAAAAAACAGCCATTAAGACCAGTTTGTTTGTTTTTTTTTTTTTAAGATTTTATTTAACTTTATTTACTTATTTAAATTTGACCAGAGAGGGAAAGAGAGAGAGAAAGTGAAAAGGCAAGTCGCCAAGCCCAGGACTTGAGCCATAGTCAGCCATGTGGGAAATTAAAAACAAAAACAAAAAACAACCTATGAGCTAGCAGGTGGCATGGAGGTAAGGTTATTATATCCCACATGGCCAGCTGTGTGGTTCACGTCTCTGACCTGGAGGCTTGAAAATCACACTGGATGCATGTGTGTTGTGCCCCAAATGCTGACGGGTGGCTGGAGGAGAAGGGATTATGGAATGGCCATCCCCCAGGTGGTGATTTCTCACTTTCCCTCTCTCTCTCATTGTCTCTCTCTAGCAAGCACACAAGCCCTATAGTATGATTAAAAATAAAAAAAAATAAAAAAATAAAAACAAACTAAACTAAAAGTGAGACTTGTAATTGGGGTGAGGGAAGAGCAATCTATTTATTAATTTTTTTAAAGAATTATTTATTTAATTTTATTTATTCATTCATTTATTTTAATTTGACCAGAGTGAGGGAAAGTGAGAAAGCAAGCCACCAGGTCCAGGACTCAAACCATCATAGGCCATGTGGGAGCGTCCAGCACCTTAACCACCATGCCACCCACTGGTCCCCTTTTTATTCTTCTTTTAGAATTAAAAGAGAGAAATCCAGGATCAGCAGATGGCATAAAATTTACCTTGTTGTACTCCCACGTAGTTGACTGAGGTTCGAGTCCCAGACCTAGCAGCTTAAACTCATGCCAGGCCCACTGCATATGTGCCCAAAATCCTGAGAGGAGAATAAAGTAGAAGGGACTTCAGCATGGCCATCCCCCCATGGGGTAATTTCTCGCTTTCTGTCTTTCTGTTTTCAGCGAGCGCCTGCACCCTATAGCAAAAATCTCTCTTAAAAAAATAAATAAATAAAAATTAGAAAAAAGGGAGAAAGAGAAAGAAATCCTTTGGGACCAGAGGTGATGTCATGGCTATGGCACTGGAATCCCACGTGGATGACCATGGCTCAAGTCTGGACCTGGCAACTTGAGACTCATGCCAGGTGTAGTGTGTATGAGTGTGTGTGTGTGTGTGTGTGTGTGCCCAAAATCCTGAGAGAAGAGATTGCGGTGTGGCCATTCCCGTAGGGGGTTGTTTCTCACTCTCTCTCTCTGTCTCTCTACCAAGCACACACATCTTATAGCAAAAATCTCTTAAAAAAAGAGATTGAGAGAGAGAGAGAGAGAAATTCTGATGAAGTTTATGGTGGCTGAAACTAGAAAGTACACATTAGATTAGAAAAATCTTCATTTATGTTTTAGAAAGTAGTCATAAGATCAAGTTGAAACTAAATTTGTGTTAAATTCAAAGGCCTTTAAACATACTTCGATTTTTTAGTCTTTTTGCTTGATGATATATGTGCATGCAGGAGAGAGAGACAGAGAGACACACACAGAGAAAGCATCTCCCAGTGGGTTCTGGTCAGCTGTAGCAATACTTTTTCCCCAGTTCTCCATCTCAGCAAGATCCTGGGCACACTCACCCAAGACTTGGTGTGTTTTTCAACTGAATCCCTGGTGGCAAACTGGAATTCAGCTTCTTCTACACAGCTCTACGGCTGGCCTCATATTTCCATCTTCGATCTCAAGTTCAGTTATATTGTTGATCAGCCTATAAAAATGGTATCAGAGTACAGAAGCATGGGCTGCTGAACTAGATTGACTTAGATGTCATGCCACAAGTCAACTATGACATCTTCTGGAGCATTTCATCTTCCCAGGAAACTTAATTACGATGGAACTTCAATAATTTTGTAGAGGTAACAGCAGTTAGAGTAATGGCTATGTCGCTGAACTCCCATGTAGTCGACCACGGTTCGAGTCCTGGACCCAGAGGCTTAAACTTGCCGGGTGCGTGTGCATGCGTGCCCAAGATCCCAAGAGGAGAATGGAGGAGAAGGGATTGTGGCATGGCCATCCCCCTGGGGGGAGGGGTGATTTCCCGCTTTCTGTCTCTCTATCTCTCTGGCCAGTGCACACCCTGTAGCAAAACCCTCTCAAAAAAAAAAAAAAAAAAAAACTTTGTAGGGACCAGCAGTTAGTGTAATGGCTATGTCACTGGACTCCCATGTAGTCAACCGCGGTTCGAGTCCTGGACCCGGTGGCTTAAACTCATGCCGGCCACGTGTGCGTGTGTGCCCAAGATCCCAAGAGGAGAATGGAGGAAAAGGGATTGCGGTATGACCATCCCCCCTGGGGGGGTGATTTCTTGCTTTCTGTCTCTCTGTCTCTGTCTGTCTGGCGAGCGCACGCGCCCTATAGCAAAAAAAAAAAAAAAAAAAAGAAAGAAAGAAAGAAAGAAAGAAAGAAAGAAAGAAACTTAAAAAAAAACTTTCTTCCAGGGTAACAGAGACGATGAGAGCAGAGAGAGAGAGAGAAACCAGAGAGACAACAGGGTCTCTGACTCCTCCAGCCATCTCCAGCCTCAGGTCTCTCGACGTGAACCTGGAACGTTCCCAGGTTGGATACGTCAGTTTAATCCACCACCAAGGACTCTGGATCTGGGATAGGCTTGGGTAGTCAGAGTATGGTCAAAAGGACTTGCTGGGGGTAAAGCGAGAACGTCGCTGTCAGCGGTAGCACGTCCCTCGCCAACTGTCAGATGCACCTCGGGGCTGGTGTTGCTTATGTATTTGGGAGGGTGAAGGGGTTCGTGTTCACGATTCCTAGCGAGCTAATGCTGGTTTAGGATTTCACAGCTTACAAAGCGCTTTGGCTAGTTTTCTCTCTTAATCTTCCTATCCTGCAGAGTCACCCAAGGAGACCTCGCGGCTCTAGGGTCCCGGGCTAGGCCGATGGCCCGGCGCTGAACCCAGCGTAGTCGCCGAGCGCAGCCGGAGTAGAGGCGGAGCCCAGGCGGCTGAGACGGTGCACAGGTCATCGAGGGGCGGGGCTCGCGCGGTGACGTCCCTCGGCTGCGACGACACCCGTGCTGGACACCATGCTGGCGGCTGGGCGCCGCGGTCTGCGCCTCCGGTAGCGTCCGGAGCTCAGAATCTGTTCGTTCTTGCGCCGCGGTGGAAGAGAGCCCTTGGAGAGAGCCGCATCTCTGTGTTCCGAGTCCTCACCTGGAGACGTGCGAGAGGGAGAGCGAGGACGCGGGGTGGCTCCAAAGAAAGTCCCAGGCGCAGAGTCGTCCCCATCGCTCCCTCTGCGGGTCCCGGGCTTGGGGGCCAGATGGCTTTCGTCACTGGAAAGCCTCAGATTGCCAACGCCGCGAGAAGAGTCATCTCGAGAGCGCAAGGATCCGGGAGGGGACCAGAGCCTGGCGGGTCCCGAACGCCGGAGCTCTGGGGATCTCTCGCTGCCTGCCCTGGACCAGTCCACCACTGAGATCGAAGAGCTTCCCGTCTGCGCAGCTTCTAGAAAGAGACCCTTGCAGGCTGGGGAGATGATTTTAGCTGAGACTGGGGAGAGAGAAACACGGTTTAAAAAATTATTTAAGTTGAGCGATTCCGGGCACTTAAACAGTTGTTGGGGGTCAGTCCCATTCAGCAAGATCGTGGGGAAGTTCCCCGGCCAGATACTGCAGAGTTCCTCGGGTAAGCACTTCATGCTGAGGAGGCCGGCATTGGAAGACTATGTGTTATTGATGAAAAGAGGGCCTGCCATAACATACCCAAAGGTAAAGAGATGGGGAGGAGGTGCGTATGGCTCCCAGGAAGAGTAAAGACTGGTCCGACACTACAGTCCTGATATATGCACAGCAGCACATCAGAATGTTTGAGTCTTTTATTGTGCTTAGCCTACAAAAATCACTTTTACATATCTTATGATGAGGAAATGTTAGGATTTTAGGAGGAACTGGCTAGATTTCATTTGGGAGTCTCAATTCCCTTATCTGTAAAATGAAGAGAATGATAACATACTATTAGAGTGATTGTGGGCTTAGGAGGCACATAGTAAGTACTTATATTTGTTCCCCATCACTTGTAAGTTTGCAAGTTCAGGACTTGAGAATGTTCAACTCTTTGGGGGATAATTTTGTAGTACCGTTATGTTCGTATTTTCATCATCTTCAATCAGGCATGCGACTAGATGTATTTTTTTCAATAATTATTTCATTTAACTTCATTCACCATTATTATTGTTTTTGAATTTGACCAGAGAGAGAGAGTGAGAGAGCAACAAAGCAAGCCACCAGGTCTGGGACTTGAACAGTCGGCCATGTGGGAGTCTAGCGCCTCTAACTACCACGCCATCTGCTGGTCCCTAGATGTATTTTTTAATTACTTATTTTATCTATTATTATTTTTAAGTTTGCTATAGGGCACATACCCTTACCAAACATTCACTAAAGAGAGACAGAGAGTGAGAGAGAGGGGAAGTGAGAAAGCAAGCCACCAGGTCCAGGACTTGAACCATGGTCAGCCATGTAGAAATCCAATACCTTAACCACCAGGCTACCACCTGCTGGCCCCTAGACTATGTTTTGTGAACAATAGATACATTATTATGCTTTTCCCTCTAGGGAAAAAGAAGATATAAAAACTGAACAGAAGAATCCTAGAAGCTCTCTTAGAATTTTGACAAGCAGCTTTTCCCAGAGAAGGAAAATTCAGTAAAATTTAACCAAAACCAGGCATAGTTACGAGTACCTATAGTCCTGACTACTGGGGAGGGTTAGGCAGGAAAATCAGAAGTTCGAGGCCAGTCTGGGCAATATAGGGGAGACTGTATCCAAACAAACACGTTAACTGCTGCTTACCAGCAGCTTTGAAAAGTTTGATACTGGAATGTTAAAATAAATGCTGTCATTTAAAATTATGTCTTGGGGCCAGCAGATAGCATAGCAGTTACATTGCTGGACTCCAACATGGCCCACTGCAGTTCAATTCCTGGATCTGGTGACTTGAAACTCATGCCAGGCATGCATGCATGCGTTCCCAAGAATCCTAGGAGAAGAATGGAGAAGTCCATGCCCCTGAGGGGTGATCTCTTACTTTCCTTCTCACCGTCTCTGTCTCTCTCTCTCTGGCAATCACATGTACCCTAAAGCAAAAACCTCTTAAAGAATAAATAAAATTCTGTCTTGGGACCAGCAGTTGGCGTAATGGCTATGTCACTGAGCTCTCATGTAGTTGTCCATGTTTCGAGTCCCCGACCCGGTGGCTTAAACTCATGCTGGGCGCATGTGCCAGTGTGCCCAAGGTCCCCAGAGGAGAATGGAGAAGAAGGATTGTGGCATGGCCATCCCCCCTGGGGGGGGGGGTGATTTCCCACTTTCTGTCTCTTTCTGGCAAGCACACGTGCCCTATAGCAAAAACCTCTCCAAAAAAAAAGAAAAAATTGGTCTCTGTGACATTTGGTATAGTGTAATGGCCAACAACATGGTCTTTTTTTTTTTTAATTATTTTTTAATTTATTTATTTTTAATTTGACCAGAGAGGGACATAGTAAGAGGGAGAGAGAGAGAGAGAGAGAGAGAGAAGGCAAGTTCGGGACTCCAACTGCAGTCGGCCATGTGGGAGTCCAGCGCCCTTCACCACCATGCCATCTACGGTCCCCATGGTCTTTAAGAGTTCAATATTGGTTCTACTTCCGACTTCCCCACTGAATTCATGGCAGTATGACCTTAGACAAATCACTTAACCTCTGATTTTTCATCATTATAATGGAGATGGTGATACTTTTCTCATGTTTTGATTAAACAGGACAGTATATGAAGAGTTGGCAGTTACAGAAACCTAGCATGTAGCAAAGCTTCAATAAACAACTCTTGCTATTGTCATCCATAACATTCTTGTTAACGAGGATAATTCTTCAATTATGGTGTTTGCCAGATGGGTCCTCTAGTCTGTTCCTAGTGTTTTACTTCTAAATTAGGATTTCATCACTTCATGTGAAAATTATAATTTCCTTTTTTTTTCTTTTTGAGAGATTTTTTTGCTATTGGGTGTGTGAGCTCACCAGAAACAGAAAGCAAGAATTCATCCCCCAAGGGGGATGGCCACCCCACAGTGCCTTTTCCTCTATTCTCCTCTTAGGATTTTGGGCATGCAAACACATGCATCCAGCATGAGTTTCAAGCCTTCCGGTCCAGGAGTCAAACCAAGGTCTGCCATGGGGGGGTCCAGTGATGTTACCATTATGCCATCTCCTGGTCCCTAACTTCCTAACTGGTCTTTCTGCCTCTATTTTATCTCTAGTACATCCTATATTTCTCTGCCAGATTAATCTTCATTGTCACTTATATTGCTGCAATAATGTGCCCTAGTTGCTTACTACACCAAGGTCAGATGCCTCAGACTGGCATTTAAGTCTCTCCCTATCTTTCCTTCTGAGATGGACAGACTGTTTATCTCTGCTTTGTTTATTTTATTTTTTTAAAGAATTGTTTAATTTTATTTATTCGTTCATATATTTTAATTTGACCACAGAAATACAGACACAGCGAGAAGGAAAGTGAGAAAGCAAGCCACCAGGTCCAGGACTTAAACCATAGTCAGCCATGTGGCAATGTCCAACGCCTTGACCACCACACCACCTGCTGGCCCTCTGCTTTGTTTAAACTGTTTCTTTTTCTCTAGAGGTTTTTGCTATAGAGTGTGTGTGTTTGTCAGAGAGACAGAGAGATAGAAAGCAAGAAATCACCCCCTAGGGGGGATGGCCACATCGCAATCCCTTCTCTCTTCTCTCAGGATCTTGGGCATGCATGCACACACACCCGGCGTGAGTGTAAGCCACCAGGCACGAGATTCGAACCACAATTGACTACATGGGAGTCCAGCAACATAGCCATTACGCCAACTGCTAGTGCCTTATTTAAAGCTGTTTCTATACCTTGAGATTTTTAAAATTCTCCACTCCTTATCTTTTTAAAAAAATTATTTAACTTTTTTTAATAATAATAATAATAATAATAATAATATTTAATTTGATCAGAGAGAGAGAGAGAGAGAGAAAGTGAGAAAGCAAGCCACCAGGTCCAGGACTTGAACCACTGTCAGCCACCTGGGAGTTCAGTGCCTTTAACCACCATACCATATGCCAGCCCCTCCACTCCTTATCTTTAAGCTAGTCCAATCTGCTGCTTTCTTCATCCTTTGTGCTTCTGTATTATTGTCTATAATTTCTATATTACAAAGTGCTGCCTTGGGACCAACAGATGGCATAATGGTTTTATCACTGGACTCCCACATAGTTGACTGCAGTTCAGGTCCAGACCCAGCAGCTTAAACTCATGCCAGCCACGTGTGCATGCGTGCCCAAAATCCCGAGGAGGATGGAGGAGAAGGGATTGTGGCATGGCCATCCCTTCTGGGGGGCAATTTCTCACTTTCTGTCTTTCTGTCTCTGGCGAGTGCATGCACCCTACAGCAAAACATCTCTTTAAAAAAACAAAGCGCTGCCTAATTTGCTAATTGATTTTTCAGTCTTTCTTATTTCATAAAGCATAATATAACTCTTTGCACGCAGGACCAGAGTCTAAATCCTTTTTTTATTTTTCAGTCCCTTTTTCTCTGTGCAACCCAGTGTAAAATAAAAGGTAGTACTTAGTATATATTTATTGACACTAAGTCCCCCATATTGTATTTCAATTATAGGATATGAATATGATGCTATTGGTGATGGATGATACCGTTTTGGAAGTTGGCTCAGGCACTGGTGGAAAGAGCTTATTTTTATCCAGAGCAGGTAAGAGATTGGGATAAGTAAACTGAATCTAGATAATAAAACATTCAGTTTGTTCACAATAGCAGAAAGTTAAAGAAAGATATTTGAGGAAATAATCATATAACTTTGTGATAGAAAGCATTTTCCTCGACCAGATGTTAGCAACTATCTTTCTTTCCATTTTGACATTTACTTTCAGTCACTCTCTTTCTAATCCTCCATCTTTGCTTTCTCTTATCCCCTCTGTGCTAATGCATGTATACACACACACACACATTTTTTTAGTTTACTATAGGGTGTGCACACTTGCCAGAGAGAGATGAAGAGAGAGAGTGAGAAATCACCCTCCAGAGGTGATGGCCATGCCACAATCCCTTCTTTATTCTCCTCTCAGGATTTTAGGTAAGCACATCTGTCAAGTTTTTCAAGCTTCCTGTCAGGAACTTGAACTTAGCTGCCCACCTTGTAGGATCCAATGCCTTAACTACCATACCACTTCCTGGCCCTACTTTTCTTTTAAATAAACTTTTTTCTTTTTTTTAATTTGCTAGAGGGCTTGTGTGTCATGTGGGGTAGTGAGAAAGCATTCCCCCACCTCCACGGAGAATAGTCACACTGCAACCCTTCTCCATTTCTCCCTCCTTTGGGGATTTTGGGCATACACATACACACACATATACATATACACATGCCCAGTGTGTTATATAAGCCATTGGATCCAAGACTTGAACTGAACCATGCAGTTAGCCATATGAGATCCAGCCACCTTAACCACTAAGGCACCAGCTGGCCCAAGCAAACATTTAATTAGAGCATAACATCACTATAAAAAAGTACAGTACTTTAAAATATAGACCTCAATGAAGCTTTCTATAGTAACCACACTAATGTTATTACCCAGATCAAGGTAGAGGATGTTCCTACATCACAGATGCCTCCTCATTTCCCCTCCCCTTCCCTGTTTTCCCCAGAGGTAACCACTGTTCTGACTTTTGTCACCACTGATTAATTTTGTTTCAAATCTTAAACAGAATCACACAGTGTGTCCTCTTTGTATGTGGCTACTTTCACTATGTTTGTCAAATTCACCCATTGCATACAGCAGTTTTTGCATTGTAGTTGATATGTAATATTCTATTTTATATACATATAAGTCTTGGCTTATCTATTCTGTTGATGAATATTTGAGCTAGACACTATAAATAGTGCTGCTCTCAACATTCTTGTACTTGTCTTTCAGTTCACATATGTGCACACTGTTGTTGAATAATAGCACTAGGTGAATACTCAGTGTGAGAGAATATGGGAGGGATGTAGAAGGTGTCAGCTGCTGGGAAAGAGCTATATACTGTTAGGGCCAAAGGATTATAGTAGTTCACAAATAAATCAATAATAATATAGAACTACACTAAAGCTAGATCACAAAGAATTTTTTTTAATCTAAAAAGGATCAGTTGGTAAACATACTACATGAAGATAGGTTTCTGATCAAAAATCAAGAGGTATATATGAGGGTCACCTGGTGGCATGGTGGTTAAGGCTGCAACATTCCCTATGGTTGACCATACGGTTTGAGTCCTGGCCCTGGCAGCTTGAAAAACATGTTGGGCATGTGTGTGTATGCACCCGAAATCCTGAAAGCAGGGAGAAACGGAGAAGGGATTGTGGTGTGACCATGCCCCATGGGGGATGCATTTTTGCCTCCCACCCCCCTCCCCACTGGTGCACATGCCTTCTGGCAAAATGTTTTTTAAAAAAAGAAGAGGCCTATATGAGACATAAAATTCATTTTATGTACCTACCACTTCTCTTCTGGTTACCATTACTCTGTTAATTGATGCTCCCTTTGACTACTTAATTCCTCTGATTATTGGAGTTGCTTTGGGTGGTCTAGCTGCTGGTGCAGTCTTACTATTCAGACACTGAATAGTAACAGCACTCTCTTTGGGTAGATTTTTTTTTTAACTTATTTTTTTGAGAGTTTTTTTTTTTGCTATAGGGTGCATACACTTGCCAGAGAGATAGAAAGTGAGAAATCATTCCCCGGGGTGATGGCCACACTACAATCCCTTCTCCTCAGGATCTTGGGCATGCACACACACATGCCAGGTGTGAGTATGAAGCTGCCAGGTCCAGGACTTGAACCATGGTCGACTCCATGGAAGTCCAGCAATGTAACCATTACACCATCTGCTGGTCCTGTCTTTGGGTAGATTTTATAAGGATTGCAGCTAGAACTATACTGAACTAAATTTAAACCTTTTGTTCTTTGACCAGTGTCATCACATACAAATGTAATTCCTATTATACTGGTCCAGTAAATTCATTCTGAGAATTTGAGATTTAGAATTTGAGATTCTGGGACCAGCAGGTGGTGTGGTGGCTAAGGCTCTGGACACTTCCACATGCAACCATGGTTCAAGTCCCAGACCTGGTGGCTTGTTTTCTCACTCACTCTCTCTCTCTCTCTCTCTCTCTGGACAAATTAAAATGAAATGAATAAATAAGTAACATTAAATAAATAATTCTTTAAAAAAAAGAATTTGAGGGAACCAGCAGTTAGTGTAATGGCTATGTCGCTGGACTCCCACGTAGGCAACCACGGTTCGCATCCTGGACCCGGTGGCTTAAAACTCATGCCGGGCGCGTGTGCGTGCGTGCCCAAGATCCCTAGAGGAGAATGGAGGAGAAGGGATTGCGGTGTGACCATACCCCCTGGGGGTTGATTTCTCGCTTTCTGTCTCTATGTCTCTCTCTGTCTGTCTGGCGAGCGCACACGCCCTATAGCGAAAACCTCTCCAAAAAAAAAAAAAAAAAAAAAAGAATTTGAGATTTCTCAAATCTTTTGTTTGACTCTTCTGTACATAAAGAAAGTCACTTCTTCATAATTTCTTAAATTCCTAAATACAGGGACCAGCAGCAGTGGCATGGTGGTTAAGGTGCTGGACACTCCCACATGACTGACCATGGTTCAAGTCCCGGACCTGATGGCTTGCTCTCTCACTTTCCCTCTCTCTCTTCCTCTCTCTCTCTTTGTGTCTCTCTCTGGTCAAATTAAAATGAATGAATGAATAAAATTAAATAAATGATTTTTTTAAAAAATTCCTAAATACATGCTTTCATCTACAAAGTGAATTTATAAAAATTTGTAAGATATAAGAAGTGCCCATATTTCTTTCTTTTTTTTTTTTTTCTTTTTTTGGAGAGGTTTTTGCTATAGGGCGCGTGCGCTCGCCAGACAGACAGAGAGAGACAGAGAGATAGAAAGCAGGAAATCACCCCCCAGGGGGGATGGCCACGCCGCAATCCCTTCTCCTCCATTCTCCTCTCGGGATTTTGGGCACGCACGTACACGCGCCCGGCGTGAGTTTAAGCCGCCGGGTCCGGGACTCGAACCGCGGTCGACTACGTGGGAGTCCAGCGACATAGCCATTACGCTAACTGCTGGTCCCAGAAGTGCCCATATTTCTAAAATGTTAGTATCAGACAAGTGTCATGGTATGAATAATCCCAAACTGAGTGATTGAGGAATTATTGCTATTTACCTTGGGATTTTTTTTCTCTATATTTTCAGTTGTTTAGTTTATGCTGCTATTATCATGAATTTTTAATCCGTTGAGAACATGACAACTTGCACCTGGAGTTATATTTCAAAAGACATCTGGAATATAAACTTTTTATTAGTATACTATCGACTGATTGATCTGGGATGGCCTCCAAATAGTATCAAATCACGTCAGATAGAGATCAGTGGGAAATTGACTTAAGTTAAAATATAATATTCTCTGGAATTACAGTATCACTATGCTAATAGTTTGAAAGTTCTTCAGATACACACAAAAATGCAAGCACCAGGGTCAGCAGATGGAGTGGTGATTAAGGTACTGGATTCCCACATTTCCAACCACAGTTCAAGTCCCAGATCTAGCATCTTGAAACTCACACCAGGCATGTATGCATTCGTGCTCAGAATTCAAAGAGGAGAATGGAGGAGAAGGGGTTGCAGGATGGCCATCCCTCCTGGGGAGAGATTTCTCAATTTCTCTTTCTTCAGCAAGCACACATACCCTATTTAAAAAAAAAAAAAAAAAAAAAAAAAACAACTTAAAAAAAAAAGCCTTTTAAATAAATGAAAGACTCAATCTCATCCGTAATAAAATAAATGCAAATTAAAATTACAATGACAAATTGTATTCCCATTTTAGACTGACACACAAAATATGTGATAACTTTATTGGGGAAAATATGGAGTAAAGAATGCTCTCATCCATTACTGGTGAAAGATAAATTGATACCACTTTTTCAAAATAGTTTGTTAATATTTTTCAAAATAAAAAAAAATCCACATACCTCTTGAGTCAGCAATTCCATTTTTAGGATTTTATCCTATAGACATTTACCAGATCATAGTACAAAGACTTAAACACCAGAATTTTCATTGCAGTATTATTTGTATTAGTATTAGACTAAAGCAAGTAAATGGTCATCAGTAGAGGACTAGTGAAATAAACTATGGCATAGCCCTACTGTGGAATTAAAAAAAAAATTTATTTAATTTTATTTGTTATTATTATTATTATTATTTAATTTGACCAGAGAGAGACAGAGAGAAAGAGAAAAAGGGAAAGTAAGAAAGCAAGTCACCAGGTCCAGGACTCAAACTATGGTTGATCGCATGGGAATCCAACGCCTTTAACCACCAGGCCACCTGCTGGCCCTACCCTACTATGGAATTTAATAGCTCTTTTGCGTGGGGAGAGGTTTTTGCTATTGGGCGCATGCACTCACCAAAAAGTCAGAGAGAGACAGAGAAACAGCAAGCGAGAAATCACCCCTGGGTGAGGGGGGTGATGGCCATGCTGCAATCCCTTCTCCTCCATTTTCCTCTCGGGATCTTGGGCATGCATGCACACGCACCCGGTGTGAGTTTAAGCCACCAGGTCCGGGACTCTAACTGCAGTCGACTACATGGGAGTCCAGCAACATAGCCATTATGCAAACTGCTGGTCCCAGAATTTAATAGGTTTTAAAAAGAATGCTGCTCAGGACCAGCAGGTGTAATGGTGGTTAAGGAGCTGAACACTCCCACATAGCCAGCCATGGTTCGAGTACCAGACCTGGTGGCTTACTTACTCTTGCTCTTTCTCTTTCTCTGTGTCTCTCTGGTCAAAATTTTTTTAAAAAAATGAATAAGTAAATAAAATTTAAAATAAATGATTAAAAAAAAGAATGCTATTCATCTGTAACTACTGAAATGACATTAATAAGAAGAACGGTACAGAAAAGAGTGTACAAATACCACAATGTACATTTTTAACAGAGGGAGATACTCAAATGTTTTTCTAAGCTCCAACTACCATAGGAAAAATAAATAACTGGTAGTGTGCTTGCCTTTGAAGAGGGGGATTGACTGGGAGTCAGGGAAAAGACAGAGACCTGTAACTATGAATTATTTGAATTATCTTTTTGCATACATGGAATACTTTTGGTAAATAATTTTTGGCACTCTATGAACTGATTAATACTGTGAAATATCATAAATATTATATTTTACTTAAGTTGGATCAAAAGGACGAGTCATAAGTTTTGAAATACGAAAAGACCACCATAATTTGGCTAAGAAGAATTATAAACACTGGCGTGATTCATGGAAATTAAGTCACGTAGAAGAGTGGCCAGACAATGTGGATTTTATTCATAAGGATATTTCAGGAGCATCTGAAGACATAAACTCTTTCACATTTGATGCGGTAAGTTTTCTTTTTTTTTTTTAAGAGAGATTTTGCTATAGGGTGCATGCGCTCACCAGAGAGACAGAGACAGAATGTGAGAAAACGCCCCTGCACACACACCACAATCCCTTCTCCTCTATTCTCCTCTTGGGATCTTGGGCACACAGGCACATACACCCAGTCTAAATTTTAGCCACTGGGTGTGGGACTCGAATCACAATCGACCACATGGGAGTCCAGCAGCGTAGCCATTACACCACCTGCTGGTCCTTCCCTGATGCGGTAAGTTTTCTAAAGTGGTATTACTTTGAATACAAAGAAAACAAAGGTTGCATTTCTTTGTATGGGCAAGAGTCTCATTGTTACCCCCATTCTGTCCCATTCTGTCTCTAGGGGTAGAAAGAATATTTTTCTTTAATGTCCTTTAATGTGGTTGGATTTGGAACAGAGAAACATACTGAGTCAAGTGCCAAAGTTGTCAATGAATGACAAAGACTAGGAGTGGAGGTGAATGTAATGAAACCCAGCATTTCCAAGATAAAGGAATAATAATTTGGAAGCAGCACTGGGAGCATAATGAACCTAGCACCTAAGCTCAGTTGTGAGGTTTGGGGGAATAAATAGCCTACATTTGAGAGGGAATAGGCAAGAGGCATTTTTTTTTTTTTTTTTTTTTTGAGAGATTTTTGCTATAGGGCATATGTGCTTGCCAAAAAGACAGAGAGACAGAAAGCGAGAAATCACCCCACTGGGGGGATGGCCACGCCACAATCTCTTCTCCATTCTTCTCTCAGGATCTTGAGCGCATATGCACATGCACCTGGCATGAGTTTAAGCCACGGGGTCTGGGACTTGAACCGCGGTTGATTACATGTGAGTCTAGCAATGTAGCCTTTATGCCATCTGCTGGTCCCACAAGAGGCATCTTTTTTTTTTTTTTTTTAAATAATTCTTCTGTTTAATTATTTTTATTTATTCATTCATTTATTTTAATTTGATCAGAGACAGACACAGACAGAGAGAGGAAGAGAGAGAGGGAAAGTGAGAAAGCAAGCCACCAGGTCCAGGACTTGAACCATGGTCTGCCATATGGGAGTGTCCAGCGCCTTAACCACCACGCCACCTGCTGGTGCCCAAGAGGCATCTTTAAACAGTAAAGTCAGAGGGAACTCAAGTAGCTTACCCTTAAGAAAATAGTTCAATTAAAAGATAGGAAAATGAGCTAACCAGACCATTCGCTGAAGAAGACATACCAATGGCCAAAAGAGATATGCTCAACATTTCTTATCATAAGGGAAATGCAAATCAAAACCACAATGAGATACTACTTAACCCCAGTAAGAATGGGTAAAATTTAAAAAATAAATAATGATAAATGCTGGTGAGGCTGTGGTAAGGGAACTCTATTCCACTGTTGGAATGCAGTTAGTATGACCACTTTGGAGAATGATAGGGACATTCCTCAGAAACCTACAAATAAAACTACCACATGACCCAGTATTTCACTCTTGGGTATTTACACAAAGGATAGAAAAACCCTCAATTGGAAAAATACTTGCATGTCTGTGTCAATTACATACTGATTGTCTGTGTATATAGCAGAAACTGAAAGTTTGCACGGTCTAGTAGCAGGGAGGGCAACTGTAGATACTAGAGATAGTAAGCATAGTGGTAATATGGGGGTGTGTAGTGGAGGGAGGGAGGGGAACGGGAAAAATACATTTCATTGACCAAAAAAAGCCATTTGCTGATGATAATAGATAAGATACAGTAATGTCTTTGTCTCGACTGATATGCATGGTATTTGTGCTGGAAAAAGCAATATTATACACTGTAAAGATATATGTGATTAAATGTAAGTAAAAATAAAAGTAAATCAGTAAGAAAAATAAAACAGTAAAGTAAGGATGTATAGAGGAGTGTTTATTAATGATGCTGAGGATAGAAGCATTTATCTAGAACAGAGCTCCAGAAAGTGGAATGGAGGAATTTGTGAGGAAGATAAGCATTGGGAGGTTGAGTTATGAAGGAGCAGAGTAGCATGAAAATAAAAGAATAGATGACAAGAGAGGATGATGTTTTAAGCTGTGATCAAAGATGGTGGAGATAGGGGAAATGGAGGTATTAATCTGACTTCAGAGTTTCACAATTCTAGTTTAAGTTGCCTTATCCTTAGTGATGCCTCTTAACAACTCATAGCATGACACTATGGACTGAGGCTTGAGTAGGAAGTCTTCTTTTATTGGCTGCTGGAAGACTGGATTATTTTGGTGAGAAATGAAGCAAAGAGGAGAGAAAATGATTTTTGTCAGCTGGGGTTCCTATCTCTAATGTAACTGAAGCCTATAGCTTTAGTGGCCCAGCTTACTGGACACAAAAACCATGGTTTTTGTTCCTTGTTTTTGTTTGGCTTACATATTACAACTTAATAAGGGGGGAGGGAGAAGGACTATACTTAGATCATTTATAAGAATGTCAAAAATACTGGGACCAGCAATTAGCATAATAGCTATGTCGCTGAACTCCCATGTAGTCGACCGCAAGTCGAGTCCCAGACCCAGTAGCTTAAACTCACGCCAGGCACGTGTGAGTGCGTGCCCAAGATCCCGAAAGGAGAATGGAGAAGGGATTGCAGCGTGGCCATCCCCCCTGAGGGGTGATTTCTCACTTTGTGTCTCTTTGTCTCTGTCTTTCTGGCGAGCACACACACCCTATAGCAAAAACCTCTCCAAAAAATAAATTAAATAAATAAATAAATAAATGTACTATGTCTGCCTCTACAAATCTCAAATACATGGTACATAGTGAAAAAAGGCATTATAAAAGTATGAAATGACCACATATATGTAAATTTCAAAACCATGTAAAATGTGTTAATTGTAGCTAAAACATATGTCATAAAAGTATTAAATTATTTAGGAATCTTACCAACTTCCCAATTACTATTCTGAGGAGAGTAAAGGAAGAGAAAAGAATAGAAGGAAAAAGTGGGGTTTTTTTTGGGGGGGGAGATTTTTGCTATAGTGCGCGTGTACTTGCCATAGTGACAGAGACAGAAAGTGAGAACTTACCCACCAGGGAGGATGGCCACACTGCAACCCCTTTTCCTCCATTCTCCTCGAGATCTTGGGCACGCACACACACACTCCTGGTGTGAGTTTTAAGCTGCTGGGTCTGGGTCTCAAACTGTAGTCGACTACGTGGGAGTCCAGTGACATAACCATTACACCATCTGCTGGTCCCAGGAAAAAGGTTTTGAAGTCCATTCAACCTGATTCACTGCAGGGCTACATAATAGCCAGTATGACCTAGGGCCAATTACTTAATGTTTCTGTGCCTTAGTCATGTCATGGACTAAACAGAAATATTAATAGTACTTATTTCATACAGTTGTTGAATATTAAATGAGAGAATTCATGTAAGATACATAGAATAGTACCTCATATATAGTAAGCATTAAGTAAATGTTAGCAATTTTTTTTAAGAGAGATTTTTGCCGTAGGGCGTGTGAGTTCACCGGAGAGGCAGAGACAAAGAAACAGAAGGTGAGAAATCACTCCCGGGGTGGGGTGGGGATAGCCACATCGCAATCCCTTCTCCTCCATTCTCCTCTTGGGATTTTGGGCACACGTACACACATGCCCGGCATGAGTTTTAAACCACTGGGTCCAGGTCTCAAACTCCAGTTGACTACGTGGGAGTCCAGCGACATAACCATTACACCATCTGCTGGTCCCAGCTATGATTTAAAAAATGATTTTAATAATTATTTTCTTTAACCTTATGTATTTATTTTTTACATTTGACCAGAGAGGGACAGGATGAGAAAGAGAGAGAGAGACAAGGTGAGAGAGCAAGCCTCCAGGTGCGAGACTCGAACTGCGGCTGGCCATGTGGGAGTCCTGCACCCTTAACCACCACTCTACTTGCCAGCCCTGCCAGCTATGATTCTTATCATTTGATTTCCCTCCTTTCCTTATTTTTCCACATGTTTAAATTGTACTCTCTTCAAAGCTTAGGTCAAAGATAATCTCTTGCATGGAATAGCCCTTAATCATCTAGCTGGAGGATTATTACCTTCCTCTGAATTACTAAACCACTTTGTTTCTTGATTCAATAAGCATTTATTAAGGATTTACTCTGTGCCACATACTGTGTACAGAAAGAAATGAATTATATATGCAAAGGAATGTTTGATCTAGAAGGAAAGAGACATAAAGACATATAAAGTCTTCATAGGAAGACTCAGAAAACTGACCCACTATGGCTATAAAATTGAGTACCATGAGATAAAGCTACAAATGCATTTGGGAGGGACTAGGTAATAAAAACATGTATATATCAAGCAAAGGTGTTGTAGATACTGGAAAACTATTGATAAGTATGATTTCTTTTTTTTTTCTTTTTTCTTTTCTTTTTTCTTTTTTTGAGAGGTTTTCGCTATAGGGCGCGTGCGCTCGCCAGACAGACAGAGAGACATAGAGACAGAAAGCGAGAAATCACCCCCCAGGGGGGATGGCCACGCCGCAATCCCTTTTCCTCCATTCTCCTCTTGGGATCTTGGGCACGCACGCACACGCACCTGGCGTGAGTTTTAAGCCACTGGGTCCAGGACGCGAACCGCAGTCGACTACATGGGAGAACAGCGACATAGCCATTACGCTAACTGCTGATTCCCGGAAGAATAGTTTTAAAAGTGAAGAGTAGTGTTATATTATGGTCTCTGTACTTTTATACTTAGTGCTCTGTGAAATTACTTCTCATGTTCCCTAACTTGACTTGTATTCTGCCCCCAACCCATTTGATTTAACAATAGCATTTAAATGTGGGTAAGAGGTATAGTAAACTCAAAGCAAATATAAAGTTATTATTTTAATAGAAATGTAAAGTACTTTTTCACTTTTCTGAAAGCATCACACAGGTTATTGAACTTCTAGATGGAATTCGCATCTGTGAACTTGCTCTCTCATGTGAAAAGATAAGCGAAGTCATTGTCAGAGATTGGTTGGTTTGCCTTGCAAAACAAAAGAATGGAATTTTAGCTCAAAAAGTAGAACCTAAAATCAACACAGATTTAAAATTACATTCTCAAAAGAAAATTAGAGTTGAAGGTGAGCTGTTTCAAGAGGATAATCATGGTGAGCTTCAATTTTATCTTATGTGTTTATGATAATAAATGAAAAATGGGTTCCTAAGTGTATTAAACAATACATTACAGAAATATTCTTCAAAGGGGCCAGCAGGTGGCATGGTGGTTAAGGCACTGTATCCCACATGGCCAATTATATGTTTCAACTCCTGTACTCTGCAGCATAAGAATCACAGGATGAATGTGCATGTGTGCCCAAAATCCCAAGAGAAAAATGGAGGAGGAGGGATTGTGGTGTGGCCATTTCCCTAGGGATGATTTCTTACTTTCCCGCTCTGTCTCTCCCTGTTTTTCTTCAGTGAGTATACACTCTCTATAGCAAAAAACTTAAAATAAGAAAAGATACTTTAGGAATTTTTTTTCCTATAGACATTGAAATATGTATTTTAATTTGCTCTAGGATACGTGGTAGTCACTGGAGAGAGAGAGAGAGACCCCCCAGAAGGGATGGCCACACCGCAGTCTCTTCTCCATTCTCTGCTTGGGATTTTTGGGCATACACATACATGCTTACAGTGTGGTTTTCAAGCTGCTGGATCCAGGACTAAAACTACATAGTTGCCTATGTGAGATCCAGCTACCCATGCCACTGGCTGGCTCCAAAATGTGGTATTTATTGACTTATTGTTAAGTTAAAATGTCTAGGGAACAGAATAATGACTTTTCCTCTATACAAAACTCTGATACTTTTGAAAAATTGAGCTTCTTATAATACTCATATTTTACTTGTCACAAAGAACTTTGTTTGTGGGACCAGCAGACGGCATTATGGTTACCTTGCTGGACTCCCGGTAGTTAATTGAGCTTAGAGTCCTGGACCTGGTGGCTTAATATTCACGCCAGTGCTTGTGCATGCATGCCCAAAATCCCAAGAGGAGAATGGAGGAGAAGGGATTGCGGTGTAGTCATTCCCTCTGGAGAGTGATTTATCACTTTCTCTCTCTGTCTCTTCACCGAGTGTATGCGCCCTATAGTAAAAATCTCTCTTAAAAAAAAAAAAAAAAAAAAAAAAAAAAAAAAAAAAAAAAAAAAAAAACTTAGTTAAGGAATGTTTTAATTTAGATCAGTTATTACTAAAGACAATTAATTTAATAGGGCCTGATATGCAAATACCTAATATTCCAAAAGGGAATTTTTTTAAAAAGGTTTGTGCCATAATACCTGTGTGCCTGTGGGAGACAGTAGGAGGGAAAGTGAGAAATTACCCCTCAGGGAAATTGCCAAGCCACAATCCCTTCTTTTCCATTCTCTTCCTAGGACTTTGGACATGCACACATAGGCACCCCATATGATTATCAAGCTGCCAGGTCTGGGACTCAAACCATGGTTAGCCATGTGGGAGTCCAGTGCCTTAACTACACCACCACCTGCTGGCCTCACAAAAAGCAGTTTTAAAGGTGATGCTGAGGGCTGGCAGCTGGTATGGTGGTTAAGGGCACTGGGCTCCCACATGGCCAACTGTGGTTCGAGTCCCAGACCTGGCGGCTTGCTTTCTTTCTCTCTTGTTTCTCTCTCTCATTCTGTCCCTCTCTGGTCAAATTAAAATAAATAAAAATATAAATAAAGTTAAATAAAATAATTCTTTTTTTTTTTTTTAAAGATGATGCTGAAATTCTTCAAAGAACTCAGTTTAGGTGCTTGTTGTATATTGCTTAGGCCAAGAGCATGTTTTCAAATACCCATTGACTTATGATATAGGCTTATCCATTTGATTGTAAGATTATATATAAGTTTATCATGTAACCATTGGTAAGTTGTTTCTGTACAATAAGTGGTAGAGTAGTTCCAAAACCATTGCTAGGAAAAAATATCTCAGAGAAAAAAACTTACAGTAAAGGGAGAGTAGTTTATATTTAAATTTTTTTAAACAAATTGTAGATTTTTAAGTAGTTTATAATATACATTTTGTTTTACAACAGAAGAATCACATTTTGATTCCGCATATGGATCATTTCCCTATATTGCTAGACCTGTTCGCTGGCAAACTGGTCATACAGGTGAGTAATGTTTTCAGATCATATTAAAAGGCATATTTTTCTTCTAATTAACGTACTAACCTCACTTTTCTCCTCTTAAATTAGCTTTTCTTGTCAAGTTGAGGAAGTTCAAACCACCACTGAACTGAGTACCCCAGATGACAGCAACTAATTTGAAGATGGAAAAGTATCAAAATAGAACTTTATGTATTATAAATCACTACTTCCACAGACTGGTATTTTTAGCTATATTACTTTGATTTGTATAACTTTTACATAAAATTTTGAATAACAAAAGTTGAAAGAAGATGGGTAACATTGCAAACTGCCTAAATGCCCTATTTTGACACTTGCTGTACAGTTAGACACTTTGTAGTTAATGATTCCAAGTTGCTTTAGTTCAGCCATCTCATTCTTCACTTCCTGTAAACCACTCCATAGATTTGTCTTTCTTCATAAAATTAGCATTCTTTTCTGTGTTTGATTGATGGTCATTGGCTACTGAAATAAAATACGCATTTTAAGTATTTGTATATTTTAAATTCTTATTTTAATGGTTTGTAATAATAAAGAAGTTGAATTGTAATGAATAGTAGGAAGAACACTGGTAAGAATGATAGAATTATAAAACTGTGACAAAAGATGTAACAGTTCTTGAATCCCTTTTGTTCTTAGAATCTTTTTAGCCAGCTTGGAAGAACATCAGAATTGTTCTGTTATTACATAAATATTGGGTTGTGGGAAAACAAAAATGCATCATGACTTTTCCCACAATCCAATATTTGGGAAATACTCTTTAAAGACATAAGTTAATTAGGACTAGGGCTTATTATTACTCATAGACACCAGTTATTTAGCATTTACCAAGTACCCTACATTGTTTCAAGAACTTTACATATTTTTCATTTAATATGTGCAATTCATCTTTAAGGTTATCCATATTTTACAGATAAACAGAGCCTTAGAGTACTTAGGTTGTTATTTAAATAGATGGTTTAGGGCCAGCAGGCACTGTGGTGGTTAAGGTGCTGGACTGCCATGTGGTCAACCACAGTTCAAGTCCCAGACCCAGCGGCTTGAAAATCACCAGGCACAAAATTTCAAGAGGAAAGTGGAGGAGAAAGGATTGCAGCATGGCCATCCACCTGGAATCATTTCTCACTTACCCTCTCTCTTCAATGAGTGTATACTCCCTATGGCAAAAACTTAAAAAAAAAAAAATTGTGTGTGTGTGTGTGTTTGTGAATGAGAGAGATTTAGACGTCTTAAAGTGGTAATAATATCTCAGAGAATAATGTGGTTATTCCTGGATTTATCCCTTAGCCTAGAATTATTTAAAGTTGTATCTGAATATGTAGATTTATGAAAAGACTTCAAAAGTTCATGAAAAAATGAAATTAAAGTACAAGATTATTTTGTTGAAAAACATTTTTTAGAGTTTTGGATTTTTTTTTCATTATAAATATTTTTCAGGAAATATAAAAAGAAAATTCTAATTTGCTAGAAGGTACATACACTCACTGGTAAGAAAGAGAGAAGTGAGAAAATACCTTCTATGGGGGGTAGTCATGCTATAATCCCGTCTCCATTTTGCCTTTTGGAATTTTGGCCATGCATGTATACATTCTCATCATGTTTTCAAACCCACCAGTTCCCAGGATTCAAAGCCTTGAAGTCAGCCATATGTGATCCAGCCTCCTTAACCACCATTCCAAAGGCTGGCCCTTCATGAACTTTTTGAAGATATCTCGTTTGTGCATGTATGTATAAATTTAAAAAAAAATAACATTTACAAAATGGAAAAAAAAATATTTTTTAGAGAGATTTTTACTGTAGGTTGTGTGTGCTCACTAGAGAGACAGAAAACCATAAATCACTCCCCAGAGGGGAGGCCACACCACAATCCCTTCTCTCCCTTATCCATTCTCTTGGGATTTGGGGCATGCATGCACACACGTTTGGCGTGAGTTTTGAGCCACCAAGTCTAGGACCCAAACTGGTCGATTTCATGGTGGGAAACCAGTGACATAACCATTCCACCATCTGCTGATACCCTGAAATGGAAAATTTTAGCTTATAATTTTTGCCTTTATAGAGTTTACAGTCTATGGTAGAGGTAGACATTAACATCACACAAATATAAAACTAAAACTGTTCTAAGTGCTCCAAAGAAATACAGACTATGCATAGCCTTATAGGGATTTTGCTCTTGTGAGTGAAAATCAAGCTAAGACCCAAATGGTAAGTCAGAATTAACTATAGAAGAGAAAATGAGAACAAAAACAGCCAGTGATGCTTGAATCAAGTGAAAGCAATTAGAAAGAGAGAGGGGTCAGGTTATACAGGATCTTACAGGACTTTTGTCTATCTCAAGAAAAATGGGATAGAATTTTTAAATAAATCCAAGGATTTAATCTAGGATAACATGCTTATATTTATGTTTTGAAAAAACTCACTCTGGCTGTATTTGGAGAACTGATTAAGTAAGAACACTGATTAAATAAGACCAGAATATTCTTCTAGTGTTATGTTTCTATATAATAGCTATCTGGGGCTAGCCTGATGGTTAAGGAAGCCAGATCCCACATGTTTAGCTATAGTTCAAGTCCCAGGCCTTATGACTTGAAAAACATGCCAGATGGGGCCAGCAGGTGGCATAATGGTTAAGGTGCCGGACTCCCACGTGGCCAACTGTGGTTCACGTCTTGGACCCGGAGACTTGAAATATGCTGGGCACATGTGTGTGCATGCCCAAAATCCAGAGAGGAGAATGGAGGAGAAGGGACTGTGGCATGGTCATCCCCCTGGGGAAGTGATTTCTCACTTTCTGTCTCTTGTCTCTTCGCCAAGTACACACGCCCCATAGCAAAAATCTCTCTTAAAAAAAAAAAGTCAGGTATGAAATGGTGCATGCCCCAAGTCCCAACAGGATGGAGAAGTGAAGGAGAAGGGATTCCAATGTAAACATGCCCCGTTCAGGATTTTCTCCCTCTGTCCAGCACATGCACCCTCTGGAAACTTAAACAGAAAAATTTATCTGAATACTCATTGTAATGCTGCCTTTATAGCACTCAACATTTAAGATACATGGGAACTCTACAGTATATTTTATTTCATAATGAGGTCTCCCTTCTGCCCTTCTATTTAACTAGTATGAAAATTTGTTTGTTCATTTATTATTTTGAATTCCTGTTATCTGTCAGGCCTTAAAGGTCTTCTTGGAGGCCAGCTTGGTACTGGCCTGTTCTTTGGGATATATCTCTATCTCAGTAAACTTTGTGCTCAGTTTGTCTCCTTGTCCTTTAGTTCTTTACTGCAATGGGGAGACATGAACCTCAATTTTCTCTACCTAACATTTCCATTTTAAAGTGTGTGGATTTCATCAACTCTTTCATTATTTAGAAATTCTATAAGAAATAATAAAAATTGTTTTAAAAATATTCAATGGTGAGGCCCAGCAAGTGGCATAGAGGTTAAGGTGCTGGACTCCCATGTGGTCGACAGTGGTTCAAGTCCTGGACCCAGAGGCTTGAAACTCACCCTGGGCATGTGTGCGTGTGTGTGTCCAAAATCCAGAGAGGAGAATGGAGGAAAGGGATTGCGGCTTGGCCATCCCCCCTGAAGGGTGAGTTTCACTTTCTGTCTCTGTCTCGCCAGCAAGCACATACACCCTCTCAAAAAAAAAAAAAAAAAAAAAAAAAGACTTGTCAAAAGTTATCTAAGACATTTTTCTTAATACTTCTACACTAAAATCAAATGGTGTCATTTTCTATAATTACATGTAAACTTCAAATCACTGTGTGGGTTTTCTACAGTGTATTAAAATGTTGACTCTGAATATAACCTAAAAAAAAAAAAGGAGGGAACCAGCAGTTAGCGTAATGGCTATGTCGCTGGATTCCCACGTGGTCGACCGCGGTTCGCGTCTCGGACCCGGTGGCTTACAACTCACGCCGGGCGCGTGTGCGTGCGTGCCCAAGATCCCGAGAGGAGAATGGAGGAGAAGGGATTGCGGCGTGACCATCCCCCCTGGGGGGTGATTTCTCGCTTTCTGTCTCTATGTCTCTCTCTGTCTGTCTGGCGAGCCCACGCGCCCTATAGCCAAAAAACCTCTCCAAAAAAAAAAAAAAAAAAGGAGAAAAAGGTCTACTTAGAGAAGAGTCTACCTTAAGAACAAAGAAAAGTTATTTCCTTTACTCCTACTCAAGCTCTTTACCTATCTAAACAGGCGCCACCCTTCCTTTTTTTTTTTTTTTTTTTTTTAAATGTTAGTGCTGTGCTTTTCTTTCTTTTTTTTAAATTTGCTAGAGTACACATGTGCTCACTTGAAAGAGAGAGAAAGCACTCCCCAGTGGGGTGTGATCATCCACAATCCCTTCGTTTTCTCTCCATCCTGTTGGGATTTGGGGCACATACACACACACATGCTTGGCGTGTTTTGCAAGTCATGGGCCTGGACTCAAACTGCAATCAGTCGTATGGGATCTTTTTGCCAATAGGACATGGGAAAGATACCTTCTAATACTAGCTTTCTTTGTCTATGTCTGCCTCCTAGAGATTTGGGACTGACAAAACTGTCTTCTCAATGTCTTCCAGAGTTCCTGCCTTTCCACTCAGTAAATGATCAATAAAATTTGCTCATGGCTTTAAGCCTACATTGTATCATATATTACATATGTTGAATTGGTTGTTTTGGGGAAGATTGGTTGTTTGGGGGGAAGATTGAGGTATATGGCTCTTGAATTTGGGGAGGCCTTAATTTTGAACTTTATATATTTCAGACACAATGGGAAATTCTGAAGGCTGCATGGTCATGTAAAAGGGGATATTGGTATCTCCAAATCTGAAGAAAAAACTGTTAAATCAGAGATTTTATAGCAATACATATGAAGGGGCTAGTTAGGAAAGGGGTAGATGTATGGTGTTGTATTTCAAAAGTATTGTGAAAAAAGAGCTAGATAAGCTGGTGAATCATGGGATGTAGAGGGAGAGTATTTTCAAACTTCTATCCACTATCAGAAGCCCTTTCCTGTACTCTGAGCAAACAGGACTCAGTCAATAGCCAGCTCATATATTATTCAGTACTTCCTCTGAAAAGACTTCACTTCACCAAGTCTCACCCCACAGAATTAATTCAGAACTCTTTTGTGCTCCTAAGTGTTGATCATTTACTTAGCATAGCTTTTTATAACATTAGTTTAGATGTCCCAATTATGCCTTCCATTAAGTATAAGAATTTTGATCTTGGATGACTAAAACAATGGTAATGACAAAAAATAAGAAAGCTCAAAGAAGGATTTATTTTGAGGAAAATTTATTATTATTTTTAGAATTATTTCATTTTATTTTATTCATCATTATTATTTCTTAATTGACCAGACAGAGCAAGAGGGAAAGTGAGAAAGCAAACTGTCAGTTCTGGGACTTGAACCACAGTTGGCCATATGGGAATCCAGTGTCTCAACTACCATCCCACCTGCTGGCCCCAAGGAAAAGTTACTTTAAAGTACTTTTTTTTTTTGAGAGTTTTTGTTTTGTTTTGTTTTTGTTTTTTTGCTATAGGGCACATGTGCTTGCTAGAAAGACAGAGACAGAGAGACAGAAAGAAAGAAATCACTCACAGGGGGATGGCCACTCCACAATCTCTTCTACTCCATTCTCCTCTTCGGATCTTGGCACACATGCACACGACCCCAGCATGAATTTAAGCCACTGGGTCCAGGACTTGAACTGCGGTGGACTACATGGGAGTCCAGTGACATAGCCATTACACCAACTGTTGGTCCCCTTGGTTTTAGATTATCTAATAGCTGGAATGTTCCCTATCTGCCTGCCTACATGACCCAGGGCAAAGATTGTTTTGTTTTGTTTTGTTTCTCTTTTACCTTGCCTTCATCCTAAAAGCTCAGGAGTTCAAATAATACAGAAGACATACCCATGTTTCACTTGGACCAGCTTAAGTGTCATAGGGTTTAAGACAGCATAAGGTAGAGAAACAACAGTAAGTATAAACATGTGCTACGTGGGAGCCAGCAGATAATGTGGTTAAGGCACTTGACTTCCACATGGTTGACCACAGTTCCAATACCAGATCTGGTGACTTGAAACTCATGCTGGGCGCATGTGCATGCATGCCCAAAATCCCAAGAGAAGAAGGGATTGTGGCGTAGTCATTTTGCATTGGGAGGTGGCTTCTCACTTTCTGTCTCTATTTCTCTAGCACGTGTACACACCCTATAGCAAAAATCTCCCTCAAAAAAAAAAAAAAAAAGAAAAAAAAAGATAACAACAACACAACCCATGTGCTGTGTGTTCAGATAGAACTGGGTTTCTTTTTTTCTTTTTTTAAGAATTATTTTATTTATTCATTCATTTATTTTAATTTGACCAGAGAGAGACTGAGAGAGAGAGAGAAAGCAAACCACCAGGTCCAGGACTTGAACCAGGGTCAGCCATGTGGAAGGCTACATGGACATGTAAAAGGGGATATTGGTATCTCCAAATCTGAAGAAAAAACTATTAAATCAGAGATTTTATAGCAATACATATGAAGGGGCTAGTAGTAGGAAAGGGGCAGATGTAAAAAGTATTGTGAAAAAAGAGCTAGATAGCTGGTGAATCATTGGATGTAGAGGGAGAGTATTTTCTTTTTTCTTTTTTTTTTTTGGAGAGGTTTTTGCTATAGGGCGTGTGCACTCGCCAGACAGAGAGAGACAGAGAGACAGAAAGCGAGAAATCACCCCCCAGGGGGGATAGCCACGCTGCAATCCCTTCTCCGTTCTCCTCTCGGGATCTTGGGCACGCACGCACACACGCCCAGCGTGAGTTTTAAGCCACCGGGTCCAGGACGCGAACCACGGTTGACTACATGGGAGTCCAGCGACATAGCCATTATGCTAACTGCTGGTCCCTCGAGGGAGAGTATTTTCAAACTTCTATCCACTATCAGAAGCCCTTTCCTGTACTCTGAGCAAATAGGACTCATCCAGCGCCTTCACCACGCCACCCACTGGTCCCAGAACTGGATTTCTTACTGTTCCTGTTTAACTGGGAATGGCGTGATTTTTCTGAGTTTGTTTTTTCATCAATAAAAGAAGTATCATAAGGCTATTTCAAGACTGCTGAGGTATTGGGCGTTAAATGAGATTACTTTATGAAGTGCTTAGTGCTTGACTGGTGATTGTAATATATGTAAATTTGTAAAGAATGCCTCCACTGTCCCCACCACCACCAAATGTGAAATGTTTTGATAGTGTTTTACCTCACTTTGTCAAACTGAAAAAAATTGTTCTTAATAAATGTCATAAACATGTTTACATACAACTTGTTTTCTGAATATGTTTTTGTTCCAAAGAATTATTTTATTTAATTTTATTTATTTATTTTTAATTTGACCAGAGAGGGGCAGAGTGAAAGAGAGAGGGAAAGTGAGAAAGCAAACCATCAGGTCCGGGACTTGAACCATGATTGGCCATGTGGGAGTCCAGGGCCCTTAACCACCTGCCAGGCCCTTGAATATGTTGTTTTTTTTTTTTTTAGAGATTTTTGCTATAGGGCGCGTGCGCTCGCCAGACAGACAGAGAGAGACATAGAGACAGAAAGCGAGAAATCACCCCCCCAGGGGGGATGGTCACGCCACAATCCCTTCTCCTCCATTCTCCTCTTGGGATCTTGGGCACGCACGCACACGCGCCCGGCGTGAGTTTTAAGCCACCGGGTCCAGGACGCGAACCACGGTCGACTACGTGGGAGTCCAGCGACATAGCCATTACGCTAACTGCTGGTTCCTGGCCCTTGAATATATTTTTAAGAAAAAAAAAATTAAAGGTAGAAAAACATGTTTTTACCTGAACATCAAATTGTTTGCATGTGTTTGAAAGAAAGGTAGAAGAGAAGCATGGATAGCTGGCTATTTAAGTTTTAGCCTGAAATCCTGGAGCAGAGCATCAGCTCCGTGTCTCTTGGAGAATGCCGAACTGAGTTTTCTGCAACCACAAGCCATCAGATGATTCCAACATTATATGGACTGGAGGAAGAAAATTTTGCTGGCAGAGATAACTACTGGGGATTGGCAACTGCTTAAGCAATGAGAGACTGACCAACTGACCCTGCTCCGTTAAATCTACTGTTCCCCCACCCACCAATGAGCACACTCTTAGTCTATTGAGTGAAAATGAAATGTGAATTTCTACTGGTCAAGTTGTGTGATCAGGGGACCAGCAGTTGGTATATTGGCTATGTCGCTGGACTGCCATATAGTGGACCGTGGTTTGAGTCCCAGACCCGGTGGCTTAAACTTATGCTGGGCACATGTGTATGCGTGCCCCAGATCCCGAGAGGAGAATAGAGTAGAAGGGATTGCAGCATGGCCACCCGCCTGGGGAGGGGGTGATTTCTTGCTTTCTGTCTCTGTCTGTCTCTGTCTCTGGTGCACACTCGTGCCTATACCAAAAAAACTTCTCAAAAAAAAAAAAAAAAAATTAAAGAAAAAAAATTGTGTGATCATTAGTTTTTCCTTTTACGACCTGTACTCTGACAGCCTGACAGAAGGGTTTTACAGTTAACCTTCAGTTAATACAGTGATGGCTAAATACTTGTTCTTTCCCACACAGGACGGATAAATCCTAAATCTTAGACAGGATGAAAGCACCGTTCCTTCTGCGACTTTCCTTAGTTAGTATTCCACATTTCATCTACAATCCCCAAAGACCTGCTTTGTTTTTCAAAGCACACTGACTGGCAGAGCCCTTTACTCCCTGAGTACACCTCAATTTTCTGTTTATGTCAAGGCCTAGAATATAGACTGTTAATTGCTCTTGCTATCTATGAGGGCTAGTCTGAAGAAAATGTAACTGCTTCAGTTCTGCTTTCTGTAAATACCTGTTCAAATTGTCATTAGAGTTCTCTCCCAATCACTCCAAGCTTTCATCAGGCACTTGGTTCTTCTTACTGCTTTCACCACTTAGTAGTCTGAAGGCTTCAGTGACAACTTATTTTCACTGCCAAAGGCCGAACTTCAAAAGGCTAGTTGAGTGTAATAAGAATTCAGGTTCTGGTCTAGAGTCAGAGACCTGGGTTCAAATGGCACTCCATCATGTTGGACAAACTTATTTTTCTATATACAGAGGGTGTGCTCACGGGAGAAATAAAGAGGGAGAAAGAGAAATCACCCTCCAGGTGGGGGTGGCCACACTGCAATTCCCTCTTCATTTTCTCAGGATTTAGGGCACACATGGACATGTGCCCAGTGTGATTTTCAGGCCACTGGGTCCCAGGCTTGAACCATGCAGTAGGCCTCGTGGGATCCAGCTACCTTAACTTCCACACCACCTGCTAGCCCCAGGGCAAACTTTAACCTAAACTTCAGTTCCTTATCTCTCAAGTAGGGAATAATAGTATTTGGTGTACAGTTGGCTGCCAATATTAAATGATACTATAAATATAAAATACTAAATTGCCTGGGACATTTTAAACATTTAGTAAAACTTACCTATTATAAGGATCAAAGAATGTGAAGGTAAACGCTGAGAGGGGAAGGATGCAAGAAGACAATTTTTATTTTATAATTTGGCCTACGGTAGACCTATTTACCTTCAAATAGGAGAGAAGCAATAAAAATTGTTCTTGGGAGACCAGCAGATGGCATAATGGTTGTATCACTGGACTCTCATGTGGTCGCCCACGGTTCAAGTCCCAGACCTGGTGGCTTAAAACTCAAGCCAGGCACGTGTGTATGTGTGTGTGTCCAAAATTCCAAAAGGAAAATGGAGGAGAAAGGATTGCAGTATAGCCATCGCCCCTGGGGCGGGGGGGAGGGTGATTTCTCACTCCCTGTCTTTCTGGCAAGTGCACACACCCTACAGCAAAAATCTCTCTTAAAAAAAAATTGTGCTTGGAGTTTTTCTTTTTTAATTTTATTCATTTATTTTATTTTACTTTATTTTATTTTGAATTTGACCAGAGAAGACAAAGAGAGAGAAGGAAAGTGAGAAAGCAAGTTGCCAGGTCCAGGACTCGGAACGTGGTCAGCCATGTGGGATTCCAGCTGCCTTAACCACCATGTCATCTGCTGGCCCCATGCTTGGAGTTTTTGAAAAGGAAGGGATTGTACTGTCAGTCAGATTTGTTGAATGATTACCACACAGCCTGGGACTAGAGCATGAATGAGGCATGACTGCTTGAAGATTCTTGGAGTTTAGTTTCTCCTTTAGTAAAGCTTTAGTAGTCATTGTTAATCTTATATGGATGTGGTAAAAACAGGAGAAATTCTGAAATAGTGCATGTCTGTTAATTTCTAATGATAGGGTTAGAAAGAACCATAAGAAGTCTGTCAGCCTTGTCTTCAGATTGGTGAAAATCTGGAAGAAAGGCTTTATAAGGATCACTGATAGTACCATATTATCCTAATACTTATTGTTTCAAATCTAAAAGATAAATACTATGGATAAAAGTAATTTAAATAAAACTTTTGGTATGGTTGTATTTCCAGTTCATATGATTATTTTCTAATGTTACAAAATTCCTTAAATCCCAACACAAATGAAATATGCCAAATAATGGTACTAATAGTACATCAGGATTAAAAAGCAGGTTTTCAAAGACCAAATAACATGGGAAAATGCCTTATGATAAATGAAAAAAGGCAGGCCTACATATAACATGGTTCTAATGTTATTAGGAATAGAAAAGTATATAGAAGGAAAAACCAATAGGTAGATGGTAAGATTGCAAGTAAATTTATTTTTGCTCGAAGTTCTTTTGAATAAAACAAACATTTCAAAGAAATGACTCAGACTCTTAAAATACTTAGTACTTAAAATACTTGAGGTTCATAGTGCCTTAGTGTTCATTTTAACATAAGTCACATTAAAAATCCTTTAGATTACGTGGGCTACACCACAAAACAGATATGGGCACAAGAATAAAAGTGGTAACAAAGGGAGAAAACTTTAAATACTAATTTAACTCATATTGTAGTATAAATGATCATGTATCCCTGCCTGTAAAGACTAACTAGAGCTCAATAAATAACATGTATAAATCGAATTCTGGCGTATCACTAAATCATACCTTGAAAATAGCTATAAGCTTGAGAAGAATCAACTATTTTGTTTGAGATCAAGTTCTGTGATTCCTGAGAATGTTTTTCCGTCACTTCTGCTGTATCATTGGATGAGGAAGATGAAGATAATCCCAATCTAACGTATCTTCCTTTTTTACCACAGAGTGAACAATCTACTGGCGTGGCACTAGGTCCCCGGGGCAGCTGAACTTCATCTCTGTTGTAGTTTCTGACAGCTCCACTGTGATGCACAGAGCGTTCTCGTTGCCAGATATAATGGGTTGGTGCAATGGCCATAACCTATAATGGAAAGTTTACTTTTAGAGTTTTAGTAAATTAAAAAATTTAATATAAAAATTATAACTCAAAAATAGCTATCTCTAAAACAGACATCCAAGTTACCAATTAAAAAACAAACTTCATGGGACCAGCAGTTAGCGTAATGGCTGTGTCGCTGGACTTTCATGTAGTCTATCGCAGTATGCGTCCTGGACCCGGTGGCTTAAAACTCACGCCGGGCACGTGTGCGTGCGTGCCCAAGATCCTGAGAGGAGAATGGAGGAAAAGGGATTGTGGCGTGGCCATCCCCCCTGGGGGGTGATTTCTTGCTTTCTATCTCTCTGTCTCTCTGTCTGTCTGGCAAGCACACACACCCTATAGCAAAAACCTCTCAAAATAAACAAACAAACAAAAAAAAAACACACAACTTCAGATAAGGCAGTACTACTATAACATGATTTATTGTTTGAATCATTAGGAAAATAACTGATAAAGTAAATTATTTAGAACAGGGAATAGAACTGAAGTAATTTTCCATTTGATCAGGGTATTTATTCTTAAATTCTGAATTTTCTAAGTTTGGGAGAGATAACCTAGCCCAAATGATACTTAATTCTTTGAAATATCCTGGATTAAAAATATTTAATGATAGTCATTTAAGAAATCAAGTTAGGGAAGTTTACCTATGTGCTAACCTCATGAAATCTAAAATTTCTACTTATTCTAAGCAAAAATCTTTAGTTGCAGTTATCAAAGACCAAATAAGTGAGAATTGTATTTGAGAGCTAGACAGAGCCTTCTTATTCCTAAATGCCTAAATCAGTGATTTACAAACTATTTTGAGAGCCCTAAAGTCTCAGAGGTGAATTAGGGGTCCCAGGAGGAGCAAAAAGAAGGCAGAGCAGGTCAATTTAGGGAACTGTATATATAGTTCTCAAGCACTGCTTTATAAGGTTTATTTACAACATGGTTTTAGACTTAAGGTAGACTTAGTTTCTTATCGAGGTTCTGCAGCTTACTACCTAAATGATACTTGGCAGGTTATTCAACCTTTCTGAGGCTTAATTTTTTCATCCTAAAATGGTTATATTAGCTACCTCAAGGTTGTTTTGAGGATTAGATATGAGTAAAAATTTGTATCACATAGTAAGCAAATGATAGCCCTTTAAGAAGTCAAGGTAGGGGGGACCAGCAGTTGGTGTAATGGCTATGTCACTGGATTCCCATGTAGTCAACCGCAGTCTGAGTCCCGGACTCAATGGCTTAAACTCACATCAGGGATGTGTGTGTGCATGCCCAAGATCCTGAGAGGAGAATGGAGGAGGAGGGATTGCGGCATGGCCATCTCCCTTGGGGGTTGATTTCTCGCTTTCTGTCTCTCTGTCTTGCTGGTGAGCGCACATGCCCTATAGCAAAAGCCTCTCCAAAAAAAAAAAAAAAAGAAAGAAGTCAAGTTAGGGAAGTGTACCTATGTGCTGGTCTCATGAAATCTAAAACTTCTATTTATTCTAAACAAAAATATTTAGTTGTTTTTCATTTTCAGTACAGTATTCAATGAGTTACATGAGATATTCAGTACTTTATTGTAAAATAGGCTTTGTATTAGATGATTTTTGTCCAACATTAGGCTAGTATAAATGTTCTGAGCACATTTAAGTTAGTCTAGGCTGAGTTACGTGTGTATTAGATGCCTTTTTTATTATTATTGTTTTTTGTTTTCCAAAGAATCATCTAACTTTATTTATTCATTCATTCATTTAATTTAACCAGAGAGAGACAGAGAAAGAACAAGAGAGAGAGAGAAAGTGAGAAAGCAAGCCACCAGGTTTGGGACTCGAACTGTGGTTAGCCATGTGGGAGTGTCCAGTGCCTTAACCACCATGCCACCTGCTGGTCCCCTTATTATTGTTTTTTAGAGTTTTTTTGCCTTGTGGTCTATGTGCCTGTCAGAGAACCATGGTCAGTCATGTGGGAATGTCCAGCACCTTACCACCATGCCACCTGCTGGTCCTCTAGCTGCTTTCTAAATTCCTTTCCTTTCCTTTCCTTACCTTTCCTTTCCTTTCCTTTCCTTTCCTTTCCTTTCCTTTCCTTTCCTTTCCTTTCCTTTCCTTTCCTCTTCTCTTCTCTTCTCTTCTCTTCTCTTCTCTTCTCTTCTCTTCTCTTCTCTTCTCTTTCTCTTCTCTCTCTCTCTCTCTCTCTCTCTCTCTCTCTCTCTCTTTCTTTCTTTCTTTTAGATAGAGTTTTTGCTATAGAGTGCATGTGCTCACCAGAAAGAGAAAGAGAGGCAGAAAGTGAGAAATCACCCCCCAGGGGAATGGCCACACGGCAATCCCTTCTCCTCCATTCTCCTCCTCTCAGGATTTTGGGCATGCACACAAATGTACCCAGTGTGAGTCTAAGCCACCGGGCTCGGGACTTGAACCGTGATTGACTACATGGGAGTCCAGCGATGTAGCCATTACACCAACTGCTGGTCCCCTGCTTTCTAAATTCCTGATTTGGAATCAACTGGCAGCTAAATGGAGAACTCAGGTATGATGATATTGTGGCTACTAGGCCAGAATACAAAGAGAAAAGCTTCCTCTTGATTAAATTGCTACCTTCGTGATGCATGTAAAGAGCTGGAATTAAAGTCTAACTCTCATTATGAGACAGGCATCCTTTCAAATCTGTGAACCAGTCTAGAAATTATACCATCACCAACATAGACAAATTCCACTTCAAAGGAGATGATGTCCAAAAAGGTAACCTAATCAAAAATAAGATAGTAAGAACAGAGTAAGGAAATAGTCTTTACTCTTTTTTGAAGAAGCCTTCCATACATTATTCAATTTAATCATACCCTAATCTCTTTTCAAAAGAAGATTTGAGGCATCTGACAAAAAGAAAAAACAAATTATTAAACAGATCCAAACAGAAAATTGGCTAAAGGGGAAAAGCAGATATGCTAGTAATAAAATGCAATAGCATTGATCTATTAAGGATAATATCTAGCTCTTAGTTTCTGACAGCCAAAGTTAGAAATAGAAAAGAGACGATTTACAAAACTCATTATTATCTGAAAGGAGAGCATATATTCTTTCTTTGGAGGTGATTTATAATGGGAAGGGTGCCGAGTGTAAGTATAGCTGGCCCTGCCACACATTAATTTCATAGTCATGAGCAAGTCATAACCATTCTAAATCAGTTTTCTCATCTATGAAATTGAAAAAGTATTTATGCTATTTAATTCCTAAGATAAAATAAGATTTAAATACATTTTCTTTTCTTTTTTTTTTTAAAGTTTTTGCAATAGGGCGCATATGCTCACTGGAGATACAGAGAAAAAGTAAGAAATCACCCCCTAGGAGGGATGGCCATTCTGCAATCCCTTCTCCTCCAGTCTCCTCTGGGATTTGGGGCACACATTCACATGTGCCCAGCATGAGTTTCAAGCCACTGGATCTGGGACTTGAACTACATACAGTCAGCCATGTGGAAGTACAACGCCTTAACTACTATGCCACCTACTGGCCTCCTAAATACACTTTCTAAACTAATTACTATGAGGAGTTTAGAATGGAGGCTAGTTGTCACAGAGAAAATAGAACACTGAGGGGCCAGCTGACCACCCTGGCTCTTCTATAGACTGGTTATCAGCAGCTGAGGTAATTCCAACTAGAGTAGTATATGGTAACATTGTTGCATTAAAATAGTAGTTACTGTGTCTTGGGAGTGGTTGGGTAGTCACCCTGAGGTAAGCCACTGGTCCATGCTGGCCTTTTGCTTATGCAGCCTGCTCTATGCTCTTAGCTGATAGTTCAAGGTCCCAAACAGCATTTGTCTGGAAAAAATTTGAGTGCTCAAATATTACCCACTGTCATGTCCAAGGACAGGTATGGGTACATAAATTACCCTGGGAGGGCGGTCTTTTACATCAAACATTTAATCTTTTTCTATTGAATTTAATCTTATATGAAGTTAGCCTATTATGCAGTCTTCTAAATTATTTCTGAATCCTTGTATTTCCCTCATTAGTAAACAATCCTCATAATTCAATACACGAATACATGCATTATCTGTGTTCACCTCATTAATAAATATATTTAATGAGATTTGTTCTAGGCAAAATTCTGTGACACACCACCTAAAGTCTTCCTTCAGGTTTGACACTCTCCTGTTAATTGTCTCTTTTGGCCTGTAGTCACTTAACTAGGTATGATTTCAATTAATTACAGTATTATCTAGTCTACATCTATCAAAACTTCTATGAACTAGTACTGGCATTTATAGATATCTCTGCTTCCCACATCATTTTCTACTCTACAATTTTTCTTTAGCTTATAACATTAACTTTGTTAAAAAATAGTATATTTAGGGAACCAGCAGTTAGCGTAATGGCTATGTCGCTGGACTCCCACGTAGTCGACCGCGGTTCACGTCCCGGACCTGGTGGCTTAAAACTCACGCCGGGCGCATGTGCGTGCGTGCCCAAGATCCCGAGAGGAGAATGGAGGAGAAGGGATTGCGGCGTGACCATCCCCCCTGGGGGGGTGATTTCTCGCTTTCTGTCTCTATGTCTCTCTCTCTCTCTCTCTGTCTGGCGAGCGCACGCGCCCTATAGTGAAAAACCTCTCCAAAAAAAAAAAAATAGTATATTTAATAAAATAATCAATTTAAAATGTTTTGGTCTCCTGCTGGCTTATGTTAATAAAATATAGTATCAATGAAACAAAATATTCTATGTGAAAAAAAGGAATGTTTCTTTTTTCTTAAAGTATTTTTTAAATTATTTAATTTTATTATTATAATTTTTAAATTTGCTATAGGACATGTGCACTCACCAGAGAGATACAGAGATAGAGAGAGAGGGAAAGTGAGAAAGCAAGCCACCAGATCTGGAACTTGAATTGCAATTGAGCATGTGGGAGTCCAGCGCCTCAACCACCACGCCACCTGCTGGCCCCTGAGGAATGTTTATTAAACATGTTTAAATTTATTTAAATTATATGCTATTCAATTAGTATTTTAATATTAGGTACCTGAAATTTTAGATTTTATTTCATGGGAATTATTACTCAACTCCAGGATTATTATCAACCTCAATAAGATATTTTGCAATGTTCACACCACCCATTCCTAATATACTGGAGATCTTTTTAGATAGGAGAAACACATTAAAATACAAATACTATAGAAGTGAGCTTTCTGAAAAACAAAAGTGACAATTTTCTTTTTAATTTTAATTGCCAGTAAGTGCATGTCTTTGCGTGCAAGAGACAAAGTGCATCCCCAATAAGACATGGTCACACCACAATCAATTTACCCTCACTTTTCCATCCCATTAGGATTTTGGGTACACATGCATATGGAGGACACTTTTTTAAGCCACTAAGGCTGAGACTTGAACTGTGATTCAGTTCTCTACACATAGGGCTTTACTACTGGCCTCTGAAATTACAGTTTTTAATGATTTGGGTACAAAATTAAAACAGCAACATTGTGATATGTAATTTGTATTCATGGTAATGATCAAGGTTAATGGTCTACCATTATATATACAAAAAAATTGGAACATTAGAAACACATTTAAAAAGACAAGGAAAACTAAATAAACAGAAGACAAAGATTACATATATAAAACATTTTAAAATCCTTACCTCCTCACAGCATCGTCTGCTTACAATAGCCCTATAGTCAATTCTATCCCACAGCTGGTCCCTTAACTTTAAGAAATTAGGAAACAATTTTCTCCAGTTTTTCCCTAACGCCCATGGAAAAATTTCATACTTGGATTCTTCCTCATCTTCTTCAACTGTATTAGCCAGATACCTAACAAAGAAGACCAACAACCCAAAAAAGAAATGGGTAAAGAACAGGAAAAGGCAGGTAGCTCATTTAAAAATAAATAAATAAATAAGGAGAAATACAAATGGCTTATAAGTACACAAAAGATGTTCACAATTTGAAAAAATGCAGATCAAAAATAGAGATATAATGAATTTACCATGTTGGGTTTTGGGTATTTTTGTATTCCTAAACATCTTTTTTTTTTTCCCCCCCACAGAGAGAGATTTTTGCTATAGGGGATGTGAGCTTGCCAGAAAGAGAGAGACAGAAAGTGAGAAATCACCCCCCAGAGGGATGACCATGCCACAATCCCTTCTCCTCCATTCTCCTTTTCGGATTTTGGGTATGTACACAAGCCACCAGGTCTGGGACTTAAACTGCAGTCAGCCATGTGGGAGTCCAGTGACATAAGCCACTACACCACCTGGGGGTCCCAGTATTTCTATAACTCTTAAGCAGTGTTCTGGGATATAGTTATGTTGCTTAGAAACAATCTGAATTTTTTAGGTCTTGGCTTTTATGATTTGATGGACTGGGAGCAATGTTCAGTCTGAGGCTTATTTCCCACAGCTGAGGGATGATATCTCTGAGTACGCTTTTCAATACTCCATAAATTGAATTTTTTTCATTCTAGCAGGTGTGAATAGGCACTACTGAAGCCCTACGTAAATTAAGGAAACTACCTGAGTTTGGCAATAAGAAATCAAGGGAAACTGCCTAACATTTACTTAGGGCTGCAATAAACATAAGGAAATCAGTATTCCGTAAAACTTGCAGGGGCACCAGGCTACATAGTTGCATGAAAACACAACCCACAATAAGGAAAATAATCAATCAAAAAGAACCCCAAAGTGATACCTGTGGTAGACATAGTAGACAAGGGCATTAAAACAGTCATGCTTATTCCATTTGTTCCAAAGTTAACTAGACACATTGAAAATGTACTTCTTTTTGAAATTTTGAAAATTGTTTGTAAACTGTCAAGAATTATGGAGTATGAGCTAAAATTTTTTGCTATGTAAAGTAAATGTTTATGGAAAAATGTAAAAATAAATAAATGAAAGAAGAAAAAGAAATGTACTTCTAGAAATGAAAACTACAATGTGTACAATGAAAACTAAACTGGAAGGATTAATGGCAGATTAAATACTGTAGAAGAAAAATGTGTGAATTAAAGACACAGCAATAGAAACTATCCAAATGATACACACAGAAGAAAAAAAATAATAAATAGAGCATCATTTAGATGTGGGACAATGTCAAGAAACCTAAAAAAAGGTAAAATTGGAGTTTCTGAAGGGCAGTGGTAGACTGGTAGAAAAATGTTTGAAGAAATAATAGTGAAAAATTTTAAATTTAATAAAAACTATAAATCTACAAAGAAACTCAATGAATCCTGAAGAACAAGAAACATGTAGCAAATTACACCAAAGTACATTAATTGAATTGTTCAAAGCCAGTGATAATGACAAAATACTAAAAACAGAAAAAAAACCACACACACATTAAATAATATAGAAACAGGGCTAGTGGGTGGCATGGTGGTTAAGGCAGCTGGATCTCACATAGCTGACTGTGCTGTTCAAGTCTCAGATCCGCCAGTTTGAAAAACATGCCAGGTGTGGCGAGCATGCCCAAAGACCTGAAAGGAGGGACAGACAGAGAAGGGATTGTGATATGTGACCATTCTCCACAGGGGGGTGCTTTCTCACTTTCTCTCCCTCTGTCTCTCCCTGGCAAGCATATGTGTTCTTTGGCAAATTAAAAAATAATAATAATAATACAGGAACAAAGATAAAGATAGAGCAGATTTCTCATTAGAAAGAATGCAAAACCCACAGATGACTTTCCAAGAAAACTGGGCAACTTACAATAAAAAATATTACAAAATACATAAGGGAACAAGACAGTATGAGCAGAATCAGACCGTGAAGTCTGAAACACTGGAATAGACACAGAATATAAAATAACTATATCTAATATACATAAATGAATTAAAAGTATCTTGAGGGACCAGCAGATGCCAAAATGGTTACATGGTTAGACTCCCACGTAGTCAACCGTTGTTCAAGTCCTCGACCCAGCAGCTTAAAACTCACACTGGGCACAAGTGCATGTATGCCCCAAATCACCAGCAGGTGGTGTGGTGGTTAAGGTACTGGACTCCCACATGGCAGACCATGGTTCAAGTCTCAGACCTGGCAGCTTGCTTTCTCACTTTCCCTCTGTCTCTCTCTCTCTGGTGAGCAAATAAAATAATAATTATAATAAACAAAATAAAGAATTCTTTTTTAAAAAATCCCAAGAGGAGTATGGAGGAGAAAAGACTGTGGCATGGCCATCTCCCCTTGGGGTTGATTTCTTGCTTTCTGTCTCTCTGTTTCTCTGGTGAACGCATGTGCCCTATAGCAAAAATCTCCCTTAAAAATAAAGTATCTTGGGGCCAGCAAGTGGCATGGTGGTTAAAGGCGCTGGACTCCCACATTGCCGAACACGGTTCAAGTCTCAGACCTGGTGGCTTGCTTTCTCACTTCCTCTCTCTATCTCTCTCTCTCTCTCTGTCTCTCTCTGATCAAACTGAAAAATAATAATGATGATAATAATAAAGTTAAATAATTAACAAAATAAAGTATCTTGACAATATGACAATGGGATACATTTGAAAAAAAATTCTATAGATAATATAAAAATAGGGTAAGTATAATTGAAAAATTAAAAAAACAGAATTTCTATAAATAAAAAAAGTTAAATAAAATTAACTAGCATGTTGGACATAAGATGATTCAATAGTGAACTGAAATATAAATCTAAAGGAGGCAGTAGGGGATGTGGAGTTTAAGGCACTAGATCCCTCATGGCCAGCTACACAATTAGAGTCCCAGACCAGTGGCTTGAAAAACAACCTGAGCATCTGTGCATGCACACACAAATCCCGAGAGGAAACTTGGAGAAGAAGGGAATTGTCCCTAGGGGGATGATTTTTCAATTTCTCTCTTTCTCTATCTCTGCCTCTTTCTTGCAAGTACACATGCCCTATAGCAAAAACTAGAAACTAAATAATAAATCTAAAGAAACTGCCCAAGAAAGAAGTAAAACATTTAAGGGACAGAAAAACGGAAAATTATATGTTATTGATAACTTGTATGTTAGTATCTTCTACTGGACCAACATACAGTGTATTCATACTGGGAAAATTCATCTTGCATGCTGCAATGATATACAGTGATTGAATGTATTATAAAATAAAAATTAGGGGCTGGCAGGTAGCATGGTGGCTAAGGGCCCTGGACTCCCATATGGCTGACCGCAGTTCAAGTCCTGGAACTTACGGCTTGCTTTCTCTCTCTCTGTCCCTCTCTGGTCAAATTAAAATAAATAAATAAAGTTAAATAATTATTTAAAAAATTTAAATTTAAAAAATTGTCTAAAAGGCAGTTCAGAGAACCAAAGACAGAAAGTGTCAAAGATAAGGGATATGGAAGATAGTATAACACATTTGTTTTCAAAGGAGATAATAAAGGAGATGGGGGAGAAGAATAGTTGAAGAGATAGTGCCTAGAATTTTTCTTTTTTAAATTTGCCAGATGGCATGTATGCTCGCCACAAAGAGAAATAGAGAGGGAAAGTGGCAAGGCATTCTGCCCCCTTTTGCCGCCCATGGAGGACAGTCACACTGGAATCCTTTTTCCTTCATTTCACCCTTCTTTTGTGTGTATATGTGGTCTGAGTGCTTTTTAAGGCAGTAGGTCCAGGACTCCAACCATGCAATAAGCCATGTGGGATCCAGCCACCTTTACCACTACACCACCAGCTAGCCTGCCTAGGCTAGAGATAAGATATTATAAATGTTTTCAAGAGTTGTTTCTGGGAACCAGCAGTTAGCATAATGGCTATGTCGCTGGACTCCCACGTAGTCGACCGCGGTTCGCGGTGGCTTAAAACTCACGCTGGGCGCGTGTGCGTGCGTGCCCAAGATCCCAAGAGGAGAATGGAGGAGAAGGGATTGCGGCGTGACCATCCCCCCTGGGGGTTGATTTCTCGCTTTCTATCTCTCTGTCTCTCTCTGTCTGTCTGGCGAGCGCACGCGCCCTATAGCGAAAAGCTCTCCAAAAAAAAAAAAAAAAAAAAAAAAGAGTTGTTTCTTAAAAGATATCAAGGTTTGGAGCCAGCAGGTGGCATGGTGGTTTAGGGACTCCCACATGGCCGACAACAGTTTGAGTCCTGGACTTTGCAGCTTGCTTTCTCACTTTCCCTCTCTCTTTCTCACTCTGTCTCTCTCTGGTCAAATTTAAATAAACAAATAAGTAATAAAGTTTTTAAAATATATATCAATGTTCAAATCTAGGAAGCTCATCAAATTCAAGCAAGTTACAAAAAAAACAAAAAAAAATCCCGAGCACCATAGAAGAGGTCTTAAAAGCAGACAGGGGCCCAGTCTCTGTGGTGCTACATACAATGTTGTATACTGGAGATCATTTAGATGACTGGAATTTCTTCCCAGATTGACCTGTACATGCCGGATATATATGTATATGCTCAGATCCTGTCTCGCTGGAAAGGAAGGCTGGCAGAAAGATCATAGTATTAGGCTCTGTTGCTTTTCTGTCTTTCTGTCTCTCATAGGAGAAATAAATAATAAACAAATTTTTAAAAAAATATTGAAGTCATAGTTTCTTAGAAGCCATTATGGGGGCCAGCAGGTGGTGTGCTGGTTAAGGTCCTGGATTCCCACATGGCCTACCCTGGTTCAAGTCCTGGACCTGTGGCTTGCTTTCTCACTATCCCTCTCTCTCTTTCTGTCTCTCTCTGGTGAGCATGAAAATAAATCATAGTAATAATGAATAAAATTAAATAAATAACCCTTAAAAAAAATAAAAAGAAGAAGCCATTCTGGGGGCTGCCTGATTTCAATCATTTTTGCTCAACCAAACTCTGCTAAATTAAAAAAAAAGTAATAAAGAAGAGAATTTGGTATAATTTAAGTGAGAGTACTCTAAAACATACGTAAAAGGTACAATATGAACTCAAGGGGAATACTGAACAATAAATCTTTTGTATACAGCATGATAAGGTCAGTGAAAAGAACATAAAAGTATCTGGTTGAGGTGAAACGAGTATAGCTGCTGCTGCTGCTGCTGCTGCTGCTGCTACTGCTGCTGCTGCTGCTGCTGCTGCTGCTGCTGCTGCTTCTTCTTCTTCTTCTTTTTATTTATTTATTTTTTTTGTGAGAGACTTTTTCTATAGGGCACATGTGCTATCCAGAAAGACAGAAAGTGAAAAATCGCCCCCCAGGGGGGATGGCCACGCCGCAATCCCTTCTCCTCCATTCTATTCTCAGGATCTTGGGCACGCACTCACACACATGCCTGGCATGAGTTTAAGCCACCAGGTCTGGGACTCGAACCGCAGTCGACTACATGGGAGTCCAGTGACAGCCATTACGCTAACTGCTGGTCCCATAAATGAGTGTAGCTTCTATACAGGGAAGGATGTTCAAATATATTCATAAGGTTTTAAACAGCCTCTGTTTTAAGTAAGGTATCATATGCATTATAAATCACAAAAAAATCACTTGGTAGAAAGTATACTTACAGAGCAATAAAGAAATTTATCCTGGTATGCTCATTTATAGTAAATTTAGCCCTCTTGAAATAAACAAAGGTCATAGCCAAAAGATACTACAAGAAAAAGTTAAAAATTAATATTAGCAATTTGTTCTCATAAATAAAATTGCTCTAAACAGTTAACTTTAAAAATTGCTGAATAATAATAAATAATAAATCATTATTTATCTTTATTATGAAATCACCTGTTTACTTCAGCATTGATTTTTTTTGGTTTCATCCAATCATTATGAATAGTGAGAACACAATGGGTCTTCGAAATGTTCATAGAAGATGTGTATTATGAAAAAACTACACATGGATTTTAAATTTTTTTCTACAAAATGGTCTTACACTTTTTTTTGGAGAGGTTTTTGCTATAGGGCATGTGCATTCACCAGAAAGACAGAGAGACAGAGAGACAGAAAGCGAGAAATCACCCCCCAGGGGGGATGGCCACGCCACAATCCCTTCTCCTCCATTCTCCTCTCGGGATCTTGGGCAAGCATGCACACGCGCCCGGTGTGAGTTTTAAGCCACCGGGTCCAGGACGCGAACCGCGGTCGACTACATGGGAGTCCAGTGACATAGCCATTATGCTAACTGCTGGTCCCAATAGACTTACACTTTAATTCCATTCTTTCCATGAATTTTTGAAGTCCCATTGTAGTTTACCATTTATCATGAGTAACTAGAACAGATTCAGAAATTTTACTATAGCCTATATTTACTGAACAAAAAAAATCCATTTAATTTTGTCTAAATTAAATTCCAAGCCTACAGGGAAGTTGAAATAGTAAAATGAATAACCATAAATCCTTTACCTAGATTTACTAATTGTTAATATTTTGCAACGTTTGTTTGACATCACTACTTGTGAATATATATATATATGTCATTTTTCTTTTAACCCCTTTAAGTTAGTTGCAGATATCCTATTCTTATCTTATTCTTTTTGTTGTTGTTGTTGTTTTAGAGAGAGAGAGATAGAGATTTGTTATAGAGAGTGTGAGCTCACCAGGAAGAGAGAGAGAGAGACAGAGAGGAAAAAATCATGCACACACCCCCCCAAGGAGGGCTGGCCACACCGCAATTCCTTCTCCGTTTTCCTCTTAGGATTTTGGGCATGCACACACACACACACACACAGCGTGAGTTTAAAGCCACCAGGTCTGAGACTCCAACTGCAGTTGGCCATGTGGGAGTCCAGCAAAGTAACCATTATGCCATCTGTTGGCCCCTCCTACTCTCTTTTTAAAATGACCTTTAAAAATAACTTTGAGGGGGCTGACCCCACATCTCAGTGTATAATCCCTGTGCCTTGGCAGTCTGATGCCAAGTGGTTGACTATGGTTCAAATCTCAGCCCATAGGGGCTAGGAAAACATACTCGGTATGCTTGCATGCCCCAAAATTTCATGGGATGGGGAAAGAAAGAAAAAGGATCGTGGCATGTGGCATGACTACTTCCCTTTGGAAGGTGCTTTCTCTCTCTCTCTCTAGTGAGCACAAAAGCCCTCTGGCAGAAGAGGAAGAAGAGGAAGAAGGGAGAAGGAAGAAGGAAGAAGGAAGGAAAAGGAGAAGGAGGGAGAGGAGGAGGAGGAGAAGAAAAAAGAACGAAAAGAAAGAAAAAGGAAGGAAGGAAGGAGGGAGGGAGGAAGGAAGGAAGGAAGGGAGACTTTGAAATGACTTCAGAAGTTAGAACATGGCTCTATTTCCATGTGGGGAAATGTGTTTTAAATGTACTATTAGAAAAATACATGTCAAGTCTGATATTAGAACATATGTCAGGTTCTGACTGTTCCAATTAAAAACAAGTAATACTATTGTATCTCATTCTATCATAACAGGATTGGACACAATGGCGATTGCAAATTTTCATGGTAACTTTCTTTTTCTTTTTTTTCTTTTTTTTTTTCTTTTTCTTTTTCCTTTTTTTAGAGGTTTTTGCTATAGGGCGCGTGCACTCGCCAGACAGACAGAGAGCGACAGAAAGCAAGAAATCACCCCCCAGGGGGGATGGCCATGTCACAATCCCTTCTCCTCCATTCTCCTCTCGGGATCTTGGGCACACACACACACACACACCCTGTGTGAGTTTTAAGCCACCGGGTCCAGGACTTGAACCGCGGTCGACTACATGGGAGTCCAGCAACATAGCCATTATGCTAACCGTTGGTCCCATGGTAACTTTCAATTCAGGAAGCAACCTTAAGATACAGTATTCCTGGTTAGTTAGTTTTCAAACACTGCTCCCTCCTGCCCAACAACTTTAATGCACTTAAATTGAAGTTTAAAACTACAATTCAACATAAATTGGATATATGATATTAAAGTATTACTGCTAAGTTTTAGATGTGTTAGTGACATTGTTAAATGTTTTAAAATATCTTTATTTAAATGCCATTTGTTTTTATTTTCTTTTTTTAATAACTATTTTATTTTTTATTTATTCATTCATTGATTTTTAATTTGACCAGAGAGAGACAGAGGGTGAGAGTGAGAGAGAGAGGAAGTGAGAAGGCAAGCCACCAGGTCCAGGACTCGAAACCCAGTTGGCCATGTGGGAGTGTCCAGCACCTTGACCACCACGCCACCTGCTGGTCCCATTATTTTCTTTTTTATTGACAGAAGGTATGTGTCTCATGGAGGGGAGCAGGGAAAAGAGAGAGAAAGAGATTCCTAATGAGGCATGGTCATTCTGCACTCTTTTACTCCATTTCTCCTTCCCAGCAGGATTATGGGCATGCATGCAAACGGACCCAGCATGTTTTTTTTTTGAGCTGCCATGACCACGTTGGGATTTGAAACGTGGTTGGCCATGTGGGATCTGGCTCCCCTAACCACTGTGCTATGGGGAAGGCCTGAAACTTTGTTTTTAATTGCCAGAGACACATACAGAGAGAAAGCATTCTCCAATTGAGTGTGGTCATGCCACAATCCCTTCTTTTCCATTTCTCCATCTTGTCAGGATTCTGAATGTGCAAACATATGCACCTGGCTTGTATTTAAAACCACTGGGCTGAGATTCAAACCAGTCAGCCATGTAGGATCCAGCTCCCTTAAGCACTAGGCTATGGGGCTGGCTAAAAATTTCTTTTATCTTTTAGCGATACATCTTGAAATATTTATGAATAAAGTATTAGGGTGCCTTGGGTTTAGTTAGAAATAATCCAGTACTTGAGAAGGGGAGTTAGAAGAAACCAGAATGGTCATGAGTTGATGACAGGCATAGGGAAATTCCTTGTTTTATTCTATTTGAAGTTGTTTATGTTTGAAGTTTTCCAAAATGAAAACAAACAAAAACCCTTCTCCTATTTTATCTTTGTTATCTGAAGCTTTAAGTAAAAATATTTACATTAATACTAATGTAGTGGGGCGCTGGCCATGTAGCTCAGTTGGTAAGGAGTTGGATCCCATATGGCTGTCCTAGCCCTGAAGGCTTGAGGGACACATCCAGTGCCTGTGTGTGCATGATCAAAATCCTCACAGGAGGGAGGAATGAAGACAAAAAGATTGTGGTTGCTCTCATTCTTGCCAGCAAACACATAACCTCTGGCAATTAAAATAATAACAACAACAACATAGTGGGTACTTAGTCTTTAATATTTAATCTTCCATTCATCCCATTTTGTGTTGCTGGAACTTTAAGTGTAACATGATGTCAAAATTTTTTTAATCATCTTTTTATTTATTTATTTTTAGTTTTTGCTATAAGGTGCATGAGCTTGCCAGAGAGAGGAAGAGGGAAAGTGAGAACTCACCCCCTGAGGGGTGACCATGCCGCAATCCCTCCTCCTCCATTCTTTTGAAATTTTGGGTACTCATGCACCTGTGCCTAGCATGCTTGGGTCTGGAACTCATACCCCGGAATTGGCCATGTGGGATCCAGCGCTTCAACCTCCATACTACCTGCTGGCCCATGCCAAATTTTCTAATATGACTGCATAGTCTAAAATGGCATCTATAAAGCTGAAACTATAACTATTCAGCTAAATCTAAAGAACACAGAGACATCACTGTTTCTGGTGTGTAAGCCAAATATTCTTTAATGAACCATTGATTCCTACAATAAACAAAAAGCATGCTAAACTAATTTACCCTTTAAGATTATTAGAATTTATCTGAATTACTTACAAAATATTAAAATGTATAACAGGCTAGTTTAGCGGAGTGAATCTAAGAATATTTTTCCCCACAGCTTGACAAAAGGCAATAATTCTGACTGATATATATTAAGTCCATACTGACTTTTTTGTTTTATTTTTTGAGAGATTTTTGCTATATAGTGTGTGCACTCACCAGAAAGACAGAGACAGGGAGAAAGCGAGAAATCACCCCTCACAGAGGATGGCCATGCAGCAACCCCCTCTCCTCCAGTCTCCTCTTGAGATCTTGGGTACACGGACACACACACACACACACACACACACACACACACACACCATGAGTGAGTTTTAAACTTCTGGGTCTGGGACTTGAACAGTGGTCAACTACATGGCAACCCAGTGATCTAACCATTATTCCATCTACTCATCACCTGATTTTTGTTGTTAATCAACAGTTAGGGACAGATATTAAGTTTTAGTGACATACTTAATAATATTCTGCAATTCTCCAAGTATAATCTGAATCTATTCTGTATGCTAATTCCAAAAATTAAGGGCTAGTCAGGTGGGATGGTAGTTAAGGCAGCGGGATCTCACATGGCCTACCCTATGATTTGAGTCCTGGCCCTAGCGGCTTAAAAAACACACCAGACATGTGTGCATGTGTGCATGTGTGTCCAAAATCCCAAGAAGAGAGTGAAGGAGAAGGGATTTGGGCACAGTCATCCTCCCTTCACAGGGAGTGTGCACTTTCTCTCTTCCCCTCCCCCAACTCGGTCTCACTCTGGCAAATGCATATGTCCTATAGCAAACTAAAAAAAAAAAAAAAAAAAAAGGTAATGTGTAAGAATTTTCCACTTCGAAGAAAAATGCAGCCTCCCTCTTTCCCTAACCTTATAAGATAGAAAGTTCTTATAAGGCCTCATTAAAGTTCTGACAGTCTGGCAACATAATAATGCTATTTAATGATTATACTGTTACCAAATTTACCTTGTCTGCAATTTTATAGCAGCAGTCCATCCACAAGAAATCTTGAATTAAATCGTCATCTACAACAAAAGATAGCTATGACTTGTCTTTTAAAGATAAAAACGTTTCCTTTTGAAGAATTAATTTCTAATCAGGAGATAATGATTCTTAAAAATAAAACAAAAATGGCCGAACTAGTATTGTATAAGGTGTAGTTTTGGTGTATTTACCATTGCACAGATTATACACAAAGCTATTGCCTTTTCCTTCGTCTTGTCATCTAATTTGCTTTAATACATAGCTCGGATTACAGAAAGAATGGTATAAGTGCTTGTTACAAGTGAATATCCTATAGCACTTTGAGAAATATGTCTTGGGTAACTCTAGAGTAACTCTTCATTCCTTTCCAGAATCAACACATGGAAATGAATCTGATAAAAGACAGTTCAGTCTTTAAGAAATAATGACTCGATTAATATTATGTTTTCTAAATATGCTTTACTTTTTCCTGTAAGATTCCAGGGTATTTTTAGTTTTAAATTCTTCTGTATTTATCTCTATTCCACTTATATAATATTCAAAAACATATGAAAAAGGATCATAGGACTGGCACTGTAGCTTAGTGGTTAAGAGAGCTGGATTCCACATGACTAACTACGGTTTGAAATCTGACCCTGGACACTTGGAAAAAATGCCAGGCATGTTTGTGTGGGTGCTCCAAACCCCAACAGGATTAACAAATGGAGGAGAAAGGATTATGGTGTAACCTTGACACACTGAGGGGTATTTTCTCACTCCTTGTCTTTCTGTTTCTCTCTCTGGCAAGTACATGTGTCATCTGACAATTAAAAAACAAAAAAGGATCACAATTCATTAGTTATTTACATATAACTTTTAATTTTAGAAAAACTGAGTTATTAGGACAAAAAAAACCCCCACAAAAATACTGTTTAAAAATAATAAATTCAGGGGCCAGCAGCTGATATAGAGGTTAAGGCACTGGACTCTCATATGCAGTTTGAGTCCCAGACCTGGTGGCCTGAAATTCACACCAGGCATGTGTGCACACATGCCCAAAATCACAACAGAATAGAGAAGGGATTGCAGTGTGGACACTCCCCCGGGGGTGATTTCTCACTTTGTCTCTCTCTCTTTGTCTTTCTAGTAAGCACACATACCCTATAGCAATAATCTCTCATAATAATAATAATAATAATAATAAATCCAGGGACTAGCAGGTAGTGATTAGGCTGTAAGGTAGTGTTAAGGTCCTGGATCCCCCACAGCTGACTCTATGGTTTGAGTCCCAAACCCAATGGCTTAACAACCACACCACACATATGTATGTGTGTATCCAAAATCCTGAGAGAAGAATGGAGAAGGGACTGTGGCATGGCCATATCCCCTTGGGCAGGGGGAATAATTTCTCAGTTTCCCTCTCTGTCTCTTTCTGGTGAGAACACGTGCTCTATAGAAAAAAATCTGAAAATAATAATAAATCCAAAAGTAGGTCAAAAATTGGAATTGAAGGGTCACCGGCTGGCATGGTGGTTAAGGGTACTGGACTCCCACGTGGCTAACCGCAGTTTGAGTCCTGCAGCTGGAGGCCTGCTTTCTCACTTTTCCTCTCTATCATTCTGTCCCTCTCTGGTCAAATTAAGATAAATAAATAAATAAATAAATAAAGTTAAACAAAATAATTCTTAAAAAAATTGGAATAAATTCCAGTTTCGGGACCAGCAGTTAGCATAATGGCTATGTCGCTGAACCCCATGTAACCAACCGCAGTTCGAGTCCCAGACCTGGTGGCTTAAAACTCACGCCAGGCGCGTGTGCGTGCGTGCCCAAGATCCCGAGAGGAGAATGGAGGAGAAGGGATTGCGGCGTGGCCAACCCCCCGGAGGGGTGATTTCTCACTTTCTATCTGTCTGTCTCTCTCTGTCTTTCTGGCGAATGCACGCACCCTATAGTAAAAACCTCTCCAAAAAAAAAAAAAAAAAAAAAGAAAAGAAATCCAATTTCAAAGGGCTATAATATATAACTGCAAAATGTATTAATAATTATTAGAATACAATCTGGAAAACCTGGCTTTTTCCCATTTCCCCCTTTCATTTTAAATAACAAAGCATAATTATATTAATTTTTATACTCTAGAAATAACTATCAGTCAAATAGATGAAAAGTTCTAAGATAACTATTGATTTTCTTAGAATAATTAATTTCTGCCTTGTTAATTTCATTTCTCTTTCTTAAATTAGTTAAAAATGGTAGAGCCAGGAGCATTCTTATTTGTCATGACCAGTTAGTTACGGCACTGAGAAGTCTGTGGGTAACAATTGTGTTCTACTCTTAATAAAGAGAAATGGAAACTTGTTTTAATGTTCTAGATCCTGACTGTGGAGTAATTTATATTTCTTCTGTTTATATTCCTTATATATTTTCCTTTCTGTCTGGATCTCATATTTTCATTTTGCTTTTCTTTATATCTCAACCAGCTTGTGTTAAGCACCTGACCTTCCTCTGTATGAAAGGAAGCCTGTTACCTGTTTCTACCATCTTGTGGAATCACTTGATGTGATTCATTCAGAGATATTTACCAGAACCTATCCATCTATCCTATCCTTTATTCTATTAATAATCTGTCTACTGCACTATGTGCCTCCAAAAAAAGGAAAAGAAATCCTTCAGTACTGTAAGGTTTATTTTTGCACTAATTAGTGGGCAAGTCCATCACATGGTATTTAAAACAGCTAGATCTCCATGGCTGAATGTAGTTTGAGTCTAGGACTTGGCAGTGTGAGAGACACACTCAACACATGTGTGTGTGCTCAAAATTTCAAAAGGAGGAAGAAATGCAGAAGGGACTGTGGCATAACCATTCTCCACTGGGAGAATGATTCTTCCTTTCTCTCTCTCTCTTTCTCTCTCTCTCTCTCTCTCTCTCTCTCTCTCTCTCTCTCTCTCTCTCTTTCTAGCAAGCACATGTACCCACTGGCAAATTAAAAAAAACAAACTAATCAGCAAAGTAAGACTGCCTCATGATGTAAAGAAATTCAAACTCAATTTTAATGTTAACATGATAATAATAATAGTTGCTATTTAACAATATTCCTAAAATGTAATACTGAAACTTCTATGGCTTGACCAATTTTCCCATTTGCTTGGTTTCAATAGTAAGAATCCTGAGAACAGATCAGGTCCAGTCAAATTGGGTCAGCTAACTCACCTGCATCTTTATGTAGTATTTTAAGTTAAACAAAACTCATGCTATGAACATAAATTGCTCAGGATTTACTAGAAGCTAGAGGAGCCTGAAATTTTTTAAAGATTTATTTAATTAATTACTGTTACTATTATTATTTTAAATTTGCTATTGGGCAACATGTGCTCACCAGAGAAAGAGAAAAAGAGGAAAAGTGAGAAACCAAATCGTCAGGTCTGGGACTCAAACGGTCAGTCACGTGGGAGTCTAGAGCCTCAACGACCATGCTATCTGCTGGTCTTGAGCCTGAATTTTAAAACCCATGAACAGCAAAACAAACGAAAATCAAACGCTAAAAAAAATTTTTTTTTTCGTTAAAAAAAAATTAAGATTAAGCAAAACAAAAACAAACTTGGCTGGAGATAGGGTATTTAACACAAAAAACATGAACATCCTTTTTTGCGAATATAAAAATAATAAAACATTTACACCCTAACTTTTAAGTACTTTATAATTATCACTATTAAAGTATTTAAAACCTACCAAATAATTTAAAGAAAGCAGTCATTTCCTGACGCTGTATAACTAGACAAGGACCTTTAGGACGTTTTGATTTGTTACTATGTGCATTTTTCTCAGATGCTTGCCAACTATCTTTGAATATAGGACGCTTCAGATTAATTGGTTTTTTGGGCTGATGTGTTCTATTTGACCCTGATTTTACATGAACAGTAACAGTAGGTGGTGTCTCACAACACATCTGATTGTGCCTCATTTTGGTCTCCCAAGATTCCTGTAAAAATAAAACATATAATTACTTATCACAGTCATTCCTTTTTTTTTTTTTTTATAAAAGCAACAACTAATTGGATAATATTTCTAGATATAGTTACGTGAAATGTTACTGAACTTGCTATTATGATGTTATTTGTGACAATGAACATTAGAAATTGCTTTTTGAATTCAGTGCTATGAAAGCTGTTTTTTTTGTGTAGCCCATATACTTTCCCTTTCTAAATAATAAGATACTGTGTATCATTTTGCTTTGGCTACTACAGAACATAATTGCAAACTTGAAAGTTAATTATATAAACTATGCTGAGTTTATAAACTATTTGTAGTGGGCTTTTTTCCTGATAATTTTTATTCTGCTTAAATTGATATTATTTTATCATATGGTTGTTATATGCCACATCAGATTTCTTATAGAAAAAGGCAAACTATCTTCAGAGCTTAATTATTATCAAAGTCTTATATAAAATCTTCCCAAATACAAAATAAATCTTCTCATCAGTAAATTCCTTGATATATTACAAAATTTTCTTATTCAATAGCATTTCTTGAAAAGTTGAAAACAATTCTAATGAAGAAATACATGGTATATATGACTTGAAGAATTTTCATAAATTGGTCTAATTTTTAAAGTGTGAGTATATGACCATGTTACTTGAGTGGCTGATTAATAAGTGTATAAGAATACACAATGTTATAACCTAATAAAATTTTAAACAAAGTTAATCCATCAATATATAATATACACAATCACTACCTTGTTTACACAATCACTACCTTGTTTAGTGGTGATTCATTCATATAATTAGTATACTTAATATTTCTTTCACAGTTAAAGTATTTCTAGGATAATGGGAAGTGGAGAAATGAATAGCAACACAGGAAACTGGTCTAGGACCCTAATGAGAACCTCTGAATCCATAACTCACAGTGACCCAGGCAGCCATGCCTCCCATGGTGTTCAAGGAGTTAGGTACAGATTCTCCTTCCTGACCCTCAGAAACTTCCCTGCTGAAGGAATGGAAAATAAAATTGGATGTCATGAAGCTAGAGTAGCATTGTCCAATACATGTGAGCCACATAGGTAATTTTTAATTTTTAGAGCCATGGTAAAAAAAAAAAAAAAGAAATTAATTTTAATATTTTAATAACCTAATATATCAAAAATATCATTTTAACATGCAATCAGTATAAAAATCAATGACATTTTTATATTCTAAGTCTTTAAAATCTGGTGTGTATTTACTCTTATATCTCAATTCTGATATTAATTTTTCAACAGTTAAGGTAAAATGTACTATCAAAAAATGAAGGAGTGTGTTAAAGAAAGATATTTTACACTCCTTTAGTTTTTAAGTTTAAATTAAATAAAAGTAAAAATTGAATTTGTCAGTTGTACTAGCTACATTTCAAGTGTTTAACAGCCGCATGTGGGTAGTGGCTAATATATTCAACAGCATAAAGCTAGCTTATGACGAATTAGGCAGAGAAAGTTATAACTAATTGATTCTATAATTGCTTCTCTTCTCTATTTTCCTCCTCTCCTTTCCCTTGTCCTTCTTCTTGGATTCTTTTTTTTTTTTTTTTAGAGGTTTTTGCTATAGGGCGCGTGCGCTGGCCAGAGAGACAGAGAGAGACAGAAAGCGAGAAATCACCCCCCAGGGGGGATGGTCACGCCGCAATCCCTTCTCCTCTATTCTCCTCTTGGGATCTTGGGCATGCACGCACACGCGCCCGGCGTGAGTTTTAAGCCACCGGGTCTGGGACGTGAACCTCGGTCCACTATGCGGGAGTCCAGCGACATAGCCATTATGCTAACTGCTGGTCACCCTTTTTCTTGGATTCTAATGGCCAGCCAAAATTAAGGCAATTATGAAGCTGAGTGAGAGTAATACAAACTCCACACAAAGAGGAACAGGCAATAAATAGAGCCTTGAGTAAGAAGTTTTTGCTCTTTCCTACCCACCTCATTTGGGAGATAGCTGAAGGCCTCATCTGCATCTTTTATTCGAAGAGCAGCCTTACATCTGGATGGAAAAAACTAAGTAATGGTCAGGTTTTTCAAACTGGGTCGGGAAGCTAGGCTCAGGGGTGGCATTTCCAGAATATACCATGACTGTGGCACATACTTCAGGAAATAAATTTTATTCAGTGGTAATTAACTTTCATGTTTCTACATTAAAACAACCATAGCTATGTCATGAAATAGAATGCAAATTTTTTTATCAATTGAAAACTTGAATGTCATGCTTACAGTAGGTATTTTTCTACTTTTCCACTAAACCTTTATATATGTGCTGAAGTACTTTTTTTGGGGGGTGTGGGAGAGGTTTTTTTTTTTTGCAATAGGGCGCATGCGCTCAACAAAAAGAGAGATAGTCAGTGAGAAATCACCCCCGAGGGGGAATGGCCATGCGGCAAACCCTTCTCCATTCTCCTCTTGGGATCTTGGGCATGCACGCACATGCGCCCAGCGTGAGTTTAAGACACTGGGTCCAGGACTCGAATCGTGGTCGACTACATGGGAGTTCAGCAACATGGCCATTACGCTAACTGCTGGTCCCCCGAAGTACTTTTTATAAAATTTGAGAAAACTGTAAAAGAAGAAAATGTCTGAAATTCCCCAAATAGAGATTCATTGACATTAATAAGCAAACATAGATAGGAAAGTTGTGGAGGAGATTTAGGAGAGAAGTTATCAATGCCATGGTGGTGGTCAAATTCCACCTTGAGTAGTTTATTTTACTTTCCATTTAAGTGTACCAAGAGAATGAGAGCTCTGAGAGTGAATAAGAAGAAAAGAATGAAAGACAAAAATACAGCCATTTCACAAAGGGTAAGACACAGAGAAGGGGAACTAAGAAAAACTATGCTCGAATGATAAAATTCTTGAAAGAATTTTTGCATGGCTTCTTCAATATTAAAAAAAATGTACTAGAAGCCAGAAGGTGGCATAATAGTAAAATATAAAACTCTGTTAGGTTGACCTACAAGGGAAGATTCCAGGTTTGCATCCAAAGACCTTCCTGAGTACACAAGGCACATGCATATCCATGCGTGGGACTGGCTGGGATGGGGCGTGGACTGTAGTGTCAAGATCAAGCTGAGGGTGCTGTTTCTTTGTTGTTCTCCCTGTTTTTCTCACTCATGGGAGACATAAATAAATAAAAAACAAAATCATAGCAGACTTGAATAGGATGTTTGGGATTTGTATGTATGTAAAAACACCGTAATTCTATAAACATCTGAAATAACTTCTTTGTAGGGGAAATAGACAGTGTAGTGCTTCACGGAATCATAAGAGAAGTAGAATTAATTTGGAGATTCACTTGCCAGTATAAAAAATCTAGTTGCAAGATCCCTTGGCAACTCAACCAGGGCAAGCTGGTAAGCCTTAACTTCATTTTATTTCATTGCAGTCATACAATGAGCACTTAATATGTGCTAGATACTATGCTAGATGCTTTAGATGCATTATCTCATTTCATTCTCATGCTATCTCTCTAAGATGGGTACAATTTTATCTTCATTTTCTAGATTAGAAGTTTGATGCTTAAAGGAGTTAAGAAATTTGCCGAAAGTCATACTGTTGGTAAGTGACAAAGCTAGCACTTGAATCCAGACCATTGGACACCAAAGTCCCAAATACTTTAACTATTTCCTTTTTTTTTTTTTTTTTGAAGAATTATTATATTTATTTATTATTGTATTTTTTTCAATTTGACCAGAAACAGAGAAAGAGTGAGAAAGCAAGCCGCCAAGTCCAGGACTCAACCTGTGGTTAGACATGTGAGAGTCCAGTACCTTTTACCACCATACCACCTGCCAGCCCCGCTCCCCATATTAACTACTAGAGAACTATTTTAAATAGTAAATGAAATCATGTGTAAAATACTTGACATATAGTAAGCATTCAATTCAATATTATTTATTGTCACCTTGCTAGGAAAACATAAACCTATTTATAAGGCTATTTCTTTTTAATTGCCAGAAGAGTACACACTTTCTAGAAAAAGAGAAAGAGAAGAGAAAGCAATTCCCAAGGGGACATGGTGTCACTGCAATTCTTTTCTCCTCTATCTCCTCATCCTGTCAGAAAGTTGGGCAGGCACACACATGTCTGGTGTGTTTTTCAAACTGCCCCAAGGTCAGATTTAAACTGCAGTCAGCCATGTGGGATCCAGCTCCCTATGCACAGTGTTTTACCTCTGTGCTATGGAGTCAGCCCAAGGTTATTTTTACTCAACATGTACTTACTTATTTTGATTTTTGCCATAGGGCATGTTCAATCACAAGAGAGAGGAAGAGAGAGGGAAAGTGAGAAATCATTCCCCAAGGGGGATGACTATGCCACAATCCCTTCTCCTCTATCCGCCTTTCAGGAATTTGGGCATGCACATATGCACCCAGTATAATTTTCAAGTCTCCAGGTCCAGGATTCGAACCACGGTTGGCCATGTGGGAATCCCGCACCATAACCTCCATGCCACCTGCTGGCCCCTCTTTATTCAGATTTAATCCTAGCATTTACAGTGCTAAGTGTGCACGATAAATTGTGATTTAGTGGTTAAATAAGCTATTACTGTAGGGAAGAAAGGTGAGCTTATCTTTTTTTCTTTCTTTCTTTTTTTTTTTTTTGCTAGAACAAAATAACTCTTAAAAGAGAATCTTTACTAAAACGACTATAGCATTTTTCTCTATTTTAAACAGAAGGATTTAATTAATGAAATACAATACAGCAAATTTAGGCAAAAATACTCTGCCAAAGTTGTTGGAAGCTTTGCTGGGGCTATTATCAAATGTCTACAATTCTGATGTTTCAAAGATCTTTTCCTTTCTTTTTTTTTAAAATAATTATTTTATTTAACTTTATTTATTTTGCTTATTTTTAAAATTTGACCAGAGAAGACAGAGTGAATGAGTGAGAAAGAGAAAGAGAGAAAGCAAGCCACCAGGTCCGGGACTCACACCAGTCAGTCCAAGTGCCTTTAACCACTACACCACCTGCCGGCCCCTTAAAGATCTTTTCTAATTTAATAAATCATCTAATGGTTAAGACACACTTTTGACCTCAGCCAAGTGCTACAGTGTCTAAAATAATTACACGGCATAGCTGTTTCAATAAGTTCAAAGCTGTTGAGATATCCAACCCCCTAGTGATTAAAGGAGCATTATCTATAACACACTTTGATGAGTGGTGAAATAAACTGGAACCAGATTGAATAGAATTAAAAGGGGTGAAAACAAGTCAAGAGGTGTGAACATGTACTCTACCCTCCTCAGCCCTAGAAAGGACAGTAATCAAATGAAGATTTTTTTTTTTTTTTAAAGACAGAGGACACTTTAGTGAATCTAAAAGCAAAACAGACACAACCAGTTAAAAGTATCTGTTAAAATACTGGAGAATAGACGCGGATTCAAATCATGATTCTTATTAGCTACCTGACCTCAGGCTATAACTTCTGGGAGCCTTGATGTCCTCACTTATGATATACAAATAATAAAAGCACCTGTTTATCTAGAATCTGGGGGCACAGCAAGAACTCAATAAAAAGTACCTATTATTAGGCATTATTAATATACATATTTTGTCCAGTTAATGAGAAAAGGTACTATATAGATCATTTCTAGCCCAGGGCTGAATGTTGAGCAAAAATTCACCACTATTGTATATCACTACGTATTTCACAGAAAAAGTGTCTCTTTCAAAGAAAGAAGAATGTGAATATGAGAGCGAGCCAAATTTCACCTCAACTACTAAATATAATCTAAATGTTAAATTTTAATTGGTAACAGGAATTGTTGGTATTTCAACACACGTGCTTATTGTCAAAGAATTTGTTAATAGGCAGCATCTTAATTTTGACACAGCGAGGATTTTTCGGTCCTTAAATGCTAAAAACAAGTCGAGGCTAGTCGGCCTCCAGTAGAACGGGATGTCAGGTAAGAGGAGAATATTTGGAAATCTCGAGAAATAAGCCAAGAGCACAGTACCAAAATAAGACAGCTCAAATTAGTGGATTCTGGTGCAGCCACTGCTGGGGAAAGTGTTTGATGGGGCAGAAAGAGAGTTCGGCTAAAGCCCATCATCGCCATCCGAGAAGCGTCGCTATGGCCCCCTGGGGGACCAGTCTCCGCTCCTCTGTCCCCGCGCTCTGGGCCGCACTAGCCCCCTGCCCGCCCCCACCGGCACTCCCGGCGCCCGGAATCCCGGCCTGCTAAGCCGCCAGAGCGACGGCCAGCCGGGTCTCCGACCACCGTGCTGTCTGCTCGAGCCTCAGGCCCGGGGCGCTGGGCGGTGTGCGCTCGTGGCCGCGCAGGACCTGAGGGCACCGCCGGTGAGGTGCAAGGGGCGGAGACGCCGCCGGTTCTCACACACGGTGGGCAGTGGGTGGCCGCCAGAGGGACGAGGGGCCAGGTACAGCTGGAGACGTGCCTGTGAGAACCGACCCCGGGTGTGAGCCAGGGTACCTGCGAAAGCCGGGGCTGAGTGAGCGGGACCCCGCCGCGGCAGCCAGCCTCCGCCAGAGCGCCCGGGCCTCAGACGGTTGCTCGCCGGTCGCTCGGGCTCGGCACGCCCGGCTCGAAGCCCTCCCGCCAACTCCCGGCGGACGGAGCGCGAGGCCACGGCGGCCAATCAGCACGCAGAGCCGGTCGCTGGGGGCGGGGTCGGGGCCGGGGGCGGGGCTTGGAGGCGGGGCGCTGTCAGCTCGTCCCGCCTCGGCCGCCCAGCTGCGGTCTACTGTGACCCGGCCTCCCTGACCCTCTGGGCGGATCTTGGACCCTCCCGATTGGACCACTGTTCATAGGACACTTCTCAGAACCAGTTTTCTGTTGAGCCCTTTATCTTCCCGCCAACTAGACGACACCACCTCACCTCAGCCCTACCGGACAGCCGAGCACCGCGCCTCGCGCACGCGCGGCCGGGCTGCGACGCCAGACCTCAGAGGCCCCGAGTCGCCCCGGTAGTGGTTAGGTGCTGCAGTCGCAGGTGCTCAGGTGGTTATGTAAGACGTGACACTGAAAACGCTTAACTGAAAAAAAAAGTGTGAATTTCGTGACTCTGTGAGAAGATGAAGTAATCCCATGCCAAATCTGCTTAAATTCATCTGGAGCAGCAGGTATTGTTTGGCTACATCCTACCCTTGCCTGGAATGCAGTAGGTGCTTAATAAATGCTTGTTGCATGAATAAATAAAAAGGCTTAACAGCTTTCTTAAAAATATTTATTCATTCATACATTTTAATTTGACCAGAGAGAGAGAGAGAGCGCGCGAGCGAGCGAGCACACGCGCAAGCCGCTGGGTCCAGGATTCAAATTTAGGTCAGCCATGTGGGAGTGTCCAGTGCCTTAACTACCACACCACCTGCTGGCTTCCTTCACAACTTTTTGACTCCCTTCACATCCTTTCTTCTTCACTTCGTTTCTAGTGTGTCTTTTGTTAATACCTCACAGCCTTGTTTCCATGTTACCATCTTTCTGAACTACTTTTTTTAACGGATGACAATTTATTAAAATAGTTGACTTAGGCATCTGCAAGGGTGACTTCAACCTCCACTCCTGGTTCAATACTGATGGAAGTAATCTGTTTAACAATCTCAGAAGGATTGTGCAAATCAACGAGCCGCTTGTGGATTCTCATCTGGAAACTCTCTCATCTTAGAACCACCTTCACCACAAGGTATTTTTCTTGTAGTGAATCTCCGCGTCTTGGTAGGCATCCGAAGTGGTCCTTTCACCTTGAGATTATTTTCCTTTGCACCTCTGATTAGTCAGCACACACTTTCTCCAGGAACTTAACATTGCGGAGTGTGGGAGAGGGGTGTGTATGGGGGGGGGGGTGGGGGTGAGAGTTCTACTATCTTCAAAAATAATGGCTGCAGTGTAGCTTCTGGATGATTTCTTCCTTGGGGAGAGCGAACAGCGGTGTCAAGAGCAGAGCAGGCTGACCTGAGCCCCGCACCATCTACGTCTGCTTCTTCTGCAAAAAGCTGAATATTTTTCTTAACTTGTCAGAGAACACATGCGCTCGCCCAAGAGTCAGAGACAGGGAAAGCAAGACAGCACCCCCGTGGGGCATGGACATGCCACAAATCTCTTCTCCATTTCCCCCTCCTTTTGGGATTTTGGGCGCACAAGCACATGGCACATTTCTCAAGCGGCTGGGTCGGAAAGTCAAATCAAGTCATCAACAAGATGTGGGATCAAGCTGCTTTAAAAGCCAAGCTGCCGGGAACCAGCAGTTAGCGTAATGGCTATGTCGCTGGACTCCCACGTAGTCGACCGTGGTTCGCGTCTCGGACCTGGTGGCTTACAACTCACGCCGGGCGCGTGTGCGTGCGTGCCCAAGATCCCGAGAGGAGAATGGAGGAGAAGGGATTGCGGCGTGACCATCCCCCCTGGGGGGTGATTTCTCGCTTTCTGTCTCTATGTCTCTCTCTGTCTGTCTGGCGAGCGCACGCGCCCTATAGCGAAAAACCTCTCCAAAAAAAAAAAAAAAAAAGCCAAGCTGCCAGCAGGTGCCACTCTAAACTTTTTTTTTTTGAGAGGTTTTTGCTATAGGGCGCGTGTGCTTGCCAGAAAGACAGAGACAGAGACACAGAAAGCAAGAAATCAACCCCAGGGGGGATAGCCAAGCCGCAATCCCTTCTCCTCCATTCTCCTCTAGGGATCTGGGCACGCACGCGCACGCGCCCAGCGTGAGTGTAAGCCACCAGGTCTGGAGCTCGGACCACGGTCGGCTACGTGGGAGTCCAGCAACACAGCCATTATGCCAACTACTGGTCCCCGCCACTCTAAACATTTTTAATGACCACATAGTATTCCAGAACAGGTGGCCATATGGAACTCATTTTGATATTTGAATGGCTTTCAGATGTTTGAACAAATACAAGCAATTTGGCCTTGCTTATTTGCAATATTACTCACCTGATTAGTTCTCAGTCAGTAACTCTGAAGAACTAATGTGTGATGGTTTTCCAAAAGCTCATGAAAAATGCCTAGTATGAAAAAACTATGCATGGGGACCAGCAGTTAGTGTAATGGCTATGTCGCTGGACTCCCACATAGTCGAGTTCACATCCCAGACCCGGTGGCTTAAAACTCACGCCGGGCACATGTGCGTATGTGCCCAAGATCCCGAGAGGAGAATGGAGGAGAAGGGATTGAGGCGTGGCCATCCCCCCAGGGGGTGATTTCTCGCTTTCTTTCTCTGTCTGGCGAGCACACGCGCCCTATAGCAAAAACCTCTCCAAAAAGAAAAAAAAAAAAAAAACTATGCATGAATTTCAAAAAATTGTTTCACCAAAATAAGCTCGTACATTAATTCCATTTTCCAAGAACTTTTTGAAGTCCCCTATTATAATTGTATTGAACTGCAGTCTGGAAGTTTTCTCCACTGAACCCTTTTTGCTCCGTTCTGAAAATACTTTTTGACCTTTCCATGAATCTTTCTGCCTGTGACATAATCCTTATTTGTAAAATGAGGCCACATGCATTCCACTTTCAAGCTCTGATTCTTGGTAACAAGTGTTGATATTTACTAAATAAATCATGAAAAGTATTACACAACCTATAACTTTCCTAAAAATATACAAGAAGTGGCTCACTTCAAATGACTTTAATTACAGGGGCAGGAGTGGTGGTGGTTGTTTACCAAGAAGTGAGGTAGGAGGAAACAGCCCTGTAACAGGGTGTAGTTATGCCACAATTTCTCTCCCATTCTGTTGGGATTCTGCACATGCATGCAAGCCCAGCATGTTTTTAAAGACCTTAGGGTTAGGACTTGAATTTCAGTTGGTCACGTGGGATCCAGCTCCCTTAAGCTGCAGGGCCAGACCTCAAAATAACAGTAAAAAGGAATCTAGACTACAGAAACAGGGAAGCATAATCACAAGGATCTTGGAATGTCTGATTCTTAACAGGCAACTTTCCCAATATACCTGTAAGGCTAGCTGCAAAATACTCCAAGTAACTGACAACTTTTGGGGGACTAGCAGTTAGTGTAATGGCTATGTCGCTGGACTCCCACTTAGTTGACCGCGGTTCAAGTCCTGGACCCGGCGGCTTAAACTCACGCCAGGCGCGTGTGCGTGCGTGCCCAAGATCCCAAGAGGAGAATGGAGGAGAAGGGATTGCGGTGTGGCCAACCCCCCTGGGGGGTGATTTCTCGCTTTCTATCTCTCTGTCTCTGTCTTTCTGGTGAGCACACGTGGCCTCTAGCAATAACCTCTCAAAAAAAAAAAAAAAGTGACAACTTTTGACTTTTTACATTTGCCAATAGTTTACAAAATAAGGACCAATGTTTGGATAATGAACCATTTATTTTTGCAGTATACATTTCCAGCCCATTTTCTCCTGAAACCACTCCTGCTTTTGTGGCATAGTGGTTAAAATGGTGAACTCCACATGGCTGACTGTGGTTCGAGTCCAGGACCTGTGTGCCCAAAATCCCAGGAGGAGAAAGGAGAAGGGATTGCAGCATGACACCCCCCCCACCCCCACCCCGGAGGTGACTTCTCCCTTTCCATCTCACTGTCTACCTCTCTCCATCAAGTGCACACACTCTATGGCAAAAACCTTTTTTTTTTTTTTTTTTTTAAAAAAGTCCAAACCAATACATAAGGGTAGATGAAAAGAGGAACCATATTATTTGTGGCAAATTTCTTCAAAAGGCCCAAGTATCAACAATAGCAATACAGGTAGTCCTTTTTAAACTCATTTGCCATTCATTGAAGAAGTATTTCTATGCCTATGCTCTTCTAGGGGGAAGAGATATATCAGGGGACAAAAGAGAAAGAAATAAAATCTCTGCCCATAGTAGCTTATATTCAAGTCACAAAAGCTGGTCTAGACCTAAAGGCTTCCAAAGCTAAATATAACAAAGTTTTAAACATGCAATATCCTTATCCTAAGAAATAACTGACATTAAAAACTGCATAGGGCTGGCTCCATAGTTTAGTGGGTAAAGCAGCTGGATCTCACATGCTGATGGCAGTTTTGAGTCCCAGACTCAGGGACTTGAAAAGTATGCCAGGCATGTGTGCATACATTCCCAAAATTCTGAAAGGAGAAATGGAAGGGGCTAAGATGTGACCATTCTCCATGGAGAGTGCCTTCTCTCCCTGTCTCTGGCAAGCACACACATCCTCTAGCAAAAAAAAAGGGGGGGGGGGATCACAACTTGTGTTAATTTGTCATAGAGTACAACCAAAGAGTATAGGGAACTCACTCACTAAAAGATTAGGGTCTCCCACTCCAAACAAGCTTCGGAATACAGTAACAGCAAAGTTTTAACCTACATCTTTGATATGACTGAGAAAATTAATTTCAGTGGAATTACCAGGCCCTAACTAGAGGGAGTTACAACATTTTTGGCAATTGTCTTGGAAGTAGAATTGTGCTTTTAAAATTTCTTACTGAAGCCATATACTATGTAAAAGTTACAGTGCTGAAAGTTGGTACATAAGATTTTCTAAGTAGGTTATTTATTTATTTTTTGGGGGGAGAGGTTTTTGCTATAGGGCGCGTGCGCTCGCCAGACAGACGGAGAAAGACAGAGAGACAGAAAGCGAGAAATCACCCTCCAGGGGGGATGGTCACGCCGCAATCCCTTCTTCTCCATTCTCCTCTCGGGATCTTGGGCACGCACGCACACGCGCCTGGCGTGAGTTTTAAGCCACCGGGTCCGGGACGCGAACCACAGTCGACTACATGGGAGTCCAGCAACATAGCCATTACGCTAACTGCTGGTTCCCAGCAGGTTAATTTTTAATTTGATAAATTAACTAGTTTCAAGAGTTCTGCCAGACACAGGCCTTCTCAAGTGACTCCATCCTTCATATTTGTCTTCTTAGGGATCTTTATTACACTAGAGAGACGACATTCATGTTTACCTAAGAATAGTAGACAGAATTCATGTCAGTCTGTCAACAACCTGTTGGTAAGTGGCAGCAGTTTCAGAAGCTATGCCAATGATCAGTTTGAGAGTTATATATAGAGGTAGCTTGATACAAAGTTTGAATCGTCTGATTTTGTTTCTTTGACTCTTTTTACCTCCCTCAATAAATATACTAGAAGATTTAAGATTTACTTCAAAGTTAGTTAAAAATTAAACTTATTACATAATAGACTCCTCTGTACTACTACTTTCTTTCCTGTTGTATGTCTTTGTGACTTCATTACTAATCAGTGTTAATACAGACCATAAATTAGTGTGCCTTTTCATAAACTACCTGAGATAGTTCCAGACATTTAGCTGGTTGTCACTGTTATTTGGAGAAGAATTTTGGCCTGTACATCTAACACATTACTCAGAACAGGCAGCTAGAAAAATTAACACACATCATACTTGGTTGGGGCTGGCAGGTGGCATGGTGGCTAAGGGCGCTGGACTCCCACATGACTGACTACAGTTCAAGTCCTGGACCTGGCGGCTTGCTTTCTCTCTCTCTCTGGTCAAATTTAAACAAACAAAGTTAAATAATTCTTAAAAACAAAAAATGAAAAATTAATACACATTGTACTTGGTGATCCCAGGCTAGGCCTGATTGAAAGCCTCCAGGAAGAAACCTTAGTTCCCACTGTTTTACATGTAATATCTGAAAGGAACACAAAAACTTTGATCATCAGGCAATCTGTTCTCTCGCACGTGTGTGTGCGCGCGCGCATGCATACACACACACACACACACACACACACACTCATACTCACTCAAGATCTTCCACTCTAAATATCCAAAATAATGCAGAATTAGATTTTACAACCACATTAGCTAAGATTTCCTAAGAGGAAAGAAACAAAGATTTATGGCCATTTTTATAAAAATAAGGTTTAATAAAATACTGGCAACCCAAGTGACAAAGTAAATTACAATGAGAATTTAAAGAAGCTTATGGTGCAAGTCAATCAATTTAAGAGGTGGGGTTAAAGAAAACAAGCTTTAACTTTTTAAAATTTCCTAATCAGGGGATTTACTTAGAAATTATGGCATTCAAATGTACAGATAATACCCAATTTTAACAGATCAAAACTGTTACATTTTACCTAAGCTTCCTTTTCATTGAAGAAAAGTAATAAAGCTATAGATATATACTTATATTTCCTATTTAGCATTAATTTGCAAGGTGTAAATTTAAAAATTTTAACCACTTTTTAGCTTTTTTAGGAAATCGTAAAACACTGAGATCTACTAGCAAATAGGGACAACCTATTTCTACGTGGTTACCACTAGTAAGGTCAAGCTTATATTAAGTGTCTTCCGAGCTGTAGCTTTACTTATGATGAAAAAGGGAGCTGGATTAGGTTGGGTAGCAACAGCATTTTCAGCCTGGCCATCTTTCTTCTCTAAACACATTTTTTGTATAAAGATATATATATTTCTTTTGGTTCAAAAGTTATGAATTTATAAAGTGAGACACAGTCTCCTTGGCTCAATATAGTACATTTTTATATTCTTAAGGGACACACCTCAAAATGTTTTCCTAGCTTTACCTTGGATGAAAAAAATTTTGAAGGGTGGGACCAGCAGTTAACGTAATGGCTATGTTGCTGGACTCCCATGTAGTCAACCATAGTTCGAGTCCTGGACCCGGTGGCTTAAACTCACACTGGGTGCATGTGTGTGTGTGCCCAAGATCCTGAGAGGAGAATGGAGGAGAAGGCCATTCCCCCCAGAGGGTGATTTCTCACTTTCTGTCTCTCTCTCTCTGTCTTTCTGGCAAGTGCACGCGCCCTATTGCAAAAACCTCTCCAAAAAAAAAAAAAAATTATTTTTTTTGAAGGGTATGTTTCCCTGAACACACTCACACATTTAATTAACCATCTATTTTTAAGCTCCAAAATTATTCCTGCTAGCATTTTTCAGTTTGGAAAAAAATAACTTCAGGAATGTATAGATACTCCTTACAATGAAAGGATATTGCTGCATGGACACTGGTTAAATTGTCTAGGACTTAAGTACTTGATGATTTCACCACTTTGTACAAACTTATCCCTGGGCAGGGCCAGCAGGTGGTATGGTGGTGAAGGTGCTAGATTCCTAGAGGGCCAAGTCCCAGACCTGACATCTTGAAAATCATGCTGGGTATGTGTGCATGAGTGCCCCAAAAAACCCAGAGGGGAGAATGGAGAAGAAGGGATTGCAGTGTGTATCATCCCCACTGTGGGGAAGTAGTGGGGTGATTTTTCACTTTCCCTCTCTCTGTTTCTCTCTGGCAAATAAATACAAGCACCCCTATCACAAAAACCTAAAAAGAAAAAAAAAAGTTGTCCCTGGGCAAAATTTTAAAAATGAATGTTAAGGGACCAGCAGATGGTATAATGGTTACGTTGCTGGACTCCCATGTGGCTGACTGCGGTTCGAGTCCCAGACCAGAGGCTTGAAACTCACACCAGGCACATGTGCATGTGTGCCCAAAATCCTAAGAGAAAAATGAAGAAGAGAATATGGCGTGGCCACCCCCATGGGAGGTGGGGGTAATTTCACACTTTCCTATCTCTCTCTGGCGAATGTACATGCCCTATAGCAAAAGTCTCTTTTAAGGAGCCAGCAGGTGATGTGGTGAAGGTGCTGGACTCCTAAATGGCTGACAACCATGGTTCAAGTCCCAGACCTGGTGGCTTGCTTTCTCACTTTTTCTTTCTTTCTCTCTCTGGTCAAATTAAAAAATAAATAATAAAAATATATAAATCTTAAAAGAATTTTTTCTTAAATAGAAAAATGAATGTTAAAGCTCCAAATGTAAATGGTCCACTTTAGTTGGTCTTGTCTAGGCAAGAACAGAAATTGACCGTAACAACTTTGTTTACAGCCCACATGGTCCATCACACTACAGCAGATTATCTACTTTATTAAATTATAATGAGTATAATTTGGTTAAAAATGCATACAGTAAATCATTAAACTGGAAAAATCAGAGGGAAGAACGATATAAATTAGTGACACCAGAATTACAGGATATTTTTCCCCCAATAAACAAAGTTCTATTTCAAGTAGCAAAGGTACCAATTAATAATATATGTAATGAATACATTATATGTATAGAGTGGTTTTTAAAAGTACTTGAATAATTTTGTTGTTTTGTCTTATTATAGGGCACATGCACTTGTTGGAGACAGACACACAGAGAGACAGAGACAGGGATGAAGGGAATGGAGGGGGAGGGAGGAAAAGTGAGAAATCAGGGTGCAATCCCTTTTCTTTCATTTTCCTCTTGGGACTCTGCATGCGCACATGTACACACACACACGCACACACACACTCCTGGCATGATTTTCAAAGTGCTAGGTCTGGGACTCAAACTTCATAGTCATCCATGTGTGACCCAGACACCACAACCTCCACACCACCTGCTGGTCCACACTTAAAATTTAATGACCAACTATTAATATGGTTAATTAGTAATTCTTCCATATTTTGTTCTGACCTAAACACATTTCTACAAAGACCCTGTCAGCAGGATCTAGATTAATGTTATTTAACTAAAGGTTGCTCTTTCCCTGCCCAAGTTTTACTTTCTAGGTCTGTTTCAATGTAACTACTACAAAGGTATAGTGTAAAAAAATTGGTCAACTTATCCTCCAAACAGGATAAAAACTTGTGTGACCTAACCTAATGTACTCATGAATACTTTCAGAAAAGTCAGTTCAATAAATGTCAAGCAAACATCTGAGTAACATGTGTTTAAATGTCTCATTGAAAAGAAAGCAAAAGAAATAAAATAATCAGTCAGGCTTCATATTAGACAACTTTTACTAAATGAGAAAACTACATTTAAAATGTGCTTAAAACAAAATGGAATTAGAAAAAAAAAGACATATGCATATTTAAAGAACTTTTGCACTGTGCTGAAAATAAAATATTTCTTGCAGTAATACAATGCGTCAATTCATAAAAGAAGTTAACAGAATTCTCAATTTAACATTTTCAAAGACGATAGTAAGGTCAAGAATTTCACACCTATGGTAGCACATATAGAAGGGCATTATAAATATGATGTCCATCCCCATGAAGCTTACAAATTTGATAATGCTCAATAAAAGCTTTGAGAATCACATCCAATAGCGTCACATCCAAAGAATCACAAATCTGTGTCTTGTAAAGTTCTCCTAAAATCTTTATGTTGACTTTTCTACTCCTTGCCATTTGTTAATACTAACCCTTAAAAAACAGGAAAAGAAAAGCTGCAATACTCTTGATCATGTACAGAAATTATTGCTACTATACTTCACTACAAAGCATGTTTATACAATATCATGACCTTTGATTATGAAAAATCAGAATAAAAATCTTTAGTGACATAAGCCTTACAATCGTATACAACATTCACATGGCAATATTAGACAATTAAGCACCCAATACCTACAGTTGACAAAATGTCCCACTGACCAGCACTCATTTAAATACATCCTTCGAACAGAGGGAGAAAAATAAAAAAAGATAGTGTCAGCTTTCTAAGGCTTGTCAAAAAAGGATTCTCATGTTCTGTGAATTTAGAAACAAAAAAACAACAAAAACCCCAAAAAATAAAACTGATGCAGGTGAGGGTGTTACCAAAAAGTTAAGCATGCCAAAAAATGTGTTTTCGTGCGAATTAAAAATCTAAAGCCAAGGTACCACATAATCACATTACCAACTAGTTGGGTAATACTATATGAGCCTTATCTTAAAGTTAAATGAAATGCTACTGCACAATAGAGCATCAATAAGTTAAAAATTAGAGTGCACAAGTCCAAATCAGTGGCAATTTCTGTATAAAGCAAAATATTCACTATTAGCTGTAAAGTTTCCCCAGTCAAACTGTTTTGATTAAAATCAATGGGTTGGATAGTTTGCACATTTTTAAAAACTATCAATCTCTATGATCCTTTTTTACTGTTATGAGACACAGTTTTCTTAGTAAGATCAAACAGGTATATAAACAAGGGAAAATAATAGTTGGTGAATGTCTTTAAAGCTCTTTCCATAATCCACTTTTTAAAATGTTTAGGGAAAAAAAATAGAAATACCTGCCATTATTCTAGCAAAAACAAACAAAACAAAACAAAACAAGCTCAAAATGATTAAACAACCAAGCAACACTAAAAACCACATTACACAGATGGATCATCATGCTTTCATCTGGTTTAACTATCACATCTAGTTTAACTGGGATGCTTTTCAACTTTAAAAATTGTGATACGTGAAGATGTAACTTTAATGGATAACTTTGAATCTGGATTTAACTTTGTTGAATATTATAACAGTATACTTATTACAATACAGTGTAGCACATCTTTCTATTAGAAAAAAATTTAAGATCCTTTACCCGTCTCCTTAAGTTAAAGGTGTGACATCATAAAGGGTGTCAAATGGCTGGATGGTTTTACAGTGCACACTTATATATTATGAAGTATGTCCTTAACAAATCTGATGGTTTCTTTATGGAATTCCTTTCTTCACCTTTTCTTCGGTGGATTAGCTGTTCGAGGTGGAGTGACAGGACGTCCAGAATTCAGTCCCCCATACTGGTACTTAGCTTTCTTTTCAGATGGTTTCAATATCTTAAAATAAATTATTAACAATGTTATACTTTCAAGTACAGCAATGAATTTAAGAACATTGTTACAATGGTTGGTTCTTTCTACAAACACAAATTATAAAAGTGCAACAACAATGTAAAACAGCAAAAGTTCCACAAATGTTTCTCACATTTAAAGAATGCAAATACCTGAACACTTATTCTAGTTCCATTCATATTTTAGTAACAAAAGCTTGAATATACAAATCTTATTAACCTCCCAATCTTCAGATTTAAGTAAAAATTTTTTTCTTTTTTTTTTTTTTTAAGAGGTTTTTGCTATGGGGCGTGTGCGCTTGCCAGACAGAAAGAGAGACAGAGAGATAGAAAGCGAGAAATCACCCCCCAGGGGGGATGGCTACGCCGCAATCCCTTCTCCTCCATTCTCCTCTTGGGATCTTGGGCACGCACACACACACGCACAGCGTGAGTTTAAGCCGCCGGGTCCAGGACTTGAACTACAGTGGACTACATGAGTCCAGCGACATAGCCATTACGCTAACTGCTGGTCCCAGTAAAACATTTTTTGAAATTAGTTTATTATTCTGGTGAGGAATATAACACTGGTTTAAAAGTCAAACGACCCCGGTTCCCAATTTCAACAATGAAATTCAAAAAGTTTGTGGAAAAACAACTAAAATTTATTTTGGTGCACAACATTTTGAAATCCATGCATAGCTTTTTTATTACACATATTTTTCCATGAAATTATTCTGAAGATTCTGCATATTTATTTAGCTGAGTAATTCATCTTCAGCAAGTCACAAACTCTTCAGAATTTTTTTTTGGAGAGGTTTTTGCTATAGGGCGTGTGCACTCGCCAGAAAGACAGAGAGAGAAACAGAGACAGAAAGTGAGAAATAATCCCCCAGTGGGAGATGGCCATATTGCAATCCCTTCTCCTCCATTTTCCTCTTGAGATCTTAAGTACACACATACTCCCGGCGCAAGTTTAAGCCTCCGGGTCTGGGACTTGAACTGCGATCGACTACATGGGAGTCCAGTGACATAGGCATTAGGCCAACTGCTGATCCCAGATTTTTTTTTTTTAAGAGACATTTTTGCTATGGGGCATGTGCACTTGCTGGAGAACTGCCAAAACATTTTCCAAAGAGTCTGTACAATTTTATATTCCTACAATCAATGTATGATGATTCCAATTTTCTCCATATCCTTTCTGACGCCTGTACTGTCTTTTTATTATACTCATTCTGGTAGGTGTAAATAGAGCTTTAACCTACATTAAAGGTAGAAAATGTCATACTTTTATAAGAAAAATGTATATAAAAGACTTAGGAGTATTTCTTCAAATTATTCAGAGCACCATACTGCCTCTGTGAAAAAATATTAATTCAATTTCACTATGATGGCTGCCCAAGGCTAAGGCCTGATTAGAAGTCAACCACTTACTATACAATTATATTAGTTGATGGGAACAGTTAAATATGGTGAAGCAAGAGAGGCATGGGAGAGCCCAGGTACATTTAAAAAGAGAAATACAGGGACCAGTAGTTAGCATAATGGCTATGTTGCTGAACTCCCACTGGCCAAGTGTGCGTGCGTGCCCAAGATCCCGAGAGGAGAATGGAGGAGAAGGGATTGCGGCGTGGCCATCCCCCCTAGGGGGGTGATTTCTCGCTTTCTATCTCTCTCTCTCTCTTTCTGGTGAGCATACACACCCTATAGCAAAAACCTCTCCAAAGAAAAAGAAAAAGAGAAATACAGTGTGTGCATGTCTGGGACATAAAATAACCTTGACAAAACAAAACAAACTGAAGCAGTTTCAGTCAATGAACAAGAATGATTCTGTACAGAGCTATACAAAAGCTAGAGCTAGTCCCTTTTTAAAATGTAAATGTCACTGCCCTTTATAAATTGAGAACTTAAGCTTAGAAAGATTTTTTTCAGTCTACTTTATTTTCACCCGAGTCTATAATTCTCTCTCCCTAATCTATCCCACCCACTCACCTTACTAAAGAAAACAAAACTCTATAAACTATTCATTGCATGTACATTCTTTTAGGAGGTAAACCACTATCTAACAGGTTAGAGAGGACTTTGAATCAAGGATGATTAACATAATTAGGTTCCTAAAGTCCTCATATTTGATATATACCAAGGAGTCTGGAAACTTTGTGAATGAAAACAGAAATCTCTGATGAGTGTTACATGATAATAATTTCTGAATTACACTGACTTTTCACATTTGCTCAAGGAAACATCATAAATCTTGAAGATTCTCCTCACAAGTTTCTGATTGTTATAAATTTATATTCACATCTTACCTGAAATGAACACATCAAGGTTTCATCCACACTCATCATTCCGCCAGCATTATCAAACTCGCCACAGTAATTTGGGGCTGAAAATAGGGTTACCAATTGTCGTTTAGCAAAAAATTCATATCCGTCTTCTACTACCTGTAGTTTTCCATTTTCAAAGGAAATGTCAAAAGAAAAAAAAAACATGTATTAATATGTAATCCTAAACTACCTATACTAATCGAGATTAAGGTGGCCAAAAAAATTCCATTTTGTCTTGCAAATTGTGATTTTTAGTTTTAAACTTTGCTTAAAGCATTAAAACTGGGGCCGGCAGGGAGTGTAGTGGTTAAGGGCACTGGATTCCCACATGGCTGACTATGGTTTGAGTCTTGGACCTGGCAGCTTGCTTTCTTGCTTTCCCTCCCTCCCTCCCTCCCTCTCTGGTCACATAAGAAAGAAAGAAAAGAAGGAAGGGGAAAGGGAAAGGGAAGAGAGTGCTTTCTCACTTTCTCTCTGGTAAGCACATATGACCTATAGCAAATTAAAATAAATAAAATAATAATTTTTAGACACACCGCCCGCTATGCCTTTTCTACATTGGCAAGGACTTTGCTTAAATAAAATAATAAATTCACTATTACTAAACAACCTTGAATCAAAATATGTGAATGGAGGGACCAGCAGTTAGCGTAATGGCTATGTCGCTGGACTCCCATGTAGTTGACCGTGGTTCGAGTCCCGGACCCGGTGGCTTAAAACTCACGCTGGGCGCACGTGCGTGTGTGCCCAAGATCCCGAGAGGAGAATGGAGGAGAAGGGATTGTGGCGTGGCCATCCCCCCAGGGGGTGATTTCTCGCTTTCTGTCTCTCTGTCTCTCTCTGTTTATCTGGCGAGCGCACGTGCCCTATAGCAAAAACCTCTCCAAAAAAAAAAAAATATATATATATATGTGTGTGAACGGATACAGTGACTACATGGAGCTGGGACACCAAGGATAACTGCAATGGCAGTTAAAATCCAACTATTGGGTCATTGGAACAGTCATGACATATGTTCTATGTTCTATGCAAAAATGTGTCATGACTTTTCTGATGACCAAATATTAATGCAAAATCTTCGATAAAATGAGCAACAACTAGACAAGGGAAGGATCTGTGAAGAGCTTTTTTCTTTGGTTTCCTTTTATATTTTCTATTAGCTTTATAAAACTATACACTGAAAACATTACTAAGTTAAATTTACATAGACTGGCTCCTTAAATTAGCTGCTGATAGGTTAAATCTTAATATGTAGAATTTGTTTCCTTAATGATTTACCATAATTTCTAGAATCTATTGTCAATTTCTGGATGAATTAAACAGTTCACATTTTGTAGTGTTATAAATTTGAGAGGTGGGAAATAGCATGTAAACATTTTATACTTAATTACAGTAGGCAAGATTCCTTTTTAAAGTCTATTTTAGGTATCCTTTGATAAGCAAAATTATCTTACAATACTTGCTAATATAAGAAAAAAACTGAAAAATTATTTATTTTTAAAAATAACTCTTATACCGGGGCCAGGAAGTGGCATGGAAGTTAAGGTGGCTAGATGTTCCAGTGCCAGACCCAGCAGCTTGAAAACACACCAGGCGCATGTGCCAGTGTGTTTTCCTTTCTGTTTAATTAATTTTATTTTTTTCATCAAAGATATTTTTATGTACATTATCATCAGCATTTTTATACAGGGATTATACATATATCTTAATGGCTACATAAATTTTGTTGTATGGATATACCATAATATTGACCAATATTGCCTTGTTAATATTGTTGGTCAATACTGCTTAACTATCAATAATATGCCTGACTAATAGTCATTTATAGTTTTTTCCCCATATTTTATTGATTCACAAAAGATATTAACTAATCTAAATACTTTCAATAGCAAGTGCAGCAGATATAAACATACCTATGAACACATGTCTGATTTTAGGCATAAAACTGAGTGAATACGATGAACACATTATAAAATAGCACCTAACTGAGGCTATATAGCTTACTGAGGTCATTAAATAGGTGTGTGTGTGTTGTGTATGTGTATGTGTATTTTTCATGTTCTTTTTAAATTTCAAGAAAAACAGTTTTAGCTTCAGTAAGTCAAAATACAACATTGAGAAGAATTTGCCTAAGACTTAAAGCTAGGAAAAAAGTTAGGATTCTGTTCAAACAGTAGGCAGATACTAAAAACTCAAAAAGCAGGTATGGACAAAGATAAAAATCTAGTACTAAGTGCAGTGTAATTTTCTTCTAAAACATTTTTTTCTTTCTCCATGCCTTTTACCAAAGAGGCATAAACTAACTTATTTGACAAAAAAAAAAAAAAAAAATAGTCTCAATTTGGTCTGTTATTTGCACAAAGTCCCGTAAGAATACTAACTGATTTAGCTGCCTTTGCTGGAACCTTTTATAAGGAACTTCAAATTAGATGCTTTGAAAAGTCTCCCAAGATGGGACCAGTAGATGGTGAAATGGCTATGTCACTGGACTTCAATGTAGTCGACCGTGATTTGAGTCCGGGACTCAGTGGCTTAAACTCACGCCAGGCACATGTGCATGCGTGCCCAAGATCCCAAAAAGAGAATGAAGGAGAAGGGATTGTGGCATGGCCACCCCCCACCCCGGGGGGGTTGATTTCCCACTTTCTGTCTCTCTTTCTGGCAAGCACACGTGCCCTATAGCAAAAATCCTCCCCCCACCCCCCGCAAAAAAAAATTCTCCCCATGGCTACTAAGCCAAGTCAGGGACTCACCATTTGCCTGTGCCTTTAAGTACCTATATTTAAAAGTTTTTTGGGCCTGTCAGGAAGTTAGGTTCTTTACTTATCTGCCAGGTAGAACTGTTTACGGTACCAGGCAATCTTTCCAAGAGCTTCTGTTGGCTTTCTTGAGATCTACCTTAGTTCCTTAGCTTTCTGGTCATATCTTCAGAAATGACATTGTAGTCAAAGCCCTGGCAATAACCAGTATTTCAAATTTCTGGTGCAATGCAACAGATATTTTTTAACTTATGCAAATAACCATTCTGCCACAAAATAAGAATATCCACAAATATTTTCCAATTCCAGAGGTGAGAAAAGTTTATGATTCAATTTCCAAAAATAAATTAGTAAATTCCTGAATCTATCAACAGCTCAAAAGTAGACAAAAATCCTTAAATCTGGAAAACAAAGCATAGGAGAAAATCAACGTTTTAGTCAAAAGTCATAAAATTCGATTTCTCCTGTAGTCTCATATAATTAACCTCTCTTTTGTTGAATTTGCAGAGTTACTGTGGTCCAATCTTTCTGTTTAAATTCTGGAAGTTAACGTTAAATGTTATTATTGATCTTTCCAGACTCGTCCCTACCATTAAGTTGGCCATTTTCTTGGTTATTTTTTGTTCTCTTATTTCTGTGTGTCTGCCTTTAGTTTTCCTGGTATAGCACTCCCTTCAGAACTTCTTGAAGAGCTGGTCTGGTGTTAGTTCATTCTTTCAGGTTTTGTTTATCTGAGAATGTTTTTTATCTTGTCTTCCCATATGAAGGGTAACCTTGCTGGGTATAGTATACTTGGCTGAAATTGTTTTTCACTTAACACTTTGAATATATTTTCCTATTCTTTCCTTGCTTGCATTGGTCCCGATGAGAGGTCCTGTGTTAGTCTGATGGAATAACCTTTGTATGTAACTTGACATTTCTCTCTTGCCAATGTTAGTATCTTGTCTTTGTCTTTGTGGTTTTGTTCAATCTGGCTATGATGTGCCTTGGTGCCAGTGCGTTTTTCAAGCTGCCAAATCTGGGACTTAAACCCTGCAGTTGGGTTTGTGTGATTCAGCTGCCTTAGCTACCATGCCAACAGCCAATCCTAACCTGACTTGTAAATCATTTGTTCTTGAAAAGACCAATGAGTGGAGATCCGTGACTAAAAATAATTAATAGTGGGTGTTTTCATTAGAAACTTTGCAACTCTGTCCTGTTATCTAATGGAAGGCTTAATTATCAAAAGTAAAACATGGGACCAGCAGATGGCATAATGGCTACTACGTTCTAGACTCCCACAAGGCTGACTATGGTTTGAATCCCAGACGTAATGGCTTTAAACTGATCCCAGGCATGCATGCGCGTGTGCCCAAAATCCTTAGAGGAGAATGGAGAAGGGATCGCGGCATGGCCATACCCCCATGGGGGTGATTTCTTGCTTTCTGACTGCCTCTGTCTGGTGAGCACACATGCCCTATAGCAAAAATCTCTGTTAATAAAAAAATTAAAAACACAATTATTTACTGATTAATAGATAACTTGCCAAAAGCAAAAGGTTTAGGACTATGACTTCCTTTTAATGGAATGATTAGAAAAGAGGCATGTGATAAATAATATGCATAGAATAAGAAGCCAGTCATTACTTTTTCTTTTTTGCTTAAATTTTTGCCAGAGGGTGTTTGTGCTGGCTGTAAGATATACAGAAGGAAAGTGAGAAAGCATACCTCCCCACCTCCATAGGGAACAATCTTGCCACAATCCCTTCTCCTCTGTTTCTTTTTCCTTCCAGGATTTTGGGCACATATATGCATGTGCCTGGCTAGTTTCTCAAGATGCTGGGTTTAGGACACAAACCACACAGTTGGCCATCTGGGATCCAGTTGCCTTAACCACCAGCCCACGGGCTGGCCCAGAAGCCAGTCATTTTTGTTTATCACTTGGGATCACACAAAGAGGTAGAAGCAGTAAAGTATCATGAGGAATAAAGTCCAGAGAAAAGAGAAGTACTATGGGACAGCACATACTTAACAATTTTTGCTTTAGCAGACAAATAACAAGAAATCTTTAGTATATTTATAAATTTAAAATACTTTTAGTACCCTTAAAAGTAGCAAAAATCATTAAAAAAATAAGGCTTCCAATCAATGTATGTGATGCCAATTACATTTTAGAAAACCTGAGAGCTTGATATATTAAAGAACCATGAAAAATACTTTCGTTTAATTCATTTATTCAACAACTAAGCGCATGTTACAATACGTAAGCAACTGTATAAAAGCAACTGATACTAGAAAACGAACAAGTCATAATCCTCTCCTTGAGGAATGTGATTTAGTGGTGGGGGATGATGCAAAAAACCACCACTCAAATCCTAAGTTGTATGTGTGTGTGTGCTTTTTAAAATTTTTTCTTTAATTATTTTATTTATCTTTATCCATTTATTTATTTATTTATATTTGACCATAGAGGGATAGAATGAGAGAGAAAGTGAGAAAGCAAGCTGCCCGGTTTAGGACTCGAACCAAGGTCAGCCATGTGGGAGTCCAGCATCTTTAACCACCATGCCATCTGCCGGCCCCAGTTGTATGTGTTTTTATAATGAAAAATTTCAAGACTTCAATAGACTCCCACTTACTCTTTACCCTGATTCAATAACTCAGAATTTTGCTCCATTTGTATTCTCCCCTTCTCTGCTGGTATACTTGAGTATGTATTACCAAAAAACTAGGGATGTTATTTTTACATAACAATGATTTTTATCACAGCCAAAATAATTAACAAAGATACTGTGATATTTAATCTATGATCAAATTTCTCGACTTTAAAATACTTTAAAAATTGGGCCAGCAGGTGGCGCGGTGGTTAAGGCACTGGACTCCCACATGGCCAACAGTAGTTTGAGTCCCAGACCTGATGGCCTGCTTTCTCACTTTCCTTCTCTCTCTGTCGTCAAATTAAAAATAAAATAATTATTTTAAACATTAACATAATTGTACAATATTTTTAGGTACAATGCAATTTTCCAGTACAAAATACAATGTGTAATGATACATTCAGGATGATCAGCATACCCATTTTCTCAACTACTTGTTATTAGTTGTGCTGAAAACACTGAAAATTCCTTCTGCTTAAGTTACTTTGCTATACACAGCAAGTTGTCACTATCTATATTCTTTCTATTGTCTTATAACAGAACCATTCCTATCTATCTGCAATTTTATTTCCATTAATCAACTTCCCTCTCTCTCCTCCCCCCACAATCCTTTCTAGCCTCCAACAGACACTCCATCCCTCTACCTCTGGAGGCAATTTTTTGACTTCCACATACAAGGTAGAACATGGACATGCTCTACATAGACCATGGGATATTTCTCTTTCTGTAACTGGCCTATTTTACTTAACATAATGCTCTACAGGCTCACACAAAAACTATCTTTCTACAGTGTGGTCTGTTCTTACCAAAATCCAAACATCCACAGAGTTGATTTGATTATTTTCAGTACATAAAAATGATATAGAAATCTAGACCATGTCTGGAAAGTTTCAGAAAAGCACTCAACATTCTGTTAAGACTTCAATGTACTACAAAAAATATATTCTTTGGAAACATTTTCTCTTACAGGTAAGAAAAGTTAACAACCATTAGACTAGTAATAGTGAGACCTAGATACTGGCATTGCCTTTTATATTGTTTTGCTTGTACAAGTCATTTTAGCTTTACTGGATCACAGGTCCTCAAAAATAGGATGAAATGGCATATATGAAGTTAATATATATTAAAATATGTAAGAGTCTTGTATTTCATACCTGATGAGCTCGACAAATCAAGTCTAAATCATGACGATTCAGAAATTTACTGACTACATCAGCTCCAAAAGTAAACGAAACACCACGATCATTTTCTCCCCAGCCTTGTACATCCTTATCTGGGTCAGACCACAGCAAATCACAGAGCAAACCTTTTAAAAAATAGAAATACAGCAATGAAAACAAAAACTGCAAAACATACAGAACGAAGCATATCTGTATCACATTCCAATTCCTTTCCTGCCCTCTTACCCTTTACTAAACAATGACAATCATTTGCTCTCAAGAATCCCAGTCTAGCCAGTGCACCCATTTCTTTATTAGACCAACCACAGAAACATAATCTGCTTAAGGTAGTATTATCCAACCCTTTCCACATATAGGAAATATCACTATGGCACACTCTGATGGAAATGGCTGTTCATCTTTTATGTAGTTTCTCCATATGAATAACCAATTGACCCAGCGGCATTTCCTAAATAGTTCATCTTTTCCTTACAGAGTTACACTATTTTGGAACACCAATGTATCCCATTAGTCTATTTTTTTTTTTAATCTCCAAGCTAATAACACAGTAGAGCTTTTATTTACTATAGGATACGTATGCTTGCTGGAGAGTCAGAAAGACAGAAAGCAAGAAATCACCTCCCAAGGGAATGACAATGCTGCAATTCCTTCTCCTCCAGTCTCCTCTTGGGATTTTGGGCATGCACACATACGTGTGTGTTTCAAGCAGGCAGGTCAGAGACTTTAGCTGCGGCTGGCCATGTGGGAGTCCAGCGACATAACCATTACGTCATCTACTGGTCCCCACGTTAAGAGCTTTTTATTAAGTCTCTGTATTTGGTGGAGCTAAAATCTCCATTTGATTTTGTTGCCCAGGATGGTCTGGGTCAGTTTTGATTCTCTTCCCATGTACACTTCAGAATAAGCTTGTCTAATTCTGTGAAAAACTCACTGCAACTTCATTGGAATTGCACTGGATATATCTATCAGTCTGAAGAAAAGTTATTTTGTACTGAGGACCGCAGGATTGAAAAATAAAAAAGCCCAATAGTGTGAAAGAACAAAATCAGATCAGATGGTAGGAAAGAGGTCAGGGCTAAAATTATCTGGTATCTTAATCATATTAATAGTAGGGGAAATCTTAAGAGGACTCAGACAACCTTGAAAATATAAAGTGGGAAGACCACTCTGAGAAATAAACAAACTCTGAAGAATCTAAACATTTAATATGCAGACAGAGGAGGGAAAATAAACAAAATTGAGAAAGAATTGTCTAAACAACAGGAATTCCTAGGATGAGCACAGTAAAGACATCCAGTAAGGAGAAAGAACTGTCTAAAAGAAATGGTTACATTTTAAGTGCCACAAATAAGTGGAGTAGGACAAAGACCAAAAAATGTGCCACTTACAATTAGATCATCAGACCTCAAATGTTTCTTGATTAAGGATAAGAGAGTGGGAAAGGGCCAAACTATAGTAAGACTAAGAGGGAGCAGATGTAGAGACAGTGATACTAATTTTCTCGGAACTATGGTGGCCAATGGAAGACGCTGTATTTTTAAAAAAATGAGTCAGTTTTAAGATTTAAGAGCTCATAAACTTCATAATATAGCTCAGCAGGAAGTATCTTCACGATCAGTTACAATACAGCTTGTCCTGTCAGTAAAATTATTTAAAACCCTACCCAGAACTAATGATAACACCCTCTTAATTTCTATCACCTCGTATTTCCTAAGCTTCCACTGTGATGTTTTAAGAAACACACTAGAACAAAAAATCCATTGGGACAGTCTCAATTCATAAGCCCTCTTCTGATTGAAATCGAGTCAAGGGTTGGAATTTTCTGTCTCTTCCTCATCAAACAGGAGGGCACCTGAAAATTGAGTTCTATTAAAAACCCCCTGAACAACCGATTTGGAGAGCTTCTTGGCTGGTGAACACAGTGATACGCTGGGACGGCAGCATGCCTAGAGACGGTATGGAATCTCTAGGCTACTTCCTCTACCTAATATCATCTCTTATGTATCTTTTCCATTTACTGTTAATGGGTCATATCCTTCATAATAAATCAGTAAATATAAGTAAAGCACTCAAGGAGGGGATTGTAGGAACCTCCAAATTTATAGTTGGTCAGGCACATAGGTGAGTCACTAGGGGCCCCTCTTGACACTTGTGTCTGAACTGCAGGTTGTGCTGTAAAATGAAGCCTTTAACCTGTGGGGTCTGTGCTAACTCCAGGATTGTTTCAAGTCTGAACTGGGCATCCAGGTGTTGTCACAGAATTGGGTGTGGGGATGGGAAAAACTCACCCACATATGGTATAAGAAAACACTACACAGAAAGGTATGTGTTAAGCAAAAGTTGAACTGAAGAAACAGGGCAATTTAACTACAATGAATTCAATAGGTATTCATGGCATTTTATGATGTGAATGTCATGAGTAGATACTTTAGTATATATACACTTGTATTCAAATTCAAGTAATAATATTTTTTAAAAGAGGTTTTTGCCTTAGGGTGCATGTACTCACAGGAGAGACAGTAAAAGGTGAGAAATCACCCACCAGGGGAGATGGCCACGCTGCAGTCCCTTTTCCTCCCTTCTCCTCCCAGGATCTTGGGCACGCAGCACATGTACCTGGCATGAGTTTCAAAGCCACAAGGTCCAGGACCTGAACTGCAGTCTGCCATGTGGGAGTCTACCAACATAACTGCTATGCCATCTGCTGATCTCAAGTAATATTTTAAAGTGAATAAAAAAGGGGCAAGTGGCAACTGTTATTTATGAAATTACATTAGGCTCACTTGTTAATCAAAATAGTGTTTTATCCTCAACTGGAACCTATTTGTTTTTATTGTGACTTGCTCATTGACAACTTAAGGGTTATTCTGTCTAGATGTTTCCTAACATTTTCACAATATTCATAAAATTGGTTACAAGTCTAAAGAGCCTTAAGCTAAAAAAAGTCTGAAATATAAACGAAGGAGGAGGTAACAGAAAGCTCCTAGATAACTTAAAAAGAAGGTAACTAAAGCATTGGGCAAGAATGAATGACTATGTTAATCAAAAAATCTTGACTAACTTAAAGTTTCTAAAGGATATAACCAATGCCAATATGAATGAAGGAACTTAAAGAAAAGAAGATAAGAGAATCAATAGCAAGATCTTCTTTGTGAAAAATTAAGTTTGACAGAAACATACTGTGGTCATAGATAAAACTTAAAAGTTCTGAACCTTGAGGGTGTGATCAATGCAAAATGAAAATTTTTTTTATAGCTATAAATAATCTGTAGTTAGCGTACTGACTATAAATTAGGTTTATATAGATGAACATTTTATACAAAACAATTAAATTTCTCTATATACTTACCTGTATCAGGGACATCAGTGGGTCTCATAATTCTTCGAATCTGCTCCATAGATTGAAGGTCTGGTGATAGTCCTATAATGAAAAAGATGACACAGTCCTGATATCTGAAACATTTTAATAGTCACTCATTAAAAAAAAAAGCATTTAATCAAAGTAGAGTCACTATGTGATATTAAGGACATTAAAGGTATTCCTTTTGATGTTATCTTAAAGGTCAATATGCTGAATAATTGCGATCCCACTTTACATAGTAAAACATTATGATTAAGTAGTCCTTCTATTTTTCTCTACCAGTTGAAAGTATCAATAAATTCTTTTACATTTCAAAAAGACTTCCCAAGGATTGAAACTCTACTGTTCTTTCTTTTCAACCATTTTCTGCCCCTCATAGGAAACACTCTATTGCCACCCCTCCTACAACTTTTGACACTTCTGAACATGTAACTGTTTCACTGTATTTTTTTTTTTTGGTTAAGATACAGGTCTCATCAGTGTTGCCCAGGCTGGCCTTGAACTTGTGATCCTTCTGCCTCAGTCTCCTGAGAAACTAGGATTACTGGTATCTGCCATGGCACCAAACTCTATCATCTAAGACTTTCTTCTCACATCCCACTCTAACATGCTTATCTTTATGAAGCTATAAACTGTCGATCAGTAGGATAAACAAGAAAAAGCACATAAAGATACTATACTTCACAATCTTGGGGCCGGCAGGTGGCGTGATGGTTAAGGGTGTTGGACTCACACATGGCTGACCACAGTTCTAGTCCTGGACCTGGTGGCATGCTTTCTCACTTTCTTCCCCCCTCCCTTCTCTCTCTCGTGCTGTCCTTCTATGGTCAAATTAAAAAGAAAGAAAGTTAAATAGAAGAATTCTTAAAACAAAAAACAAACAAGAAAAAACCTTCACAATCTTAAAGTGGTATATAAACTATTAATTCTCTGGTAGGTAATCCAAGTATAAGAAGCTAAACGTTTATATTCTGCACTGCTACATTTCTATTCTTAGCTTTACTATAAAACACATAAAGGGGGCAGGCAGGTGGCATGGTGGTTAAGGGTGCTGGACTCACATGTAGCTGACCGCGGTTCAAGTCCCAGACCTGGCAGCTTACCTTCTCACTTTCTCTTTTGCTCTCACTCTATCTCTCTCTGATCAAATCATAAATAAACAAATAAATAAATACAGTTAAATAAAAAATCATTGTTTAAGAAAAAAACCATAATTTCTCAACCTTGTAGAAAATATGTTTTAATTAATATGCTGAATTATGTTTTCCCAGAAAATAAGCCATTTATTAACTTCAGACTTAGGCAAGTACATCTATCTTTTAAGCATTTTTCTACACAACTCTTCCTATATATTGATTAAAAACTAATATCCTTGGGAACCAGCAGTTAGCGTAATGGCTATGTCGCTGGACTCCCACGTGGTCGACCGCGGTTTGTGTCCCGGACCTGGTGGCTTAAAACTCACGCCGAGCGCGTGTGCGTGCGTGCCCAAAATCCCGAGAGGAGAATGGAGGAGAAGGGATTGCGGCGTGACCATCCTCCCCGGGGGGTGATTTCTCACTTTCTGTCTCTATGTCTCTCTCTGTCTGGCGAGCGCACGCGCCCTATAGCGAAAACCTCTCAAAAAAAAAAAAAAAAAAAAAAAAAAAAAAAAAAAAAAAAAAAAAACAAACCTAATATCCTTATACCATTTTTATTAAATCACTTCTCTATACAAAAGTTCAATATGGTTATTACTAAGCTATTCGATAAACTCCTTTGCTCAGTATTCGAATTTCTATAACCTGATCCCATCATTTCCCAACAGGTAGCTGACATTCTAGTAGAGCTAGTTCTCACAAGTTCCCCAGACAACACAAGCTGTTTCAAGTCTTTTTCACTTCTCCCAAGTCTATTTATGCTCTAAAACCCACGTAGCTGTGAACATTTATCCAGCAATTCTTTCCTCTTTTCTGACTTCTCATAATAATTAGTCTCTAGGGGTCAGCAGATGGTGTGGTAGTTAAAGTACAGGGTTCCCACATGGTCACTGAGGTTCAAGTCCTGGATCCAGCAGCTTAAAAATCACACCAGGCACGTATACACACAAAATTCCCAGAGGAGGAGAATGGAGAAGGGATTGCAGCATGGCTATCCCCATGGGGGGGGGGGGGGGGGTGTAATTTCTCCCTTTTCTTTTCTATCTCTGTCTATGTTGAGCACTGTGCCCTATGGCAAACCACTCCTAAAAAAATTACTGTCTCTAAAAGTACTGCATAATCAAATTCCTATATTACCCAACTATGTTTCATATATAATTTTATCAATACTTCAGTTTTCATGATGAACAGTAATACACAATACAATATTTACATATCATGGCATCTAGCCAAGTGCTAGGCCCATGATAATTTTTCAAGTAAATCTATATATATTCAAGCTTATTTTTATAAGTTAAATGGAAAACTTGTCCTTCTACCAAAAACTTATTTTTAGAACTAAAGCAGACATATTGCATGAAGCCTAGAACTCTTCATATATGTGAATGTTTTTCATCTGTGTGAATATTAAGCCCAATTGTATTTGGATTCTGGTGAAAGATATTCAATATAGGCAGGAAGATACAGATCCTCTAATTTTTACTGATAGCAGGGTATCATACCTTTCTGTCAACCTGAGGCAAAGAGAAAATATTTTTTCAAACTTCGTTATCCTCTTTATAAGTTAAACTCTTTAAAATTATTAAAGTTCATTTATAAATAATCAAATTTCTAATTAGAAACAATTTTTCCTCTTTTTGCTTGCTAGAAGGCATGTGCACTCACCAGAGAAAGACAGGGAGTGAAGAAAGCACTGCCCCATGGAGGACGGTGATGTTTCAATCCCCTCTCCTCCATTTCTTCTTCCTTATGGGCTTCTGGGCATGCATGCACAAGCGCATGGTATGTTTTTCAAGCTACCTGGTCCAGGACTAAAGCCATGAAGCTGGCCATGTGGGATCCAACTGCCTTAACCATGAGGCCAGAGAGCCAGCCCCAAATCTCTAATGATTAAAAGAGGTTTTAGCCATGTTTGAAAGTTTTAATCCTTTAAGTTTTCACATAAGTAGTGCTTTGTTTCCCCAGAGCATCTTAATTATTACAGCTCTTACTTGAATAACAAACAGTAAGAAAAACAAGACAAATTCACTAGCCTACCTCCATGACAACAGAAGATCTTTTCATCCACAATAGCGGCTATAGGCAGGCAGTTAAAACAATCAGTGAAGGTCTTCCACAATTTAATATTAAATCTTCGTTTGCCTATTAAAAAAACAAGTAGAATAAGTTAAAAATTTTAAATTGTTGGGACCAGCAGTTAGTGTAATGGCTATGTCGCTGGACTCCCATGTAGTCGACCGCGGTTCAAGTCCCGGACCCAGTGGCTTAAACTCATGTTGGGCGCGTGTGTGTGCGTGCCCAAGATCCCAAGAGGAGAATGCAGAAGAAGGGATTGCAGGGTGGCCATACTCCCTGGGGGGTGATTTCTTGCTTTCTATCTCTCTGTCTCTCTCTGTCTTTCTGGCGAGCGCACGCGCCCTATAACAAAAACCTCTCCAAAAAAAAATTTTTAATTGTTCTCATTAATTACCTCAAAGCCACAGAATAGTGAATAGTTTCAATTTTCTTTTTTATGCTTATCTAGCATTTTATTTTCCTATAAGGAGTGCTATTTATATACTATCTTTAAAAAGTATTAAATGTAAACAAACATTTGGCACCTTCAGTAAAGTTAAACATATTTCAAAGATTATTGTAGGTGTTTTACAAAACAAATAAACCAAACACTTTTATCTTTTAAGATCACTACACTAAAGCAATTTTGAAAGTCTACCGGGCTGTAAATCATGTTTTCCCTTCAACATGTGCACTAGTTACATACGCAGCCATTATAAGTAAGCAGAAGTGAAAGGGATACCTCTAGACACTGTCCGTTTTAACTAATGAATTGAGTAATAGTATAAACAGTATAAAGGAGAATTTTCAAGTGTTTAACTCGTTGCCCCCTTTGAGTGAATTACTCCTTGGAACTACAGCAAGTATAAGACACACGAAGGCTATAATTTTCTAGCAGCCTAGCATAAAATGCTGCAACAAAGAAAACCACAAGTATATGTTTACCTTTTTGGAGTTACTCAATTTTCCTGAATTTGGCAATAAGTTGTTACTACTAAGCCAGGAAAATACTTGTGAAAGACACAAGTATTAATTTCTTCTGTTTTATGCCATACCCTGTCTCTTAATGAATAAGTATAACTCAAAGCACTGTTTACAAGCTGTTCTCCCATATAGTATTCCATTGATCTAGTTAGATCAATGGAATACTATATGGGAGAACAGGTGAATATTTTATCCTTTAAGAGTAATTCTGATGTAACTTTAGGAAGATGGTTATAGTTTTATGTACTCTAACCCATTGCCCCTCTACTAGTTTAACTTAAATAATTCAAGCCACATGCAACATCTCAGAAATAAAAATGCAATATAAAACCAAACATAGGGGCCAGCAAATGGCATAGTGGTTACATTGCTGGACTCCCACACGGCCAACTGCGGTTCAAGTCCTGAACCCCATGGCTTGAAAATCACTTCCAGGCGCCTGTGCATATGTGCCCAAGATCCCAAAACGAGAATGGAAAAGTGACTGTGGTATGGGCATCTCCCCTGGGCGGGGTGACTTCTCACTTTCCCTCTCACTGTCTCTGTCTCTCTTTCTCTCCAGTAAGCACAGGTACCCTATGGCGAAAACCTCTTTCAAAAAAAAAAAAAAAAAAAAAAAAAAAACAACAACAACAAAAAAACAAAACACATACATACATACATATATATTTCATTCTCCTTAGCATAACAGTTTTGCAAGGATAACCTCTGTTGTGCTTTGTTAGAACCCAGTGTTTACAGTCTGGCATATATAACATGTCCTTAAACATTACCAAATTATACAAATCAAGGATATATGAAGTTTGAACAGAAGTCTATCAAATTTAAGGATGGAAAAAAGTGAAAGTAGATTCTCATGACATGATCTAACAAAACCAAAAGACCAAACTGGAACACAGTAGGGCAATTTAGTGATGACATTTGGAAACATCACTACACAAAAGCCAATCAATAATTTCCAAATGATGAAAAAAAGTAATAAGGATACCAAAGACTATTCAGTATCCTTGGCTCTCTTGATTTGCACAGTCTAAAATTTTAAAATAAACTTGAATTTTAAATAGTCCTATAGAACTTTTCAACAGTTCATGTGACAGAGAACTAATAAGAGCTTTTGTCCTATCATAAGAATGCTAAGAGCTAAAACACCTATATGGCCACTAGTAAGCCAGGAGCCACTTCAGTGACCTCTGTTTCACTTGAATATTTTACCGGGTAAACTAATTAAAAGTAGGCTCTTCAGCAGAGTAAGCTCCAGTCAATTTGAAATAACATGACCAAAGAGGAGTCCAAGAACCAATTTAATTAGTAACATGTTCCCTAGTTTCAGGTTGCTCTTCATGGGCTTATACCTGGTACATCACGTTTTTTCAAAAGTTTGAATCCAAGGAACTCTTTTGTACCTGAAAATTATTAGGGAATGTTTTAATTAATTACTTTTCTAAGTTTGAATTTTCACTTACATTCATCATAGAATCCATAAATGCGATTGATGCTAGCACACTCATGGTTTCCTCTTAAGAGAAAGAAGTTCTCAGGATATTTGATTTTATAGGCCAATAGCAAACAAATGGTTTCCAAAGACTGCTTTCCTCTATCCACATAATCTCCTAAGAAAAGATAGTTGGCTTCTGGTGGGAAACCTCCATATTCAAATAATCTCAGTAAATCTGTATACTGTCCATGAATATCTCCTAAAAAGAAAAAAAAAGGTAGTTGTTTTAGAAAAATCAGTTACTTTTGTAAGCAGCTTCTATGAACTGGTTCTCAAAGTTCACATGGTTATATAATCCTTTCCCTCTGAATGTGGACTATTCCTAGTGACTTGCTTTTAGCAAATGGGATATAGCAAAAGTGAAGTGGACTGTCAATTCTGAGATTAGGTTACAAAAGACTGTGACTTCTTAGAGTTTCTTAGAACTCACTTTCTTCCATGCTTGCTGATGAAGCACTATAAAGAGTATCTTTAAAGACTACCTCAAGTGGGAACCAGCAGTTAGCGTAATGGCTATGTTGCTGGACTCGCACGTAGTCGACTGTGGTTTGCGTCCTGGACCCAGTGGCTTAAAACTCACACTGGGTGCGTGTGCATGCATGCCCAAGATCCCGAGGGAGAATGGAGGAGAAGGGATTGCGGCGTGACCATCCCCCCTGGGGGATAATTTCTCGCTTTCTGTCTCTCTGTCTGGCGAGTGCACGCGCCCTATAGCGAAAACCTCCCCCCCCCCAAAAAAAAAAAAGACTACCTCAAGTCATTTTAAGATTATCCATAAGTAACTACATTTGCTTCACTACAGATTCATAGAAGGGACAGATCATTTCCACAAAATTCCAGATGACTTCCTCTTACTAAAAGGTGATATTCTAAGCTAATTAACTTATTCAACGAACATTTACTTTTAACTAATATCTCTTATTTGCTGGGTACTGTATAAAGGAGCACCAAATACAAAATTTAATAAACCACTTGAAAAAAAAGAGAATAAAAATTACAGGCTGAACATCCCTAACCCAAAAAATCTGAAATGCTTTAAAATCTGGAATCCCACACCAAACCTCATGTGACAAGTCACAGTCAAAACACAATACAAAAATATTCTAAGTCGGCCAGGTCACGGTGTGGTAGTTAAGGCACACCTGGATCCCACAGGGCCAATTTTGTAGATCCAGTCCCAGGCCTGGCAACTTGTAAAATACACTACTGTGTATGCATGTGTGCCTAAAATCCTTAGAAGAGAATGAAGAGGGGATTATGGCACAGCTATGCCCCTGGCAGATGATTTCTCATTCTTCTTCACCCTGCTCTCTGGCGAGTACTTGCATCCTATAGCAAACAAATAAATAAAAATAAAAACAACAAAAATAATCTATAAAATATCTCTGGGGTAAGGTATAAGGTGTACATGACACAGAAATGAATTCTGTGTTTTGACTGGGTATCATTCCCCCAAGATTGCTCATGATTTCCACACAAGTATTCCAAAATCTGAAAAAATCTAAAACACTTGTGGTTCCTAGCACTTTGGACAAGGGATATCCAACCTGTATTTAAACAGCACACTGATTAACTGTACATTCCATTGTGTGGATGTGGATCACTAAGGAACATACGGGGACAAGAAAAATGTTTGCATGTAAAAACCATCCCTGTTTAGGGAACCAGCAGTTAGCGTAATGGCTATGTCACTGGACTCCCACGTAGTTGACCGTGGTTCGCGTCCCGGACCCGGTGGCTTAAAACTCACGCCGGGCCCATGTGCATGCGTGCCCAAGATCCCAAGAGGAGAATGGAGAAGGGACTGCAGCGTGACCATCCCCCCTGGGGGGTGATTTCTCGCTTTCTGTCTCTATGTCTCTCTCTGTCTGTCTGGTGAGCACATGCGCCCTATGGCGAAAACCTCTCGATTTAAAAAAAACAAAACAAAACAAAAAAACAAACAAACAAAAAAAAACCATTCCTGTTTGAGCAAAAGTAGATAGTAAATCCAAGAAAGCTATATGATAAGCACTAATAACTACAAAGAAAACCTGTATTATCAAACCAAAAGTCAGTATGACCATTATTTTACTATCTCCCCACTGTTATGTGAACCACAGAAAAATGCTACTTTCTAGTTATGTAATAATTTTTCTGGTTATAACAATGTAATTACTCAACTTAAGATATTAAGTTTATGCTTCAGACTAAAAGCCACTTTAAGAGTTAATAAAAAAAAGAGTTAAAAGAATACAAACTGTAAAGTAATATTGTCTTTAAAATAAATTAAAACATTTAGAACAAAGTTAGAAGACCATGAATAATATCATATTGACCTTCCAAAATTCTATACCTGTTTTTTTTTTTTCTAACCAGTGTACTGGAATGCCCATTTCTCTCTACCCTTGACAATATTAAATAACAATCTTTGACAGTTTCTATAATTTGAGTATAGAGACTTGTTTTAAATTGCAGTTCACTGATTACCACTGAGACTGAAGACCTTATGTTTATTAGCTATTTGAATTTCGAAGATATGCCCCTTCCTATTTTTAAGTTTGTATTTTATTTGTATTTTTATTTTGTCTTATTTATTTCTAAGAACTCTTTACATGTATGCATAGCCATCCTAGTTACATTAATATAAATAGCAAACATTTCTCTCATTTTTATAACTTTTTATTTTAGTAAGTTTCAATTTTTATATGATGTTACTTAATAAAACCTATCTTCTCTTTTTTACAAAATTAGAAAAAAAATTTTCTCTAAATCAACCTTAATGTAAAAATAGAAGGAAAAAAATGTAACTCGAGAGTTACTTCCAACTTTACCCATTTACATACCACAAATTTTCAGTGGTGCTTCTAATTCCAGAAGAATAGGCTGGCTCAGAAAGATCTCCCGAGACTTGATACATAACCCCCGAACTTCTGCTTCAGTCATCTGCACAATCTTTCCTGGACGACATCCTCGTACTGATAAACAATGAATAAAAATGGTCAGTTTTCTGAAATTTATCAACAAATTAATAATACAAATTAAAAAGCCATACTCATATTTTGAAGCTCAAACAAGTCACAAAGGCAGCAAACTACCCTACACTGTTGGGTCTAAAGCTAACAGTAAGGTTATTTTATAATCTTTGGTTTCTATCTTCATTGTTGCTGGTTCTTGATGACACTCCTCAAAAGTCTGCTGTCAGTGAAATACAGTCCTCATCTTTACTCTCTTCAGTGGCCAACTTAATTTCTAGCAGCCCAATATACCTAAAATGTTTCAGGGACAGCACTCTTGAGGGTCTATTCTCTCTCACTGAAAACAGTCTTGCATCTAGTAGTTGGCCAGGGTAGCATCATGAAGAAGCAGGGGCTATGAAGAAAAGGCAATTAAAAAGTAGCTGGCAGGAGGTGATTGAGTATTTTTTTTTGGGGGGGGGGGAGTGTTATAGGGTGCATGTGTTCACTGGAGAGACAGAGACAGAAAGCCAATCTCTTCTCCTCCATTCCCCTCCTGGGATCTTGAGCACGCATGCATACATGACTGGCATGAGTTTTAAGTCGTCCGGTCTGGGATTTGAACTGCAGTTGACTACGTGGGAGTCTAGTGACGTAACCATTATGCCATCTGATGGTCCCAACCCATTAAGCCGCTACGGCCAGATTTAAAATACTCGGTTGGCTTTGTGGGATCTGGCGTTCTTACCCACTAGGCCATGAAGCCAGCCCTTTCCTAAAGTAATTTCATTTCCAACGAGAGAGAGAAAAACAGAGAAAGACAGACAGACAGGCACTCCCACTAGGATCCTCACCCTGTGATCTACCCTGAGTCTCAGCCAGCTCAGATCACTGGCATGCACATGCCTGGTATGCTCAGGAAGTCCTGGGACAGGAACTCAGGACCTCTCTTTCCCAGGAGGGTCCCACTGTGTTACCACTGTACCTCCATCTGGCTCTACCATCTCCATTTTCCAAATAAAACAAATATAAAAAAGATGCCAGATATTTAAACTTTTATATATATCATTATATTCACAATAGAGCATTATATTAAAATCTCTAAAGATTAACTAGAGTAAATTTTTTTTCCATATGAATGAGTAATAAAATCCATAAAATAACATGGATTGGTGCATGGGAGAAGGGAGTTTCTTATCTGCCTTCTTGAACTTTTCTCTCGTCATCTCCACCATCTCCTTCCCTTTAATCTTTAAATATACTGCTAAGCTCTCATACAACCTTAACTGAAAACGAATTTTTTTTTAGGTTTTTGCCACATGTGCTTGCTGGAGACAGAGAGAAAGTGACAAATCACCCCCCCCCCCCCCCCGGGGTAATGGCCACACCACAATCTCTTCTTCTCCGTTCTCCTCCTAGGATCTTGGGCATGTGTGCCTGGTGTTATTTTTCTTTTCTTGTCTCTTTTTAAAAATAATTATTTTATTTAACTTTGTTTATTTAAATTTGATCAGAGAAGGACAGACAGAGAATGAGAGAGAGAGACAGAGAGAGAGAGGGGGGGAAATGAAGAAAGCAAGCTGCCAGGTCCAGGACTCAAACCAGAGTCGGCCATGTGGGAGTCCAGTACCCCTTATTACCACACCACCTGCTGGCCCCGAGAAATAAAGTTAAACAAAAGAATTCTTTAAAAAAAAAAAAAAGAAAGAAAGAAAGAAAGAAAGATTTCCTGGGGAAAAATTGATTCAGCATGTAATAGTTTCAAATAGTTTCAAAGCCCTTTAGTAACAAATATTATTACTGCTTAGAAAATATTTTGAGGTATTATATAAAATATACTAACCTCGGGACCAGCAGTTAGCATAATGGCTATGTTGCTGGACTCCCATGTAGCCAACTGCAGTTCAAGTCCTGGACCCGGTGGCTTAAACTCACGCTGAGCGCGTGTGCATGCATGCCCAAGATCCTGAGAGGAGAATGGAGGAGAAGGGATTGTGGCATGGCCATCCCCCCTAGAGGGAGATTTCTCACTTTCTATCTCTCTGACTCTTTCTGGTGAGTGCACGCGTCCTATAGCAAAAACCTGTCAAAAAAAAAAAAAAAAAAAAAAAAAAACCCTAACCTTCCCTGTATAGCTAACTCAGTGATTTTTTTTAAAAAAAAACTATGTATACACCTGAGTTACCTATCACTCAGTTCAAGATGTAGAATGTTGGGAACCAGCAGTTAGCATAATGGCTATGTCGCTGGACTCCCACGTAGTCAACCGTGGTTCGTGTCCCGGACCCGGTGGCTTAAAACTCATGCCAGGCGCGTGTGAGTGCGTGCCCAGGATCCCAAGAGGTGAGAATGGAGGAGAGGGGATTGCGGCGTGACCATCCCCCCTGGGGGGGGGGTGATTTCTCACTTTCTTTCTCTATGTCTCTGTCTGGCGAGCGCACACGCCCTATAGCGAAAATCTCTCAAAAAAAATAAATAAATAAAAAATTAAAAAAATAACAAATAAAAAGATGTAGAATGTTGGGGATGGCAGGTAGTGTAGTGATGCTGGACTTCCACATGGCAGACAGTGGTTGAAGTCCTGGACCTGATAGCTTGTCCTCCCTTACTCCCTCCCTCTCTGGTCTAATTAAAATAAATAAATAAATAAATAAAATAATTAAAAAAAAATTATGTAGAATGCTTCCTGCAACCATACCCTAACCAATATTAGCAATGCCCAAGGTTATTGCCTTAGTCTGTTATCACACTGAGTCTGTTTCTGGACAATACATAGACAATTACTCTATTTGTCTATTTCTGCATCAATACCACACTGTTGTTTTTTTAAAAAATTATTTTATTTAACTTTATTTATTTTACTTGTTTATTTATTTTAATTTGACCAGAGAGATATTTTAATTTGACCAGAGAGAGACAGAGTGAAGGGGGGGGGAGTGAGAAAGCAGGTCACAGGTCCAGGACTCGAACTGCGGTGGCCCAAGTGAGAGTTCAGTGCCCTTAACCACCACGCCACCTGCCAGTCCTAATACCACACTGTTTTAATTATTGTAGCTGTGTATAAAGTCTCAGTATGTGGTAGTATAAACATTCCAATTTTGTTCTTTATCTAGATCTTTTCACATTTTCAAATACATTTAAAAACTGGTTTGTGTCTATTCCCTCCCCCAAACCTGGTATGTATGCTTTAATTTGGTATAAATACGTAAGTCTACAGAGGACTGACGTTTTAACAATTTTAAGCCTTCTAATCCATGGACATGATATCTGTCATTTAAGTTGCTATTTCTCTCTCTCAGCAACGTTCCGTAATTTTCAGGGTGGCAGTCTTGCACTTTTACCATTAAGTTAACTGAGGGGAGGGGAAGCTGCCATTTTAAATGTGTGATTTTTTCTTTCATTTTCCAATTATCTGATGTTAATATACAGAAATATAATTTTTAAAAATGTAATTGCCAGAGAGCATGAGTGAGAAAGAAACAGAGAGACTGAGAAATCCCCTCCAACTCCACACTGATCACTGTTGTACCACAATCCTTTTCCCTCCCTTTCTCCATCCTTTCAGATTTTAGGCACCAATGTACATGGGCCCTGGAGTGTTTCCTAAGCTGCCAGGACTGGGACTCAAATAATGGTCAGTCATGTGGGATCTGGCTCCATATGGACATCACTTAACTGCAGTACCACCAGACCAGCCCATATTGATTTTTGTACACTGTATATTCCATTGTAGAATCCTTTAGACTTTCCAAGTACACAATTTTATCACCTGCAAAACATTCTTAATTCAAGTTTTTCCCAACTCTGTAGCTTTTATTTTTCTTCCTCACTGAATTGGTTAGGACCTCTAGGAAGATGAAGAGAAGTGGTCTTCCTCATCATGTTCCAGAACTGGGCACTGAATGCTTTTCAGGCATTCGATATTTCACTAAGTATGACAGCTATATTTTTGCACATCTCATTGTCATCTTGAGGAAAACTGGCCTCTATTTCCAGTTTGGTAAGAATTTTTACCATGAAGAAGCATTAAAATGTATCAAATACCAAGGCCAGCAGGTGGTGTGGTGGTTAAGGCCCTGGACTCCCACATGACCAACCACAGTTCAAGTCCTAGATCTGGCAGCTTATTTTTTTCACTTTCTCTCTCTTTTGATTTAGCATGTGTGCCCTATAGCAAATTAAAATAATAAAAAAAAATCAAATAATCCTAAAAAAATGATCAAATACCTCTCCTCATATGTTGAGATTATGTAACTTTGCATTTACTGTCAATGTCACTTACCTTGACCAATTTCTAAATATTAAGCTATCCTTGGATTACCAGAATAAACTTCACCAGTTTATGAGTTACTATCTTTATTTATATTGTGTCACACACAATTTGCTAATATTTTATCCAGGATATTTGTAACTGTATTCATAAGCGATATTGGCGAGTAGTTTCCCTGTTATTTACTTATCAGATTTCAGTAAAAGCATTATTTGGCTTCACAGAACAAGTTGGGAAATGTTACCCCTCTTTCTATTTTCTGTAAGAGACTAAATAAAATTGGTGCAACTTCTTTTTTCTTTTAAAGGTTTATTTTACTATTATTATTTTTAAAGAATTATTTAACTTTATTTATTTATTTTAATTTGACCAGAGGGGAACAGAGAGAGAGAGAGAAAGTGAAAAAGCAAGCCACCAAGTCCAGGACTTGAACCACAGCTGGCCATGTGGGAGTCCAGTGCCCTTAACCACCACGCCACCTGCCAGCCTCAATTTTATTATTACTTTTAATTTGCTATAGGGCATGTGCCCTCACCAGAGAGACAGACAGAGAGACACAGAGAGAGGGGCAGGGGAGCAAGTCACCAGGTCCAGGACTCAAACCATGGCCAGCCATGTAGGAGTCCAGTGCCATAACAACCATGCCACCTGCTGGCCCCAGTGTAACATCTTTTAAATGTTTAGGGTCACCAGGTAAGCCATCTGTATCTACAATTTTCTTTTATTTTTAAAAGTTTATTGATGCTTTTTTCCCCGTAAGAAAAAGAGACGGAAGGACAGGCACCGCCAACAGGGTCCTCATAGACTAACTCACCCCTACTCTCAGCTGTTCCAGACTACAGCAGGCATGCATGCATCTGGAATGCCCAAGGCGGCCCAGGAACACAAAACCAGGACCTTTCCAGGTGGATGTAATTGTATCATGGCTGTGCCACCATTTGGCCTCTGGCATTTTCTTTCTGAGAAGTATTTTTCGAGCTCAAACTATAGCAATTTTCAGACCTCAATTCAAATGCAAAAGAAATTTCCATATAAATCCATTTATATAGTTGAGAAGTTTCTATCTAACACTCTACTGGAAGACATACTAAAAGGCAAATATCTAGAGAATTCTATAAATGCTTTCAAAAGTGATGAATATGCTTAACTAAAATCATATACTTGTATAATTATATTTATTAGTATTTGGCAGTACCTATTGCTGGGAAAAGACATTTTCCAAGATGAAATACATAAAATCTCATTATAGATCAACATCAACAGATGACCACTTGCAATCAATTCTGATGAAAGAGAACATTAACTTGACTTCAATTAAGCAAAATTTTATCTTCTCTGATACACACACAAAAAATTCTTTCTCATGATTACAAAAATTATATTCAAATATTTTACATTTGAATATATCATATTTGTAATATTTGTATTATCAATCATGTATTACATTTAAATTTTTTATTTACATAAAAAATGGAGGTTTGTCTTTTAAATTACAAAGGGTATGCAACATGTGCCTATGGATCTGTGTTGTTTCAACCAACCATCTATAATATTTCCAGCAAGTTCTTACTGCCTTCTCTAAAACAGACAAGATGGCAATAATGATAATAATAATAATACTATTACCTCATAAAATCTTTTTTTTTTTTTTTGGGAGAGGTTTTGTGCTATAGGGCGTGTGCGCTCGCCGGACAGACAGAGAGAGACATAGAGACAGAAAGCAAGAAATCACCCCCCAGGAGGGATGGCCACGCCACAATCCCTTCTCCTCCATTCTCCTCTTGGGATCTTGGGCACGCACGCACACGCGCCCAGCGTGAGTTTTTAAGCCAGCGGGTCCGGGACGTGAACCGCGGTCGACTACGTGGGAGTCCAGCAACATAGCCATTACGCTAACTGCTGGTTCCCCCTCATAAATCTTAGTAATCTTCATGAACCACTGATATTTTATTTAAATGCTAAACAGTATATGAGTGAGAGTGAGAGAGCCGTGTCTCCGCTCCCCTGCCCCAGGGTCCTGGTCTTACCAGATTCCTTTTGCCTCTAATTCGCCATTCAGCTAGGATATTGGGCACATGGATGCCATTTATTTTTCAAGCTTTCAGGGCCAGAACTCAAACCCTGGTCAGCCACGTGGGATCCAGCTTCCACTGCAGAGTTTAACCTCTGCAGGACAGGGTCAGCCCAACCACTAGGGTCTACAACCTCCCACCCCCAGTTACTCAAGGTTACTTAGGAACTAAAACAATTAACGGCAAAGTTATATCTGGATTTCCCAACTTTATTCCCTGACAATTGACTTACATTTAAAAGTCTGGGGACCAGCAGATGGCGTAATGGTTATGTCACTGGACTCCCACGTAGTAGACCGCAGTTTGAGTTCTGGACACCCGACAACTTGAAACTCATGCCAGGCATGTGTGCATGCATGCCCAAAATCCAAAGGGGAGAATGGAGGAGAAGAGACTGCAATGTGGTCATTTCCACAGAAGGGTGATTTCTCACTGCCTCTCTAGTAAGCTTGTGCACCCTATAGAAAAAAATCTTCCTCTCCAAAAAGTCTGCCCTTAAGCAACCAGAAAGTAAAAATTTAAAGATTGAATAAAATGTGAAATTTTGGTTTCAAGTAAGAGAATTAGACAGCTGTTATACTTTCAATTTTTCTTATATATGCCTAATAGGAATAATTAATGGAAAGTCAGAGCCCCAGATGGCTTTCTGGAGGTTCATAATACCCCAAACTATCTGTAATATTGTGTTTGTTCCTGAATGGATTTTTTTTTGAGAAGGTCCACAGCTTTCATGAATCTTAATGGGGTCTGCAATTCACCATAAGCAAAAAAGTCATTCCAAATGCACTGGTAAACAGCCAGTGTAACAGAAATAAAGAAGAAAAGTAATATATAGATAAGGTCTAGACTTTTTAGGAATGAGCTCCCTTTTCATTGTGTTGACATCCGTTGATAGTGCAATAGTAGGTAAAACTGTAGGACCAGCAGATGGAGTAAATGGTTATGTTGCTGGACTCACAGTTTGAGTCCCAGTTCAAGCAGCTTAAAACTCACACCAGGTGTGTGTGGTGAGTGCCCAAAATCCCAAGGGGAGAATGGAGGAGAAGGGACTGCAGCATGGCCATGCCCCCCCTAAACCCCCCGGGGGAGTGTGTGTGAGTTCTTGCTGTCTCTGGCGAGCGCACATGTCCTACAACAAAAATATCTCTAAAATAAATAAATAAATAAGAATGCCTTGACACGGGGCAGCAAGTGGCATAGTGGTTAAAATGCTGGGCTCTCACATGGCTGACCATCGTTCGCATCCAGGACTCAGTGGCTTAAAACTCACGCTGGGCATGTGTGTGTGCCCAAAATCCTAAGAGGATGAATAAGAAAGGACTACGGTATGGCTGTCCCTCCCGGAGGGTGATTTCTCACTTTCTCTTCTCCATTTCTCCCTGTCTTCCTGGTGAGGGCACACACCCTAATGCCAAAAAACAAAACAAAAAAAAAACAAAAAAAAACCCACCTTGAAAAAAAGAAAGCAAGCAGCCAGCCTTGACAGAACAGTAAAAGCCACTGATTGTAACTCTCAATTCTTTTTTTTTTTTTTGAGAGGTTTTTGCTATAGGGCGCGTGTGCTCGCCAGAAAGGCAGAGAGAAACAGAGAGACAGAGAGCGAGAAATCACCCCCCAGGGGGGATGACCACACTGCAATCTCTTCTCCATTCTCCTCTTGGGATCTTGGGCACGCATGCACACACGTCTGGCATGAGTTTAAGCCACTGGGTCCGGGACTCGAACCGCAGTTAACTACCTGGGAGTCCAGCAACATAGCCATTACGCCAACTGCTGGTCCCTTAACTCTCAATTCTTTAAAAAATGTTTTTAATAGTCTACACAATAAAATGGAAAGTACCCATAAAGCACTTCTGCATACCAAAGCACAATGGCTATCTAAAAGCGCTTGTGTGATTGTTTTTGTTCCAAGCTGATATGGCCACTTATTTTTTCCCAAAACACCTTATTCTTTTACTTTCTTTTTCTTTTCTTTCTTTCTCTCTCTCTCTTTTTTTTGTTTGAATGCACAAATGACAAACTATGGTTATTCAAATGTAAGTATTTCACAGATACCTTTGAAAATGAACAAAGTAAGCCTGCCATTTCAAGGAGAACAACTGACAGTATTTGTTGCTTATGACTGAACTGGCTGCAAATTCAAGCTTTCAAGAGACAGTTAAAATTTTGGAAAGTTGGGACCAGCAGTTGACGCAATGGCTATGTTGCTGACTCCCATGTAGTCGACCAAGGTTCAAGTCCTGGGCCCGGAGGCTTAAACTGACAGCGGGGTGAGTATGCGTGTGTACCCAAGATCCCAAGAGGTGAATGGACACGGGACTGCGGTGTGGCCATCCCCCTTGGGGGGTGATTTCTCACTTTCTGTCTCTCGGTCTCTGTCTTTCTGGCAGCCCTCGCACCCTACAGCAAAAAACAAAAATCAAAAAACAAACAAACAAAAAAAAACCTCTCAAAAACAAAAAAAAATTGGAAACTCTGCATCGTACACCATGAATCTGATAGCTTCTCTATACCCAGGAACTCTTCTGGTGAGATCTTCTTGCAATGTTAACAAATAGATTTTTAAAAGATATTATATAATAGTATGTGTCAACATTCGAACATATGCATAACTCAGCAGAATCAATATTTTTTAAATAACCAGGGAACATTACAAAGTCATGCACAGTGGGATCAGCAGATAGCCACGTCACTGGACTCCCACATGGTTGACCGTGGTTTGAGTCCTGGACCTGGTGGCTTTAAAACATGGCATGTGTGCTTGCATGCCCAAAATCTTGAAGAGAACAGAGAAGGAATTGTGGTATGGCCATCTCCCTGGGGGGTGATTTCTCACTGTCTGTCTCTCTCTCTCTTTCCCCAGCGAATGCATGTGCCCTATAACAAAAATCTCTCTAAACACACACACACACACACACACACACACACACACACACAGTCATGCATGAGTAAGCTCCTTTTAAAGTAACGAGATAAGGACCAGAAGATGACGGAATGGTTACGTTGCTGGGCTCCCCCATAGTTGACTGCGGTTAGAGTCCTGGACCTAGCAGCTTAAAATCCACACTGGGTGCGTGTGTGTGAGGGCTCAAAATCCCGAGAGGAGAATGGAGGAGAAGGGACTATGGCATGGCCATCGCCCCTGGGAGGTGATTTCTTGTTTTCTGTCTCTGTCTCTCCGGCAAGTACACATGCCCTATACCAAAAACCTCTAAGAAAATTAAAAATAAGGGTCCAGCAGGTGGTGTGGTGGTTAAGGGCGCTGGACTCCCACATGACCAACTGCAGTTCAAGTCCTGGACCAGGTGGCTTCCTTTCTCACTTTCTCTCTCTCTCTGTCCCTCTCTGGTCAAATTAAAATAAATAAATAAAGCTAAATAAAATAATTCTTTAAAAGAAAAATAAAAAAATTAAGTAACAAGATAGATCAATGGATTTTATGTAAGAGAACAAGTTTACTATCATTTCAGATTCCACACTGCAGCTAACCTTTAAAAAACTACCACCTGGAGATTTCTGGTGTAACAGCAGAGGGCATTATCAACAATTAGCTAAAAATTTGGCTATTAAATTATTGCTCCTCCCTTTCCTAACTTAATGTGTAATAAATACAGACTCATCATGTATTTCAAACAAAAAAATGTTACTAAGAAAGAAGCAAAACAGAAAGCAAATTCTGCTATGAAAACAGATTAATTATGGGGACCAGCAGTTAGAGTAATGGCTATGTCGCTGGACTCCCACGTAGTCGACCGCGGTTCGCGTCCTGGACCCGGTGGCTTAAACTCACGCCGGGCGCGTGTGCGTGCGTGCCCAAGATCCCGAGAGGAGAATGGAGGAGAAGGGATTGCAGCGTGGCCATCCCCCCCGGGGGGTGATTTTTCACTTTCTATCTCTCTGTCTGTCTCTGTCTGTCTGGAGAGCGCACGCGCCCTATAGCAAAAACCTCTCAAAAAAAAAAACAAAAAACAAAAAAAACCAACAGATTAATTATGTGTAAAACGATGGTACTCTAATGACTAATCTCTTTTGTTTTAAAAATTATTATTTAATTAAAAAAAAAAAACTCTAAAAACCACTAGAGGGTATGCACTTGCCAGAGACAAGGATTATTTATTGCTAAAATGTAGCAGGTTATTATTACTTTACATAAATTTAAAAAACAGGTTATTTATAAATTTTCATTTTAATCTCTAAAACAGTATTGGTAGATAACTCACATAAATAAAAATTCTTGTCCTCAATTACTATTTTTTTTTTTTTTTTTAGATTTTTGCTATAGGGTGCATGTGTTCACCAGAAAGACAGAGAGAAAAGAGACAGAAAGCAAGAAATCTCCCTCCAGGAGGGATGGCCATGCTGTAATCCCTTCTATTCTCCACTCGGGATTTGGGGTATGCACGCACAAATGCCTGGAGTGAGTTTTAAGCCTCCAGATCCAGGACTCAAACTGTGGTTGACTACGTGGGAGTCCAGCGACGTAACGATTACACCATCTGCTGGTCTCAGTCCTCAATTATTTTAAAAGGTATGGAGAAGTTGAATGTAAAGGGGTCCCAAGATTCAAAAGTTTACCACTGCCTTAGAACCTAGCCAAAAGAAAGTACACAAGTATGCTAAAATCACTTTTCACCGTTTTATTCAGCTTGGAAATATACCTCTCCCTCTCAGCACCAGCACTAGGATGCTAAACCAGATTACACACACTGGATAATGGGAATAGGAAAACAATGTTTATACATATGTATAGATAATAGAGTAAACACAAAGCAGAGGATATAATATCTGTTGGATATTCATAAGACCCTTCTCAAAAATTAGTATGGGGATGGGACCAGCAGTTAGTGTAATGGCTATGTCGCTGGATTCCCATGCAGCCAACTGCAGTTCGAGTCCCGGACCTGGTGGCTTAAACTCATGCTGGGCCCATGTGCATGCGTGCCCAAGATCCCGAGAGGAGAATGGAGAAGGGATTGCGGCGTGACCATCCCCCCTGGGGAGTGATTTCTCACTTTCTGTCTCTCTCTCTCTCTGTCTTTCTGGAGAGCGCACGCGCCCTATAGCAAAAACCTACCCCCCCCCCAAAAAAAAAAATTAGTATGGGGAAAGTCCAGTGCTTAGCAGCATAAAGTGTTTTTTTTTTTTTTTTTTTTTTTTGAGAGGTATTTTGCTATAGGGCGCGTGCGCTTGCCAGACAGACAGAGAGAGACATAGAGACAGAAAGCGAGAAATCACCCCCCGGGGGGTGGCCACGACGCAATCCCTTCTCTTCCATTCTCCTCTCGGGATCTTGGGCACGCACGCACATGCGCCCGGAGTGAGTTTTAAGCCACCGGGTCCAGGACGCGAACCGCGGTCGACTACGTGGGAGTCCAGCGACATAGCCATTACGCCAACTGCTGGTTCCCCATAAAGTGTTTTCTATGACCTATTTCTCTTTTTTTAAAAGAACTTACAAATTTTTAAAATATTTTATTTAACTTTATTTATTTATTTAAATGTGACCTGAGAGGGACAGAGTGAGATTGAGAGTGAGGGTGAGAGTGAGAGAGAGAAAGAGGGAAAGTGAGAGAGCCAGCCGCCAGGTCCAGAACTCAAAACACGGTCGGCCATGTGGGAGTCCAGCACCCCTAACCATCACACCACTTGCCGGCACCTTAAATATTTTTTATTATGATTATTATTTTTAATTTGCTACAGGGTACATGCACTCACAAGAGATAGAGAGAGAGAGAGAGACAGACAGAGAGTTGCCAGGTCCTGGACTCAAATTGCGGACGTCATGCAAGAGTCCAGTGTCTTAACCACCACACTACCTGCTGGCCCCTCTACTACCTTTTCTTAGCTCAAGTCCATAATACACAAAAAAAGACAGCTAATATTTTCTGAGCTTTTATGTGCCCAGAATTGTGTCAAGTGCTTTACCTGTGTAATCCATTACTTTACATTATTAAGTATGTACTTTATAAAGTATTTAAGCAGATAAAACTGGGCAGAAATGAAATTAAAATACAGGCAGAACCTGTATCCTTAATCATTATATAACATAACCAAACACCTTCTGTATCAATACTTACATTTTTTTTAAAGATGTTTTTGCTATAGGGCGCATGTGCTCGCCAGACAGAGAGAGAGAGACAAAGAGACAGAAAGCGAGAAATCACCCCCCAGGGGGGATGGCCATGCCGCAATCCCTTCTCCTTTCTCCTCTCGGGATCTTAGGCACACATGCACATGCGCCCGGAGTGAGTTTTAAGCCACCGGGTCCGGGACGTGAACCACGGTCGACTACGTGGGAGTCCAGCGACATAGCCATTACGCTAACTGCTGGTTCCCAATACTTACATTTCTTGAGTAAATAGTCAACTGAATAAAAATCTGATTATAATTCAGGATTCACATAACTACTGCACTTGGGGTCTGAAATTCACAAAATCTATTGCTTTCTGTCATTATCTAATTCAGACGTTACTCCTCTCACTAGAATGTTTTCCAAGTTTTTCAATAAGACGTCTGGTTATTTTCTCTCAATACTTTGGCTCAATTACCAATAAGTAATCAATATAAATGAAACCTACAGTACTTATGAAGATTCTTTCTCAATTTAATGTTTTAAAATGAGCTGTCATAACTAGCTATATGACATTAGAAGCATCTATGCAATGTCAGATATCAATTTCTTTTATGATGAACAGTTAACTTTTGCTTTCTCTCAATCTTGAACATGGGAAGTAGGATTAAGGAGGACTTAAAATGCTGGTAGACTAGTACCCAAAGCAAGCAAATGTTTTAGATGCCCTATAACTGACCAGATGGAACTTCTGCTTTGCAGAGATATTCTGATTAACATTTTGGAGAAAAAAAAAATTCCTTTAAGGTGAATAAATTGTGTGGAAACCTGCAAGTTACACAGTGTGTGCAAGTATCAGGAACCCAGAGGCAATGTTCCTTCTAGGTTGTGCACGTAACATAAATACCTCTACCTGTCCTTGCACAGATGAAGGTAGATTTGGGAAGGGACAGCCCTGAGGCCAGTGATTTTTCTGGAAAGTGATGAATATCCTGATAAATCACTGTGCTATCCATGTGAATAGTGTAGAGGCAGAATAAAGGAAAACTACTACGGACCTTTTTTCTACTGCATGACAAGCACCATCAAGACCAAGGGCTGACTTCCCTCAGCAAACCAGGAAAAGACTGGTTAATGATTATTTATATTCCCTACTGGTGAGTTTCTTCATTTTTAGTCTTCTACCTTTAATTGCAGAACAAAGACTGGCCATCTAAAGTATTTTCATCTTATTGATCAGTTAGAAATTATCTAATGCAGAGTATATTTCAGAGAATGAGGCAAAATATTACGTTTTACCTATAAGCAACAACGTCTGAGATAACCAATCTTAGGAGTAAGGAAGAGATGTAGGAAGAAGAGTCACAACCTTAATCTCTTTTCCCCTCCTACTTTCACCACTCCTCTATTTTTCCAGGATGAATAAACCTTCAAATGGCTATTTATAGCTGTTATAGGGGCAGTGGTTGTTCCCTGAGGGTATCCTAAAATGGGAGTCTCTATCTACCACACTACTAAGCCTGCTAATATTTACAGAACATTTCTTTCCCTTTCCTTCCTATATTCCAGAATAACCTTTGTTTCACTAACAATGAGATTTTTAGTCAATATTTGACTTTCTTGAAATTCCTATACACCTACTTATTTTATCTGTTAGAACTGTTTGTTTGAGAATGCATGCCATTGAAATGCATATGCTATTAAATGGCAAATACAGAGCCAGCAGGTGGCATGTTGGCCCTGGATTCCCACATGGCCAACTAGAGTTGAACCAGGACCTGGTGGCTTGAAAAATTAAGTCAGGGACCAGCAGTTAGCGTAATGGCTATGTCGCTGGACTCCCACGTAGTCGACCGCGGTTCGAGTCCCGGACCTGGTGGCTTAAACTCATGCCGGGCACGTGTGCGTGCGTGCCCAAGATCCCGAGAGGAGAATGGAGGAGAAGGGATTGCGGCGTGGACATCCCCTCTGGGGGGTGATTTCTCGCTTTCTGTCTATCTATCTCTCTCTGTCTGTCTGGTGAGCGCACGCGCCCTATAGCAAAAACCTCTCCAAAAAAAAAAAAAAAAAAAATTAAGTCAGGTATATGTGCTTCTGTGTACAAAATCCCAGGAGGAGGATGGGTTGCTGTGTGGCCATCCCCTCCCCCCCCCCCCGGGGGGGGGGTGATTTGTCATTTTCCCCTCTGTCCCTCTCCTGTCTCTCTCTGGCAAGCACATGTGCCCTATGGCAAAAACCTTTTTAAAAATTGTAAAAATGTAGAGAAAAAACCCACTAGTTGCAATTTGCTATCTTCCTCACTGATCCTAAATCTTAATATAACCCTATTTTCTAGCCTCAAATTTAAATAAGTTTCTAGATTCCAATGAATCTTTATCTTGGATTTAGACATTTACCAGAAATGTTCTAGCTCTCCAAATAAACTACAAAATAAATAAATAAATAAATAAACCCTACAAAATAAACACCTCTGGGATAGTTCTTCAAACTGTCTGTTTCTCTCACTTGATGAAACTAAGTAACCAGGAAAAAGAACCCTCTAATCTCTGAATCAGTTTTTAAAAATATGCCACCACCTTTATTCCTCATCCAGAAGAATGAAGAGAAGAGAGCAAGTATCCCTCAGGTAATGCCCTTACTATCCAACCTGCTGCTCTATGGCTAGGGATCTAAGGTCTGTTCTTGAATTACAAGAGTGAGACTGCCAGGAGCAACCAGCATTTTCTTCAAATTGCCTAACCTTTAGACTCCTGGGTCAGAATTAAACAATTTAATCAGTAAAGAGGCTTTAAACAGTCTGACAGTCCCTAGAAAGGTTAAGTCTATGAATATTCCTTCTTATTCACACACAACTTTCTAATAGTTATCGCAGGACCCAGCAATTCCACTCCTAGCTATTGATATATACCCAAGAGAACTGAAAAAAAAAAAAAAAAAAAAAAAAGAGGTTTTTCAACAAGTTCATGGAAAATGCATGTTATGAAAACTGCAGATTTCAGTAATTCTTTGTACCAAAATCAACTCATACTTAAATCTTATTTTCCCACAAACTTTTGAAATCTTGCCCTTAAGTCCACTCAAAATCTTTTGTTGACAGTGGCATTATTCACAATAGCCAAAAAGGGGCAACACAGTTCACATGTCCATCAACTGATGAATTTTTTAAATGTGGTATATCCATACCATGGAATATTACTCAACCATAAAAGGAATGAAGTACTGATAAATGCTATAACATAGATGAACCTTAAATTATTTAAAGAAACCAGTTACAAAGACCATATATTGTATACTTTCATTCTATGAAACGCCTAGAACAGGCACATCTACAGAGACAGAAAGTGTAGTAAATTAGTGGTTGCTGAGGGCCAGAGAGTCAGGATGAAGGGAAAAGGAAAATGTCTGCCATTGAGAATAGGGTTTTTTGGGTGGGGGGATGTAGGAATAAACAAGTTCTAAAGTTGATTGTAATGATGGTTATACAACTCTGAGGACATACTAAAACCACTGAATTTTTTATTTTTGCCTCAAAGTGCAAGTAGCTGCCAGAGAGAGGAGGGGAAGGGAGAAAACACTAGGGTACGACAGTCACACTGCAATCCTTTCTCCATTTTTCCATCCTGTTGGGATTTTGGGCATGCACGCACATGAGCCTGGCATGTTTTTCAAGCTGCCGGGGCTGAGATTGGAATTGCATGTTTGGTCATGTGGGGATTAGCTCTCTTAACCATGAGACCACAGGCCGGCCACAAACCACTAAATTATACATTACAAATGGTAAACTGCATGGTAGTAAATTGTATCTTTTTTTTTTTTTTGGAGAGGTTTTTTTTTTTTTTTTCCCACTGTAGGGTGCGTGCACTCGCCAGAGAGACAGAGAGAGACATAGAGACAGAAAGTGAGAAATCACCCCCCAGGGGGGATGGTCACGCCGCAATCCCTTCTCCTCCATTCTCCTCTCAGGATCTTGGGCATGCACACACATGCGCCCGGCGTGAGTTTTAAGCCACCGGGTCCGGGACGCGAACCGCGGTCGACTACGTGGGAGTCCAGCGACATAGCCATTACGCTAACTGCTGATTCCCAGTAAATTGTATCTTAATGAAGCTGTCATTTCGAACACAGGGGCGACTTTAATCTGGTTTCATTAATCTATTTCATCTTTCAAGTCCACTCCTTTTTTTAACCTTCACAAGGACACTAAAAAGGAAAACTTTCTATTTGCTATTCTGTTAGTTTAACTAAGCACTAACAGTACATGATCTGCAAGAAAGGAAAGAGATACATACACTAAATGATCACAGCAGTTCCATAAACTCAGACTTCTGTGTCAGAACTCAGTGAAGATTAAGTGAAAATTTGAATTAAAGAAAATAAAAACAACAAGAAAATGTCACAAGATTTTCATACAGCTTCTAGTAGGCCAAAAATGCAAACACAAGATTTGTCTACAATGGAAGTTTACACAGAAAGCTAATGCTCTACAACTCATGGTCCAACAAGTCAAGTTTAATTCTGTGACAACCTGCAAACAAACAAACAAACAAAAACAAAACAAAAAACACCTTAAGAAAAATTCTGTCACACACCAAATATCTTTTGAGTATTTCTGAAAACATTCCAATGTCAAGGAAAAATGTTTGTGATGTAATACCTCATGAAAAACTAACTCATTAAGCTATATAAAGAACATTCTAATAATGTAAAACATTCCAACAAAAATACACCAAAATTTCAGCAGGGATTGTGGAATTATTGGGACTTTTTTCTTCTATACTTCTCCATTTCACTGATCTTCTACAATAAGAATGCCTTACTTTTATAATGAAAAGCAATTCTTTTTTTTTTTTTTAGAGATTGTTGCTATAGGGCCTGTGTACTTGCCAGAGAGACAGAGAAAGTGAGAAATCACCCCCCAGGATGGCCATGCTGCAATCCCTTCTCCTCCATTCTCCTCTCAGGATCTTGGGGACGCACACATGCACACACACATGCACCTGGTGTGAGTTTAAGTCACCGGGTCCAGGACTCGAACCGCGGTCGACTACATGGGAGTCCAGCGACATAGCCATTACGCCATCTGCTGATCCCAAGAAAAGCAAATCCTAAACACAGTTTCATATGTATTATCAAATATATAATAAACATATGGTAATTATCATCAACTGGCACAGCCCAGTTTTTAAATACTTGGATCAAGTCTGTGGTTGGAAACAGAGTTGGCACCATCTTAAACACCCAGCAGCAGTGTTCCATACTAACCTCCTCCCAAACACATCAGATTCTCCTCCTACCATTCCACTTCTCACAAAATAAATTCAGCATTTAGATTTTGGACAAAGTCCCCCAGGTGATTCTGTTAAACTCCCACTCCCCTCCTAATTTCTTTGAGAAACATTTATCTAAGTTTAAAAAAAAAAAATCACTGGATTGTCAAGGATTCCATTTAAATTGTCAGTCAAAAGCACCGATTAACCACAAAACATGGCAGCAGAGTCATTATGGGAGATAAAACAGAAGTCTTTGTCTTTTTCTTTTTTAGTTCTAAGTAAAGCTTAACCCAAGAATGTAGGCTGAAGGAATATGCACTATCCAAGTAATACACCAATATTTTTGTTTTACATTAAATAGCGTAGATTTATTTAAACATTATAAAGACTGTACTACATCAATAATATGCCCACCCAAAAAATAAATCCCAAAGCAACTCATAAAATATATTTATTACAAGTATGCATAGTTGATTGGCAATTTGAAGAAAAAAAAGTCAGGACTATCTCATGGAACTATTAATACACTCAGCATTTTAAACTGAGATTAGGTCCTGCTGGATTTTTCCCTCCTACTCTAAAGAAATTCTGGTCAAATTTTGACTTCTACTTTCATTTAGCACTTGAAAGAAAGAAAGGAAAGAAGGAAGAAAATCTAACTACCACTATTCTTCTAGACAGTTTTTTTTTAAAAATCACTTATTTTAAATTAAATTTAACTGACAATGCAAAAGTAAATTTTTTTTTCTTTGAATACTAAAAATTATTACTAGAGAATTCAAGTGTGCTTTCTGGACAAGTACTCAAACAGGTCTAGACTTAGGGAGGAACTTGGATACTAAGTCCCAGAGAGACCTTATTAAACTAAATATGCTTCCACAAGATTAAGAAGTAAATACTGAAACTGTTTTAACAGAATGTGTGTGGAACACAGGAACAGAGAGGGCTGAAAAATGCCTAAAAGTCACTTGTTCAGATTGGGAGCTCCTTAAGTGAACAGATACATTTTATCTTTGGATTCCCTGTGCCTGGCACCAAGGAGGTCTGTGAGTGCTTGCTAAATTAAAAGAGGAAAATGTGTCTGGACTGGAATTCTTAACACAAATGGAACCACTTAGGCTACTTTCTCAGGGTGCCTCCCCTCCCCCCCAAAAAAACCCTTAAACAATATATTCTAAAGAAATTTATTAAGTATCTGTAATCATAAAAAGGAATGTCTGATGTAAAAGGTTCCAGATCAAACAGAAAACACATAAATCCATTGCGATTTATGCTTAAAAGAAACACAAATATATGAAAAGTAAAGTAAGTTGATGTACACCAATTTTTTAAATAAATTTACGACAAAGTTTAAAATACATAAAAATGGTGGTAGGCCTAAACGTTCTCAAAAGTTAACTAGACAAATTTTTAATAAAAATTTCCCTGATGAAGCCATGAACAATTACATTTTTTAAAACAAGTTTGTCACAGACCCAGCAAGATGATCACCTCTGCTATAGACACAAAGTCTTAAGTAGTGAACACTGCAGGCACCAGGGGCTTCCCCAAGTAATAATAGACAAGGAAAAGGTAAATGAGAGTTCCTGGTAAAACTTTTGTTTCATACTTAATCTTCAGACTGCTAAAAGGCTGGAACAAATAGGCTGTATTTAGTTACACAACAGATACACATAGAACTTATGTTGTTTTAAATACTCAATAAAAAATGAATTAACCCCCCCACAACCATACCGACTTCTTTGAAGATTTTTCCATAAGCAAGTACTACCTGCTTCACTGTAGAAAACAATTACCCTAGGTGATTTGAAAGCAAATAGCAGTACTTTTTCAATCCTTCCATGGGGTCTGACAAAAGGGACTCTAAACTGTTTAAGGATGCTTAAATTCTTCCCTACAGACTTAGAAATCAATTACAGAGGACGTGAATTTTAGGGTAAAGGGACTCTAGCAGACACTGCATTTAGCTTTGAATATCATCCTGCAATGAATCAACACATTCACCTCCTGGTCTGTCTACCTTTCCTTTCCCTCATCCCTTCCCCCTTTACGTTCCTAATAAAAAACTATTTAATAATAATAATAAAAAAACTACGCGGAAATTTCAAATGCTGAGATCTGTAAATATCTTTTAAACACAAGGGAAGCTTTACAATAGACCTTTATTTACTAAGTTTGCGCACAGAAATTAAACTCTGCTCAAATCTAAATTCTCAAACCCAAAGCCAATTCCTTCGGTAAATCTATGTATCTCCTATTTCTTATCCTCATCTTCGACATGATTAATAAGACTTTTGTACTATTTTTTTTTTTCGAGCGGAATCATAAATAGTGGGTAAGTTCCCGCTAATTTTGTCCTCGCCTTAAGAAGAGAGAAGTGTTTCATGTAAAAATGCACACCGGATGAAACCGGCCTTGGAGGAGGTGTTTTTTTAGTAAAACTCACTCCCGGAGCAGGATCGCGGGCAGTCAAGGGCAATGCACAAAGAGAACCGAGGAGCACGCAGTCCTCGGCCACACAAAGCCCGGGGGGCGGCATCCCCGGAAGGTCAGTGGAGGCCAGCCCGGCGGCCTTCCCGGGGCGCCCTCTGCAGAGGGCCTCTCCGCATCCCCAGGCTGGCGCACCTCAGTCTCCGGAGTCCGCGGGTACCCGCCTTGCCGCCCGCCTCCCCGACCGCAGTTCCCGAGGCCGATTCCCCTCGCTCGGGCCTCGGCGGTGCTGGGGCAGCGAATGCGGGAGAGGCGCCCTCCCTCCGCCGGCGGCCCGCACTCACCCTCCAGCAATCGGGTGATGAGGCTGTCCACGTTCAGCTCCCCGTCCGCCATCTTGTCGGCACCAGACTCCTTCCCGGCCGCGGGAACAAGGGCTTCTCGGCGGTGGAGGCTGCGGCGACGGCTCGGCGTTCTCTCACCTACAAGTCACGCGGCGTTTCGACCCCGGCGCCAACTCCCCCTGCTCCCGCGCCCTCCCCCCACCCCTCCCCGCCGAGCAGCGAGAGCGCGCGCACACTCGGGGGCACCCACAATCAAAAAACAAATAGGCAAGCGAGGCCCCCACGAACCGGGCCGCGTCAGACCCAGACTGCCACCGTCTCCACCTCCTCCTCCTCCTCCTCCCCCTCCTCCTCGGCACCGCCCAGCTCCGCCAAGCTCACCAGCGCCGCCGACAGCCCCACCCGCAGCGCCGCTCAACCCACGGCCCTCGCCCGCCGCCGCGCCACGCAGCCCTCGGCGCAGGCGCACCTCGCGCCCCCTCGCGGCTCTGCCCACCGCCCTTCGGGTCCTCGCGCAAGCGTACTGGACGCGGTCCCGCCGCTGCTGCTGCCGCCCCCTTTTCCGGGCAGGTGCGTCTCTGTGTGTCTCTTGCTCTCTCTCCCTCCACTGCACCGGATCACCGCGGCGGCGCACGCACCCCCTCGGGGGCCCGGGCTTTGCGGCGCCAGGAGGGCTCCCTTTACGCAGAGCGCGCGTGGGCAGGGCCGGCCTTCCCTTTTCCCGCTCCTTGGCCCGCGCGCGGCACCGGAGACGTAGGGCCCGGCCCTCCGGCTTCGCTCTTTCCTTGGTTGGCTTCATTTTCTCGGGTTACCGTTGACCGGGAAACGCGCGCTACAGTTACCCATGTTTGATACACGGGTTTGCGGACGTGGAAAGGAGCGAGAAGGAATTACTCTGATGAGAAAGTTGGACGTTGCAAGTTAAGGGGCTTACAGCCTACTGTTGCACGAGGCTAGTTCCCCAGGTGTCCTTGAATAAAACCAGCGTTAACGTGGGTCCTGCGAAGGTCAGCAAGAATACCTCTAGACATGTGTACGGTCTCTGCCTCCTCACTGGCGCTGTCACGTCTCGATTCCCACAGACTTTGTGGATACTGTTTTTCCACAGTGCTTTTCTGTAAATACCTCCAGCATATTGCTTAACCATTCAGCCTTGTAATTGTTTATGCATTTTTTTCCCCATGCTCAACTCAGCTCTTGGAGGATAAAAACAACGTTTATCTTGTACCTGCAGCAACCGGAACTGTCTGGCACGTAGAAGACAGGGAGGAAGAGAAAGTTTGTTAGAAAGCGTGGTTGCCCGACTCCGCTGTTCTTTCCACCACGCAATACTCCCTCTAGAAAGACAGGAAGAAGTGTGGCCACCAAAGGATTTAGGCAAACCACAATTTTTCAGGAGGTGGTTGGCCTGACCACCTGTATCCAGTTACTAGGAGTTTTTCCAGACACTCAGACAGGATGCTGTCCCAGCACCAGGCAGTGCTTCCCTCACTCACCTGTCATCAGTGATAGCCAACATGTTTTGAGAGCCTGCGTGTGCTCTGGCACACACGTTAAACGTTCTGTACCTGTTACCTTAATCCGTACTGCAGCTCTGTAAGGTAGGTACTGTTAACACAGCACTCTTCACTTAACAACCGAATTACCTTCTCACAACTAGTTCTAGGTTGTTAGGTGAAATGGCTGAACAGTGAGGAGCCTAAAGGAAGATGTCTTGTGGGGTGTCGTGGGGGGCCATAGGACTTGTATTTTTCAATAGATATCCCATGACACTGCACTATTTTGTATGGGTAATTTTACCCATACCAAAAACATACTTTGGGTAAGTGCCAGAAAGCAACAAGACTCGCCACAACACAAGAGCAAATTCAGCATAATCATTTGTATTTATTCTAAATACTATTGCGGGTGCACAATAAAGTTCACATTTATAAGTGAAACATGTAGTCTTGTGTGATTGTGAACACTTCATATGGCGAATACTGACTGTGGGTAGAGACAAAGACTGAGAAAAAGGATTCCTCCTGCTGGAAAACTCATGTAAGTTTGAGTGGTTGTTAAATAGACCGTCAAGTGAGGAGTAGCTATATTTTTTCTTTGTAGATGTGATCGGTGAAGCACATCAGAATACTTAAATATCTAGTCCAAATCACACAAGTCAAAAACAGGCGACCTGGGTTCGAACCCAGGCATGTACTGTCAGAGTCCTCACTCTTAACAGTTGCGATTATTCTCTCTCAACGTGGTGTAAGCTGAGTTGCTTAACTATGCATGTGCTATGTCACAAGCTTGGAGAGTAGAAACTTTTTCGAGGGGGAAAAAGGCATTGTCCAACCAAGTGCTTTATAATGTCTAGATGACTTTTTAAAAAATTCCCTATTTATTTGTTGTGATTTTCAAGCCACGAGGCCTAGGTCTCAAACCATGGTTAACCATGTGGGAATCCCAACACCCTAACCTCCATGCCACCTATTGGCTCCATGCAGATGACTTTTAGAGCTAGATTTTCCTAAAACCTTTTTTTCTAGTTTTCTTTGCATTTCAGGATTTAGCTTGTGAATTGATAGTGAATGTAGAACAGGTAACAAGCTATTATGGTAGTCCGGTCTGGAGGAGCTTTCACGGACAGGAGTAATCTGGAGAGATGAACTGGCAATAGTCTGCATCCACTGCTGCCAGTTCCTTTCCAGGACTTCAGGAGTGAAGAAATGGCTTGACATCACTCTTTCTTATTTTGTTCAAGTACATTTATTTATATGTTACTTTATTCCAGGGGACAGATTTAAGGTAGTTTATGTAAATGCATGCAGTGGGGTAAAATAAAAATAAGTACAGGGGAAAATAGGACAAAAGAAAACTGAATAGAAAAGAAGATTGAGCTGACATTTTGAATACAGAATGAATGGTGGAAGGTCCTATTGGTTTGCTACAGATAGGCCACAACTAAGACTCTGCTTTCTAGCAACCATGGAAAAGATTTGTTGCAAGTGGAGTAGGTGTTTTGGCTCAGGTCTAAGTGGGACTTGACTACAGAGTTGCATTCCACTTTCTAGACTCTCTTCCACACACCTCTTTCAGAGTAACAGCCTGGGAACTCTTAAGTAGGTGTCTGCTTCTCCAATGTATATGAGGTCCATGAATCCCATGAAAAAGAACTTTGAACTCGTAATAAAAATTGCAATCTTATTTTTAACTTAACTAGCATGATGCCTGTGGCATGGTAGTGCCCAGTAGGTGAAGACAGGCTCATGCTAAAACGAATCTAATCATCGCTATATTGAGACCAGAGAGCTGTCACTTGGATTGTCCTCAAGGAAGGCACTCTGGAACACAGTGAACAACAGCCTCGCGACTCCTTCTAGTAAACACAGCAAAGACCTTCATAGGGATAGTTTTCTTGTAAGTCTTTCAACAGTGGCCAATCGTCAATATGGTATGAAAGTGAGTAGACTTATTTAGCAAAATGTGGAGGTTGTGATATACAACTCTTTGCTCCTCTGGCTTAATCCTTGATAACTTTTAAGTGAATGAATCAACATTCCTTGAGTTGGCTTCCCATAAATATGATTCTTCTCAATCAACTTTTTAATAAGTCGTGAGGGCAATGAGTGTACATTTTACCAGGTGTACCTCGCAGATGGGCAGCCATCTATGTAGGCTTTTGTAATTTTCAATTAAAGAACATTGAAAAACCAGATGAGGACACATGCATGAGTGGAAGGCCCTGTCTCTCAGTACAGGCCCAGATGGTACACCCAGGTAGAACCAAGGTTTTTCCTTAAGATTGAGTTTTGGTTTCATTTTAGTATACATAAGAGAGAATAGTGACGATGCCTAAGTTATCAGCTAAGTCATAAGACTAGTCCTCCACCATTTTATCCAAAACCAAGCAAACAAACAAACAAAAAGTATAAAGCAAATGTAACCAGATGTTTCTCTCCCTGCCCTTGGCCAATAACCTACCCTCTATGTCCAACACATAGACACAAATTCTCAGTGAAACATTTTATTTTAAAATCACTCTCGTAATATTCTTAGAGATAAACTGTAAAATAAATACTTGTTAATTGAAGGAGTTAACTGGCTATAAAGAACTGTTAACACCAAAGATAGATCAACAGCTGCCCCGAAGGATGGCATTTCATTGTTAAAAAGTTGATCTGTGGGGACTAGCAGATGGTGTAATGGTAATGTTGCTGGACTCCCACATAGTCTACCGCAGTTCAGGTCCCGGACCTGGCATCTTAAAACTCACACCAGGTGCCTGTGTATACATGCCCAAAAATCCTGAGAGAAGAATGGAGGAGAAGGGATTGTGATATGGTCACCCTCCTACCCCCCCCCAGGGGGTGGTGGTTTCTCACTTTCTGTGAGTGCATGCTCCCTATAGCAAAATCTCTCAAAAAAAGAAAAAGAAAAACAAAAGTTGATCTGTGACCCTTCTATTTTTGTAATTGTCTATATAGTTGAGTTTTTTGTTTTGTTTTGTTTTTGTTTTGGTGAACTGACCTTTATTTTATTACCTTACCTACATATTATGCATGAATGCCTTGAAATAAGTTTTCTTTGAATAAGCCCATTTTTACTCAGCAAAATTCGAAAGGGGAAACATTAGGCCTTTCTTTTTTTTTTTTTTTCTTTTTTTTTTTGGAGAGGTTTTTGCTATAGGGCGCGTGCGCTCGCCAGACAGACAGACAGAGACAGAGAGACAGAAAGCAGGAAATCACCCCCCAGGGGGGATGGCCACGCCGCAATCCCTTCTCCTCCGTTCTCCTCTCGGGATCTTGGGCACGCACGCACACGCGCCCAGCGTGAGTTTAAGCCACCGGGTCCGTGACTCAAACCGCTTAAACTCAACCCGCTTAAACTCGACTATGTGGGAGTCCAGCCATTACGCTAACTGCTGGTCCCAACATTAGGCCTTTCTGGTGTAGGAAAAGTCTTTCATTTCAACAGTCCCTAAGTGATTTTCACAAAATAAAAAAACGGACCCTAGTCTTGCAGAAGTTTTGGCTTAATTTTACCAAGCACCAAGATGTGCCACAATAGTTAAGGCAAGGCAGAGACAAGTTAACAAAAACGTTACTAATAAACAATATATTGCAGTCTGAAAACAGCCACTGTTTATTTACTGACCAGATTACAGAAATAATCATGGTGGATACCTTAGTTCGTCCTTCTAATAAGTCTGTTGATCTGGTCTTCTCTGTTGCCAGCATCTCCACCTTCTACAAAATGGGTAGTCTTTTTCTTCATTCCACCTCATGGAGAAGATCGTTTGAAGAGCCACAGGAAGTTAGTTGCTTCTTTGAAGCATTTTCCAACAGTACAGATTTCATGAATCAGATCCTCCATGCAGATGATGCCGAATTTACCAAGAGATTGCGCAAAGAGTTACCTGTCAAAGCAATTCGCTTCTTACTGATTTTGCCATAACGACGTTTGTAGATCAGTTCATTTGCTGACTTCAGGTTCAGGTATCCCCATGCAATATATGGTTCCACAATTCTCAGCATGTTCATTGAGACCTTGTAAAGCTTAACAAAGGTGCCATTGAAGATCTGGCGAAGACGAAGAAGCTGCAACACCTTTTGAACCTTTGAACTCACTCCATTGATACCTCTGATCCTGATGACAAACGCCAATTTGGGTTCTGCAGGTACATAGAAGTTGCCAGCGTTTCTTGCCATCCTGGCCATGCGAATCTCAGTTCTGTACATCTGTCTGTATTCCTTATGATAGTGCTGAGCTTTCTCATAGATAAGCCTCCTCCTTGCCTTTCGAAGCATCTTTTGAGCAAACTTCTTTCTCTGGCACTTGATCTTCAGCTCTGCAAAATTCCTTCGATTTTTCTAGCACAGCAGGAACCTTTTTCTTGGTGGCTTCTGCCGCAACAGGAGCCTTTTTCTTGGTTTCGGCTGCAGCTCAGCGGGCCAATTGTCTATATAGATTAATTCTTGCTTGTTATAGTAAAACCATGTCTTCTGCATATGTAAGAATGTTTCTCTTTTAGTGTTCTCCCATCCTGCTCATTCAAACAAGATGCCAGGAAGTAACTAATAACTGTGGTGAAGAGAAGTATACAAAACATGAAAGTTTGTTTCAAAGAAAACAATGGAATGTTTTGTTTCTAAGGATAGTTGCTCTTTTCTCATACAGTACAGTATAGCCAAATTATGTATGATTCACTTTTTTTTTTTTTTTGAGAGATTTTTGCTATAGGGCGCGTGCGCTTGCCAGACAGACAGAGACATAGAGACAGAAAGCGAGAAATCACCCCCCAGGGGGGATGGTCATGCTGCAATCCCTTCTCCTCCATTCTCCTCTTGGGATCTTGGGCATGTACGAACACACGCCCGGCGTGAGTTTTAAGCCACCAGGTCCAGGACGCGAACCGACTACGTGGGAGTCCAGGGACATAGCCATTACGCTAACTGCTGGTTCCCTGATTCACTTTTTCAATTGGAGATTTACTTCTAAATGGTTTCATAAGTTTGTTTCCATTGGTTTAGTAAATAAGACAAACCATTACATTTTCTTTTTTTTTTTTTTTTTTTTGAAGAGGTTTTTGCTATAGGGCGCGTGCGCTCGCCAGCCAGACAGAGAGAGACGGACAGAAAGCGAGAAATCACCTCCCGGGGGGAATGGCCACGCCGCAATCCCTTCTCCTCCATTCTCCTCTCGGGATCTTGGGCATGCATGCACACACGCCCAGCGTGACTTTTAGGCCGCCGGGTCTGGGACATGAACTGCGGTCGACTACATGGGAGTCCAGCGACATAGCCATTACGCTAACTGCTGGTCTCGAAGCATTACATTTTCTTTTTTTTTTTTTTAAAGAATTATTTATTTAATTTTATTTATTCATTCATTTTAATTTGACCAGAGACACACACAGAGAGAGAGAGAAAGAAAGAGAGAGAAGGAAAGTGAGAAAGCAAGCCACCAGGTCCAGGACTCGAACTGTGGTCAGCCATGTGGGAGTGTCCAGCACCTTAACCACCAAGCTACCTGTTGGTCTCTGAAGCATTACATTTTCTAATGTATATAGTTATACAACAAGTAGCTCCCCTTTAAGATCACATTAAAGGGGCCTATAGGTGGCATGGTGGTTGAGCGTTCTGGACTCCCACGTGGTTGACCACGGTTCGAGTCCTGGACCTTGCAGCTTGCTTTCTCACTTTCTCTCTCTCTCTTACTCTGTCCCTCTCTGGTCAAATTAAATAAATAAATGGTTAAATAATGTTGAATAAAATAATTCATTAAAAAAGATCACATTAAAATTAATAGCATATACCTCCTAAAACTAAAAACAAATTTATCCTTAAATTGTGAAAAATATTTGTTAGGGTTACATCTAACTTCAGTAGGTCTTTCTATGTAGAAAACACTGGTTAAATATAGTATTTATGAATTATTATTTAAATGTTGATTTAAAACAGATCTAATCTATAATAAATAAATTATTAATTGAAGTGTTCCATGGCACTTGTTATTTAAGGAAATCTTGGAGCAAGTAACCTCTGAAGCAAAATGAATGATGAACCAATTAAGTATTTATGAAACACTTGAGTGTATTTGAGTCTGTGTAGAAGGAATCATGACTTTACAACTTTCAAATAGTTCAATAACCATGTCGGCAAATGACTACAAAATGATTTGAATAGTGGAAAATAGATGGGCCTGGAATTGGGAGACCAAAGCAGCTGCAGAAACCCGAGATAAATCTGTCTTCTCTAAACCTTGGTTTCATTACTTATGGGATATGTCCATTTAAATGATCTCCAAAGTTTCTTCCAGCTCTAACAAGTCTTTGATTCTAAGGCGCACAAATGAAGCCCAAAATGTAGCATAATATAGTACAAGCTGTTCCCAGTTTAGGAACTGGATTAACTCCAAGAGGTCAATTGTTTGGAACACTGAATATATTTTCCCACAGCGACCATGGTACAAGTGGTGGTTAAATTCCCAGATCAGTCTGCAAAATCAATTTAATCCTTAATGTAACTGTAGAAGAGTATCCATGGTCATAGAGACCTAACCACTAACTCTCACAGTTATGGGGAAACTCTATTGAGGATTCCAATTTGGCATGGTAGAAAGCATCTCTCAGTATTTTCAACTACTTTAACAATAGGAGTGAAGACAATTCTAGTGTTTTGTTGTTTTGTTATGTTTTTTAGTTGGTAGAAGGCATGTGCTCTCAGGAGAGGGAGAGAGAGAAAGCATTCCCCCCGCCCCATGCAGTGTGGTTATGCCACAATCCTTTTTACTCCATTCCTCCTTCCTATCAGGATTTTAGGCACGCACACTCATGTTCCCAGTGTATTTCTCAAACCACCAGGGTGGGGATTCAAACCATCATTGGCCATGTGGGGTCTGGCTCCCTTCTCTGATGAACTATAGGGTCCACCTGACAGAGACAATTTGTGGACAAACCTGGGCCCTACTTGGGACAAAGCCTGGACTGGCAGCTTGGAGCATATGGGTGTTCTGCTATCTTTGAACCCACAGTGGTGGGCACAGCAGTGCTGCACACAGTTCAAGGTGTCTGGGGGTTGGTTGATGGGAAAGAATTGGCTCCCAAATCAAAGAATAGAGAATATAAGGGCAGAAGGAAGAAAGGGAGTGAACACAGAGTGCTTGGAAGGGAGGAGAAAAGAGGAGAGGGAGGGACAGGGAGGGAGGAAGGGGAGAGGAGGGGGAAGAAGAATGATACAATTACTTTTAATCTCAATTTACTTTGTAGTTGAGGAAGTTGAAAGCTATAAAGGTTAAGTTACTTTGACTTAATAGCTAAAGGGAGGACTGAATCTTGATCAGTTTCTACCTCTATTTCTGTCTCTCTGTCTCCTACAGATTTTTATTTGAAAGGCATTACTCCATGCAACAGTCTGCTCCTGTCGTCCCCTCTCCTTCCTACAAAGGAGTCCCCAAGAACAACACACTCGTGCCCATCTTCATCCTTATTTTTCATTCTCTATTCTTCCAGAGCAAACTGGTCAGCAATTAGCAAAGCATTATTTACTTATTTACGTTTGCTACTGGGTGTGTGCACTTGCCAGAGAGGGAGAGGAAAAGTGAGAAAGCACCCTTCGAGGGGAGTTAGCCATGCCACAGTCGTCTCTCCTTCCTCCTCTCGGGATTTTGGGCCTTCATGCACACGCTTCAGTGTGTTTTTCAAGCTGCCTGGTCTAGGACTGGAACCACGCAGTTGGCCATATGGGATCCAGCTGCCCTAACTGCTGTGCCACTGGCTGACCCATGCCCCCAAGTGTTTTAATAGTGCCACCAACTAGGGGCCAGTGGGTGGCATGGTGGCTGGGGCGCTGGACTCCCACATGGCCGAACAGACCTGATGGTTTGTTTTCTTGCTTCAATGTTCTTGCTTTCTGTCTCTCTCTGGCCAAATTAAACAAGTGTTAAGGTTAATAAATAAAATAATTCTTTAAAAAAATGAAATAGTGCCACCAGCTCAGAGAACAACTAACAGATTGCTAAAAAGAGGTTGCTGTGGGGCTGGCAGGTAGCGTGATGGTTAAGGGTGCTGGACTCCCACATAGCCGACTACAGTTCAAGTCCTGGACCTGGCGGCTTTCTCTCGCTCTCTCTTTCTCTCATTCTGTTCCTCTCTGGTCAAATTAAAAATAAATAAATAAATAAATAAATAAATAAATAAATAAATATTAAATAAAATAATTCTTAAAAAAAAAAAAAAATGATATAATAATAAATAAAGTTAAATAAAATTATTCGTTTGCTGTGGCTCCTTGATTGAACAAACCATCTAGAGAATGTGGTCAAATAACCTCAAGCTCTAACATTAGGGTCCTTCTAGTAGTGATGCTCCTAAGGACAGAACCCCCTGGGTGGGAGAGCCTGAATCCCATTGCCAGGTGACAGGCACTGCTCCTTTGTCGAATGCCAGCTGGAGGTTCCTGAACGTACCACATGCTGGGAAGTTTTTACTGACATTATCTATTCACTCCTACTGAAAATCCTGCAGAGTAAACAGTTTCTCTTTTATAGCTGTGGGAATGAGGGCTGGGAGGCTTTGACTTCTGTAGTCACCAGGTCAGTTCAGCTCCAAAGCCCTGGCTGGAACACCCCAGGCAGTGTGATTTAGAGATGGGGCTCCTGGGTGGACCGGCTCCGGGGAAGTGAGAAAAAGTGTGTCGGGGTGCGGCGAAGCAGTGAATGAGATGAGCTTCCGTGGCAATGATGGTTAGTTCCCAGCAGAAATGGGGGTGATGCAGAATGTGGGTGACTGGCAGTGGGGCAGGGTCTTCAGGAATGAGAGGGAAGAAGAGGTTGTCATGAGGTAGCTCCAGGGGAGGGAAAGGGAAAGAAATGCCTGGCCTGTACCTCTGAAGGGAACTCCTGGTCAGATAAACAGTCACACATAAGCCACTCTCATTTGTACATAATTTTAATTTTTTAAAAAGTTTTTTCTCTGTTCACAATAGAGCATGTGTGTGCATATGTGTGAGAGACAGCAGGAGAGGAGCACTCTCCGCAGGGTCTGGTCACACCACAGTCCCCTTCCTCCTGGCAGCCAGTCTGTTGGATCTCGGTTACTGTGCCAGTATGTTTCAGGCTGATCGGGCTGGGGATTTGAACTATGATCACCACATGGGGTTCTATTCTCTCTTGCTCTCTTTTTTTAGAGAGAGTTTATTTTATTTTTTAATTTTTTTTCCTATAGGGTGTGTGCACTCCCTGGAGAGACAGAGAGACGGAAAGGAAGAAATCACTTCCCAGGGAGATGGCCATGCTGCAATCCCTTCTCCTCTATTCTCTTCCCAAGATACCAAGGACACACTCACATGTGTGTGGCATGTGTTTCAAGCCACTGGGCCCAGAACTTGAGTTGGGTCAGCCATGTGGGAGTCCAGCAACGTAACCATTACTCTATCTGCTGGTCCCGGGTCTGTCTTCTGTTGAGCAGCATATTACTGCTGTGCCACAGAACCAACGCGGTCTGTATTCTTCTGTCACGCCCTCAGAACCAGTGTTCATGGGCAAGGTTCAGAGCCTAAGCTTTTTACAATACGATTCCCAAGAAGGAGAGGGCAATGAGATTAGGCAAGATTTTTTTTTTTTTTTTTTTGAGAGGTTTTTGCTATAGGGCGTGTGCGCTCGCCAGAGAGACAGAGAAAGATAGAAAGCGAGAAATCACCCCCCGGGGGGGATGGCCACGCCACAATCCCTTCTCCTCCGTTCTCCTCTCGGGATCTTGGGCACGCACGCACACGTGCCCGGTGTGAGTTTAAGCCACTGGGTCCAGGACTCAAACCACAGTCGACTACATGGGAGTCCAGTGACATAGCCATTACGCTAACTGCTGGTCCCAGGCAAGATTTTTATAGCAGTGTCCAGGGACATGATGTAGGAATATCTGTGTTATCAAATGGGTCAAAATGGTCTGTTAATGTCTGGGCGTGACTCACCCCAGGCCCTCTGGAAGGGATTTTAGAAATAGGAAAAAGCAGTCAGACTTCCATCCTCAACTGTGATGAACGAGGTTGTGAAAAGTGGGATTTAGCCCAGTGACCGTGTGTTTGTGGTCAGAATAACTTAGGAAGCTTTTTTCCAAGTACCAATGCTTGATTTCTCTTTCTCCCTTCAAGAACATCATAACTAATTCTCAGTCTTAGGAGTGGAGGAGTATATATTTTGAAATAATGCCCCAGGGAATTCTGGTAGGGACCCAAGCTTTGGAGGAAGAAGCTCTTTTCACCGATACAGATCTCAAAAACAAAACAAAACATGTCAAAGGGACTGATTCAGGTAGAAGACAGGGAGGGCTTTCAAGGGAAGGGATTGTCTCTGGTGAAACTTGTGAAGAGTGAGGAGGCGGGGTACCTGGGGCCCAGGGGGGCATGGGAGGACTAACAGGAAGCAGGGGGGGGGGTAATTAAGCTGAGGCCGTCAAGGCCGAGCTCTGAGCTCTGCGTGTGTTGGAGGAAGGGGTGGGGATCTAACAGGAGAGTTTAAACCTAATGTTGTTTGAAACAGGAAACTATTCAAGTCCTGATTAATTCAGTAAGTATAACATACACCTATTCTGTATTAGGCACTGTGTTGTTTGCTGGTGATGCAGTAGAGAACGCAAGAGTCTTTCCCTCATCAAGCTTATATTTTGGTAAGAGAGGCATAGGATGATCGGTCCATCCCAGTTTGCCTGAAACTTTTTGGGTTTTAGCTCTAAAAGTCCACCCAGGAACCCTCTGAGTGAACCAGGGAGGCTGATTCTCTGGGAGGTGGACCTTGTGTGTATGTGTCATGCTCAGGGCCATGAAGAAAACTGACGCAGCTTAAGAGGTTCGAGCAAAGGAGAATGCTGGGTTTGATAGGGCTGCCAGGGGAGAGCTCTCTGAGCAAGTAATGAAAGAGCAGCGATCTGAATGAAAAGAGAGTGTGGGCCGTGTATATGGGGCAGGTGACTCTTTCCAGCAGAGAACCAGCCCGTGAAGGCCCTGGGGTGGCAACGTGCTGGGTACAGATGAGGAACAGCATGTAGGCAGAAGCTGGAGGAGAGGAGGTCAAAGGTAGAGAAGGGCCAGCCGGAGCCAGCTGTGCCAGGAGACCGGGTTATTACCTGAGATTGAAGGGAACCACAAGAGCAGGTGAGAACAGCAGCCTGACCCAGTCCCTCAGAAAATGAGGGAAAATGAGAGCAGAAGCACGGGGCTGGCCCTGTGGCCTGGTGTTTAAGGAGCCAGATCTCCCATGGCTGATCATATGCTTTGAATCTCAGCCCTGATGGCTTGAAAATAAAAAAAACCTGTGTGTGTGTGTGTGTGTGTGTGTGTGTGTGTGCCCAAGATCCTGATAGAATGAAGTAATGGAGAAGAGATTGTGGCATGACCATATCCCACTGGGGTGATTCCCCCCACACACCCTCCTGTGTCTCTAGCAAGCATGCACTCCTCTGGCAATTATTAAAAAAATAAAATAAAATGAAAGTGGAAACAGAAAGATCACTTAGGACATTGCATTAGGACATCTTGAAGAGTTCCTCCTCAAAATATTTGATCAGAGAATCAAATGCAATGTTTTTAAAGTATATTCGCCTGGTGACAGACCAGCCTGAGCAGGACTGTGTGGTCCCAGGTTGTACTACATTGGGAGTAATGACACTGGGAGTGGAGAGGAGGCAGTATCTACAGTTGTCTTGGAGGTTGGGTGACCAGAGTGGCGAAAGAAGGAGCTTGGGGTCATAGGACCAGGGCTCAAGCCCCAATCCTGCTACTCACAAGCCACACCTCTCAGTAGCTCAGCTAAGCTCTGGGGATTTCATGGCCTTGCCAGTGCAAAGGGGATCGTGTTATTTGTCTGATGGAGTTGGAGCACTAAATGAGGGAACACTCGTGGAGAACCTCAAGCAGGACACAGCAAGCCCTTGGTCTGGGTTCGTTTTCTCCCCTCAGTTATACTCTTGGAGTTTAGCATGTGTGTTTTGGGAAATGGTCAGTATTATACATGTCATTTGGTGCCCTTTGACCATTCCCCACCCCTGCCCACCTATTCTGTAAACACATTTCTGTATGTCACTGGGGTCTATGCTCTTGTCATTTAGTTCTTCTTCATCTTCCCTGGGATTACCACTGTTCAAACCTGCCTTTCCTTCCCCCACCCTCCAACCATGCTTCACCAGAATAGCATTATCACACCATTTATCTGCTCACACCCTTCAGTGTCGTCTTCAGGATAAAATCTGGACACCTGAACTGGGGCTACAGGGCCTTGCAGGATGCATGTTGCCTGCTTTTCCATGGCCTTTCCTCCCTGATTTACTCCTGTCTCTGGCCCTGCCCTCTATCCTCCCCACAACCCTTGCCAAGTCCATAGCTGTATTCTTAGAGCTATCATGTACTTTGGACCTACTGCTATTTATCTCTGCATTATTTCCATATAAAATGACTAAGATACTTGTTGCAGGGGTTCAGAGCTCAGGCTCTGGGGCCACCTACCCTCTACTCTACCCCAATCCCAGCCCTGCTACTTACAACTGAGCTTAATGATTCAGAGTTTAATAGAGTATTACATGCCCTGCATCAGAATGCTGTGACCTTGAGCAAGTTATTTTGTCACTATGCACCTCACAGAGTTGTAGTATTGAGAGTTAATACATGCTGGGGCCGGCAGGTGGTGTGGTGGTTAAGGTGCTGGACTCCCACATGGCTGACCACAGTATGAGTCTCGGACCTGATAGCTTGCTCTCTCACTTTCTCTCCCTCTCTCTTGCTCTCTTTCTCTCATCAAAATAATAATAATAACAAATACAATTAAATAAATATTTTTAAAAAGAGTTAATACATGCTAAAATACTTAAGTAGTACTTTGCACACCGTTAGCCCTCAGAAAAAAATTGCCTATAGTTATTATGTTTATCTTTCTGAGTTTGAGTTCCTTGAAGGAGGAGACTAGATCTAATTCTTTGAAAAAGAATTATTAGCTTATCTTTTCTTTTATCCCTTTTTTATTTTTATTTTTGAGAGAGATTTTTGCTATGGAGTATGTGTGCTCACCAGAGAGATAGAGATAGAAAGCAAGAAATCACCCCTCTAGGGGGGATGGTCACACTGCAGTCCCTTCTCCTCCATTCTCCTCCAGGATCCTGGGCATGTGTGCACACATGCCCACCTGGCATAAGTTTTAAGTTGTCAGGTCTGGGACTCAAACCAAGGTTGACTATGTGTGAGTCCAGCGACGTAACCATTATGCTGTCTGTTTTTCCCTCCCCATCTTTTTAAAATTAATGCTAGAAGGCATGTGCACACATGAGAGAGACGGGTGGGGGGAAGAGAGAGAGAGGGAGAGAGGGAAAGAGAGAGAGGGAGAGAGGAAGAGAAGAAAAGAGGAGAGGAGAGGAGAGGAGAGGAGAGGAGAGGAGAGGAGAGGAGAGGAGAGGAGAGGAGAAGAGAAGAGAAGAGAAGAGAAGAGAAGAGAAGAGAAGAGAAGAGAAGAAAAAGAGGGGTCAGGTCACATTGCAATCTTTTTTCTCCAATGCTCCACCCTGTCAGGATCCCAGGTATGTGTGTGTACATGTGTGCGTGTGCACCCCCAGCCTGGCACGTGGTTGCCAGGGCTGAGATTTGAACCCCAGTTGGCTTTATGAGATCCAGCTCCCTCTGCACAATGCTGCTCTATGGACTGTTTCCTTATTGTATCTTAATAGGCCCTTAAGTGTTTGTTAAATAAAGACATGAATAAATCTCCTTTTAAAGATGTTGTTTCTTCATTTACTTAGCTATTTCTTAACTGTAACATTTAGACTGTTAAGTTTTGTTAATAAAAAGTACTGAGTGATTTAAAAAAATTTTTTTATTTTTATTTACACTGTTTATTTGGAGTACATTTCCCTAAACAGAATTATCAGTTAATGATATAAACAATTTTTTTATACATATTTATACATTGTTCTTTAGTAAGATTTGTCCAATGACAGCTTTAATGTTCAACTATAGAGATCATTTAGAAAACTAAATAATGATGTTTGTGTAGCTGAGCATTGTGCAGCTATTAAATATCGTGTTTCTCCACAGTTTATCCATCACTAGGTTTTTGCCATTTCCATTTATTTTTGCTGGCTTAATAGGTGAGTAGTGATACATTAATATAATTTTAATTTCTGTATTTAATGAGCTCTTTAGTTTTCCAGATGGTGATACATTAATAAGAAAATGTACAAAATTTGTGTTCATTTTCCTTGATTACTTATGAAATATTATTGGCTACTGGCCTTACACATTTGAATTCATGTATTTGTATCAATTTCTATCAATATACTTTGGATGGAAAGTTCCTATTGTTTTTATTTTGTACTTTTTAAAAATTCTACATTTTTTTAACATCTTTTTTTTTTTTTTTTAGAGAGATTTTTGCTATACGGTGCATGCACTTGCTGGAGAGACAGAGAGACAGAGAGACAGAAAGTGAGAAATCACTCCCCAGGGAAGATGGCCACATCATAATCCCTTTTCTTCCCTTCTCCTCTCAGGATTTTGGGCATGCACGCACACACACCTGGTGTGAGTTTTAAGTAGTTGGGTGGGGAAATCTAGCAACCTAACCATTACACCATCTGTTGGTCTCATCCTTTAGTATGTATTTTATGTTTGGATGTGTTTTGTTTACTTCAGTGCATCTATTTTGTTTCTATAAATGGCCTACATTAAGTAAAGTAGTAAAATGGAAAGCTTGGAGAAATATGTTGTCATGATCTTTAGTCTCTTTATAGATGATGAAACGGAGGGCCTGAGAATCTGTCTTATTCAATGCCACAAAATTTGCATTTTTTTTACTAGCTAAAAAAGATTTTTTCTCCTGTGGTTGGAGAGAATAGACTGTTTCCTAGTTTTTAAGAATACCTGAATTTTCCCATATAGAATAGGATTTCCTTGAGCCATGAGATGTATACTGACTGTATCGTTTAAACTACTCAGAGCATGAGAAGAAACATTCGTTTAACACCTTCTACTGATAAGTATTGTACTCTGTGTGTGTATGTGTGGATGGAAGTCTGACAGGAAAGGGAAGGAGAAAGAAAGAGACAGAAAGAGAAAAAAACCCTTGCCTCTTCTCAAAAGTCCCTTGCATATAGCAGTTCATTTGCTCTGATATGACCTAAAATGATGACAACCACAGATTTGCTCATGAGGTGAAAAGTTAGAAAGAACTTGGGACCAGCAGTTAGCGTAATGGCTATGTCGCTGGACTCCCACATAGTTGACCGCGGTTCGAGTCCCGGACCCGGTGGCTTAAAACTCACGCTGGGCACGTGTGCGTGCGTGCCCAAGATCCCGAGAGGAGAATTGAGGAGAAGGGATTGCAGCGTGGCCATCCCTCCTGGGGGGTGATTTCTTGCTTTCTGTCTCTCTGTCTGTCTCTGTCTGTCTGGTGAGCGCACGCGCCCTATAGCAAAAAAAAAACTCTCAAAAAAAAAAAGTTAGAAAGAACTTAAATGTTTCATTATTAGGGAGAGTGGAAAACTATGAAGTCATTGCAACTCGTGTTGTAGGAGGAATATTTAATAACATGGTTAGATGTACATAAATATTGTTAAGTGAAAAAAAATAGACTATAATTAAAGAAGACCTAAATAAATGTAGCTAGACATCATGTTTATGAATTGGAAATCATGATATTAAGATATTGGTCTTCTCAAAGTTGAGTTATAGATACGATACAGTCCTAAGCAAAATCTCAACTATTTTTCTCGGTTGGTTTTGATGGGAGTCAAAATTGACAAGCTGACTGAAATGTTTATGGACATGCAAAGGATCTAAAATAGACCAGATAATCTCAAAGAGAATACTGTCAGATTAAAGGATTTAATGTAAAATGACCGAATTTAAAATAATGTGATATTGGTGTAAGAATAGATAAACAAATAGGAAAAATATATAGGGTCCAAAAATAGTCTTGCACATATATATGATGAGGGGGAGAGATAATCTTTTGAACAAATGATTCTAGAGCAATTGGATAACATTTGGGGGAAAAATAATGGGTTTTGATCACTCCATATCATACACACAAAATTAACTTGGGATGCATCATTAAGTTAAATGACAAAACAATGAAGTTTCTGAAGACTACATGGAAGAGTATCTTCATGACTCTAGGGCAGACAAAGTTTTCTTAAAATGGATATAAAAGACACTAACTTTAAGAGGGGATACTGATAAACTGGACTTTATTAAAATTAATAACTTTTGTGAAAGGGCATGTCATAGACCAAGAGAAGGTAACTTCCACATATATATACACAGCAAAGAAATCACCAATAAGAAAAAGACAGCCCATTTTAAAATGAGCAGAACATTTAAACAAACATTTTATAGAAGAAGATGTCCAAGTGTCTAGTGTCTGAAAAGGTACTCAAGGGACCAGCAGTTAGCGTAATGGCTATGTCGCTGGACTCCCACGTAGTCGACCGCGGTTCGAGTCCCGGACCTGGCGGCTTAAACTCACGCCGGGCGCGTGTGCGTGCGTGCCCAAGATCCCGAGAGGAGAATGGAGGAGAAGGGATTGCGGCGTGGCCATCCCCCCCTGGGGGGTGATTTCCTGCTTTCTATCTCTCTGTCTCTCTCTGTCTGTCTGGCGAGCGCACGCGCCCTATAGCAAAAACCTCTCCAAAAAAAAAAAAAAAAAAGGTACTCAAGACATCAATAGTCACTAAGGAAATGCAAAGGAAAGTCTCAATGAGATGGATGCCAAGTCACACTAAGACCAATGACACCAAGTGTTGGTGAGGATTTAGAACACTTGAAACTCTCACAGGTTGCCAGTGGGAGGGTGAAGTGGTCAAACCATTTGGGAAAACTGTCACATCTATGGAAACTAGATCTGAACCTACTCTGTGGCAAAGCAATTCCATTTTTAGGTATATATCCAATAGTGATGAGTACATATAAGCATTAAAATGGACAATGTTCATGGAAGTTTTATTTTTAATAACCAAGATTTGGAAACAAGCTAATATTCCTCAACAAGAGATTGCATAAGTGAATTGTAGTATATCCATAAGGTAGAATTTCACAAAGCAGAAACCATTCTATTACTACATGTAACAACATGGATGAATCTCACAGACATTATAATGAGTGAAAAACAGCAGACATAAAAGTATGTATTGTATGACTCCCTTTATATGAAATTCAAAAACAGGTAAAACTAATTAAAAGTTATAAAAAAAAATCAGAATGGGATTTACCTCTGATAGGAATATTAACCGGAAAGGAGTAAGTGAGAAATTTCTGGAGTGCTGGAATGTCCTTTATGTTGATCTAAGTGGAAGTTAAACAAGTGTATACTTACATAAAAATGTACCAAAGTGTATATTTAAGGTCAGTGCACTTTACTATAAATATCATACTTCAACAGATAGTAGTATAGGGAATTTAAATTGTCTTCTTTTTGCTATGTTTTCTAAATGTTCTCACCTTTTGGGTGGCTATATTTTCCAAAAATGCCAAAACAAAGACTTGAGAAATTGTGATAATAGAAAAAAACCTAAAGTTATTATTTTTTTAAAAGTGGAGCTGAATCTCAGCTACCTATCTAGATTTATTGGCCTGAGCCCTGGACCCAGCTAAAAATAGTTCAGAGCCTTGCCTGCTGGGAGCAAGGCTATGTTTAGCCAAAAGCTGCACAGGAGTGAGATGTGAGGGAGCCAAGCAGACACTTGGGTCTGGTAGGCATGGCTGTCTCTTCTCAGCAAGCTCTTTAGGCTATGGCTGTCTTCAGTAATACAAGCTGTTCTCCCCACTGCAGGTCTACTTCAGAGTGCAGGCTCTCAGTGTTTGGGGAAGTTGGAAATTCAAGGTACAAAAGTAGCAGATTGGATTAGAAGAAACTGAGAGTAGTCAAATCCTGGCTGATTTCAGGGTATTCCATCCTTTTCCATTCACCAGGATAGACTTTTAATTTTTATTTGTGTGTGTTTAAAGAATTATTTTAACTTTCTTTCCTTCTCTCTCTCTCTCTCTCTCTCTCTCTCTCTTTCTTTCTTTCTTTCTTTCTTTCTTTCTTTCTTTCTTTTTTTCTTTCTTTCTTTTTTTCTTTCTTTCTTTCTTTCTTTCTTTCTTTCTTTCTTTTTCTTCCTTCCTTTCTCTTTCTTTCTTTTGTTCTTCTTTCTTTTTCTCTCATTTGACCAGAGAGGGGGAGGGGGGGAGAGAGAGAGAGAGAGAGAGAGAGAGAGAGAGAGAGAGAGAGAGAGGAGAAAGTGAGAAAGCAAGCTATCAGGTCTGGGACTCAAACTGTGGTCTGCAATATGGGAGTCCAGTGCCCTTAACCATCACGTCGCCTGCCGGCCCTAATGAACTCATTTTTCAATAGTTTAGTTAGAAGTGTTTTGCTTATGTTTGGGAAAACCAGGTACAAAAGTATTTAGACTGCAATAATAAAAACTTCACTGGGTGTTTTTGCTGCTGAATCAGCTTAACCTGGGAAATTAACTTCATTTAGCATCTTCCTCCTTTAGCGTGCCCATCTGAAAGACAGAAGTAGCTAGTATAATTATCTATGCATGTCACTGTGAGGCTTCGAGACTTAATTAATGTTCATAACCCACTTTGAAGTATTCAGATGAAAAGGCAGTTGATAGGAATGGGGCTGTTCTACAAACTCCAAGTTACAGAGTAACATTTGGCAAGTTACTTTTTAGGACTTTAATTCCAAAAGTTCTAACAGGTATCTCCAAGATTTCTCTTAATTATAATCACTATAACTCAAAGTCTAGATGAAACTATTATACATATTGTTCATTTGAAAAAAAAGGTATAAATATGAGATAATCCATAACAAGTGACTTTTAGGGAGATGACTAAACAAGTTTGTATCTCACCACTGTCACAAGAGAATATTTAGTCCTAAAGTAAGACGCAACCCAGCTTTCAATACCAGACAAATATGTGCCAAACTCTGAAGTCAGAGGTCAGCTTTAAACCATGCACTGCAGATGACATTAGAAACTATCCTAAAAATAAATCCATCCTGTTGCATGACTTGGAAATGGATATCTTTTAATAAGTACTCTTTTCCATCCTTTTTATTTTGGAGAGATTTTTGCTATAGGGCATGTACACTCACCAGAAAGACAGAGGGAGACAGTGAGACAGAAAGTGAGAAATCACCCCTCCCGTGTGGGGGGGTGGTGGCCACACCTCAATCCCTTCTCCATTCTCCTCTTGGGAACTTGGGACGCACACACATGTGCCCGGTGTGAGTTTAAGCCACTGGGTCTGGGACTCGAACCGCTGTCAGCTACATGGGAGTCCAGCGACCTAGCCATTACGCCAACTGCTGGTCCAGTCCTTTGGGGAATGCTTTCTGCCTTGCCTTGTCTCTGTCTCTCAGTCTCTGGTGAATGCCCATGCCTTACGGAAGTTAAAAGAGAAGAAAAAACAGAAACCCGAAAACATCAATGAAGAACAGGCTGGGAGTTGGTAGGAGCCTGTCAAGGGTGTGGTGTCCCTTTATATAGTAACCAATAAACTTAGTTCTGCCTAGTTAAAAAAAAGTTCAAATCAATGAGCAAATAGTAATGTGGTGGGCTGATTAATGACAATGAAAATGATGACAGTCATGTTGGTAATAACAGTAACAAGCACATATTGAGGTCTTACTAGGTGCTGAACACTGTTCTAAGAACTTCACGTATCTTGACTCTTCTGATCCTCACAATAACCCTAAGAAGATAGAACATATTATTATCTCTGTTTTACAGACAAAGAAACTAAGTCTTGGAAAAGTTAAGCAACTAAATTGCCTAAGGTTATATAGCTTAGCAGGTAACAATGGTTTTCAAAACATTAGCATGCATTATAGTCCTCCATAAAACTAGTTAAAATTTCCAATCCAAGACCAGAGATTCTGATACATAAGTGTGGGATACATTTTTTTTTTTTTGAGAGATTTTTGCTATTGGGTGCATGTGCTTGCCATAAAGACTGAGAGTCAGAGAGACAGAGAGCGAGAAATCGCCCCCCAAGGGGGGATGGCCACACCGCAATCCCTTCTTCTCCATCCCTTCTTCTCCATTCTCCTCTTGGGATCTTGGGCTCACACGCACACACACCTGGCATGAGTTTAAGTCACCAGGTCCGGGACTTGAACCGCTGTCGACTCCATGGGAGTCCCGCGACATAGCCATTACGCTAACTGCTGGTCCCAGGATACATTTTTAATAAATATCCAAGGCAAGCCAATGGTAGATAGCCCTTAGACAACCCTTTGGGAAATAGTTGCCCAGACCTAAAACAAATGAGAGGCTGGGAGTAAGGATTTGCCAGTTTTCCTCTAGCTCTGGCCTTCTCTGCCCAGCTGAACAGTAAGTCAGTTTGCCCAGCTGGGACTTTATGTCCTAGCAGTGAAAAAAGACTGTGTTAAGTTTCCATTGCTTAATGAAAGTAGCCCTTCAAAACATCCAACTTGATTTGTTCAGCTTCCATATTTAACATTTAACCTTCTGACTTTAATTTGGTTTCTTAAATAGATTATCCTGCCAGGGAGACTATGTGCTGACCAACAGATATAAATTTCAGCCTGGTAGTTATAAATTTCACAGGTAATAAAGAAATGACATCGAACTTTATTAATCAGACTATTATAACTCTGATGAATGTGAATCAATTTTCTAGAGCCAGTTGTCTCCCAAATGAATTGAAAACAATGAGTTTGTGGACCTGTAAATCTTGAGGCCAGCATATATCTTGAGGCTGGTTTTATCCTTTCCTTAGCATACATACATCATTAAGCAGGAAGGTACTTTTTGAGACTCTGAATCCTGACACCTCCATCCCTCCAAATGGGTAATTTTTTAACGTTTAATACAGCAATTCATAAAAACTCATTCACTTGGGCCTTATGCTTTCGTTCTTAGCTTCTAAACACCAGTGACCTCTGAGCTATCGAGGGGCAGGGTGATCATTTTTTTAATATCCTATGCCTTTGCTCTTTTCAAATGCCACTTGTCTAATTTGGTATGAGGCATAACCCAGTGAATCTGAAAAAGACACAAGAAGAAACTTGGCCAGGGGCAGTGGGGCGAACACTGAACCAACCTCATACGACACCATTTCTTATTATGTATTTAAAAAATAATTTATTTAATTTTATTTATTACTATTATATTTTAAATTTGTTATAGGGCACATGTGCTCACCAGAGAGAGACAGAGGGAGAAAGGGGTGGGGAGGGGAAAGTGAGAAAGCAGCCATAGGTCTAGCACTCGAACTGGCAGTTGGCCAGTAGTTCCTCTGTCAGTGCCAGTAGAGCAGGACTTTTTTATTATATCATCTTTTTACTAGTATACCTATACTGCCCAAAACTATACCTATCACAGAGGAGATGCTCTATATATGTTTGGGGAGGAAGGAAGGAAGGAAGGCGAGAAGGAAGGAAGGAAAGAAAGAACGTGTGGAAAGATGTTTCTGACCTAAGACGGTTGGAGGCATTCAGACTACTGCTGTCTTGGCTTAACAATAACGTATTTTTTATCCACCTCCTTTGGAGACAAGTCAGAGATCTTAAAGATGTGTTGAATTTGTTGCATAAGACTATTTAACAGGGGCTGGAAAAAAAGATGAGTTACCCCGAGAGTCTTTATTAGGTATTTGTCATCATTAGCTCAATTTCATAAGTTATTACAATATGAAATCTGGTGAAATTGCTTAGGTGCTTGAATTCAAATAGCTATTTCAATGAATAATGAAAACAATTGCACTGAAGATTGTCTTTTAAAAGACTGGAAAAAAAAAAAAAAAAACAACCAACTCTGTTAGTAGTAAATGGGTACTATTAAACTAGCTTCCAAAAAAACTAGGACTAAGGTTCCCTTCTGTGGGTTAAATCAGTAACACACACATACACACCATGGAGATTAGGATAAAACAACTAACAAAGTAAAATTAGAGGTAACCAGTGTGTAACTGAAGACTTTGGGAACATCCCTAATTCACCAGAAGCTACTGGGAGGAAATCCAGGAAGGTGAGTGCCCGAATGTGCCTGTTCATTTTACAAATTGGAAAGTCGATCAGCCGTTGGGAGGCATCTAAATGCACCAAGGGCAGGGGAGCCTGTGGCCTGTAGCTTGAAAAGCTTAAACCCAAGAAGCCAGAAGTTGGTAGAATCGTCTTAAGTGCTGATCATGAGAGAAGAGGCCTAGGCCCGAGGACTTGGGCTCCCATGTTTCCAGGCCAATTGCATCCTTTGAGCAGTCATCTTCCTACCTCACTCAGATTTCATGCTCTACCTCCAGCGTGGCTTCCTGGGTGGGTGCTCCAGCCTGTCTATAGGGAGCAAATGCCCTGATAGGAGGATGTGAGGGCCTACCTGCTAGCTGGTGCATTTATGGTCCAAATGAGACAAACTTGAATTCTGGCTATACTCCGGTCTCTGTGAGCTTGGATTAATATGAGATACAGTTCCAGAGCAGAGTGACTTATGACTTGTGTTGGACCCTACTAAATGGCAGAGACTGGACTAATTTGTACTTATTAGGTCGGCAGGAAAGTCGCGATGCATTTTTAAAACTAATTATTTAATTTTATTTATCATTATTATTTGCTTTTAATTTGCTACAGGGCATGTGCACTCACCAGAAAGAAAGAGAGAGAGCGAGCGAGAGAGAAAGCAAGCTGCCAGGTCTGGGACTTGAACCGCGGTTGACTATGTGAAATTTCAACACCTTAACCACCACATTACCTGCTGGCCCCCATGACATTTTTTTTTTTGCAAAAATGCATCATGACTTTTCCTTGACAACCCAATATATACCCGTGATGGCGGGCTGTGAGAAGATACCTCCACTAACAGCTAACCCAAGCTCAGTTCCTTCCCTCAAGTTTACCAAGCATGTGACTTCTGACACTGAGTGAGAGAGAGCGACTGGGAATGTGACATTAGCAGAACTTGCCTTCAGGAACCCACTAAGCCCCAATAAATGAAATTGGTTACTGTAGTCTGCATGGGTACCCTAGTCCAGAAAAAGCAAAGCTTTTCTGTAAAGGGCCAGATAATAAATATATTGAGCTTTATGAGCCACTTACTTTTATAATGTATTTGTTAAAAATATAAAAACCATCCTTTGTTCCTGGTACAAAAACAGATTCCTGGCCAGATTTGGCCTGAGGGCTGTGGTTTGCTGACTCAACTCTAGTCCTGATCTGTCCACCCTTTAGTAGAGAGACTCGGACAAGCTATTTAACTTATTTAATTCATAAACAAAAGGATAGTAGATTCATAATCTGCTTCCTCCTTCTTCAAGTGTATCACCATTAACGTGGCCATTCTATGAGACCAGATAGTCAAACAAGGAATGAATTGGGTAGGAAACTGTGGGAGCGAAGGGCATGAGTGTCTTGTGCTGGGTGGGGACTAGCCAAGAGACATGTGGGCCCCAGAGGGCCAGACCAGAGCTGCTGCCTCCTAGAACACTCCAGAGAACAAGGCTTGTCTAGATTAAAATCTCAACTAAAGATGAGACTTAGAGAAAGCTAAAAGTGAAAATGCCCTTGGCCAGAAATAAGCTGTGCTTAGGTAATAGGAGGAAAGTACCAAACCCAAGGAATCTCTGAGATCCCAAGGAATCTTGCAAAGACTCCATGCTACACACTTACAATCCCCAGGCTCTGCTGTGCCCTGTCAGCTGTCTACCATTATCCACGTAAAGGAGCTGCCCCAGCAGTTTGAATAACATACCCAACTTACACCCCAGTGACTAGGCATTGTTGGAAACTGGATTATTATTTTTTAAAATTTAACCTTATTTATTTATCTATTTTAATTTGACTGGGGGAGGGGGTAGAGAAACTGAGAAAGCAAGCTGCCAGGTGCGGGACTTGAATATGGCCATGTGGGAGTCCAGCGCCCTTAACCACCACGCCACCTGCGGCCCCAGAAACTGAATTTTTTAGGACCCAGCTACAACCAAGTAAGTCATTTTCTTGAGGAAGGTTTAAGACTTACTGAAAGAACCTAAAGTTAGTTATTTAACTAACTTTGCTTGTTTGTTTGGGGCATGTATCGTAATGGCTATGTCGCTGAACTATACATAGTTTCTATGATAGCCCTTCCCCTATGTAATTCAACCTTAGGAATTTAAACCATTGTTTTTATATAATTGACCAAGGGCACATGCACTTGCCAGGAAAACAGAGAGGGAGAAAGTGCCCCTTCCCCAAGGGGAGTAGTCACACCACAATCCCGTCCGACCCGGTAGGATTTGGGGCACACGCACACACACACACACACACACACACACACACCCCTGGTGTGTTTTGCAAGCCACCAGGGCCGGAATTTGAACCGCTTGGTTGGTCATGTGGGATTTGACTCCCTTAACCACTAGGTGATGAGGCTGGCCCTGGCATTTAAACCACTTTAAAACTGTATTGATTTAAACTAAAAAATGCAGGTGCTCATATTCATGTAATTGTCCAGAAGGCAAATTAGGCTCACAGAAAAGCTGGGGACTGTCAAAGACGCGTGAGCAGAGCTTTGGGCTCCAACTTCCAACCTCCAATTTCACTTCACTGCAGTGATTCTCCAATGCTCCAATAGGTAGGGATGTGGGAGGGTAGGGTGGGGAGTGGGGTGTAGTTCAAAGAAGCTCTTATCCCTCCTCATCCCTTCTTGAAATTGACCAACAATTCATCACATTTGTTTCCTCAAAGCCTCTTTTTATTTTTTTTTTTTTTTTTTTTTTTGAGAGATTTTTGCTATAGGGTGTGAGCGCTCGCCAGAGAGACAGAAAGCGAGAAATCACTCCCCAAGGGGGGATGGCCATGCTGCAATCCCTTCTCCTCCATTCTCCTCTTGGGATCTTGGACACGCACGCACATGTGTCCGGCATGAGTTTAAGTCACCGAGTGCAGGACTCAAACTGCATTCGACTACATGGGAGTTCAGCGACATAGCCATTACGCCAACTGCTGGTCCCCCTCAAAGCCTCTTAAACAAAAGTTTCACAACTCAAATGAAGAATGGTTCTACTTTTTAGAAGTGACCTACAGAGGAGCCTTAGAGAACAGAGTGAGTCCGGGATCAGCAAACCCCACACTTGTGGATGATTCAAAGCAAGATGCTGGGGCTGGGGGCCAGCTTCATTGGCAAGAAGCTGCCCAATAAATCACATGATAGATCCATTTGGAGGCCTTTTTCTTCCAAAATAGAAGGAAAGAGTGTGTCCCAGATTCCTTGTGTTCATTTCACATTTTGGAATTTGAATCTGTGGCAGGTGAGTAACTAGGATAAGATGACAAGACCATTTTCTACCAACTAAGGGTGAATTGAAGGGTCACACTCTAAAACACACCCACAACCCTCCCTACTCCAATGAGTGACATGTGAATGTTCTGTTTCAAGTACGTTAATAGTAAGGAAAAGACCAGGACCTGAAAGAGAATAAGACTTATTCTGGCAACAGTGTTATAGACGTTCTTGACTGTATACAGTATGCCTGTTAGATACCTTATCTGAAATAATATAAAACCTAGTGTCATCAACTAGAGTCATATACATTTTAAAGTTTGGATGGCTACTAGAGAAATTATCCAGACGAAGAAACTGGACCCTGCTCTGGACTTGAGACCTGTGGGCTAAGCTGGACTGAGAACCTCGAACTTTCTACCACGGCACCAGAACAGACAATAGGAGTAGCAGCAGGTCATAGTCCTGCTGTCTGAATTATCCAGACTGGGCTCCTTGACTGCAAAGACAGCATTCTTTATTTTTCAATTCCTAACATCTAGGGCAGTACCTGGCACTTAGTAAGTGTCCAATAATGTATGTTAAACCAGTCAGAAGAAGCAGGATGAAAATCCTAGGATAATAGAAAGAAACTTGTAGAGGGGAAAAAAAAATTCTTTGATCTCCTAGGGCACAGCAGGGCAAAATTACCTCAAAAGCTGGACTCAAATTACCTCAAAAGCAAAAGTGAGCTTGATCTCAATGTGTCTTTGTGTGTGTGTGTGTGTGTGCGTGTGTGTGAACATCCCAAGTCAAGATAAACATTTGCGACTACTCAGGGCTATCATTTCCATCATTGCTGTTAACAACATGGTTTGCTTATTTGGTCTTATTGAAGTATTAGGATGAGTTCACTCACAATTAAATTCCATACTTTAATTATAGCAGAAATAAAAATTAGGTAGATAAGTGACTTTCATTCAAGTATTTTGGGAAAGTTTTACTTTTGAAGTCTGAAGTATTAAGGGTAGATAAAAACAGCACTTAGTCTGAAGTTTAAAGTCCAGATGATCTCATCATGGAAAAAAGATGAAATGTAATTCTATCTATGATTAAACGGTTCATCAGATTGAGTCGCTGTTGGGAAATAATCTTATCACTTCTGCATCTAAATTATTTAGTTCTTTCCTCTAAAAATACAAAAAGGATTGTGAACTGCTAATTTCAATAGCACAAAGAGTCGTGCATTGCATATTTATAAAACAGCCTGAGGACAAAGGGGAAGTAATAAGGAATTAAATATTGCATTCTCTTGAGAAATATTTCTTTTGGTGTTACATAAATATCTTTGTGCTTTTCCATTTTCTTTTTGAAACCAAGCAACCCTCTGACATTTCAAAGTGAAAAAACTACACAAACAATTTTTATATAAAGGCTTGGATGACTTTTTTTTTTTTTAGAACAAGTATAATTAACCACACACACAATCTATTCATTGTCCTATGACCTTTGTAATTTAGTTTCATATTCTGAAACTGCTTCTAAATTTAGCCAGGAAACCGGGGGACTGTTATGGCTGCATACATTATAGTGGGGTATACCTAGGAGAGTTTTCAAATGTGGATATCAAAAAGTACATACTAGGCCAGTCCCGTAGCTTAGTGGTTAAGGGAGCTGGATCCCACTGAGCTGAGCATGGTTCAAATCCCAGTCCCAGCGGCTTGTAAAACCTGCCGGGTGTGTTTATTTGCATGCTCTAAATCCTTACAGGATAGAGAAATGCAGAAGGGATTATGATTATTGGGGGGTGCTTCCTTTCTTTGTCTCTCTTTGGGGAGTACACGTGTCCTCTAGCGATGAAAAGAGGTATGCACGTATTGTTTGTCTGCTTTGGCATGGGAAAGGTTTAGTAAAGGCCTAATCATTTTGATTTACCAGAGAGACCCCCACGTGAGGTCCCGAAGCAGTCTAAGTAACTCAAGTACAGGTCCAGCGCAGCGCAGTCTGTGGCAGGCTGAATGGCAGTGCTGGAGGCCACGTGGCCAACTGCGGGGTTGGATCCTCAGGCCAGCCTAAAACACTCCAGGCTCATGTGTGTGTCCAGGATCCTGATGAGCCTGGCGGGCCAAGGAAAGGAGAATTATAACAGGATGAGAAATTGTTCAGGGTGCTTTTCTCTCTCCAGTGCACGCCACGTGTGTTAACATATATAAAATAAATACACTTAAAAAAAACCCCTGTAAAGTCTGGTGCCTGTGGGGTCAAGGAGAGGAGTACATTTACTGGGGTAGGGGACAAAAACCAGTCTGTTGATGTCCCTGCAAAGTCCTCCCCCACCCCCACTTGCTGTCCCTCCTCTCCTATTGCCTTCAGAGACTATGATGCAGCTGGTGTAGATCAGGAGTTAGGGGGGAAAATATATATATATATATATGATATATATCATCATATATATATATCATCAATATATATATATATATATCATATATATATATGAGAGAGAGAGAGAGAGAGAGAGAACAATTTCTGTTTTGAAAAACAAAAACAAGAAACCTATACTACATACCAAGCAAAAGGAACCTACTGTGGCTGACATGTGACTTGGAGGGGGGGGGTCAAAGGCACCTCAGTGGAACCTAGGCATGCGTGGGTTAAATTTCAGCACCTCTGCTCTAAGGTGCCAGTCAATTTCCCTGCTCCGGTGTGATTGCCCCTGCTTGGGTCAGAGTTGCACACATGGCACTGCAGGTGTCCTGTGCTATGTTCGGCTAGGGGGACGAACAGGCTACAACCCAGCCCTGGCCCAAGTCAGGCTTCCTCGTCCCGGGTTGATTCTGCAAGGAGGAAGGGCCACCTTTTGTGTATCGTCTGCTTAGAGGAAGAGGAGTTTCCTTACCTAGCACACGGTCCTACCAGCTAGCAAGGGCCAGTGCTGTGGATGTTCCTGGGAGAGCTTCTGACCTCATTCCTGCCCCATCTTCCCAGGCAGGCAGTGCTCCTGGCAGGGCGATGATTCCCAGGGTCAGCACTGAGGAGAAGTTTGTCTTCTGGGGATTTCTCTCAGAACTCAGATGCGGACTGGACTCCTTCTCTCCCTCCCTTCTTCCACGGACTCCTTCACTCCAACAAAGAGACCCGTACACCTTCCCAGAGCTAAGATTTTAGGAGCGTGATTCATTTTCCCTCTTAAGTGAATTTGTATGTTTCTCTGGGAAGTAGGGCCAGCAAAAGGAATTCCTGGAAATTTTATTTTCTGTTTCAGAGGGAAAGGCAAAGATTACAGCCTAGTCCTGAACTCCTCAATGCATCCGTCATATTTGCTTCCCAAACCTGGGACTCCTTAGGAGGAACTATAAGGAGGTGCCCCTGATGACAGATGGGGTCAAGAGCACAAATGAGGACCCAAGACCCTATGTTCACTCATTCAAAAGTTAGGAATTAAGGGACCAGCAGGTGGCGTAATGGTTACGTTGCTGGACGCCCATGTAGTCAACCACGGTTTGAGTCCAGGACCCAACGGCTTAAAACTTACACTGGGTGCGTGTGCCCACACACCCAAGATATGGAGAGAAGAATGGAGGAGAAGGGATTGTAATGTGGCCATGCCCCCGTCTCTCTGGTAAGCACAAGCACCCTATAGTAAAAATCTCTCTTAAAAAAAAAATTAGGAATCAAGCCCAACAATGTTAAATGAAACATGCTCTATCCTTCAGTCTTGCCAAGTCAATGAAATCATCTAAACCTGTTGATAAAACTATGGTATTCCTGGGACCAGCAGATGGCATAATAGTTATAGCTGGATTCCCACATAGTTGACTGTGGTTCAAGTCCCGAACCCAGGGGCTTAAAACTCATGCTGGGCACATGTGCATGCCCAAAATTCCGAGAGGAGAATAGAGAAGGGCTTGAGGCTTGGCCATCTCCCCATGAGGGGTGATTTCTCACTTTCTGTCTCTTTGTCTTTCGCTGTCTCTTTGGTGAGCGCACGTGCCCTGTAGCAAAGATCTCTCTAAAAACAAACAAAACAAAACTATGCTACTCCTGTCATGAAAGGTAGCAAAATATCAAAGATGACCAAATTTAATTATTCACATGTTTGGAGGAGCTGGTGACATCTTATATGTGCAAGATGTAAATAATTCATACCTTATTCATTTATTATATAATGCGTTAATTCCAGGATTAATGGAATTAATGTGAGTTGGACACAAAAAGAAGCCAGAAGAGGGATGTCAGTGCTCCTGGCCTATGATACTTTGTTATGCAAGAATCTATTGCGTTCATATTCTCCGAGAGGGAGGCTCTGACAATTTAATTTATCCTCTCTTACCTAAGAGCTTCTGCCACTCACATTTTTGCATAGCAGTTTTTATTTCTAATTATCAGCAGCCACACAGCCCATGTTTTGAAGACAGAGGGTGAGAGAGATACAGAAATTTTCTGTGAGTCCCGGATGGTGCTACCTTAAGAAATGTTTAGGCTCATGGATTGTCCAGCATGGGCACGAGGCAGAAGTTACTAGAAGAAACATATTCTCAAATCATCTTGCTTTGTTTTCAGTCACTATATTTATTTTGAAATTACAAATCATTTTAGAAGAGGGTATGTGGTTTTTATGTTTACCCAAAGGGAACAAATGTTAAAAAGATGTTGAGAATGAAAACATGGGTTCTGTCCTCCTGGCAACTGTGTCAAGAAAGCTATATTTAGCTCGTTTCCCTCAACCTGGCCTGCTTTGAAAAGGCACCTGCTATTGCTGTGTGCATGCATGCACGTGTGCGTGTGCGTGTGCACACCCATCTGTGTGTTGGTGCCAGTCTATTCTATCCATTCCCCAGACTTCCATGAACCGGGATTTCCCACTCCAATTCACTGTGTCTCCAGTTCTCTTTCTTTAGACCTCTAAAGAAAGAGGATTCTCTCTCCTGCCTCTTCAGACTCTGGAACCCAACCCTTCTGCTGCCTTATCTGTTCTCTCAAACCTTCCTCCTTCTGGTACATCTTGAGGAATCCCTCTTTTATTGTGAGAAAAATGCCTTTCACCTTAAGCTCATTTTTCCTATTTCAAATCTCTGACCTTTTGTTCCTCCTTATCTGAATGGACACTTTTCCCTTGAAGACACGGTGCCCATCCCTCCCCATTCCTGGATGTACCAAGCTGACGTCCACCACAAGCCTTTACATGGGCTGTTCCCTCTGGCTGGAACCACCTTGCAGCCTTCTCCCGTGGGCGTGCATTATTCAGATCTCTGCTCAGGTAACACTTCCTCTGGGAGGCCTTTCCTGCTGGTCCTCAATGACAGTCAGGGTTTCTGTTGGCTTCACTGTCGTCCCAGCATCTGGAACAGTGGGGGCATGTGGCAGGCACGTGGTGAATCCTTGCTGAATGACTACAACAAAACAGTTTCTGTGAAAAGTATTGGAGTAAATAATCTCTACTGGTTTGCATGGGGCCAGAAAAGAACTGAGGAAGGGAAGAAGAAAGGAGGAGCAAACGAGAAGAGGCGGAAACAGCTCCTAGAAGAGCAGAGGAAAAGCTTGGAGAGCTGGAGAGAAAATGGAGGACAGGGCTACCTTAGTTCCTCATTTTGTGATTACAGTCTGGTTTGTTACATGTCATAAACAGGGTACGAAAGGAGACAGGAAAACAAGTGTGGAAACGATTTCATAGCAGTGCTATGACCTAGCACATCCACTTGATTTCAGGTGTCCATTTTTCCGGAAAATACTTTCTGTTGTGATTAAAGCAAAAACCAGGCTTGTGCCAGCTGGATGCGTAGTGGTTAAGGCGGCTGGATCCCACGTAGCCCACTGCGTGCTTTAAGCCCCAGATCTGGTGACTTGAGGAATACACCGAGCAAGTGTGTGTGCCTGTGTGCGTGTGTGCATAAAATCCTGAGAGGAGAATGTAACAAATTAAAAATCAATTAAAAAAAAAGTGAAAACCAGGCTTAACTTGAAGAAGAGGACATTTGAAAAGAAATAAGAAGGGCCAGCAGTTAGCGTAATGGCTATGTCGCTGGACTCCCATGTAGCCGACCGTGGTTCGCGTCCTGGACCCGGTGGCTTAAAACTCATGCCGGGCGCGTGTGCATGCATGCCCAAGATCCCGAGAGGAGAATGGAGAAGGGATTGCGGCATAGCCATCCCCCCTGGGGGGTGATTTCTCGCTTTCTATCTCTCTGTCTCTCTGTCTTTCTGGTGAGTGCACGCGCCCTATAGCAAAAACCTCTCCAAAAAAAAAAAAAAATCAATCAATATACATGAGATCCAAATGTAAGAAACACAGTTTTGTCTGGAAGACAAAAGAAGCAGTCTCTTATAAAGTGTGTATTATTTCCTAAGAGCTTTTGGGCTATTCTCTCAGGTGTTTTGTTCACAGTTGTGTCAGGGTAGAAACTGACGATACATAAACGTTTCCAACTCAGAACCCCGTTGTGCAACCATTCTTGATCTCGCTCGTCAAACTAGATCTTCTGCTTCCTTTGCCAACTGAAATCAAGTGGATGTGTTAGGTCATGGCACTACTATGGAATCGTTTCCACACTTGTTTTTCTTTCTCCTTTCTTACCCTGTTTATGACACGTAACAAACCAGACTGTAATTACAAAAGTGAGGAACTAAGCAGCTCGCTAGCCTGCTGAGGCTCAGCCGTGCGGCCGGTATGGTTTAGACCTCTTGGTGACAGCCAAAGGGGATGAGTCACGTGATTGTTTGGGATGTGCAACCATCCGAGGCTAACGCGACATCACCAGGGTGAATTACCCTGGGACAGAGCAAAACTGCCATGTGGAATTGGCCAAGAAAAATAAAGCTATTAGTTGGGTTTTACTTCTTCATCTCCCACACGATTAGTAGTATTTTTTCAGTAGCTTCAGTTTTACCGTGAAGAGGAACCTCATCTAGTTCTTCTTTCTGGTACGTATCAGTGTCACAGAAATAAAAGCTTTAGGGATGTGGAATAATTACCAGTGGAAACGTTTCTGTGTTTCTTTCTCAGTGTAATTATCCAGTGGCTTAGACTGGTGTAAATGCTATGCTTTCTCCCCACTCTGGCTCTTGGTGTGTGATGTTTCCTGGGTCTGGCATGGCCTTCTTCCTGACCCTCCCCCTCTGTCTCTTGTTTATTTGGTGAACACCTACTCACCCCTCAAGACTATGTCAAATTACTTTTCCTAAGTGAGTTTTCCTTTCCCTTCCCCTCTTCTAATTCAAGTCATAACTCCCTCTGTTTTTCTACCACTTTATTTTGTATCCCCTGCTATTATAACCTGTATCGTATTATACACTCGTGATTTTTACATGGTTCATGAGGGCAGAAACTATACGTCCATATCCTTGCTTCCCCAGCCTTTTACATAGTCTGGGCAAATAGTAAGCCCTTAATGTAAGTTGGTTCCCATTCCCCTTCCTTACCCAATTATTTATATTCATTGCCACGTGCATTTTCAATTTGAAATATGATTAAAGTTTGATCAACTTTTAGATTTATATACTTTGAAGATATGTTAAGTACACTTAAATTTGGAGCTGTTATATCATGCTGATGAATGAAAACTTTTATCAAAATATAGTGGTTCTCTTTATCCCTAATAATGCTTTTGTTTTAAACTCTTTGACTAATATTTAGCTATATTAGCTTTTTTGTGTTAGTATTTGCCAGCTCTTTAAATATATGTATACTTCTATGGGAGCCGATAGGTGGCATGGTAATGGAGGTGCTGGACTCTCACATAGCCAACTGTGGTTCAAGTCCTAGACCTGGTGACTTGCTTTCTCATGTTCCCTCTCTCTGTCTTTCTGTTGTTTTCTGGTCAAAATAAAAAAAAAAAATTAAAAGAAAAAAGAAAATTAAATAAGTAAATCTTTAAAAAATATACTTCTATGTTTTGTCATTCTGGATCTTTATAGTTTAGCAGGTCTCTTATAAAAAGTATATCTCAGGGACCAACAGTTGGCATAATAGCTATGTCGCTGGACTCCCATGTAGTCGACTGTGGTTCGAGTCCTGGACCCAGTGGCTTAAACTCATGCTGAGTGTGTGTGCATGTGTGCCCAAGATCCCGAGAGAAGCATGGAGGAGAAGGGATTGCGGCATGGCTATCCCCCTTAGGGGGTGATTTCTCATTTTCTGTCTCTCCGTCTTTCTGGCGAGCTAGCACATGTGCTCTATAACAAAAACCTCTCAAAAAAAAAGTATATCTCGATTTCTAATGTTATGTTTTTCTATCTAATATTTTCTGTATTTTTCATAGCCCCATTTAATACATTTACCTTTATTATGATTATGGATATTTAGATTTATTTCTATAATCTTATTTTGTGTGTCCTGTTTGTACTGCCTCCTCTATGTTTCCCTTTCCTCTACTTTCCCTAATGTAGCAAACTTGAATTTTGTGGTTCTCCCTTTATCTTTTTTCTTTTTTTTAAATTGCCAGAGTGTGCATGTCCTCACCAGTGAGAGATGGAGAAACAGAGAGAGAGTGCATACTCCAATGGATCATGGTCATGCCATAATCCCTTCTCATCCTTTTCACCATCCTGTCAGGATTTTGGGCATGCACGTACTCACGTCTGGCATGTTTCTCAAGCCATGGGGGCCAGGATTTGAACTGTGTGGTTGGCCATGTGGAATCTGGTTCCCTTAATCACTAGACCACGGGGCCAGACTGTGTGATTCTTCCCTTTTCATAAATAAGTTTGATGTACTACTTATAGGGGACAATTGATCTAGCAGGTTCCTGTCTTATTTTTTTAAAGTTCCTTCTTTAACTAGGCAAATGAGAAGATTGTAAATATTTATGACTCCACATCTCATCATCAGAAAAGAAGATCTAAGAGGAGACTTGGGAAGAACCTTTATTTCTCAATCATTCTCATTGGAAACTAAGGCTATTTAACAGCCTTGTAGCTAATTTTTAAAAAAAATGAGTCAGCACGGTGTGCAATGCTGGGTACAGTACAATGAAATGTGTCTGCTCCCAGGGCTAGGATGGTACGAAGGGGCATGTCCGGGTGAGCTCAGCATGCCTGTTCTTCCACATGCAACATGACGTCCTAGAAGCAATTCTCCAGGATTTGTCTCTGTTCAATCTACTGCAAAACCCTCATTCATTCAGTGTGTCATGACAGTATTTGTTTTCCTCTTAGCTAGAACTCATACATAAACAAACACAAAAGAGAGTCATTAGATTGTGTGATAGGATTTGGTTTATAATTATACTGCCTGATAATCCAGAATATACTTATATCCGTACCATATAAATAAATATACATAATTTTAATATGCTTATGGTAAGCATTGCTTCATTTTTTTTTTTTTTTTAATAATGTTTTATAAGGGATGTGTGCTTGCCAGAGAGAGAGAAAGAGTGAGAAAGCAGCCCACTGCCCCAGGGGAGATGGCCACACTGCAGTCTCTTCTTCATTCTCCTCTCAGGATCTTAAGCATGCATATGCATGCACTTGGTGTGTTTTTCAAGCCACAGGGTCTGGGAATTTGAACTGTGCAGTTGGCCATGTGGGATGGCCTGTTTTGTTTGATTTGTTTTTCCTGGAAAAACAAGTATATCATAGCAATTTATTGCTTGGAATCAAACAGACTGGGTTTCAGTGTTTTTTGTTTTTAAATTTATTTCCTTATTCTATGGGCAAGAGAGACAGAGATTGAGAGAGAGAAAGAAAGAGAGAAAGAGAGAGAGAGAGAGAGAGAGAGACGTATCTCTAACATGGGTCCCAAACTGTGATCCACCCCCAGCTTCAGCTAGCCCTGGTTCACAGGCACACGCATGCCTAGCATACTTAGGGAGGTCTCTGGATGTGAGGTCTCTGGAACCTTCCCATGCGGGTCAGCCTTGCAGAATTTTGTGTTACCACTTTGTCATCATTCAGCCTCCAAGATTGATTGATACTAATTCTTTCATGTACTACTATGCGATCCAAGGGAAGATACTTAATCATGCTAAACCTCAGTTTCCTCATATTCTAAATGAGATGAAATCGACACATTGGATTCTTGTGAAAACTTAATAACTTAAAATATGCAAGGCTTGGGACCAGCAGTTGGTGTAATGGCTATGTCACTGGACTCCCATGTAGCCCTGTGAATAATAACAGTGGCCATTACATAGGGTTGTTACAGAGCTGTGTTGTAATAAAAAGCACTTAGCCGTACTTGCACGTAGTAAGTGCTCAATAAATCATCACCATTAATTGTATCATCATTATCATGATCAAGTCCAGGATGGGGTATGTATGAACCTAATAACAATCCCTCAACCCCCTTCTCAGTCTTCTCAGACCTAGGGGAGAAGGACTGTTTTGCAGGTTGCTTAAATGAAGGGGGAACGAGACCAGCAGTTAGCATAATGGCTATGTCGCTGGACTCCCATGTAGTCAACTGTGGTTTGAGTCCCGGCCCTGGTGGTTTAAATTCACGCCGGACACGTGTGTGTGTGTGCCCAAGATCTCGAGAAGAGAATGGAGGAGAAGGGATTGCAGCGTGGCCACCCCCCGGGGGTAATTTCTCGCTTTCTGTCTCTCTGCCTCTCTCTGTCTTTCCGGCGAGTGCATGCACCCTATAGCAAAAACTTCTCAAAAACAAAAACAAAAAACAAAAACAACTGAATCTTCTTTTACCTTTGAAGAATTTGCTAGGATTAAGACATACACATGCAAGATGCAGCCTTAACATGACAACAAAGCAGCATATTAATGAACATGCTGCAACAAAACGATAAGGTAAAAACTTAATGTCTTTGACAGATGCTTTGAGCAAGAAACACTTATTGATAAGTCTAAATTCTGAACTTGTGGGTACACTTTTCTGATTGTGTTAATATCACCTACACTCTGTGGCAGTCGCAGCAGAGAAGCCCTTTTCATACCCCTGCCCTTGCCCCTTTCATCCCCAGAACCCTGCCCCTTTGTCCCTTGAGTGTCCCCAGACAAACTGTGGCCTGGACCAGCCAGTGAAACATAAATCCGAACCCGGCCCACAGCTTTGGCGGTTTGGGATGAAAAGCCAGAGCCCTGGGAGCCCCATGTTTGTTTTCCTGTTTCAAAGCAGGCGTGGTGGAGGGATGAATGGTGAAAGCTTGCCCTTTAAAGAGCACAGTTGACTTTAGGTGACTGCTAGTTCGGCTGTTAGCTGAAGACGATGTTTGCTTTGCAGGCTTAATGACAAGGGCTGGCTTTCTGGGAGTGTTGAAATGAAAGTGATTCAGACAGAGGCCACCATGGACCTCCTCCCTACAAGGCTGCCCCAGCAGGTACCACGAGAGCAGTTCCATTGAGCTTGGGGGTGGGGTGTGAAACACAGCTCTTGTCAGAAAATTTTGAACCAGTGTCTGTCGTTTGGCCTCTGGAGAAACATGCGTGTTCAGCGGCGACCGTGTCTCTCTGCCTCATTCTCTTAGGTGATTATATGGCTGTGAGAAGAAAAGAAGACCTAAAATGAAAAACATGTCTATGATGCTATTTTAGTTAAAAATATCCTGTGGATGGGCTGGCTTTGTGGCGTGGGGGTAATGCCCTGCCCGAGAGAAGCTGGCAGTTTGAATCTCCAGCTCAGTTAGCTTAAACACACCAGGCATGTGAGCAAGTGCCCAAGATCTGATGATGTGGACTGGAGGAAGGGGATCGTGGCATGATCAGACCCAGTGGAGGGTGGTCCTCTCTCCCTACCCCCCCCCCCCACTTACTCTCACATGTATACACATGCAGTCTATCATAAAAAAAAAAAAAGAGAGAGAAAAAAGAATCTGAAAAATAAATTAAAAAAATCCTTGTAGAATTTGAAGGTATTCTAGGAATGATCTGCAAAGGGAAAAGCTGAAGCCCAGAGAAGGGGAGCACCCTGCCCAAGATCACAAGCAAATGAGGGGAGAGCTAGAATTAAAGTCAACCTTTCTCGGTTCCTGGTCCTGCTCTGTTTTCCTTATTCTACATGTCAACAATCCTGAAGAGTTCTTTTCTCTTTCATTGGATTCTTCCTTCCTGAAGCCTAAGAGGAGCCAAGATGATAATTCAGGGAATCCTAATTCACTTCCAAAGCAGTCTGCTGTCTGTTAGCCATGCTGCAGGGATTGCTGTTTCAATTACGTTTTCAACGCTTCATGTGAAAGCATGCAAATTACCACCGTTTCTAAATAAGTCCATTTAGGTGTCCAGGGTTTATAAATATAGAGAATCTTGCCTTCCCTCTCATTCTCTCTCTCTTCCTTGGCTTTTTTCCTTCCACCCACCTCCCTTAAGATGCATTTTTAAAAAGATTTTACTTAGGATACATATTTTGGTAAAATCCTTAACGTTTTTCTTTTTCAATTTTTATATTGTCATTGTTAAAATAATTTTATATTTTGCAGGGTTTTTTTAGTATATTGATTTTGTAGTGTAAAAGGTTTCTTGAGGAAGGGAAGGAGGAGATAGAAAGAGGATTAGGCAGAGAGACTTCTGAAATGTGGGCAGGGGTTTGCGACTGTCTGGGCAGCAGAATCTTTATGCATGCTGTGGGTGTTTTGAACTCTCTGGAAACTAACAGGCAAGCTCTACACGTAAACTTGATGGAAGTCCTCCAGATTTGGACTACTTAGAGGCCTTTCAGAAGTCTGAACCAGGTCCGAGGCAAATTACAACCAGTGCAATAGTGCAAATGGGAGGCTGAGCAGATCAGAGGAAAGGACATTGGTTCAAGATCCCAGGAGACCCAGTGTGTGGTCCTGGGCCTACCACTAGCCCTTGTGTGTAGAAAAGGTGATAATAGCTCCTATCTCATGGAGTTGCTTGAAAGATAAACTTAAAAGAATGCATGTAAAGTCCTGAGACAATGCCTGGCACAGAGTAAGCTCTTATTATTTGTAGATGCCAATAGCCTTCCAGAAAAAGACACATGGGAACTGACAGTCAATTAGAGAAGCATTCCTCCTCCACATAGGCATTGAGGGTTATGGCCACAGGCTTTGAAATTGGGCCTATTTTTAGTTACCAGCTCCAGCGTTTCCCCGTGTGTTTGAGGGAAAGTTACCTAACTTATTTTGGCCTCAATACTCAACTCATAGGGTCATTGTGTGGATTAGTGATGTAGGCCAGTTGGTGCCAAGCCCCTAGCTCAGTGTTAGAATATAGTAGGTGCTCAGGAAATGGTAGTTATTTAGTCCAGGTTTTTTTTTTTTTTTTTTTTTTTTTTTTTTTTTGGAGGGGGGGAGGTTTTAGCTACAGGGTGCGTGTGCTCGCCAGAGAGACAGAGAGAGACAGTGAGATAGAAAGCAAGAAATCACCCCCCAGGGGGGATGGCCACGCCGCAATCCCTTCTCCTCCATTTTCCTCTCGGGATCTTGGGCACGCACGCACACGCGCCCAGTGTGAGTTTAAGCCACCGGGTCTGGGACTCGAACTGTGGTCGACTACATGGGAGTCCAGCAACATAGCCATTACAGTAACTGCTGGTCCCTTTAAAGAGGGCTGTAAGAAACCAGAAGAATTAGACGGAAAGGTTAGATGTAAGCAGCTGTAAAACTAGCAAGGTTGGAAGAAACTAGAGGAGCAAGGTCTGCCCCTCTGGGTCCTGCGTTAGTTTCCTGTGGTTGCTGTAACGAATTACCATGAGCGTGGTGGCTTAAAATAACAGATATGATTCTCTCACTGTTCTAGAGGTCAGTAGTGAAAAATCAGTGTCACTGAGTCAAAAGCAAGGTGCCAGCACAGCCACTTCCCTGTAGAGGCTCTGCCTTTTCCAATTTCCGGTGGCTGTTGACATTCCTTGGCTTATGGTCACATCACTCCAATTTTTGCCTCTGGCTTCACATGGCCTTCTGTGTGTGTGTGTGTGTGTGTGTGTGTGTATGATTGTGTATCTGTGTATGTAGTCTCATTCTCTAATTTATAAAAGGACACTGTGATTACATTTAGGGACAATTTGTATCATCAAGGAATATCTCTCCAATTCAGTATCCTTAACTTAACCATATCTCTAAAAACTCTTTTTCTTATAATGTAACATTTTCAGGTTCCTGGAGTTAGGACCTGACATCTCTGGGGACCCAGTACCAGTGGGAGAGGTTAGTTTGCCTTTCCTTGGAGTGATGTGGCAGGACTGTGATGAGAGCTGTCATTGGGGCAGTGGCAAAGCTAAGCCCAGGCCAGTCTGTGTGGTTACCTACAAAGCAGAAAGGCCAGGGTTGCAGGCTAGTGGGGACCACATGGTCACAGGCAGGGTGACATCAACAGAGCCATATGACAGAGTGGAGCTCAGCAGCAGTGTCTGGGGAAGGGTATGTCAGTGGCCTCCAGGAAAAGGCAAGAGCCACTTGGACACTTGGCTGGGGGAAGGAGGAGACTGAGACTTGCCTGATCACACTGATCAATCTCAGGGTCAAGGTAGTGTGTACTGAGAGCCTCAGACCCAACAGCGCTCGCCCAACCCCAGCTGGGACTAGTCAGGCCACGGTGAATAGGGCACTGTCCTATCCTTGAGGAGTTCACATTCACACCCTAATGGGAGAGACAGGCATACTCAAAGTAATAATAATAATAATAATAATCTGAAAAAAATGAAAAGCTATTTGCTGCTGCTGATGTGGATAGTAATGTCTTTGTCTTGACTGATATGCATGGTAATTGTGCTGGAAAAAATGCTATACACTATAAAGATATATGTGTTTAAATGTAATACAAAAAATAATAATAAAAAATAAAACAATATATATGTTCCTTCAAACACACACACACACACACACACACACACACACACATTAATAGAGGGAGGGGCATCTTCAGAGGCTTATTTGGAGGATTAGGTAAAATAATATAAGGGGAATAGTCTGAAAGTCTACATGCTCAAATCAACTTTGGTTTCTTGCTTTCCTGATAGGTAAGGCAGTTTAGTCTAACAGACCATGACCGGGACAAAACTTCTTGCTGCTGGGAAGGGACAAAAACAGAAACTAGATTTGTTTGTTTTCTCCATGGCTATTTTTGTCCTCGTTTTCTCCTACTCTGTGCTCATAAGAAAACACTGGGGTTTTGCTTGGTCCTTTTGCAGATTCGTCCCTGTAAGTTTTGTTGCTTTGAGGCTGCTGACTCTTGCAGGGAAGGAAGCCTCTTGGTGTGCTGTGCACTAATACATATCCACGCACACTCTCGATCGCGTCAGCCATTCCTCCATCACCCTGAGTCAGGAGGCAGAACCGGCGGCTCTCCAGGCTCTCCCAATATCCAGTGACCACTCGCGTTGTGTCTTGACAGCTCAGTTCCCAGAGCAATGCTACTCCAAGATTCACAGGAGCTACATCAGTAGAGTTGTTACGAGGATGTGATCTGGGACGAGACCGTACCTAGGTTCTAGTCCCGGCTCTACTATTTAACTTCGGAGCCTCATTTTTTTCTTGGTCTAGTATAAGAATGATAGTACTCACTTCATAGGGAATGTTTCAAGGATTAAATAAGATTATTATTAATTACTTAGTAAAGTTCAGAGCTACTAGTAGCTAGGTTAAAAGGAATAATAAGAAGCAAGATTTACTAAGAGAGCCAGGAGGAGACAAAATGGTCAACTAGCACTAGCAACTCTCCCGATTCCCAGTGAATCATTATAAGAAATGACTTTATAAGACATTATAAGAAATGACTTCCGTGGGTCATTATAAGAAACCCATGGAAGACTGAGAGGCAGAGTAGAGGAGAAGACAAAACAGCCCCATGAAGGCAGAGATTGGAGTGACACAGCTACAAACCAAAGGATGCCTGGAGCCACCAGAAGCTGGAAGAGGCAAGGAAGGATTCTCCCTATTTAGAACCTCCAGGAGACATGGGGCCCTGGTGACATGTGACTTTTGGCCCCATGATACTGATTCCAGACTTCTGGCCTCCGGAACAGTGTGAGAAGAGATATCTGTCGTTTTAAGCCAAATGTGTGGTAATTTGTTACAACAAGCACAGAAAATCGATACGGGCTGTAAGAAGGAGGGAAGGGAGGCCCATGCTGTGTCAGACTGCAAACGTGGACGCCGGCCCTCTGAGACAGGCCCAGCACTCACTCTTGTGGCACACACGATTCCGTCTCTCCCTCTAGTTCCCTCGCCTTCTTCATTCATTGCCTTCTGCCAATTTTGACAATGGCAACGACAGCTAGTGTTTGTGTGGACCTTTTTTTGTGTGCCTGCCAAGTACCGCTCTAGGCTCCGAACACATGGCAGTAAGCAAGGCGTGCAGGGCCTCCGCCTGGTACCACGTCTCGGTCTGCCTCTTGGACTTCGTTCTTGCTGTCACTCATATTTGGATTTGACAGTGGAGCTGCTGTTGACCTCTGACCTTAGCCTGCGCTTGTCTCCTTGTTCTCAACTTCGGTTCTTTCCTCTTCCATCTGCTGCCCTCCCCTCCCAGCCTTGGCCCTGGCTGCTGCTGGCTGCCTGGCCCAGCCTGGCACTTGGGGATCAGCTGACGTTGACTGCCTCATTCAGCTGGCAACCCCACCATGGACTTCATCCACAATTTGCAATTCTGATTGCTGACTTGGTCCAACATCCTGCTTCATCTGAATAGAGCTTTACCTTGGTTCTCTGAGTGTAAGCACGGCTCCTGCCCTCCTGGCTCTGCCTGTGAGTCCAACAGGCTGTGAATGATTTGCAGTTACTGACCTGCCCCACCAACCTGGCTCTAGGACCATGGGGTCACCCAGAGGTTAAAGAAGGCCATAATAAGGGGATATGAGGTCTATGTTGTCATGAACTTGAGATGACTGTCAGCCACCAACTGATCGTTAAATTGTCACAGGGCTTCCAGAGGAGGGGCTCTTGGCTAGTGGTTTCTCATGCATTGAGTTTAGGTGGACTTACCAATTCTAACTTGTAGACTATAAATGATCTTTTTGGTCAAAGCTATGTCTGTTTTTGATGTGCCTAACACAGTGGTCATTATACACAGCTCCCCACCAATTTCTCTTCAGTTCATCTTTGATTTTTTATTCTTGCCTTCCAAGCACAGACTAGAAAAGAGTGAAAACAAGCACTTGAAAAGTCTTTAGACAAAGGAATGCGTGTCTGTGGTTTTAATGATCAAATGTGTCTCCTTTCAGAACATAAAGTACTCGAGAGCGGTGAAAGTATCTGATGTTTATTTCTCTACAGTGCTATGTAGCAAAGGGGTGGGAATGTGGGGGAAGAAGGGAGGAAGAAACTAACTTATTTATCATTAATTTAAATTTCTTTCTTTCATAAATGAGAGGGACAGAGAGAGAAACAGAGAGACAGCACTCACAACAGAGTCAGAGAGAAACAGAGAGACAGCACCCTCAGAGTTGGAGAGAAACGGAGAGACAGCACCGTCACAGAGTCTCGATGAAGCCAGCCACCCCTTAGCTTCAGCCGGCCCCTAATCGAGGGCACTCGAGCACCCAGTGTACTCAGGGAGGTCTCCAGACATGAGCTCAGAACCTCGCCACATGGGTCAGCCCCGCGCAGTGTTGCCTTTCGCTACGGTGTCCCCCTAACTTATACTGCCTATATCTTTTTCTCTTTCTTCTGTATCTCTTCTGTCTCTCTTTTTCTTTCTTTCTCTTTCTTTCCGTCTTTATTCCTCTTCTTCTCTCTTTCTTTCTTTTTTTTTCTTTCTTTTTTTAATAGCTGATAATTAGTTTATTAAAATAGTTGACTTGGGGCTGGCAGGTGGCATGGTTAAGGTACTGGACTCCCACATGGCCAGCTGGGGTTCAAGTCCCGGACCTGGTGGTTTGCTTTCTCTCTCTCTCTCTCTCTCTGTCTCCCTCTGCTCAAGTTGAATGATAATAGTAACACATACGATTAAATAAATAACTCTTTAAAAACATAAAATAGTTGACTTAGGCATCTGCAGTGGTGGCTTCAATCTCAACTCCTGGTTCATTACTGCTGGAAGCAGTCTGTTTAACAACTCTCAGAAAGTGCAAATAAATGAGCTGCTTGTAGATTCTCATCTGGAAACGATCTCATCTTAGAACCTTCACCACAGGGTTTTTTTTTTTTTTTTTTTTTTTTTTTTTGGTGGGGATTCTCAAAGTCTTGGGAGGCATCTAAATTAGTCCTTACTTTGAGATTTTTTTCCTTTGCACCTCTGACTAGTCAGCACATTCAGGGACTTTACATTGTGGCTGGTTAAAGTAATTCTGATTTGGTGAATGGCCACTTCTGGCTCCACGAGTGTTTTTCCAGTATCTTTAAAAGCCTGGCTGGGGCCAGCAGGTGGTGTAGTGGTTAAGGCACTGGACTCCTACGTGGTTGACCATGGTTTGTGTCCTGGACCTGGTGGCTTGAAACTCACCCTCAGTGCATGTGTGTGTATGCCCAAAATCCCTAGAGGAAAATGGAGAAGGGATTGCAGTATGGGAGTGATTTCTTGCTTTCTGTCTCTGTCTCTCTGGCAAGCATATCCACTGTATAGCAAAAATCTCTGAAAAATAAAAAAAGCTATGCCTGCAGTGTGGCTTCCTCACCAACTTGTTTCTCAGTGAGAGCGAACAGCAGTGAGTCAGGAGCAGGAGCGGACTGACCAGAGCCCCGCAGCATCTGCGTCTGCATCGTCCCTCAAAAAGAAAGTTACTGGGTATTTCTAAATACCAGGCATTAAAGTTGGTATAGAAATGTTCTGAGGTCTCATGACAATCCCCAGGTTAGGTTCTATTATTTTATAGATAAGAAAGTTGAGATGGAAAGTTCACAAGACCTGCCCAGGGTCGTGCAGGTGGGCTTTGGAGCTGGGACTGGAACCCCTAAGGTGACATAGGTGCCTAAGACAAATGGAATAATAACAATGATATCCTCTTTGAATCAGCTGTAGAACAAAACACAGGGAACACAGGGCAACATAACCTTTCTGCTAGAAGAAGGGCTGACGTGGGCTTTAGAAACCTCAAATTTCTTTCTTTCTCTTTCTTCTTTTTCTTTCTTTCTTTCTTTTTCTTCTGTAGAATTATTTATTTAATTCCATTTGTTATTATTACTTTTTAATTTGACCAGAGAGAAACAGAGGTATGGGGAAAGTGAGAAATCAAGCACTCAGGTTCGGAACTCGAACCTCAGTCGGCCACGTGGGAATCCAGTGCCTTTAACCATCATGCCACTGACTGGCCCCCACGTTTCTTTATTAAAGGGATTTATAATTATAGAAAGATCTGCAGTTGTAGTTGGAGGTTGCTGCCTACAAGTCTGCTTTTTAGACAGTGTCTCAGATTAATTAACATCTCCAAAGTTCTTCAAGATACAAAGATAAGAGAGGTCATAGATGTGACAAGTATGGCTACAGTACTGTCTCCAGAGCAGGGAATATTTCAGAGACATCGCCAGGGCTTGGCTGGTGAATAGGAGGGCCCAGTGGCCTGCAGGGTAAGAGTCCAGGAAACACTCTGTGCTGTGCTTGAAGACAAGCATCCCGCCTTTGAAGATGCATCAAAGTGGAAATTTTTCAGGGCAATTTCAGTGCTTGGGCAGAAGGTTCTGACCCTTGCTAAAAGATAAATGCTTGGTGTCAGTAGGTAGAATGGTGGTTAAGGTGCTAGACTCCTACATGGCTGACCACAGTTCTAATCCCAGGCCTGGCAGCTTGCTTTCTCACTTTCCTCCCTGTGTGTCTGTCTCTGGTGAGCACACGTGCACTGTAGCAAAGTAGGAAAATAAAAGGTAAATAAAATTGAATAAATAATTCTTAGAAAAAAAGATAAATGGTCTGGGGGAGGTATTAGTGGTTATCTTTTACTTTTGCCTGAGTGGGAAGGAATTTCGGGTTCAGTCCAGAAACTGGGATTGGTTGGGGATGGGAGTGAAAACCTGAAGACCTCAGGTGTCAGAAGGTCGCAGCACCGTGGGGGTATGAAAATGGAGACGTGAAGACTCCTTCTACTCAAACTACCATTTTGTTTGGGCTTTGTCATTGCAAAGGAACAGTGTTTTAATTTTCCAGTTAAAAGCCTATATGCATAGTATTACCCATTTTACGTGGGAAAGTTGAGGTCCAGAGAGTAGAAGTGACATGTCCAAGGTCATGCAGTTCCAGGACCTGGAATCCTGGTGTTCCAACGCCATGGCTTCTGCTCTTCCCACTAGCCTGTGGTTGTTTCTCACATACTTCTTTTCCTTTAGAGAGAGATTTTTACAATAGGGCACATGCACTCGCCGGAGAGACAGTGAGATGGAAAGTGAGAAGTCACCCCAGGAGGGGTGGCGCACTGCAATCCATCCACCTCCATTCTCTTCTCAGGATTTTGGGCACACATTCACACATGCCTGGCCTGAGTTTTTTGTTTTGTTTTGTTTTGTCTTGTTTTTTTGTTTTGTTTTGTTTTGTCTTTTTTTTTTTTTTTTTTTTTTTTAGAATTATTTGATTTAACTTTATTTATTTATTTTAATTTGACCAGAGAGGGAGGGGAAGAGAGAGAGAAAGTGAGAAAGCAAGCTGCTAGGTCCAGGACTCAAACCATGGTCAGCCATGTGGGGGTCCAATGCCCTTAACCACCATGCCACCTGCTGGGTTGCCTAGTGTGAGTTTTTAAGCCACTGGGTCTGGGACTCGAACCACGATTGATTCCATGGAAGTCCAGCGATGTAACCATTACATCATCTGCTGGTCCTTCTCACATACTTTTTAAAATCAAAGACACAAGGAACCAAGAGAGATGATGTGACATGGCAGAAAGAACCCAAGCTTTAAGTCCAGCAGATCCAAGCTTCAATCTTGGCTCCAACACTCAATTGTGTGGCCCTAAAAAGGTATTTGACCACTCTTTTCCTCATTTTGGAATTGGCTAACGAATGTGGTGAGAGTACCCCCGTCTTACGCTTTTTAAGAAGCCATTTATTTCACACCTGGAGCGTGATATAAAATGCAGACGAGGATGAGGAAACTGTTTCTGAGTAATTGCATGCATCAGACACTGTTCGAAGCACTTACAACAACTCTGTTAGAGATTATCCCCATTTTACAGATCATACACAAGAGGCGAAGTTTCTCAAGGCCCCATGGAGTTTAGTGGGAAAGTCACCTTCTGTAAGACAGGCAAAGATCCACCGCTGGGATGGGGGTCTGACTGGAGGATTGGAAAGACCAGCAAGGTTTGAGCAAGAGCGGCCTTGTGCTGTCACTGTGCCTTGCATGGTTCTTGCCCAGAGTAGAGCTCCACAGGAATGTTGATGGTCATCGTTTTCTTCTAGATGCCCTCCATCTGGGTCTTTTTCCCCGGAAGCCCCCCCCCCCCCACCTTGATTTACTCATTGCTGCTTCCCGGCGGCAGCCCTTGTGACTCAGTCTGCTTCTCCGATCAAGCTTTTTCTTGTCAATCAAGTCTTTCTGATTTCCAATTCTTTATTACTGTGGTAAAATACCCGTAATATAAGAACAGCCATCTTAATTATTATAAGTGTAGAGTCCAGTGGTATTAAATATGTTTATAATGTTGTACATCACCACTCTCGATAAACAGAACTCTTTTCATCTTTTTTTCCCTTATTTATGATAGGATGTTTGCATGTGTGTGTGTGAGAGAGAGAGAGAGAGAGAGAGCGAGAGAGAGAGAGAGAAGGGCAGTCTCCACAGGGTCTGGCAACACACCACAATCCTCTTCTTCAGTCCTCCAGTCTGTCCCTGTGTGTTTCACCCTGACTGGGCCAGGGTTTCAAACAGCGGTCACTATGTGGGACCTGGCTTCTTTTGAGTAGCGCATTACCGCTATGCCACAGAGCCGTGGAACTCAAACTGTACCCGTTACACGATAGCTCCCCGTTTCCTCCTTCTCCCAGTCCCTGGCGACCACCAGTCCACTTTCTGTTTCTATGATTTTGTCTACTCTAAGTACCTCACAGACGTGGAGTCACACAGAATTTTTCCTTTTGTGACTGGACTCTTTCCCTTCACATAATATCCTCCAAGCTCACCCATGCTGCAGCATATGTCAGGCTCGTTTTCCCATGTTAAGGCTGAATATCTCATTGTAAGTCTACACGACATTTTACATATCTGTTCCTCTATCAGTGGACACTTAGGTTGCTTCTACGTTTTAGCTATTCTGAATAACGCTGCTCAGAACATGGACAGACAAGCTATCTCCCTGAGATCCTGCTTTTAATATCCCGAGGTGCAACTGCTGGAGCATGAGGAAATCCCATTTTTAGTTGTTTGAGGAGCCACTATCTTGCTTCCACAGCAAGTCAACATTTCAGTCAGATCTTGACTCACTCAACCCTTGCCAATCCTCACCCCTACACCTCAATGGATGCAATCCCAGAATCCTCTTGCTCCTCTGCTTTCTTTATTTCTAGGCATCATGCACCTTTCTATTCTAATTTCTCCGAGTCTGACTCTGGAGGACAATTTATACTGTCTCCAGCTACCCAGAGTGTTACCTGTAAGAACGCTGGGCCTAGTGGGGTCTGGCAGAGGCTGTAGTGACATCTGCATGACAGAGTAGAAGGTGGGAGCTTGGAGGTGGTTGACCTTTAAGATTACTATCTCCTAGAGACTCTTAGAAAACAAGCACACAGAGCTTGCATGTGTGAAGCCTAGTGTAGGGAAACAGAGTTGAAGGAATGTGCCCAGAGGCTCATGGGCACATGCAGTCCCCCACCCCGATATGCACTAGGAGCACAAGGCCAGGGGTTTCTTTGTATTCCAGGGGCAAAACTATCCATTCCAGACCTTGGAAAGAAAATTCAGCTTCCTCTCCTGGGCTGCTTGCTGCAATTGAACTCTCCCACACTCATTATCTGAAGGTCTTTAAGAAGCCACAGCTGGTGGTGGTCAAGTCCTTTGGTAATAATAATAATAAAAGCCACTTTGGTTTCACAGGGTAAACCTAGAGTAGTAGATTGGTAAAACCATAGCCTAAACCTATGTTACAGGTGTGTGGGGTGAGGGGAGCAGCAGGTGGCATAGTAGGTGGCATAGCGGTTAAGGTGCTGGACTTTCGTATGGTTGACCATGGTTCAAGTCCTGAACCCAGCAACTTGAAACTCATGCAGGGCACGTGTGCATGCGTGCCCAAAAATCTGAGCAGAGAAGAGAGAAGATGGGATTGCAGCCTGGCCTCCCATCCCCTCTGGGGGTAATTTCTCATTTTCTGTCTCTCTCTGTCTCCCCCGTAAGCACATGTGCCCTATAGCAAAAATCTCTCACCAGTAAAAGGGTGATTGGAACTGCCGCCCAGAATAGGGGAAGAGCCTGGGAGCAGACTGCAGCAGCCTGGCTTGCAGTCGCAGGAATAATGGCCAAGGTGAATACTAGCTTGGGTGCGCATCTGCAGGTGCAAGGGCTGTCTCGCCATCACTGCCTCGAGCTCACATATTCCGTGCCAGCTCGGCACAGCCAAGGCCCTGAAGTCTCATCTCTCTCTCTGTCTGCTGGGTTTTGAACCCCCCAGATCCTTCCTGGAGGTAGAGCAGCTCTCTACTCCCACCCAGCCAGGGTGGACTAGTGCTCTGGGCCTGGAGGAGGGAGCAACTTGACTGATTATACTCACCTCCCCCAAAGCTCCTTTTAGAGAGCTCAGGCTGTTCCACTTTCCCTGTAGCTTAGCAACCTGAGCCCTTGACAACTGATTTATTGGAAAAAAGCTTAACTTGGTCCAAGCAGGTCCCTTCCTTCCCTTCTCTCTCTCCCTTCCCTCCCTCCTCTCTCTCCCTTCCCTCCCTCCTCTCTCTCCCTTCCCTCCCTCCTCTCTCTCCCTTCCCTCCCCTCTCTCTCTCCCTTCCCTCCCTCTCTTCCCCTCTCTTCCTTCCTTCCCTCCCTCTCTGGTCTTCCATCTCAGGTGTCACCCCTAGTTTGTCCTTCCAGCTTTGGAATCAGAACTTGAACCTGGCTCAGTGCCTTATAGACTCTATATGACCTTATTTTGATGCCGTTTTTTATAAAATACAATGCCCATGCAGTTTGTCCTCCATCTGAGCAGTCATTCTAAAGCCCCTCTGTGAAGCTTTCTGTCATGGTCTGAATGTCTATGTACCCACCCCCCCCCCTCCTCAAATTCAGATGTTGAAATCCTAACCCACAGGTGATGGTATTAGGAGATGGGACCTTTGGAAGATGATTAGGTCATGAGGGTGGAGCCCTCGTGAATGGGATTAGTGCCCTTATAAAAGAGGCCCAAGGGAGCTCACTCATCTCTCCCACCAAGTGAGGATACAACAAAAAGATGTAGTCTATGAGGACATGGCCCTTGCCAGTTACTGAGTTTGCTGGCACCTTGATTGGGACTTTCCAGCCTCCAGAACTGTGAGGAAGAACTTTCTGATGTTTGTAAGACACCCAGTTTATGGCATTCTGTTATAGCAGCCCGAACAGTCTAAGACTTCTTCTCTTGCTTTAAACTCTTTGATAGCTTCCAAAACAAAGGATTTTTTAGAGGGATATGAAGATACAATGCATATGAGAATGGAAGAGAATAGAGGTTAAACGGCTAGTCCAGAGTCAGGTAACGCTGGAGTCAGAACTTGAACCTGGCTCTACCTTGTAGAATCTATATGAATACACACACACACACACACACACACACACACACACACACGTTTCTTTTAGAATTATTCATTTTATTTTACTTATTATTATCATTATTTTTTTGACATGTACTCACCAGAGAAAGACAGGGAGAGAGAGAGAGAAAGTGAGAAAGCAAGCCGCCAGGTCCAGGACATGAACTGTGATCGGCCATGTCGGAAGTCCAGCATCTTAACCACTACACCACCTCCTAGCCTCTACATGACCTTATATTGATACAGGAATTTATAAAGTACAAAGCATACCATCTTACTTAATCCTTACAACCACACTGAGAAGCAGGTATTGCTAGTCTTATTTTACAGATGTGATTAAACATTACTCAGCAAAGAAGGGGCTTTGTTGGGCTTTGAATCTGGGGAAGGGACCTATGGCCATGGCAAGAATGCAAAGCCCATGTGGTTCTGAATTCTGTCCCAGGAACATGTCCTGTACGATGTAAATGACAAGCCTGAAGACACAGACAGGGTAACCTCAGACCTGCACCTCCGTGAGTTAAAAGTGTAAACTCCACTGTCTTCAGTGAAGGTCACTTGTGTATGTGCACAGAACCAGATGCTAAGAGTAAAACCCAGGAAAGCATAAGACAAGACCACCCCTGGCCCTCCCAGGGCTATGGGTTTAATTGAGGACATAACTCCCAAAGTCCCATAATGGCATGACATGGCGTTTGCCCAGTCATCAGTGTGTGGTGTAGACAACAAGGGCACCGGAGTTGGAGGCTGTAATCAGGAAGGCTCCAGAAGGGTGTGGGGCTGGAGCCAGGGTTTAGCTGATTCTATGCCATGGATTAATTCAGGCAGCCATCTCCTCACATTACAAAATCCTCATAAAACCAGAGAACCTCTCAGTTGGACAGGATCCCAGAATTTCCTATCAATTCACAGATGGGAAAATCGAGTCCCCGAGAAAGGACCTAGCTGCCCAAGAAGTGCTGATGCAGAGGTCAAACCCAGGTTTGCCTTTGAAGCTCTGGGCTTTTCAACAGTGTGATTTCTCCCTTTTCCTCTGAATTAACCCTGCAGGCTTCAGCTTTTCCTCTCCCTTTTCAAATTTACCCTTTAGAGTTTTGGTGGGTGCATACACCAAAACTCCAGTGATGTGTGTCACTCCTGGTTTTCGTCCTCTTACCTGTCCATTTTTTTTTGTTTTTAGAGGTTTTGGCCTTAGGGTGCATGTGCAGGGGGCAGGGTAGAGAGACAAAGACAGTGAGAGGGAAAGTAAGAGATTACCCCCCGGGGGGAGGACCACACCACAATACCTTCTCCTCCAAGGATCTTGGGCATGCACACACATGCACCAGGTGTGAGTTTCGAACTGTGGTTGGCCATGTGGGAGTTCAGTGACTTAACCGTTACTCCATCTGCTGACCCATCTCCATGCTCCCTTCAGGGTAAAGACCACGTCTTAGCCCAAGAGGCTATGGAGAGTAGTGGCTAAGAGGTAGGTTCTGTCATTGAATTCTCCTGGCTTGAACCTCTGCTCTACCACTTAAGTACTGTGTGATCCTAGGCGAGCGAGATAACCTCTCTGTGCTAGTCTCCTCATCTGTAAAGTGAGGGTAATCATACCTAGACTGTGTAATCCTAGTAATTGCCTCATAGAGTTGTAAGGAATAAATGAGATAATCCAGGAACAAAACATAGATTAGTGCCTGGTGTCTCGTAGGTACACAGTCCCAGAGCTAAAATCATCGCTATTAGCCTGGTATTCGTCAGCCCTTGCAACTGCACTCCAGGCTGTCTCTCTCACCTGGCCTGCCCAGACAAGTCTGCTCACTGTCTCTCATTAACCGTGCACCATTTCTCCTTTTGAACTCTCCCGATGCTTGCCTTCTCCTCTCTGCCAACCTGTTTTCCCATGTGCATTGGTCACCTCTGCTTTCTGAGAAATTCTGCAGTGCTCAGTCTGGACTTCTCCCCGGGTGTCCTGCTGTGGTCATTTACCCTGTATGTTCTAGCCACCTCTTTCCAGGGGAAGGAGTTCTGGATTCTCTCCGCATTTAATGTTAGATTTTGCACACAGCAGACAGGCATTTATCCAGCATCTTCATTTATTAAGCACCTACTACATGAAGAAAATTCTGCTAGTCGCTGAGAGCGTAAGTCTGATGAGCCCCATCTTCATCCTGTTTTGCGGGAGATGCAGTCATGTAAGCCATGTGCTCAGGACTCGAATGGGAGCAGGACCTTGCTGGGGAGTGCAGGGCGGGAGCGAGGGAGGAGGTGGCACACGATCAATGTTTAAGAGTGATGGGACCAGAGAGGCAGATTCCAGAGTCGGCATAACAGGAGAGTGCAAGGGTCTGGGCTCTGTAGGAGAGGGAGGAGTTAAAGCTGATTCTGGGCTTTCCACCTGGAAAACTGATGGCATTTATTGGGAATGTACCCAAGCGGGGAAGAGAGTAAGGACAGGACTTGGCTGAAAGGGATCTGCTGCTCCATCTTCAGCCTGCAGGTGTGCCCAGGAAAGGAGGAAACCTAAGGAGGAAGTCTAAGGCTCTAAAATAGCAGAAAGGTTGAAATCCACATGAGGCGCTGGAGGGGGTGGCCTGAAAGAGATGAATGAGCAGCAGCTAAGACTCCAGGGGAGACACCCTTGGGGAGGGGAAAGGGGATTCAGGGTGGAATTCTGAGAGTGCCTTTTCACCAGTGATTCTGAGCATCAGGTGGTAGGTGGAATTTTTTTTTTTTTTTGGAGAGGTTTTTGCTATAGGGCACGTGCGCTCGCCAGACAGACAGAGAGAGACAGAGAGATAGAAAGCGAGAAATCACCCCCCAGGGGGATGGCCACGCCACAATCCCTTCTCCTCCATTCTCCTCTCGGGATCTTGGGCACGCACACACACGTGCCCAGCGTGAGTTTAAGCCACCAGGTCCGGGACTCGAACTGCGGTCGACTACATGGGAGTCCAGCGACATAGCCATTACGCTAACTGCTGGTCCCGAGCATCAGGTGATAGATGGAATTTTGATGGCCCCACTGACATGTATTTGCAGAAAGAAAGAGGAGGAAGCTTTCACGTTCGGATTTATGTTTACAGAGGGAATTCAGGTATTTCGGGGGCTTTAGTGTGCTGACTCTGAGATGCTGACCGCATAGACAAGTGTCGATGCCTGGAGGGCTGTCGGGAGACAGGTACTTGCAATTTGCAGTTTTGGGGTCCACTACTTTGAAGAGACGGTAGACACGGTGGCAATAAGCCCACCCACTAGGGGAGAGAACCTTTAATATGTGAGACTCTGGAGATGGGAGGCAGAGAAATAAGATAGAGATCCTGATCTCAGGAGCTTCCAAGGTAATGGAAAAGAGAGACCCATCGCAGGTGGAGCATGCCAAGTGACACCAGGCAGGCATGAAATGCAGGGGAAATCAGAGGACACAGAGGTCGTTTCAGGAGGTGGGTGGCGCAGGCAGGAAGGGGAGGCTGTGGATCGGTCAGGTGAGCCTCTGTGAGGGAAAGGGCATTTGAGGCCGACCCAAAAGAATGGGCAGGATTTCAGTAGTGGAACCAGGCCAAGGTGTTCTAGGTGAAGGGATAGCCTGAGTCTTAGGGATGAGACTGCAGGGGTACACAGGAGTCGGATGGTGAAGGGTGCTGGATGCAGGGCTGAGGTGTTTAAATAGGAGTCTGGCAGCGGGAAACAGTCACAGTAGGTTGAAGGTAGGGGATGCACTGACATTGAAATGATTTCAATTGGCTTTTGGAGAGTTCCGAGTGCAAGTCCTGGCGTGGAGAGACTACCGAGCCCCTGGCACCACGAGAGCTCCCGCAGAGCTGTAGCCTAGTGATAGACTGCAGGCCCATGTTCCTGATAGGGTCCTTGAACTACGGGGCTCCTGATAAGGCAGGCCAGGTTACATAGGCCAGTCTGGGTGACCACAGCTCAGTGGGTGTGTCACCGATAAGCAGGGATCCACTGTCATGTTTGATCTTTTGGGTGAGCTAGTGGAGAAGATCAAATAGATGCACCTGGCCCTTTCTTTCCAGCCAGGCCTCTGCCCCCACACTGAGGTTTTTGTTTGTTTGCTTTTTAAGAGCACTTGAAGGTCAAGGAGTCCACTTGCCTTTCAGATTACTTGTTCCTTTTAATCCACCACTACTTATTTACTCTCTTGTGTCAAACACTACCCTGAAGCCAAGAAGTGCATCTTTTCTGACTTTGTATACCCCACTCTGTGCTTTGCACTTAGTAGGCACATACCGGTTTTTACCAACCTCAAACCAACAGAGTCTCCCTTCCAGAATGACTTAGTCCTGTCCCCAAGTGCTCATACATATCCTTGCCTGGTTAACTGGAACTACAGGATCTCATCCAGAGGAGACAGGGGATAATAACCAAATTAAAACATTCTCTTGGCATCAGCACTTTCCAGAGATAGAGGAGGAATTGTTCTCTGAGTGGTGTTCTCTGAAGATACAGAAAGAGTTAATTTGATCCCAGCCCACGGGGCTTTGCCATATAAAGGCATTCCACCCAGAAGGAATGTGGGAGTCCTGCTTTGGAGCAGGTTCCCTCCAAACTCCCAGGTCTGGAGCTCGCTGAGCCAAAGCTAACGTCTGGGAGACACAGGTCTCTGGGGGCACGAGCGTGCTGTCGCATAGCCAGCTTCCTCTGCCTGACTTATGCCTACGGTGCTGCCCATGTGAGTCCAGAGTGGGGAAGACTTAAAATAGTGATAATCATGGTAGCAGCTGCTGTTCGCCGAGGGCTGTGCGCAGGCACTCTGCCAGGAGCTCTCGTCCGTGACCTCATGCTGGCCCTTCACATGGCCGGGGCAGACCCTGGGAATGCTGGGCCTTGAGCATACGGCCTGGAATAAGCAGTGTCCATGGAGGGTTGTCTACCTGCCAGGTTCCTGCAAGTGCTCCACCACGTCGACCTTTATAACCACCTTTCACCTAGGTGTATCTGTGTCCATTTTTGAGTTTGGGAACCTGAGGCTCTTGGGGGTTAAGCAGTTTGCCAAGATTTCACAAGCTATTGGCAGAGCCAGGACTTGGCCCTGGCCAAGAATGCCAAAGCACTTAGCTGTTTCACCATGTGACCTCTTTTTTTTTTTTTTTTTTTTTTTTGGAGAGGTTTTTTTGCTATAGGGCGCGTGCGCTCGCCGGACAGACAGAGAGAGACATAGAGACAGAAAGCAAGAAATCACCCCCCAGGGGGGATGGTCACGCCGCAATCCCTTCTCCTCCATTCTCCTCTCGGGATCTTGGGCACGCACGCACACGTGCCCGGCGTGAGTTGTAAGCCACCGGGTCCGAGACGCGAACCGCGGTCGACTACGTGGGAATCCAGCGACATAGCCATTACGCTAACTGCTGGTTCCCACCATGTGACCTCTTTTGATGACCAAGGCCACTTTGGCCCTTGGGCTCCTTTTACAGGGAGCCCAGTTTGCTTCTCTTAGAGTCCTCTAATGTGGGAACAGTATCTTTCCAGAACCCTCACGCTCCCCAGAGTTGTGCCCTCTTCTACCAGCTAACATTAGAGTCCGGCACCCCATTTTGCTTCTCAAGTCTAATCCATCTCTCAGAAACCTTTGATGCAGAAGGTAGCGTCCTCTTCAACCTCTCTGTATACCTGCTCTGCCTTCTGTGGGGCCTGCTTCGTCTTATGCTTGGTTTCCCTCGGGTGGCAAAATGGCCTTCGCTGAACTTCATTGAACTTCTTGTACACATTCATCCCCACTCAGGAGGGAGAGATGGGGCTTTGGAGAAGGCTTCCAGGAGAGCGGGGGACACTGCCTGAGACACCCATTGGTCCATGATCCTGAACAGGCTCACGTGTCTGTCCTTGGACTGATGACACCACTTGCACGGGGTGAAAGGGAGCTAGATTCTGGAACTAAAAACATTGTTTCTGCCGACTCTACTCAGGCAACAAGAGTGGAGGATTGTGGGTAAGCCTCATCAAGCCTGTGCCCAGTCCACTGTCTGGGTTCAGGCTCACTCACTTGCCTCACTGTCCTCGAAGATTTCACGACAAAATTAAAGAATAATGAAGGAATCATTCTTTATGGATTATCACAGCATTGAGCTAAGTCACAAGTGTAAGTTCCGCTGGGTCCTGCCAAGCTATCCCTATCAGACTCTTCTCCTGCCCCCCCCCCCCCGAAAATGCCTTCATTTCCCACTTTGCCCTGTCAGATCCCTCTCCTGAGGCAGCAGATTCAGGGCAAGGTTGGCATGGAGCAATGCAATGCTTGGAGACTAAAAAACCTTGATGATTACAGAAAACATTTTCTTTTTTTTGGAGAGGTCTTTGCTATAGGGTGCATGCATTCTCCAGAAAGAGAGAGAGACAGAGAGACAGAAAGCGAGAAATCACCCCCTGGGGGGAATGGCCACACTGCAATTTCTTCTCTTCCATTCTCCTCTCAGGATCTTGGGCACGCACACACACACGCCCGGCATGAGTTCAAGCCACTGGGTCTGGGACTCAAACTGTGGTCGACTACATGGACATCCAGCGACATAGCCATTACGCCAACTGCTGGTTCCTACAGAAAACATTTTCTAGTCACACATGCACCACGTAATTATATATATATATATATATATATATATATATATATATATATTTTATATTACTAAATTCATTCTCTCAAATCTCCCTCAATAAGAGAGAGTGAATTTAGTAAGGCTTCACAGAATAAATGTATACAAAAAGGCCTTATAGAAAGTAAACACGAATTAACAGAGAGGAGAGGAAAGATAAATCTTCCTACCCAGAATGCCAAGAGATAATAATACCCCTCACATGGCCAGAGAAATTAAAGAAAGAAGATGTTTTTTCCTTCATGGTCAAATTAGAGGTAGGTCAACTGGACACATGCATTCTTGAATACCTACTATGTGCCTGGTACAGAGATTCAGTTGGGAACAAAGCAGCCACTGAAAATAGACAGTAGGTCTAGGACTGTAGGAGCCCAAGAGGCAGAAGATGCAGGAAGTGGACATGTAGTCTTCTCCCCAGTGTCTATTCCTACCATACCAGTTTCTGATTAACTTGGGCTTTGGGGTGAAGCCAGCCCTCTCTCCCCTCACTCTGGGGCAGGGGCTCAGGACAGTCAACAGAGCCTCCCCTCCACCACTATTTCGAGAGACAGGAATTGGTCAAGGAAAGTGTTGGCTTTGCTCAATTCTGAGACTAACCCCCGGGAACAAAGTGCAGTTAAACAGGCCTGACCTGTGGCAGGGGCCCC